>CM046346.1:445041-1645041 GCA_025403435.1 Artocarpus heterophyllus | reverse complement strand
TCTTGAGGAAAGCATCTGTATGGTGCAACCAGAAGGGTTTGTAGTTAAAGGTCAAGAGCAAAAAGTTTGCAAGTTGCAGAGGTCCATCTATGGACTCAAGCAAGCTTCAAGATCTTGGAACTTGAGATTTGATGAAGCGATCAAATCTTATGGTTTCGATCAAAATATTGATGAACCTTGTGTTTACAAGTACATCAAAGAAAAGAAGGTGGTTTTCTTGGTTCTTTATGTAGATGATATCCTACTCATTGGGAATGATGTAGCAGTATTATCTGATATAAAGAAATGGCTCGCCAGCAATTTCCAAATGAAAGATTTAGGAGAAGCAAGTTATGTTCTTGGAATCCAACTCATAAGAGATCGCAAGAACAAACTGTTGGCGCTGTCTCAGGCATCGTATATCGATAAGGTGCTTATCAGATTTTCGATGCAAAACTCCAAGAAAGGTAATTTGCCTACACATCATGGAGTTTATCTTTCAAAAGAGCAGTGTCCCAAGACACCTCAAGAGGAAGAAAATATGAGACGGGTACCCTATGCATCTGCAGTAGGAAGTCTAATGTATGCCATGTTGTGTACAAGACCTGACATTTGCTATGCGGTGGGTATAGTCAGTCGGTATCAATCCAACCCAGGATTAGATCATTGGGTAGCAGTTAAACATATTCTCAAGTATCTTAGGAGAACGAGAAACCATATGCTAGTTTATTCTGGTGAGAATTTGATTCCCATTGGATACACTGATTCTGATTTTCAATCAGGCAAAGAGCTTTGAGGGACACTTGGAAGGCTTAGGTCTTAGAGACATGTCTCACCTGCTTTAGGGCAAGTGGGAGATTGTTGGGTTTGGTGCCCTAAAAGCTGTGACATTGTACATATTGTTAATAAATAAATAAAATGACATTTATTATTATTTTGGTTGATTATATGTATTATGAATACATTTATAAACATCAAGAAAATTCCATGATTATTTATGTGACTATAAATTTAGCATATAAGTGTTATTTGCTTGGGGATAAAATTTATAGATAATAATCTAAATAGTCCGTAATAATTAATTAAAGTTTGGGATCTTTAATTAAAAATTACAAGTACAGTCCAATCTCATCTAAAATGAAATAGTCATTATCCGGACTATTAATGTAGAGACATTGGGTTGGAGGTACTTTATATAATGAGATTATATAGGACTGGACCAGATAAATTATGAATCTCTAATAATCATCCGTTACAAATAGAGTATTCAAATTTATCACTATGATGATCATATATTTGACAGTCTTAATCCTGAGTATTTATTAGACTCCTATTTATTACATTATGTTTTTTGACTTGCATGGTAAGATTTGTCTAAGCACAGATTATAACTTAGCATCTTGGAAACATAAAGTAATAAATGGCTGGGAATAATATTATACAGATATGGAATCCATTCCTTCCCTATGGAAGCTAGAAAAATAGTTCTCTTGAGTGATAATTCAAGGTTTGAACAATAGAGCGCTCGTTCATAATAAGATTATGAATTAATTGTTCATTAGAGAATTATTGGAACTCAAAGATAAAGATGTAATAAGAGAGGTGAACGGAAATTGAACCTAGCTCTTATTATGAACTATTTATGGAGGACTGACTTATATGTAATGATTATATCAATGGACTACTCGTTAATTTTCTTTGAGTAATTTTACTATAATCTCAAGAGTTCAGTTTCAGGTTTTTAGTGGAGTAACACTGAAACTAATAAATTTGGCACATTAATTAAAGAGTTTAATTAAATGTCAAATTTATTGGAGCTTGGGTTATAGGTCCATAGGTCCCCAATACCACCTCTGTAACACTATATTGGATTTTACATAGAATGAATTATACATGTTTAATTTAGAATTTTTGAATTCTGAATTAATTTTTCACACTTGAATTATTAACGTGACACAGAAAAATGTTCTCTGTGACACATAATGTAATGTGATAAATGTTGTCACATTTAACTGAACATTAGTTAATTAATTGATAATTGTTAAAATCTATTCTTAAATAAATATGATTTATTTTTTAATTTAGATTTGGATATATATATATATATATGGTTTTAAACCAAATCTTTTTATATATATATATAAGATTTTATAATATATTAATATATATATATTAATATAATATTATAATTAAAAAAAAAAAGAAAGGGGAAAGCCGTGAATGAGATTCATGCTTCCCCCAACACACATATATATATATATGCATTCGGTCAAAAAGTCAAAGTCAAAGTAAAAAAAAAAAAAAAAGGAAGGCAAACTCTCATTCACGGCAACTTTACTTTACATATATATACATGTGTGTGTTACCGAAAAAAATAGAATCGGGTAACAGGAAAACAGAAAAGAAAAGAAGAAAAAGGAAAGGAAAAGAAAAGGAAAAAAAAATTACTAATGGTTTAGTTATAAAAAAGAAGAGATAACAGTTATCTCAGTAATTTTTATTCACATAATTTTTAGAGAGAAAAACTGAGAGTTCTTCTCTAAAGAAAAAGGTCTGCTATCTCATGTGTTGAGTACATAGCAGATTCAGAAAAGTGTGAGGATAATTCATTCTTGCAGTTTGACGCCCACTCGTCTTTCCATTGGTGTGGAGGCCTGGTTTGGAAGATCGTGGTGTCAAAGAGGAAAGCTAGGATACCCTGATAGTCTTCAAAAGGTTAGTAAAAAATTCCTAAAGCTTTCTGTAATTAAAATTATATATCTATTCCCGATAAAACAAAGTTTTCAGAAAATTTTTGTTTGTCAACGATCCGTTCCTTCCGCTGCATTTCATGTTTTAATTCTAACAAATGGCATCATAGCGGGTTATAGCTTATATAATTTTAATTAAACATGATTTTATTTTGATGATATCATGTTTTTGATGCATGTTTGTGGGCACTTTGTATCTTTGTTAATTTTTATTCATGTGATGAATGGTTGTTTAATGAAAGGATTTTTGGTCGTTAATTATATGGTCCTTTTGGATTAATAATTTTATTTTCAGTTTGATTAGATCAATCTGTGTAAACCCATAAAGGGGTATAGGCTTTTTGTAATTTATTATTATTATATTTTCTTCTCTCCTCTCTTTCACTTGCTACACGTGGAGCGATGAAGAAAAAGATGTCCATTGAATTTTTTGGCCCAGTTGAGAACTATGGGCCTATCAGATTTCAAAGGCAATCCAACAAATTGTTGCACAATAAACCATTTGATGAAGACCACAAAATTGGAGCAGGAAATCATGTATAAATTACAAGAAGACCCCTGTAATTTTTTATTTTTTATTTTTTATTCTTTGGGTTGTAATTTTAATTATCCAAAAGGACCCGGTCAAAAATTCATTGTTTATTTTCATTTTTACTTTCATATGATGATTGTGATAACATGTTCATGCATGATAACATGTCATCTAGGAAAGTGCCCACTTATAGTTATTGTAACATGACATGCATACGCTTAGCATATTATTTTTATAAAGGAGTTTATAAAATAAATTAATATGTGTTAGCATTAATTTAATAAGATTAAATTAATTGTGTTGTTTTTATAGAAACTTAATTTATTAATCAACCAAATAATGTGAATTTAGTTTTAACAGTTAAGACTTGATAAAATTCACATTAATTCTAAGTTATCTAATTTTAAATTGTTTAATATTTGGTAACTTAGACAATTCATAATAAATTTAGATTTTTAGAAAATCTGGTAATTTATTTAAGTGTAAATAGAATGAGATTCTATTAACACATAATATAATCTAGTAATTAAAAATTGTTTTTGACTACTAGAATTATGAAACATATGATGTTTTATAAGATGAAACACATCTTCCAAAATAATGAGTGGGAGAAGGTAATATGACAATATAACCTGCGGTCTCCACTATTAGTACAACACTGTGAGATTTAGGTGGCGCCTTGTGACGCTTTGATTTCGTCCTCCCTATGGAGGGTGTCCATTTAAATCAATATCAAGGTTGGCTTCCTTGAGATAGGATTTTATAATGTATTTTAAAATTGACCTACCCTACGGCGGCAATTTTGAGTTAAGTTGTTAAAATCCAAAATAATGGGTTACACTCATAAAGACATAATTAAATTGTTAATTATATCTTGACCAAAATAAACGGTTATTAATAAATATAGAAAATATGAGATATTTTGAATATATTTATTAATTGAGAATGTCTCAATTCAATTCATAAATAATTTGACCTACCCTACGGCGGCACTTTATTTATTAAAATTGAATAATCGTGGAATTAGTAAAATATTTTTTTGTGTTTTTCATATGCATCACGCATCACGTTTACTATTCCAAAACATATATTGATGTTTATGCAACCATTTTAATTTATGCTATTTTATTTATTTATTACAGCGACAATGTCTAATCCAATCATCGCAATTCTCTCAAATGAAAAATTAACCGGAGATAATTTTGTCAAGTGGAAGAGTAACATGAACATTGTACTAATTTGCGAAAGTTACAAGTTTGTCCTGACGGAGGAATGTCCTCCAGAGCCTGCTACCAATGCTTCTCGTAATGTACGGGAAGCATATGACCGTTGGATCGAGGCAAACAATAAGGCCCGCTATTTTCTTTTGGCTGGAATGTCTGACGTGCTTAGGATGAAGCACGAAAGCATGGAGACCGCTTATGAGATAATGCAGTCTCTGCAAGACATGTTTGGTAAACCTTCTGAAAAGGCACGCCATGAAGCCGTTAAGGCAGTAATGAATGCAAAAATGAAGGCAGGGATTTCGGTCAGAGAACATGTTCTCAACATGGTTAACTATCTCCATGAGGCCGAGGTCAACGGGGCTATGATAGATGAAGCCACACAGGTGGGGATGATTTTAGAAACCCTCTCCCCTGCGTTCCTTCAGTTCAAAAGCAACTATTTCATGAACAAGCTGAAATATAACATGACTGAGTTGCTTAATGAGCTTCAAACCTTCGAGTCTATTTCGAAAGAAAAGACTAAAGAAGCTGAGGCAAATGTTGCAGAAGCTCAACCTTCCTCTTTTGCCCAAAAGAATAAGAAGAGGAAGGGGACTGAAGGAAGTGGTAAGTCTAAGAATGGAAGGCAACCTAAGAAGAACAAAAGCAATAACAGCAAAAGGAGCTCCAACCAAAAGAAGCCTAAAGGAAAATGTTTCCACTGCGGCGTAGTTGGGCACTGGAAGAGAAACTGCAAGAAGTATCTTTAGGAGCTCAAAGAAAAGAAGAACAATGGTAAATCAGATTTACTCGTTTTAGAAGCCTGTTTAGTTGAAGATGATTCTTCACCTTGGATAATTGATTCAGGGGCAACTAAACATGTTTGTTCTTCTTTGCAGATGCTTAGTTCTTCAAGGGAGCTTGCTGATGGGGAACAAACGATGAGAGTGGGAATGGGAGAGGTTGTTTCGGCAAGAGCAGTGGGAGTTGTTAAACTTTATTTTAGAAATAAGTTTTTAATTTTAGATAATGTTTATTACATTCCTTGTTTTCGCAGAAATTTGATTTCTGTTTCCAGGTTGTTTGAACAAATGTTTAATGTTTCTTTTAATAATAATTATGTTAATATTTCTAGAAATGGTTTGGATATTTGTTCTGCACATCTAGAAAATGGGCTTTACACCTTAAGGCCCAACGAAAAAGCACTGCTCAATACCGAAATGTTCAAAGTTGAACAACCTAAACCCAAGAAGCAAAAGATTTCTTCTAATAATGAAACATACCTATGGCACCTTAGATTAGGACATGTCAACCTTGACAGAATTAACAGACTGGTAAAGGAGGGTCCTTTAAAAGAGCTAAGAGTTAGTTTTCTACCAGTTTGTGAATCTTGTCTTGAAGGTAAAATGACAAAGAGGCTTTTCTCTGCAAAAGGCGAAAGGGCCAAGGAACCACTTGAGCTAATACATTCAGACGTCTGTGGTCCAATGAATGTACAAGCCCGTAGTGGTTACGAATATTTCGTCACATTTATTGACGATTATTCAAGGTATGGTTACATATTCCTAATGCAAAGGAAATCTGAAACTTTCGAAAAGTTCAAAGAATTCCAAGCGGAAGCTGAAAAGCAATTAGGAAAGACGGTGAAGAGTCTTCGATCTGATCGAGGAGGAGAATACCTTGATACTGAATTCAAGGATTATATGATAGAACATGGTATTCTATCACAACTCACCGCACCTGGAACACCACAACAAAATGGTGTTGCAGAGAGAAGAAATAGAACGTTGCTTGATATGGTGAGATCCATGCTTAGCTACTCATCATTACCCACTTCATTTTGGGGATATGCACTACAAACTGCAGTATATCTTCTAAACATAGTTCCATCTAAGTCTATTTCAAAAACACCTCTAGAGTTATGGAATGCTCGCAAACCTAGTTTGCGACATATCCGTATATGGGGGTGTCCAGCACATGTGCTGAAAGGTAAGACTGGGAAGTTGGAACCACGTTCTGAAGTATGCTTATTTGTGGGATACCCAAAGGGAACGAGAGGAGGTTTGTTTTATAGTCCACAGGCTAAGAAAGTATTTGTATCGACAAATGCCACTTTTCTCGAGAATGATTATATGACAAACTATAAACCTCGTAGCAAAATTGTACTAGAAGAGTTACTTTCTGATCAGATCAGACCGCAACCGACAACTGTTGTCGAAGGACAAAATGAGGAGGCCACATCTTCCTATCAGAATGTCATACCACCTCGACGTAGTGGGAGGGTTGTGAGACCACCTGCTCGCTACAGGGAACTTGGAGAAGCAAATGTTGCTATCTCTGATAATGGTGAAGATGATCCATTCACATATCGTGATGCAATGGAAGGTTCTGAGAAGGAAAAATGGCTGGAGGCTATGAACCTTGAAATGGAGTCCATGTACTCCGATTCAGTCTGGGATCTTGTAGACCTACCTGAGGGGATAAAACCCATAGGGTGCAAATGGATTTACAAGAAGAAAAGAGGAGTGGATGGGAAAGTTGAGACTTTCAAAGCTAGGCTTGTGGCAAAGGGTTATACCCAAAAGGAGGGAGTTGACTATGAAGAAACTTTCTCGCCTGTAGCTATGCTTAAATCCATTCGGATTCTTTTATCCATTGCTGCTTGTCTTGATTATGAGATATGGCAAATGGATGTCAAGACTGCCTTTTTGAATGGCTATCTTGAGGAAAGCATCTATATGGTGCAACCAGAAGGGTTTGTAGTTAAAGGTCAAGAGCAAAAGGTTTGCAAGTTGCAGAGGTCCATCTATGGACTCAAGCAAGCTTCAAGATCTTGGAACTTGAGATTTGATGAAGCGATCAAATCTTATGGTTTCGATCAAAATATTGATTAACCTTGTGTTTACAAGTACATCAAAGAAAAGAAGGTGGTCTTCTTGGTTCTTTATGTAGATGATATCCTACTCATTGGGAATGATGTAGCAGTATTATCTGATATAAAGAAATGGCTCGCCAGCAATTTCCAAATGAAAGATTTAGGAGAAGCAAGTTATGTTCTTGGAATCCAACTCATAAGAGATCGCAAGAACAAACTGTTGGCGCTGTCTCAGGCATCGTATATCGATAAGGTGCTTATCAGATTTTCGATGCAAAACTCCAAGAAAGGTAATTTGCCTACACGTCATGGAGTTTATCTTTCAAAAGAGCAGTGTCCCAAGACACCTCAAGAGGAAGAAAATATGAGACGGGTACCCTATGCACCTACAGTAGGAAGTCTAATGTATGCCATGTTGTGTACAAGACCTGACATTTGCTATGCGGTGGGTATAGTCAGTCGGTATCAATCCAACCCAGGATTAGATCATTGGGTAGCGGTTAAACATATTCTCAAGTATCTTAGGAGAACGAGAAACCATATGCTAGTTTATTCTGGTGAGAATTTGATTCCCATTGGATACACTGATTCTGATTTTCAATCAGGCAAAGAGCTTTGAGGGACACTTGGAAGGCTTAGGTCTTAGAGACATGTCTCACCTGCTTTAGGGCAAGTGGGATATTGTTGGGTTTGGTGCCCTAAAAGCTGTGACATTGTACATATTGTTAATAAATAAATAAAATGACATTTATTATTATTTTGGTTGATTATATGTATTATGAATACATTTATAAACATCAAGAAAATTCCATGATTATTTATGTGACTATAAATTTAGCATATAAGTGTTATTTGCTTGGGGATAAAATTTATAGATAATAATCTAAATAGTCCGTAATAATTAATTAAAGTTTGGGATCTTTAATTAAAAATTACAAGTACAGTCCAATCTCATCTAAAATGAAATAGTCATTATCCGGACTATTAATGTAGAGACATTGGGTTGGAGGTACTTTATATAATGAGATTATATAGGACTGGACCAGATAAATTATGAATCTCTAATAATCATCCGTTACAAATAGAGTATTCAAATTTATCACTATGATGATCATATATTTGACAGTCTTAATCCTGAGTATTTATTAGACTCCTATTTATTACATTATGTTTTTTGACTTGCATGGTAAGATTTGTCTAAGCACAGATTATAACTTAGCATCTTGGAAACATAAAGTAATAAATGGCTGGGAATAATATTATACAGATATGGAATCCATTCCTTCCCTATGGAAGCTAGAAAAATAGTTCTCTTGAGTGATAATTCAAGGTTTGAACAATAGAGCGCTCGTTCATAATAAGATTATGAATTAATTGTTCATTAGAGAATTATTGGAACTCAAGGATAAAGATGTAATAAGAGAGGTGAACAGAAATTGAACCTAGCTCTTATTATGAACTATTTATGGAGGACTGACTTATATGTAATGATTATATCAATGGACTACTCGTTAATTTTCTTTGAGTAATTTTACTATAATCTCAAGAGTTCAGTTTCAGGTTTTTAGTGGAGTAACACTGAAACTAATAAATTTGGCACATTAATTAAAGAGTTTAATTAATAGTCAAATTTATTGGAGCTTGGGTTATAGGTCCATAGGTCTCTAATGCCACATCTGTAACACTATATTGGATTTTACATAGAATGAATTATACATGTTTAATTTAGAATTTTTGAATTCGGAATTAATTTTTCACACTTGAATTATTAACGTGACACAGAAAAATGTTCTCTGTGACACATAATGTAATGTGATAAATGTTGTCACATTTAACTGAGCATTAGTTAATTAATTGATAATTGTTAAAATCTATTCTTAAATAAATATGATTTATTTTTTAATTTAGATTTGGATATATATATATATATATATATGGTTTTGAACCAAATCTTTTTATATATATATATAAGATTTTATAATATATTAATATATATATATATATTAATATAATATTATAATTAAAAAAAAAAAAAAGGGGAAAGCCGTGAATGAGATTCACGCTTCCCCCAACACACACACATATATATATATATATGCATTCGGTCAAAAAGTCAAAGTCAAAGTAAAAAAAAAAAAAAAAGGGAAGACAAACTCTCATTCACGGCAACTTTACTTTACATATATATACATGTGTGTTACCGAAAAAAATAGAATCGGGTAACAGGAAAACGGAAAAGAAAAGAAGAAAAAGGAAAGGAAAAGAAAAGGGAAAGAAAAATGACTAATGGCTCAGTTATAAAAAGGGAGAGATAACAGTTATCTCAGTAATTTTTATTCACATAATTTTTAGAGAGAAAAACTGAGAGTTCATTCTCTAAAAAAAAAAGACTACCATCTCATGTGTTGAGTACATAGCAGATCCAGAAAAGTGTGAGGTTAATTTATTGTTGCAGTTTGATGCCCACTTGTCTTTTCATTGGTGTGGAGGCCTGGATTGAAAGATCATGGTGTTAAAGAAAAAAACTAGGATACCTTGATAGTCTTCAAAAGGTTAGTAAAATATTCCTAAAGCTTTCTGTAATTAAAATTATATATCTATTCTCGATAAAAAAAAGTTTTCAGAAAATTTTTGTTTGTCAACGATTCGTTCCTTCCGCTGCATTTCATGTTTTAATTCTAACAGGAAATGATCCTTGATTGACCAGAAGAAAAAATTAGAGCCGACAAAAAAGACTGTTTGGATGTGCAAAGCATGTCAAGGAAGGTGGCTTTTAATTTATACAATAACCTGACTTTTTTTTTTTTGCTTAGTAATAACCTGTTTTAGGTATACCGTTAGGGAGATTATGCCTATCGTTATTCCGTTCTTATTTAAAGTCTTTGTCGCTTAATGTGAACGCGACTTAGTGGCACATCAAAGAATAGTTGTTATATGCAAATAATATGCCAACTATTATTATTATTATTATTTTGTTCATAATTCTCTAAAACTAAAAGCAATTGTCATATGGTAAATAACGCTGATAGTGCTAAAGAATTGACAATTGGCATTCTTGGTCCTTGAACACATGACTTCTATTGACTAACAATACGAGCCCCTGCCTAACTCCCCTAGCATCGCCTTTATGAACTAATCAATACAACAGTTCGAAACAACATAATCTTACACTATTCAAATTTTGCAGCACACAGGTGGCTGCTACGAGGCCAGCTTTCTGATGCCATGGTGCTATATGTTTTTTGACATGCAGATTAGCCTATAACTGAGCCAATACCGTGGCACCAAGGTTATTTCCTCATTGAGTATTCTCCATAAATTACATCACCACAACTTCAAAAATTCAAGGTCGTTGAGCTAGATGTTGATCTTAAAACACTTAAAAGGTGCTTGGCTATGTAATGGCCAAGGGAAATGCATTAATAAAATTCAATATTTAATTGGATTTAATTAATGAATTTACCTTTATAAATCAGATTTTTGTAAAAATTATATAGCGTATAATAAACAATATTAATTGGAAATTGCACTGTGAACGTGATGCAATGTTGGATATTATTAATATAGATTTTATGAATTTAAATACTCAAGAATTTATGAATAATATCCATAAAATGAATTTTATATCACAATTAATTGTAAAATTGTGATATAAACAGATAGGTAGTTAAGGTATAAATGACTACGTATAATAGTAGTTTATTATTATAACTTTGAGATAATATCATAAAGCTTTGTACTAATTGCATAAATTCCTCTTCAACTATGACCCATGTAACAGTATTCTTCATTTTCCCGTTTCCCACCCGATTTTTAAAACATAACATTCAACCTTCATCCTCTCAATCTATAAGAAAAAACTCCTTATGTTGGGATTTTTGACTAAAACTAACACATAATAGGCGCATGGTTCATAATTAAGGGTAATTTTAAAAACTCTATTATGTCTAAACCTAATTTGAAGTTAAAAAATTAATTTAAGTAAAATTTTTAATTTTAAGAAAATAAATTGAGTATAACTTCATGGGAATGCATTGCTAGAGTACTTGTTCACTAAATTATTTAATAAATTTTCTTTGACACGTGTTATTTTGGCTAAAATTCATAGCATAACAAGCCGTTTTATTATTATTTTCTAAATCAAGGGAAATAAGTACTACGTTTCAAACATTGAGAGGGGAGTATGTTGTTACAGGGCCTATATAATTAAGAAGGAATTTTAAAAAGTTATCCTGAGAATTACATACTGCAAAATTAACCCTTTAATTATATATAAAGTGTTCATATACGTATGATTTCAAAGGATGTTGTATATAAATGACAGTTCATAATTGAAGAATAAAGTTGGCTTTATTTTGATAAGATTATAGTTGTCTATTTCTATATTAGAACTGTACTATAGCATTTGGATTCTTGTAATTTTGATACATATGATCAAAAATTGTTTTAATCATTAAAATAACACTATTCTAAAATTTATTTTTATTGTTTAGAAGGTTGGGATGCGATTGGAGAAATCTACATTGTTTAAATTGGTGACTCACATAAAGTGTATATGTGTCTGCCACGCCCACGCCTTGTAGGAAGTTGGTCATTTCTTGGGCTTCAGGGAACCCTAGTGGTATATATAGGTTCTTAAAGAAGCCAAAGATTTTCTTTTTTTGTTAATAAAAATGATTGGTATCGTCTCTCCCTTATTTTTTCATCAATAAAACTTTGGGGCCTACCAATAGAACAAACCTAATTCTGCTTAACGAGCAAAGACTCCAAGTGAGGCTCTTAAAAAAGAAAGAAAAGATATCCAAATCCTTGCACAAGAATAGCAAATTGCTCATGATTTAATTGAATGTTCCAAATTCATGAACAAAATCCGCTTTATAGGTTGTTTGAAAAAAGAGTTAAAACTTAGAATTTAAATTGAAAGTATTATAAAATATAAAAAAAAAACATTGTAAAAAAACTTGGTTGGAAGCGGAATCGTGCCTTCCAAACGGCCTTTCAATATGCTAAAGCATCGGGATTTTAGCTAGCTAGAATGGTTAATGGGTGTGAACGTTACCTTCCACAACCTTTTGACCTAAATAGAGTTCTCGAATTTTGTTAGCTTAGAGCCATTGTTTTGATTTGTTCGGATAGTTTGGCATATTAGAAATCAACTAATTAAGAAGTCCAAAAAAACCTCATTTGCCTTTAAAATATTACGCATTTCTCTTTGATTATGTTATTCATATGTCCATCGTAAGCAAGTCACCAGTAATAAATTAATCTTGACATTGTCAAGTTTGAAGTACCATTTCTACAAATGAAAACATCCTTATTAAATCATATCTTCTTCATAATTCGATCCTAGTAACGTTGTATATGGATACACATGTCCAACGTGAGTGACTGATAATTAGTTAATGTCTTTATAATCTCCTAATTAATTAGCAGCCATAGTGAAGGAGAATAATGAAGTGTAAACGAAACAAAGGCCGACAATTGGATGAAGCTAGTTGATAAAGTTAATTTAGTTTACGATTTTTTTTCAAATTGTAATTCATTATTAAAGAAATACCAATAAACTATGGTTAATTAAAAAGACGAACTTTGTTAGAAATGATTCTTGATTGACTAGAAGAAAAAATTAGAGCTGACAAAAAAGACTGTTTGGATGTGCAAGCATGTCAAGGAAGGTGGCTTTTAATTTATACAATAACCTGATTTTTTTTTTTTTGCTTAGCCTGTCTTGGGTATACCGTAAGGGAGATTTTGCCTATCTTTATTCAGAAAATTATTGTAAATTGCCTGTTAAAAATATTATTCTAAATTGTATATAAAAAATTATATATATGTTTGTGATTCAAACATTGTTGGGTCAATGTTGCTGAAGGTTAGAGCTTTTTAGCATGTGACATATATTTTGATTACCAATCTATGTTTAGAAGAGTATTTTTTTTTTCTAAATTCAAGTTTTAGGGAAAATCAAAGTAAAATCAAATTAACTGAATAGATAATCCGCATTGCTATAGTTTTGGATTGTCACAGCCCCTGCATCAATTAGCAAACTTTAAAGTTACAAAAGAAAATAACTTTTGAATTATTATTATTATTATTATTTACGAATTTCAATTTGATAGGTTGATCAAGAGGTTTGGCACTCGCCTAGGTCAAGCTACATATAACCAAGCGTAGGCACTTATCCCACCAAAATTTTATTTGCTTTTTAATTTTATAATATATAAATTAATAAAATTTATTATATGCTCTTTGATAAATTTAAAATTCTACGTGTTCGTTACACCTCCTAATATGTGAAGTTTATAAAGTTTTAGTTTTACACCCTCGCTGACTTACCTCTTTTTAGCTTCCGGAACATGCATTGAGTCTCACACGTTATAGAATAGACGTTTTGTTTTTGTTTGTTGTCGCTTGCTTCGTTTTTTTTTTTTTGGCAGATATGAAAAGATTTGGTGTGCATGGAAAGTCTTCGATTTTGGAGCAGTCTTTATCTAGTTTATATAAGCTTGGATACAAATAGTCGTACCAATATGATGGAACATTATTTTTCAATAGATATTATTTATTGGATATATAAGGATATTTGTAAAAAGACAATTCATTTGATGATATATATATATATATATAAAAGACAATTCATTTTTCAATAGATATCATCCAAAGACGAACACGGTTTTTTTTTTCTCTCTCTTTTTGCTTTTTTCTTAGGCAGATCTTTGCTTTTCTTTTAATGCTTTTTAGTCCCATTTTTTTTTCTTATTCGCATCTTTTGATCATTCTTTTTTTTTTCCTCAATTTTTAGTACCTTATTTTTGTTGCTTTTCCTTCTAATATATTTTCTATCATCATATACAGTTTATTAAATTGTTCTATCATTTCTAATTTGTCTCTGTTTAAATCTTTTAGCTTTTACACATATATAAAGGTATAAAGGAGAAAAGATATACCCATATTTACTCTCATATTAGGAAATGAGGATACATTTCAGTGTTCTACTTTGCTTTGCCTTATTTTTATCTTTTTCGCTTTGTCTTTTTGTTGTCTTTTTGTTCTTCTTTTTCTTTTTACCTTTTACTTTGTTTTTTTTTTTCTTTTTTTTCTTTTTTGTGTCTCTCTCCTCTTCATTTTTTCTTTTTTTGGTCTTTCTCCCTTATTTTTTTTTCATTTTTTTCTACACATTTTTTTTAAATATTATCCTAATAAATATTTTTCTTAATTGACTTAAAGTCTTTGACATTTGGTTCTAACTAACCCCTTTTTTCATTTGAATTGATAATTAGCTTCCTTTATTTGCAGATACATATACCCATACGTATATAAATAGTGGCGAAGCCAAAATTAGTTTAAAAGGCAAAATTAATCAAAAATTATAGAAATTAATACATTAAAAATTATGTTGTATTCATATAGTACAAATGTACAGAGGTTAAAGAAATAAAAAAAAATCCAAGTACTATTGTGTACATAGAACGTATAGATTCAAATCAAAAATCTTAATTTCCTCTTTCTACCTTAAGGGTGTGTTATGAATTCTGTTTTTGTCTTCTCTCGTTAATCAGAGATGGGTGCTATCCTTGATTGGCCTCTAGACTCATGGGCCTAGAGGGGAAACCTTGGGTGGCTCAATGAAGGCCTAGGTAATGGGTTTGGTTCCCTTGCCGCGGATCTATGGGCAATAGCCGGGGCGTGTAGTTGGGTGACCGTGATGGAAGTGGTGTTGCGGTGATGCTTAAAAGCATGCTGCTTAGAGTGGATCTGTAAGACTCTGCACCTCCACTTGGCATGATATAATTCACTTTAGGCTTAAGCCCTTATGTTTTTGCTCTTGGCCTTCATCTCAAAAGGCCTCATGCCATTGGGAGGTAATATTATTACTTATAAACTATTACCTATGACCATTCTCAAGTGATGTAGAACTATACAACCCACCATTTCTTGACCCTCTTTGTCTCAAGAGAATTATGGTTGTCACAATCACCTACCTTTGGGGGCCCAATGTCCTCGTTGGCCACAGTCCTGGTTGGATCAAGGCTCTAATACCATTTGCAACATTGTGACAAGCATAACTCTCTTAAGGCAAAGAGGGCCAAGAAAAGGTGGTTTGTGCAGTCCCACATCACTTGGGAATGATTATAGGTAGTTGTTTATAAGTAATGACACCACTTTTCTAATGGTAGGAGGCCTTTTAGAGTGAAGCCCAAGAGCAAAACGTTAAGGATTTAGGCCCAAAGCAAACAATATCATGCCAAGTGAAGTTGCAAATCGTTACAAATTGTATCAGAGCCTTGGTGCTTTGACAGCCCTCAAAGGTGGGTCATTATGACAAACCATAATTTTCTTGAGGCAAACAAAACCGTGAGAACTTAGGTTAAAAGCAGACAATATCATGCCAAATGAAGGTGCAGATCATTACAAGATCTACCAGATTTGTTGAATCTAAGCATCACGGATGGTCATAATGGTGCAATACCGCCAGTATAGGGATTATCTTGTCCTCCTCAGTGGGATGAGTTCTTAAGTGACCTATTTATTAAAGTCGTCTAAATTTGGCCCACTAATTTTTATAGAGAAAACTACACAAAATGCCCTTAAAACACATCATTTATTAAAACTGTCCTTTTTTTCTTGACTTTTCAAAACTGTCTCTTTTCTATAATTATTATTTTTAATTTACATATATATATATCCTTCATACAAACAAAATCAGAAAACAAATTGATTTCTTTAAAAAATTTCTCTCTCCTCTCTCTACCCCTTCTCTCTCCTCTCTCCCCTCCTCCTCTTTCTCTGCCCATCTTTTCTCTCTTCTCGCTGCTCATCCTTAATCTTTGTAAGGCTCCAATCTGCGATCATCATTGCCGATGAGATGTTAGGAGTTACAACTCCGCACGATCTGCTCTGATGAGATGCCAGGAGTTATAGATCATCAAGTCATTCTGTGGTATTCTTCATTTATTATTCCATCGCCTCTCATGACAACTTTTTCGAGTACGACGAACGAGGAAGAGATGCTTAATTTGGTGTCGAAGCTGTCATTCGATTGCGACGTGATCTTTAACTTTGTTGTCAGATTTGTTCTACTTCACTGTCAATTTGGTGTCAAGGCTCAATGCGAGAATGCAGATCTGGATTCTTCTCTCTCTGAGTTTGATCGTGATGCAATCTTCGACCTTGTCATCATTTGCTCTACTTTGCAAGTTTTGGTTTCACCAGTCGTTAGATCTGTTTTACTTCCTATTAGATTTGTTCTGTGAGTTTTAGTTTCATTGGACGGGCTTGAATCAGAGGCAGAGATGATGCAGGTGCTACTTCAAATAGAGTTGCATATTGCGTCTATCATTCCACAACAAAACCTCTGTCTTCAGCAAGATTTTCGTCATCGTTGAAGGCTCGAGAATGATCTATGCATAGATCTTTTTTTTAATTTTCATTTCTAGATTAAATTTAATTTTGGTATTGCTTTGGTCAAAAATTTTTTGTTGTTTTTTGATGATTTTTGAAGTTAGAACTTATTCTTGAATTGTTAGCTAATATTTACTTTGTTTTTTTTTTTTTTTTTTTTTTTTTTTTTTTTTTTTTTTGCTGTAATGGTTTATTATAGAATCCTTATGATTTCTGATGATTTTTTGGAGGTTTCAACAAGTTTTGGGATAGAATCTTGTGGTTCTGATTATTTTTTAGACAAAATCTGGCAGATTCTATGTTGGAATCTTGCAGGTTTCATGTTGAAATTTGGAGCTTCTTTGTTTAAAAAAATGTTGGAATTTACTAAGTTCTAAGTTGGAACCTGAAAGCTTGTAACCCGGCACCTACGTTGGCGACCAAAGGCGATCGTCGCTTCTTTGTAAAAAAAATGTCAGAATCTGGTAGGTTCCAAGTTGAAACTTAGCAGAATACAACTGAGCACCTCCAGTCACCGCTTCTTTATTTCAAAAAATATTAGAATCTACAAGGTTCTAAGTTGAAACCTAACAGGTTACAACCCAACACCCTCGTCGATACTAAGGACAATCGTCGTTTCTTTGTTTCAAAAAATGTTGAAATCTAGTAGGTTTCAAGTTGAAATCTAGCAAGTTACAACCCGACATTCATGCTATCAACCAGAGGAAGTCGCTGCTTTTTTGTTTCAAAAAAATGTTAAAATCTAGTAGGTTTTAAGTTAGAATCAGATAGGTTACAACCCGCTCTGGCAACAGAAGGCGTGTTCCAATGGGTTCCATGATGGAACCTAGCGGGTTCCAACGGGAACCAAGATGGAACCTATCAAGTTCCATTTCAAGAGGAAAGGTAACTTTGACTTTTAAAAAATCACCTTTTTTTTTATTAAAGGGGCAGTTTTGAAAAAACTCTTTAGGAGATAAATCTTAAAAAGGTGCTCCTTTAGGGGGCATTTTTGTAAGTTACTCTCTTTATTAATTACTATATTAGTTTGGCCTATTTCGTTATTGCGCCTAATAAAAGTCATATATTTAAAAGCTCGTTAAATTATTGATCATGACTTAAGTCTTTTTCTTTATATATCTCTCTCTCTTGGATAAGGAGGTAGAGATATGAACTTAATATGTCTCATATTCTCAAAATTAAATGGTGTTATTACTCATAGGTATGACTTAAGTCTTTTTCTTCATATATATCGCTCTCTCTTGGATAAGTATATATCTCTCTCTCTTGGATAAGGAGGTAGAGATATGAACTTAATATGTCTCATATTCTCAAAATTAAATGGTGTTATTACTCATAGGTATGACTTAAGTCTTTCTCTTTATATATATCTCTCTCTCTTGAATAAAGAGGTAGAGATATGAACTTAATATGTCTCATATTCTCAAAATTAACTGGTGTTATTACTCATAGGTATTAGTAAGAAGAGTTGGAACGCATAGTTTCAAATGTATACAACACAAAGCTTTTACATGCTATAAAATAAAGTAAAAATGAATTACAATGTAAAACTCTCACATATTATAGTACTAAAAGTTCAACTCTGAGGGCATGTTTGTCAAACCGTAAAGGAATATAAAGGAAAAAGGTAATAAGATTGGAAAAGAAAGTAAAGTATTGGGAGCGAGTATCATTCATTCTCTTTCTAGTGTTTACTTACTCATTTGATAGGGTAATAGGAAACAATCGCATTTCCTTTCTAGTGTTTACTTTCTTAGGAATGAAGATCTTATTCAATATAATTACTAAAATATCATTTTTTTCATAACTAATAGCTATTAAATAATAACATTTGACTTTGGACATCTAAGTAACATGGTATTCAAACCCTTTGATAGGGAATCAATACTAAATGGTGTGAGAGCATTGATATTCCCTTTGCTCCTTCCCTGTGTTTTGTAGGACGTACAAAACTTTCATTACTGATTTTTTAAGTGTACACATTATTTAAAGAGAAAGGAAATCACTTCTTACATTTCCTTTCCCTTTGATGTAAAGTAAACATGTCCTCAGTTCCAATTCTTCGTTAATCCTTTCAACTCATCCTACACGCACACAAGGAATTCTATAGAATCATCTAAATTCTACACGCTCCACATTTCCTATCCTTTCCAATATATCCATTTATAAGAATTCTCTATATATCCATCATAAGAATTCTCTTTCATTGCTGCCAAATTCATTATTTCACGGTTTATACATTACGTCTCCCTTTATAATATAATATGACAGCTGTTAAGAAAACTAACAATAATTTTTTAACGACCCATGACCTGTATCACGTTTAACTTCTTAATATGTACTCTATAAATTGTGCATATAAAAATCCTTGTTAATGAAGTTTCGAAGAAATGAAGTAGAGTCAAGATGTGCACTAACAAAATACACGCAAGTATTAAGTCAAATCTGTGTGCGTTATTTTATAATGTGTACATATATATATATATATATATATATATATATATATATATGTACGTCATATCTCAACTTAATTTATAAACATATCAAGTAATGCTAATTAACTACTACATTTTGTCCGAGAAAGGGTAAATATTATATTTCAAGTTGCATTAGAATTTTCTCCCTTTTTAATTTTTATTGAAGTAATTATCTCCCTTTAATTTGACTATATCGTAGGGGTATTTGACACTCTCTTTAATTTGATTAGGTCATATCTCAGTAGATAGTATGAGGATATTTGACTATCTCTTTAATTTCTCTCTTTAGTTAACCTAGATGATCATGTATATTTCTTAGTTTTATTCGTCAACTTGAATTCATACCTACCACAAGCCGCATTTTCTACCCTGATTGCTAACTACCCCCATTAATTGCCAAACGACAAGCTTATCCCTAGAAAATATTTGTCATTACAACATTGCCTTGCTCTATATTGCCCTATAAAACCTCAAATAGTTCTGTCCATAAATTCAACACAAGTGCATTAGATAACTTGATCGTGCTATCTTATATTAAGCAGATTAAGAACACTAGTGATTATTTCTTGCTGAAATTATGGCCAACATTCCAAAGTTAAAGCTGGGCTCAACCGACTTTACAACCCCGGCTTTAGGCTTTGGAACAGCCTCGCATCCTGCCCCTGGTCCTGAAATCACAAAAAATGCTATCCTTGATGCAATAAAACTAGGGTACAGACACTTTGACACTGCAGCTATCTATCAAACAGAGAAGCCACTTGGTGAAGCAATATCCGAAGCTCTTTCCCTTGGACTCATCACATCGCGAAGCGAGCTGTTTATCACTTCGAAGCTTTGGTGCACCGACGCCCACTACGACCGAGTCTTGCCTGCCATAAAGAATACTCTGAAGTAAAAAAAAAAATCAAATTACTATATAAGAATTTAAGCACAATATTAATATTCAATTTCTCCCTATATTAGTATAAAAAACATTCTTTCATTTTAACACATGTTATATGTAATAATTTTCTCCTGTGTCTAATCACGTGCAGGAATCTTGGAACAGACTATCTTGATCTGTATCTTGTTCATTGGCCAGTGGCAATGAAGCCAGAAGCAACTTTTCCCATTAAGAAGGATGACCTTCTTCTTATGGACTTTAAGTCTGTTTGGGAAAGCATGGAAGAGTGCCAGAGACTAGGCCTCACAAAATCTATTGGTGTTAGTAATTTCTCTTGCAAAAAGCTTGAGACTCTACTTGCCACAGCAAAAATCCCTCCGGCAATCGTTCAGGTATTTCGTCTCGTTTTTTTAGTTTATTAATTGAGATTAATCTTTGCAATGAAAATTGACTGTCTTCTTTATACCATAAATTTGATTTTGAAGGTTGAGCTGAACCCAGTTTGGCAGCAGAAAAAACTAAGAGAATTCTGCAAGCAAAAAGGAATATCAGTCGAGGCATATTCTCCTTTAGGAGGTGGTGGAAAAGGAGCTTCTTGGGTAACAAATAGAGTCACAAACAACGAGATTCTTCAAGAAATTGCAGATAGAAACGGGAAAAGTCTTGCCCAGGTAGACTTAATACATACTTAGTTAGCTCCTTTCATATTAAGAGTTAAAATAAATTCTTTAAAAAAAAAAGATGTAGAATTGACTTCCTCATGATATGCTTTATAATTTTTTTTGCATGTGAAGATTTGTCTTCGGTGGCTTTATGAACAAGGCGTAAGTTTCGTTCCCAAAAGCTTCAACCCGGATAGGATGAAACAAAATATGGACATATTTGATTGGAAACTAAGGTGGGAAGATTTGAAGAAGATAAACCAAATTCCACAACAAAAAGGGAATTCTGCATCTATTTTCGTCTCAGAGTTAGGCCCTTACAAGACTGCTGAAGAGTTTTGGGATGGAGAAATTTAATCAAGTAAAGAAGAAGAAGAAAAAGAAGAAGAATAAATAGTTTAAGAACGTCAGCTAAATGAACAGCATGGATATTTTATGTATATGTCGGTGTCGAATAAATAATAAGTTTACGACACTGGCAAAATAAATTAATAAAGAGTTTACGGATAGACATCACATAATAAGTGTATTTTGTTTTGTTTTTTTTTACTTAAGAAATTGTATTGGATACATGTCATTTATTTGATCTTTAAATAAGAGAAAAGCTTGTTGCGATACTTACAAATTTACCATGGTTATTTTGTTGTGATTTAGATTCTAACACAAAAAATATGTGAAACAAAAAATAAATAAAAGTACATATAAAATTTATAGTGGTTCACTCTCAGCGTGAGAGTTATATCCACTGCAATAATTCACTATAATGATAAAAAGGTTTACAAAATAAAGTTGCATACACTATCTCTAATTAGTTTTTTCTTTAACCTCTCTCAATTTTTTAAGTTATATAAATAAGACTTACAATGTCTTTTTTATAGATTTATAAAAAAGAGGAAACAAAAAACCCCATAAATACAATCTTCTCGCATCAAGCTTCGACCCTGCGTGACCGTGCCCTTCATCTGGCACTACAGCACATGTTTTTGCTTCACGCTGAGTTTCTGCCTTAGCTACCATGGCCGCCCCATTTCCTGGCGCTTTTGGGCGCCCCAACCCGCGCTCTCTACTTGCGCGTGTGGCTGCACTTTTTTTAGGCGTTGGAGCGCGTATCTACTGCTAGGGTGATTATTCGTAGCGCGTAAGGCACTTCTTAACATTTTTTTTTTTGCTTGAATTAAAACATTTTTGACATTTTGTTGGTTACTTTGACGCTGGTTTTGGTTGTTGTTGTTGTTGGTGGCGGCGGCGGCTGTTATTTTATCGTCTCTCCTTTTTATCATTTATTTTGACCTACAGTTGACGTATACGTTTGTTGTCATTATTATGGTGGTTGTCATTTGCAATTTGTCGTCGTTTTTGTTTGGATTTCTTTTATATGGTGACTGTCGTTGGTTTTATTTTTATTTTTTATTTTTTTTGTCCCGTTCGTTGATATCTTTCCTCTTGGACTTCGCTGCGTTGTCATTTCGAGGTCTCCTTTTTTTACTGTTCAATGGTGAGCCATGAAAAATGAATTGTTTTTGGATCTTAACAATTTCTCCTTCACGGGGTGGTGGCAAAGGAGCATTTTGTGTGGCAAATAGAGTCACAAACAATGAGGTTATCCAAGAAATTGCTGACAAAACGGGAAAAGTCTTGCTCGGGTAGACTCAATCCATACTTAATTAGCTCCTTTCATATTTAAAGTTAAAAATAAATTCTTGAAAAAAAAGGATATAGAATTGACTTCCTCATATGCTTTATAATTTTTTGCATGTGAAGATTTGTCTTCGGTGGCTTTATGAGCAAGGAGAATGTTTTGCCCGCAGGGGCTGGGGCGCCAGGATGATTGATAGCTCTAGTGGTCTCTAACTTTGGTAAATTATCTTTTTAACTTTGGTAAAAATCTGCTTTCTAACTTTGGTAAATTTGCTTTCCCTTTCTCTTGGTTTTCAATTCAACCTCTAGTCTTTTATGCGTGTGAATTTTTGGGAAGCGTATGATTTTTATATTCCTGTGAGTTCTCCCACATTGCTTGCTTTTGGATCTTTTTTTTCTTTGACCATGCAAAGTAATTTACGATTTCTTATTACCGTTTAAACCCCTTATTACAAGTTTTGTATAGTTATCTCCCACCTAATTTTCTTTTGGTTTCTTTTCCCTCTCTCATTGCAATTACTCAATCAAACCGTTGTTATTTTGTGACACCACGGAAAGGGGGTCTGGGAGTTTTAGGTAAATAAAAAAAAAGTAAATAAATATATGTGAAAAATAAATAAATATCATCGGCGGTTACCGTCACGTGAATGCCACGAAAGTAAGGCCGATATCTTATTCTCATTCACCATCACGTGGATGCTTATCACGAAGGTGGGCTGGTAAATAAAATACAATATCAAGAACAATAATATAAAAATATTGAAAATCATCGTCTCTAAGATAAATTAAAAATATACAATTGATAGAGACGAACAAGACATTAACACCGGGACGAGTCGTACAGTACACGCATCATACCACAGTTCTCAAGAAAATACCATTTCAATCCAAAGAGCCAAGTTTCGATCCTGGGTCCATCTTTCCTCTCCAAACCTAGAAGGGGGATTTCAAAAACAGGAAAACATGAGCGTAACACTCAGTAGGATAATTATTTAAAAACAAGTTATTTTAAAATAGTAATCAAAAATAGAAAATTGTTCACAAACCGTTCTATTTGAGATGAATCTCAAAGTCTTAACAAATCAATAAAAACACTTACTTGAAAGCAACTTGATAAAACATTATCGTACGGGTTTTGAAAATCCGAAAGGAATATCAAAATACAATTCTTCAAAATCAAAAACATTATTTTCATCAATCATTCAAAAGTCAAGCATTTGGCCCAAATAGTTTAAAAAGGGCTGCCAAAGAAAGGGATCGAAATGTGTATATCCTACCTCATTTGAAATCCAATAACGTAAGCTCCAAATAAAATTTAACATATGCTCCATATACGTTCAAAACCTTGAAAACTGCATTTAAAATTAGAAATCACATTTAACAAATATCATTATGTCAGTTTAATTATCACTGTGCCTCTTGACTTTAAATAATCCTAACACAAAATTATAATATTTTTTAAAACATTTCTAAATCATTAAAAATTAAAAACCAAAAAAATACAAATTTTAAAGTTCACAGTTGGCCTACCGAACATCTTGGTTCGGCCTACCGAACCTGCACAGTTCAGCCTACCAACCTCTTGGGTCCGGTTTGTCAAACTACTTGAATCTAGCATACCAAAGATCAAGTTCGGCTTACCAAACTGGCAAAATCTAAAAGTTTCAGGTTTCGAGCCTCGGCCAATTCGAGCTCAAAACGTAATTTTTAACCTATTTTTTAATTCTTATATCATAAAAATCATACAAAAAGCATAGAAAACCATAATAGAATACATTTAAACCCTTTTTTTTCAAATTTAAACTCAATTTTACCTTTGATTTGAAAATAAAAAAAAATGTAAAAACTTGGTTAAATCGATTCTAGCTCAAATTAAGTTTAGATTTACTTAAAATAGTTTCTACAACTTGAATTGAACATTATTTGAGCTCAAGAAAGCTCGGATTCAACATTCAAAGAAAATTTAAAAAATTAAAAATAAAACTTTAAAATTTTAAAGAAAAAAAGGAGGCTAATCTCAATGTCATTTTTGGATGAAAAACTTGATGATTGAACTCCAATTCTTGCTCAAATCCATGTGAAAATTAGAGAAGAAGACAGGGAAGGAGTGTGCAGAAAGGGAGAGAAAAAGAGACAAGAGAGAGAGACAGGAAAATGAAGAAAGAAAGAGAGGGAAAAATAAAAGAAAAATAGGCATTTTAGTAAATATGAAAAAATTGTGGTATAAAAATATCAGTTGTTATTTTAAAACTAAAATTTAAATTTTCAAATATAATAATTGCAATAAAATCTTAAATGACTGAAATTAACAATAGATTCACACTTAATAATTAAACTTAACATAATTAATTCTATTTTAAAATTCAAGGGTGTTACATATTTCACTCGCAATGCTACCTTTTTTTGGCTTTAAAAAATAAGGTGTGAGAAAAAAATTTAATGAAAATATATATAAGGAGACAAAATCGTGCACAGAGAATAGAGACAAGAAATAAGAAGCATTAGAGAGATAAGGGGAAGAGAGAAACGATGAACGAATTAGGCGATAAGAATTGAAATAAAAATATAATAGAAAAAATGGGTAGAGTAACCGGTGATCAAGAAATCAAAGTTAGAAAAAGACATAGATACCTATATTGAGGACCAATTAAATGTAATGAGAAGACAGAGAATGAAAAAAATGAATTACATATTAAGAGACAGGAGATTAAGAAAATTTAGGATGAAAACAAGGACAAAGATAGATCAGAGCATGTGAAAATGTATCAAGAGAATGATACTGAGAAAACTATTACAGAGTCAGAGAAAAAAAAAGTTTAGAAACGGGAAAAAAGATAATAATATAAGAAAAAGAAAAATGTTTTGAATTACTTTTTTTCACGAAACATATATATTTGTATTGGAGACTTTAGCTCTAATAGTCCTTTTTACATTTTAACTTTGTTTTGTTATTAATTTGTCATTATTTTTCTAGTAAGTTATAAGTTTTAGTTTGTATTTTGTTATTGTTTGTTAAGTACTAAGTTGTAAATACCCACATTAGCTATTGTATTAGAGACTTGATTTTTCATATAGATTAAGTGTTTTCTCTTCAATTTCAAGATTTTTTCCTCATGAGGTTTTCTTTACGTGGATTTTAAAATAATCATCTGTCAAGTTACCAGAAAAATATGTTTTTCCTAATTCTGATGTATCACATATCAACTAATGAATTTTTATTTGTTTCCTTGAATTGATTAGGAGCGGGGGACGAAAAAGACGTAGCAAAAGGATCGCAATTTATAGAAGACTAATTAGATAAAAATAGCAATTATAAAATTGACATTGACATTGCCCTCGGAATATACAGTAAAATCAATTTCATCCAATTGTTGAAATTCGATCCAATCTCGTTAGAATAACAATTCCTATATTTTAAAGTCAACTAAACAAAATAATATATGTTTTTTTTAATTTTAATTCCCCCAGTGCTGCAAAAATTAATACATCACGATGAACCTAAGCAGTCCGCGTGCATTTCTTTTTTTTTTAATTTGTTGATGTTTACTTAACGTGGTTTTCAATTGTTGTCGTTTTTAGGGTGATTGTAATTTTTTTTATTATGATTTTCCTTAGCAAGTTTAAATTCCATCAGGTATAGGTGTGGAAATGATTTTTTTTGTATCGCAATTGATTAATAAAAAAATACTAATAAACTATGGTTAAAAAGATGAACTTAATATCTGTTAGAAGTTATTTTTTTCTACGAAAATTAGAAGTTAGAATTTAAAAGGGATGGTGATTGACTTGAAGGAAAAACTGTTAAACCTGAGAAAAGACTTTTCGGTCGTGGAAGTCATCTCAATGGAGGCTGTCTGCTTTTATTATTATTTTTTAACAATAACCTGTTCAAGGTATACCATAAACGCAAGGAATTTATGCATATATTAATCTCAAAATATTTGTAACTTGTATATAAAAAATATTATCTACGTTTATTCTTAAAATAATGTTGGGTCAAATGGTGCTGAAGGTTAGAAGTACTTTCGAGCATGTGATAGTTTGGTTACCAATCTAATTTTATAAGCAAAATTTTAGGGGAAATCAAAGTAAAATCGAATTAACTCACCATTATACACCATTTCAAAGCCCTTAAATTATTAAGTATGGTGTGTTCTTTTTTTTTTTTCCCTCATAGTTTTCTTTAGAAGTCTTTTTTTTTTTCTTTTTGTTTTTCAAGGATAAGTAGGTGGAGATTTGAACTTAATATGTTTCAGGATTAAATTGTGAATTTACAACTATAAATAGTTCGACAAGTATTCCTTGCAACTCTTCCTACTCTTACCATGAAGAATTCGATAATATCCACACTCCACATGCTCCATATTTCTCATCCTCTTCAATTTATCCATCCATTTGACCAATTCCCCCTTGTAAATCCACTTAAATCAATTCCGTAATTAAACATGCAATTAATCGAACTAATAGATTTATTTTATATCAAAACATTTTGAAGTAAAGAATTTCTCTCTATCTTTTATTTTCAAAATTTCAAATTTAGTTGTGCTGGCGGATACATTATTGAGGATACATCCCCAATCATTATATCACTGGTTTATTCATTACAACTTCTCTTTACACCAGACAAACAACAGTTGTTAAGAAAACTATCATTAATATTTTAATGACTCATGATCTGTATATCACTAACTAATTACGTGGTACGCGTCTTAAAACCAGTGCCCCATATCATATAGAAAACCTTGGTAATGAAATTTCGACGAATAGAGGTAAAGTCAAGAGGCCCATGCAATGAAATACACCCTAAGTAATGAAAGTCTTTGAACGTCATTTTTATATATACATGCGCCCCAACATATGCATAAAAAAGTGTCCGGTCAAACATTTATAACATTTTTTGTTGGTCCATATTGTTTGTACATTCATGTGACACTAAATTTTTAGTATTACACTCAATAAATGTAGTCTAACAGTTAAAATATTAAATAATATACCTAAACTGATTAAATATTACTAGATAGTATAAACAATGCAACAATGATAAAAAAAAAAAATTGTTAAAAGTAACAGATGGGTAAAGATAACCAGATATTATGTATGAATCATATATACACAAACGTCATAACTCGTCTTAGTTTTGAAACTTATCAAGTAATACTAATTAACTAGTACAATTTTCGCTTAAAAACAAAATTAATTTCAATTTACATTTGATTCCTTCCTCTTTAATTTGACTAGAACCTATGGTTACATTTTTTTAGTTTAGTTCATCGGTCAACTAGTTCATATCTACTACTACACAAGCTGCTTTCTACGCTTATCACTAACTATCCCGTTTGCCAAAAGACAATCATACCCCTAGAAAATGCAGGTAATTACAACTTTACCTGCTCTACATATATGCTTATAAGACCATAACGGTCTATGTCACACCCCGAAGTACAAGAGATGACGTAGTAGATTAATTAAGTTAATTAAACCAAATTTTTTTATTAAAAACATCAATTAAATGTTTTTGGGTTATTTTGAAAAATGTGATAGTTTAAAAACTCTTTAAAGCAATTATCGTTATTTTAAAATAGTTAATCATAAAATAAAATAACAAAAACAAAAGAGCATAAGCCGGGCCCTACCGGACCCACATCAGTGCACACACGTGGTATCAATAACAAAATATTACAATTACAGTCTAATATGAGAGATAAAAATTTAAATAATACATGCCTTGATTAAAATAAAGAAATAATCAAAACAGACTTCCTACAACTCACGTATTTATCATGTCGCCTCTCAATCGATCCTAAGCTGCAATCCACCTAGGGGGAGAGGTTTTTAAAACAAATAAAGGAAATATGAGCAGAAGGCTCAGTAGGACTAGGTTTAGAAAACATTAATTTTAAACTTAAAGTTTCATATTTAAAAATAGAATATAAAAATTCAGAAAGAAAATTAAAACATATTAATTTCATCTTTACCTTTTAGAATTACTATTCATTTGGAATTATTCTTTATTAAATAGCTCTTTAGCAAAGCCATACTATCACTACCGAAGTGGCCCAGCTAGGTTTCAAGACTTGCTCCCAAGGTCGCTTTCCCCATGACCTGATCTCTGTATATGGTATCATGCTCTATTTTATCATTCCAGACGGTACTTACCGACACGTTTGGTGTCATATCATTATCATGTCTCATTTACCGGATATTCTGATTACACTCATTATTTGATTCATTATGATCATTTATTCTTCAGCAAGTAATAAAAGGTACTAAAGAGTTCATCTCAATCATTTTCTTGAAACTCATTTTAAAAGAAGTCATTTCATAACAATCATTTTGAAAGAATCTTTTTGAAAGAAATCGTTCTATGGCCAAGGCCTTTTTTGGTCATTCATTGAAAACATTTTGAGAGAATCTTTTTGAGGGTAAAACCATTTAAAATCATGGCTACTAAAGAAAGAGGGTAGAAGTCCTACCTCGATACTCTGCATCGAGACCCAACATTGCAGTCCTGATCCGCTATATGTTAGCCCCACGGAACCACGATCAACCTTAAAAGTAAACTAAGCTTTATCAATATTTAACTTAGAATATTCTTTGCTACTATGCTATTTCATGGTGTCTTAGTATGCCTTTAAAGTTCACAAAATCATATCATGAGGTTAAAATCATCATCTAGGTTTTAAACGGTGAAAAACTGAAAAATAGCAAAATTCCATGAAATCTAGTTGGCTTGCCAAACTTCTCTATCAGCCTTCCAAACTGCACAGTTCAGCCAGCCAGCCATGCAGCACCGGCCTACTAGACTGGCCCAGGTTCAGCCTGCCGATGGTATGAATCTGGCATGCTGAACTCATGAGTACTGCCTGTCGATGTTTAAGATCGACCTACCAAACTGAAAAAATCTAGGGACCAAAGACTTCGAGTCTCAACCTCCCCAAATCCAAAATTTTATTCTAAACCTATTTTCTCAGTTCTCAAGCATGGGTAATGTTCATAAGTGCTAGAAAAAACATACTAGAACACTTTTAAGCAAATTTAAACAAGATTTACACAAAGATATTTGAATAAATCCAAAAATAGAGAAAAAGAGGAAATTGCAATTCAATCTGATTTTTGTGAAATCAAGCCTAGATTCTAGGTGATTTGAGCTCTACTAACTTTGATTTAAGGTTTCCTAAGCTCTAGAAACTCAAATTTCAGTATTTCAAAGAAATTTAGAGAATTGGAAAAAAGTTTGAAATTTGAAAGTTAAGTAAACTAACCTCAAATCCGAGCTTTAAATCGGGTTTATGGAGACCAAATCTCATTTCTTGAACTTCCAATCCAGCTAAGGTTCAAAGTTTTTGCTCAAATTTTGAATTAAAATCAAGAGAGAAGAGAGAGAGGGAGAAAGAGCATAAGAGAAGAAGAGAGAATACAGGGGAAAGAAAGAGATAAAGTGAGTGAAGAAGAGGAGGGGAGAGGGGATTAAATAGAAGAAACTATGGTTCTGCGGAATGAAAATTATGTTCCAACACGTGGTTTTCTAAAAGGACATATTGAACATTTGACAAATTGTCTTGTTTCAAAATTCAAAATAACAAAAAAAAAATAACTAAAGGTGAGATAAATTTAAAATATACCACAAAATGTTTAAATTAAATTTAAATCACATTAAGGCATACTAATCCACTGTTGTGTATTTTCTAATGCAAGTGCACATATCGTTAACAAGTAATAAAGTGAGAGTAAAGATCGTTCCCTCGAGGACTAACTGTCACTAAGTACCAAATTACTTTAACTCTAATTCTATTTGAACAACTGAAATATGGGAAACAATGGAATGATGAAATGGTAAACGTAAGACAAACTAAATGAATGAAAATTGAGAAATTGCAACTTTGACAGATGAGAATTCAATATATTAAGACTTCTAGGGTTTCTGACTCACCAGATTAATCATATCTACTTTTATCTAATTTAATCAATTGACATTTATTCCTATGCCGATAACGAATTTCTCTTAGACAATCATTAATCTTTCTCAAGCATTAATAATTTATCCTAGTTAGCAAATTTCCTACATCTCTGTGGAAACTCTAAACTTACCAAGATTCATTAAGAACAAGAAATTCAGTGTTACACAAGTCTCATAGATATCTCTATCCTATGATGATCTCATGGCATTCAATCATGGTCTAATTTAATTGTCGCTTCTCAGCCTCAAATTAAATCATAAATCATGCAAAAGGTGCGCAAACTTTTACAAGCATTAAGATTAGATTAAACACTCAACATAGATATTGAATAAACATCGAATTGAATTAAATTAAATAAAAATGAACATTCATAATCCGGCTACATCGTAGCCCTAGAACAAAGAAAGTTAGTTCATAATGAAACTAAAAATCATCCTAAACAATCTCTTAAACATGAGGAGTAGAAGGAAAGAACTGTATGTTTGAATGGGAAGATGATTCCGTCTCCGGGTTGCACCAATCTTCTTCTTCAAAGTAGTGTATGTCTTCTCTCCTCTTTTCTGCAGTTTCTCTTTTGTTAGAATCCGTGTTCCAACCCTCTATAATGTTCTATTGATAGGCTAGGGTTTAAAAGGGCAATTTTGGAATGAAATTACACTAGAATTTGAATTGGGATCGCAATGGCGCCTAGGCTTCATTACGACGCCTAGGCGCCATGATTGTAGCGCCTAGGCGCTATACTTGCCGTGGATGCTTTTCTGAACTGGCGCCTAGGTGCCATGAATACGGCACCTAGGCTTCAAAGTAGCGCCTAGGCGCTATGCTGGCCTCCTAAATGGCGCCTAGGCGCCCAAATTGTGGCGCCTAGGCGCTATGCTCTCGGGTTTTTTGTGTGAAACTTCATCTGTAGCAGCGCCTAGGCGCCCAATAATTGGCGTCTAGGCTCCATTTCATCCCGAGTCCACTTTTGCTCAATTTTCGGTCTGTTTTGCCCTGCACTTTGCCATTATGCATCATTTTCCTTCAAAACCTATAAAAGAACATAAAACACTATTAAATTCTTATAAATCGCTCAAAACTAACAAAAATATTAAATGAGAATCATCTAATTAATTAGCCTAAAACTAACTTATCAAATACCCCCAAACTTAAGATTTTGCTAGTCCTCGAGCAAAAGACACAAAAAAAAAAGAACAAAGAACAAGACAAAAGGACGGGACTGACACTAACGCACGACATAGTTCGAGCATCAATTTAATTTTTCATCATACTTGGCCTCAAAGATTGCAAAAAGTTTATGACTCGACGGAAACTCTAACCATTGTGATCATGTAAAAGAAAATCAATTTAAATCTTAGGTTTACCATACTCATAATTCCTTGAGTGTGTGTGTGTGATGCCTGTAGCACTTATGTACCTACACTCGGATTAGTTTATGTCAACAAGCTTATTTTGAAAGATCTCTAGATTAGTGAAATGTATGAACTCCATAGGCCTATTTTTCAAACCCACTATCCACTAATGTAGACTATCGCATCATCAAAGATCATTAGGACTTTATTCGGCTTGTAATGTGTGGCTAAGGTAAAAGGGTGAGATAAAAGATATAATGTAGCTCAAAATTCACCCATAAACATACAATTTGTCTCAGGACCTTATGAGAACATCATTTTTTCTTTCTTTCTAAGTACACCCCCAAACTTATGTTGCACTCCCTTTGTTATTCACATTTATTTGACGTGTGTATTATTTTTTTCTTTTTCTTTTTTTTTTCTTTTTTTTTCTTTTTCTTTTTTTTTTGTTTTCTTTTTTTTTTTTGCTTTTCGTTTTTTTGTTTTCTTTTTTTTTTTTTGGACAATGAATAAACATGAATATATAATCCCTTGATAACAATACTCAAAACTCCACCCATTAATGAATGATAGGAAAATATATTTCCTTGATAAGTTCTTCAAAACTCCACCCATCCTTCTATAATGCCTACTACCTTCAAATAATTTCCTAGACAAACTAATCATGCTTATGAGTGAGGGACTAAGTAGGATAAAATTATTCAAAGGCTAGGTTGATTATGTGGGTAACAAAGAAAATGGTTAATAAGGCTCAATGAGGTAACTAGTGATTAAATGATGTCAATGGTAGGCTTGAAAGGCTCAAACGGTCCAAAAATAGCCTAAATCATGTCCTTAATGATGTGTAGCCTAGGATTTCGCCTCGAGTGGTTATCAAATAGGTTCTAGCGTTCATTTGAGATCAAAAATATCACTTAATCAACTTAAAAGTCCTCTAAGTGTAGAATATTTAGGTGATCAAGGCGTGAGTACTCAAAGTGCTCAAAGAATCACAGCATGGCAAAAAAAATCACAAGAAAAACAAGGATAAACCAACAATAATTATTATCCCCTAAAAGCCATATTCAATTCTGTAACGCCCCTATATGGGGGTTAACATTTTTTAATGAGATAAAATAAAAATAAAAAATAAAAGTAAAACCTTAAAAATAAAGTTGCCCGGGGCTTAAATAAAAACTCTCAATATCAAAAATAAAAATATAATCGACAAATAATCCACAGTTTAATGTAGCACCTTAAATTTAATATTATAGACTATCGTCATCATCATTTTAACCCTCAACGCATTGTAATACAGTCACATAAAGTAACAATTGATGCTTACATTATCAAGAAGAACATTCCCAACAATTGAAGCAGTCCCAATGTAATATAGCTACATCACTTCCTCAACTATTTTTCTCGTAGCCACCTCACACTTATTGAGTCCTGAAAAGATAAAAATATAAGGGAATGAGCGACACTATGCTCAGTTGAGAAAACCATTACTCACCTTTAGGTTTTTATCATTTCCACATTAAAACCTGCATGGTTAGTTAATATTTATCATTATCCAGATTATGAGATTTATTATAATCATATTCTGTGGATACCACAGTTAATCATTATCGGGTTTCATACATATACATATATACAAATATTATAGTTCATCATTATTCCTAGGTACCCACGTTCAATAGGGTATCACTCAACTCATCGAAACCCAAAATTGCATGCTTGATCACCCTCTAAAAATTCCAAGGGTATTCCGGTGAGGGGACATCAAGCCCCGAGTCCTCACCAAGTCGATTCCTGTACAGTGTGTTCTGGGACTTTCAACCCAAAGAAGCGTCATCACCTTCCCCCTATTTTACCTTTTAGGTGTTAGACATGTATGCTCTAAGGAGTAAAAATGTAATACGTTTTTGGAGACATTTTTATCAATAAAGAATTTATTCATTTATATATACCAAATATTGTCCTCTTTACGTTCATATTTGTTGAATGTATGATAAGCAAACAGTAGTCTGAGACTGTCAGTCTAAACCTTAAGAGTTGGGCATATGATGGGATGATTATGCGGTAGACACGACTCTTAAGGTGATGGTCTAAAATATATGATCCGCAATCGAGGGAATAAAGTTGGGCGCTTTATTCATGTAAAGATTGTTATGTTGTCTATATCCCTTTTGGGAGATGGTTTGTCTTGGCCATCGGAGTTGGACTCCGTGAATAGAAACATTGGCGCATTGTCATAGGTGACGATGTGTTGGATCGGGACATAAAGTGAATTGATTTGGATTAATAATTCTGTCTTGGCAAATCGATTCACTTTAGACAGTCGTTTGTATTGTATCTTAATCCTGAGATGAATAATGGGCCCGTTGTCTCGACTTGTGTCTTTTGATGTACCAATGGGTGACTCCCACATCTCTATAGTGGCATGCATGCCGGTACGTTGGAGGCATGACTCTTGATAGCGTAGACTTGTTATTCATAGATATGGAATCCATAGCTCCTCTTTAGGAGTAATGATATCCTCTTATATGCGTTGTCCTGTAATTGGAAAACTGGAGCGCTCAACCATTTGGATACATAGGTGTAACCGAATGGTATACTATCTTTGGATGGTAAGTTTTCTAATGGTGAGACAATGGAACGTAAGATAAAAATAATCGGGAAGGTAAGACAGAACTTGTCCTTAAGCCGATTATGGATGATCATATGGGGATGCGATACACTATGATATGTCATGGAGACTTAGCTACACGAGCTTCGTAATTCTGTAAAGTTCGAGAGTGCAGCTCCAAGCTTTTAGTGGAGTAGCGTTGGAGTTGATAATTGTGAAATGTATATCTGGGATATTGGGTTTCATAATTATCATGAGCTTGAACTTTATAGGTCCATTTTGGTCCCCTTTGCTAGCTCACAAAATCCTGTAACGACACGGCGTGCTTTTCCAATAATTGGTGACTTATGTCGGATTTATCAGATTGGTTTAAAATTTATAAGAATCAAATAATTCATGTCTGTTTATCGGTTGAATTAATTATGTAAGAAATTAGTTCAAGATGAACTTGTTGAATTATGGCGTTCGGATAATTCTTGTCTGTTTATCGGTTGTTTTAATTTTGGACAATTAGAACAAGATAAACTTGTAGAATTATTATGAATTGATTTATTTTCTTAGAGATTATCTTGATAAAGTTTGTTTTGATCAGATATCTTTTCTATTGGGCTATTTGAATCAAAACTGAGACTTTATCCTTTAGAATCTCGGGTGGAAAATAAAAGATTCGCGGAGATTTTTTCTCGGCAGTTCGGCCTGCCGATCAGAAAGTTCGGCCTGCCGAACTGGCCAGTTCGGCCTGCCTATCTCACAGTTCGGCATGCCGACCGCGACAGCTAAGATTACGCGTTTTTCACGCGTATCTTATCAGATATTGATCCGAACTTGATTCTGTTTCGATTTTTGAGACCTAATCTGATATGGACTGACCCCAAGGACCAATAGGTATAAAAAGGGAGTGAGTCTAATGATTTACTCAGATCAATTTGAGAGATTAAGAGTGATACTCTTCTAGTGAGCATATGAAAACTCCCTGAGAGCTTTTGTTCACAAATCACGAACACTAGCTTTGGGTTCTCTCTATTGGTTGGAAGGAGAGTCACCGGTGGAAGAGCTGTACGTGTGAGCCCACACTCACTTCGGTTGTGGATAGAGAATAGCAAAGAAGACCAGTTGGTTGAGGCTCTTCTGGAACGTTACTTCTCTACACAGGTCGCGGAGGTTCTTCGGCACACTGAGGTTAGTAAGATCTGTTTAATTTATACATATAACATGTCAAACTTGTATTTTGGAAAATACTCTGATGAAAATTTTTAAAAAAATTCCGCTGCGCACTTTGTTTCCAACATTAGGGTATTCATGCCCAAGGACGTAACCGCCGCCCTCTTCATGTCTCACCATTTCTCTATATTAAATCATTATTAATAGAGTCAGTTTTCCTAACCATGCTTCTCAATTTATAACATGTGTCAATTCATTATGTTCCTCGCCGTACAATACAAGACGAGTCCATGTCATAGTTTTATATGTGATACTCATATAATATCAGTTCAACATAGATATATATATTGCGGCAAAACAATAAATTTTAATTCTATAAAAACCTCACAAAAGATGAGTAATAGAATCCCTACCTTTCAAGCTTATCAACAATCTTTTAATCCTGGAATCAATTAACGTTAGCTCCATACTCCCTTGATCCTAAGGCGTGCATAAGGACAATTAAAACTAAAGCACAACATACAACTACATTCATAAATAAATCATGTGTAAACCTATCTTACTAGTATACCATTAAAGCTTTTATGTAAATCTCTTTTGAATACCACAGTAAACAATTTTTGTCTTAACACAATATAAAATGTGAACAAGTAATCTATATGTTTTAGTCCCTAATAAGATTCATCAATCACTTAGGATAATATTGGAAAGGTTACAAGACATTAAAGAATTAGGTGGTGAGCAAAGATGGGTTCTTGGTTCAGGTTAGCAGCTGGTATACCATAACAAACTGGCAGATTTACTAGTTTTCAATCCAAAAATTGAATAATTCTTAGAAAATAAAATACAACTCTGATTTAGGTTTATGATAGCTCGTTAGAAAGCTTAGGATGCTACTTTTCAAATATGCAAACCAATTCACAAAATTCATTTTAATTTAATCCCAGAATGTCAAGAAATAGCCACTGTCCATAGAGGTATTATAAAGTTTAACAATATAATTTTTTTTTTGTCTAGGGCATATACACTTAGACTTTATACATATGCTCCAAAATAGCAACAAACATATACTTAGGTTTAAGAACGCAAATTTGAATAATCCTTTAGTATAAAAGAAAATTTATAAATGAAAAACTAAATTTGTTATTAAGATTCTAACCTCGGATTATGGTTAGTTGGAAGCTTGAAATGGCTTCAAAACAGGTTCCTTTACTTCGGTATGACTGAAATTCTTGCTCAAATGGAGGTGATGGTGGCTGATTTTTATGGCTGCCTTGAAGAAGTTCTCTAAGTATTTTGCTTCAGCAAAGAAATGAGAAGAAGAGTGTGGGAACCATGGAAGAAAAAGGAAGAAAAGACGAAGTCTTTGAAGAGAAGTGATAGAAACAATTATGGAGGAGACATGTTGAAGCATGTCACGGAGGAAATAAAGAAAATGAGGGTCAAGAGTAGTTGGAAAAGATATCCTTATGTCTCATCTAGAGACTTTAACACACATAATGCCAATATAACATTTTTGAGATTTATTAGAAGTTCTAAGGCTTTTTAGTAAACATACTAAATAAATATAAGAGAATTTTAGAAAATTTAAAAATAGATAAAAATAAATATTGTAAAATAAATTTAAATGAAGCAATTTTTTTTATACACTAAAAATTAATTTAACTACCTTAATACTCGTTAGGAGAATAACAGGTGTCACAAATTTCAACCATCGTCTTATCATTGGCCTCCTATGATGCAAGTTAAAAAATGCTCAAACGACAACTTTCCTATCCTAATTACTAAACAAAAAAATGAAACCTAGCTTAAAACTTAAGTAAACAAAGATAACTGATTGACATAAACCAAACATAAAGCAGTACACCACCCCCAAACTTGAGCAGTACATTGTCCTCAATGTAAAAGAAAAAAATAATAAATAAACATAAACTAAAAATGGAAAATGAAAAAAAAAATAAACGAAAATAAAATAAAAGAAAAATAAAAAGAAAAAGAAAAAGAAAAGAACACTCCCTAAAATGAAAATTGTTGAAGTCTAGTCCTCCTCGTCCTCATGCGCTTCGTCCTCTTCATTGAAAGCCGTGACTGTCGAAAAATTGTCCATATTCATATTCATGTGCCGGGCCATTTGATTCATCATTTGCGCCAGGTTGCAGATGTTATCATCAATGTGGTCGAGACGTCTGTCCATGCGATCTAGGCATTCGTGCACAGAGGCTTGACCAGGAGAGCGGGGTGGTCGTGGGTGTCGAAGGGTCCCGGAGGAGCTAGCCCCTGCTGTTGGCTCCTGTGCTTCTAGCTCCCTGTATGATGCGAGGACCGAATCATTGATGACATGTCGGGGTCCCACCCATTCTTCAGTTGCATCCCAATGGACTCCTGCTTTACTACACACCTCAGTAATGAGTGAGGGAAAGTATAAGCCCAGGTGCGCATGTAGCACACTCAAACCAATCTGCCGAGAAATCACCCGGCCCACATCAATGCTCTTCCCTGTTACGATAGCATATAGAAGCACCGCTTGCTCTTTCAATACATCACTAACGTGAGACACTGGCATGAAGCGAGCACAAATAAAATTATGCCATGCCTTGTAGGCCCTGTTTCGCAAAGCACTAGGTGGGAATGATATGTGCTCACCGTTGCGTCCCATTTTCCAACTAGTACCTGGTGTGCACAACCTGTTGAGGATTTCATTGTGGTCAACGTTTTCCAAATAAGCTTGATATTCATCATTGTCAGTATTAGATAGCCCAAAATGTTGGTTGATAGCAGCACGATCAAGCTTCACCCATATTCCCCTCACAAAAACCTTTCCATTATCGCGCTCGGGGGCATTGGCATAAAATTCTCGAACCACTGCAGTTAGGCTCGAGCCCGGTTGTTTCATAAAGTTGGCCCATCTACGAGCTAAAATTTGATCCCGTATCACCCGTTCACAGGTATTGAGTCCCCGTTTAGCGATTGGAGTCTTTTTTTCCAATGAGGACTGATAGCGATTAAAAGCGGCCTGCGAGACAAATTTAGCCGTATCATACTGCACGGATGTCGAGCCCTTCACATGTTTCTTTGATGCCATGGTTGCAACCCAACTCTGTCTTAAACTTTCCAAATCAACCACCAATGTCACCAAACAATCTCAAATGCCCCACATGTAATGTCTACTAACACCTTGGCTGTCAATTGGCAACAACCAATACCTTTGTCTCTCTCAGACTTTTTGTCGAACACTTGGTATGCACTCAATAATCCCACTCCAGATAAACTCATCTGTATCAATTAAGTCTCCCCAAATTGCAACAATTCTCAGACAAAGCAGAAAGAAGAGTGGGGTTACCTGTTGTGAGTAAAGAAAACCCAATTTGTGCAGCCCAAGTTTTGGAATTTTTGTTGCTGTTTTGCCGCCAACGTTCACGCGTGATGGAGCTTGGAGGCGGCTGTTTTGACACGGTGGGTGAGGAAATTGGGATGAGGGGCAAGAAGGTAGAGTGATGAAAAGATGAAAAAATTCAATCACGAGGTGTTGGGGGGGTTTGTCGAAGTGAGAGAACCAGGGGGGGCGAGAGGAGTGTTTCATTTTTTCTTCTCTGTTTTTTTTCCTTCGCTAATTGTGTTCGAAACAAGGGTGAGTAAGCCTTTAAACTGCACAGTGCCTAGGTGCTCGTTCGAAATCAGCCTTTTTTTCTTCTTTTTTTTTCAGGATGAACGCCTAAGCGCCCAGGAAGTGGCGCCTAGGCGCCTTGTGTTGGAAACAAAGTGCGCAGCGGAATTTTTAAAAATTTTTCATCAGAGTATTTTCCAAAACACAAGTTTGACATGTTATATGTATAAATTAAACAGATCTTACTAACCTCAGTATGCCGAAGAACCTCCGCGACCTGTGTAGAGAAGTAACGTTCCAGAAGAGCCTCAACCAACTGGTCTTCTTTGCTATTCTCTATCCACAACCGGAGTGAGTGTGGGCTCACACGTACAGCTCTTCCACCGGTGACTCTCCTTCCAACCAATAGAGAGAACCCAAAGCTAGTGTTCGTGATTTGTGAACAAAAGCTCTCAGGGAGTTTTCAGATGCTCACTAGAAGAGTATCACTCTTAATCTCTCAAATTGATCTGAGTAAATCATTAGACTCACTCCCTTTTTATACCTATTGGTCCTTGGGGTCAGTCCATATCAGATTAGGTCTCAAAAATCGAAACAGAATCAAGTTCGGATCAATATCTGATAAGATACGCGTGAAAAACGCGTAATCTTAGCTGTCGCGGTCGGCATGCCGAACTGTGAGATAGGCAGGCCGAACTGGCCAGTTCGGCAGGCCGAACTTTCCGATCGGCAGGCCGAACTGCCGAGAAAAAATCTCCGCGAATCTTTTATTTTCCACCCGAGATTCTAAAGGATAAAGTCTCAGTTTTGATTCAAATAGCCCAATAGAAAAGATATCTGATCAAAACAAACTTTATCAAGATAATCTCTAAGAAAATAAATCAATTCATAATAATTCTACAAGTTTATCTTGTTCTAATTGTCCAAAATTAAAACAACCGATAAACAGACAAGAATTATCCGAACGCCATAATTCAACAAGTTCATCTTGAACTAATTTCTTACATAATTAATTCAACCGATAAACAGACATGAATTATTTGATTCTTATAAATTTTAAACCAATCTGATAAATCCGACATAAGTCACCAATTATTGGAAAAGCACGCCGTGTCGTTACAGGATTTTGTGAGCTAGCAAAGGGGACCAAAATGGACCTATAAAGTTCAAGCTCATGATAATTATGAAACCCAATATCCCAGATATACATTTCACAATTATCAACTCCAACGCTACTCCACTAAAAGCTTGGAGCTGCACTCTCGAACTTTATAGAATTACGAAGCTCGTGTAGCCAAGTCTCCATGACATATCATAGTGTATCGCATGCCCATATGATCATCCATAATCGGCTTAAGGACAAGTTCTGTCTTACCTTCCCGATTATTTTTATCTTACGTTCCATTGTCTCACCATTAGAAAACTTACCATCCAAAGATAGTATACCATTCGGTTACACCTATGTATCCAAATGGTTGAGCGCTCCAGTTTTCCAATTACAGGACAACGCATATAAGAGGATATCATTACTCCTAAAGAGGAGCTATGGATTCCATATCTATGAATAACAAGTCTACGCTACCAAGAGTCATGCCTCCAACGTACCGGCATGCATGCCACTATTGAGATGTGGGAGTCACCCATTGGTACATCAAAAGACACAAGTCGAGACAACGGGCCCATTATTCATCTCAGGATTAAGATACAATACAAATGATTGTCTAAAGTGAATCGATTTGCCAAGACAGAATTATTAATCCAAATCAATTCACTTTATGTCCCGATCCAACACATCGTCACCTATGACAATGCGCCAATGTTTCTATTCACGGAGTCCAACTCCGATGGCCAAGACAAACCATCTCCCAAAAGGGATATAGACAACATAACAATCTTTACATGAATAAAGCGCCCAACTTTATTCCCTCGATTGCGGATCATATATTTTAGACCATCACCTTAAGAGTCGTGTCTACCGCATAATCATCCCATCATATGCCCAACTCTTAAGGTTTAGACTGACAGTCTCAGACTACTGTTTGCTTATCATACATTCAACAAATATGAACGTAAAGAGGACAATATTTGGTATATATAAATGAATAAATTCTTTATTGATAAAAAATGTCTCCAAAAACGTATTACATTTTTACTCCTTAGAGCATACATGTCTAACAATCTCCCACTTGCACTAAGTGAGTAAATACTGCAAATTTCGCATCCCCATAGCTTCCACATGCCTTTCGAAGACTCTCCCAGAAAGTGTCTTCGTAAATGGATCAGCTAAATTGTCCTCTGACGCGATCTTGCACACCGTGACATGCCCGCTCTCAACGAAGTCCTTTATCACATGATACTTCCGATCAATATGCTTACTCTTCTTGTGAAATCTTGGTTCCTTAGCATTAGCTACCGCCGCACTATTATCACAGTACAGTGATACCGCTTTATCCATACCAGGAACTACCTCAAGATCCCCAAGGAACTTGCGGAGCCACACTGATTCTTTCGAAGCATCACTAGCCGCCACATACTCGGCCTCCATCGTTGAATCCGAAGTGCAATCTTGCTTCGCACTTCTCCAACTGATGGCACCGCCACCCAGAGTAAACACAAACCCTGAAGTCGATTTCCTAGAATCCAGGCAGGATTGAAAATCCGAATCAGTGTATCCTAGAGGAGTTAAATCCTCACCCGAATACACAAGCATATACCCTCGAGTCCTTCTCAGGTACTTGAAAATATGCTTTACCGCAACCCAATGGTTTGGTCCTGGATCCGCCTGAAATCGACTCACAATCCCGACCGCATAGCTAATATCCGGTCGAGTGCAAAGCATGGCATACATGAGACTACCCACTGCCGAAGCATAAGGTACCTTCTTCATGTATTCTCTTTCTTCATTAGACTTTGGAGAGTCTCTCTTAGAAAGAGTAATTCCAGACCTAGATGGTTGCCCACCTTTCTTGGAATCCTGCATTGCAAACCTCCTGAGAATTTTATCTATGTAGCTGGCCTGTGACAAAGCTATCATTTTGTTCTTCCTATCCCGAAAGATCTGGATACCGAGAACAAAATTAGCCTCACCCAAGTCCTTCATGTCAAACTGCTTGGTCAACCATAATTTGACCGATGACAACGCCCCAACGTCATTGCCAATTAGCAGAATGTCATCTACATAGAGTAGTAGAAAAACCACTTTCCCATTCTTAATGTGTTTGTAAACACATGGTTCATCCACATTTTGTGAGAACCCATAAGTCTTGATCACTTGATCAAATCTTATGTTCCAAGAACGAGAAGCCTGCTTAAGTCCATAAATAGACTTTAGCAACTTACAAACCTTACCCTCTTGACCCGTGACCTTGAACCCGTCTGGTTGTTCCATATAAATGGACTCATCAAGATAGCCATTCAGAAAAGCCGTCTTGACATCCATCTGCCAAATCTCGTAGTCGAGAGCGGCAGCTATGGACAAGAGAATCCGGATGGACTTAAGCATGGCTACAGGCGAAAAGGTTTCCTCATAATCGATTCCTTCCTTTTGCGTATAACCCTTAGCTACCAGTCTAGCCTTAAAGGTTTCGACCTTTCCATCCACTCCTCTTTTCCTCTTGTAGATCCACTTACACCCTATGGGTTTTACCCCTTCGGGAAGATCCACAAGCTCCCAGACCCGATTAGTCTCCATAGACTTCATCTCAATGTTCATGGCCTCTGTCCAGAGTCTTGAATCAACATCCTCCATAGCTTCTGCGTAAGTATAAGGATCCCTGTCATGTTCATCCGGTTCAGCCAAAAAGACCTCCCCATTGAACATATACCTCTCAGGTTGACGACCGATCCTCCCACTACGCCGAAGCCCCTGAGGTTGTTGTTCAGGTTTGTTTGGTTTTTCTACACCGATCGGAATGGTTTCGTTCGGAACCTCCGGAGTAAACGGATTACCCCTCAACTCCTCAAGCACCACTTTGCTTTGAGGTTTAAAGTCGTTCATGTAACTCTCCTCAAGGAAAGTTGCATTAGTTGAAACCACGACTTTATTTTCCTTTGGGTTATAAAAATAACCCCCTTTAGTCCCTTTTGGATATCCTACAAACACGCAAACTTCTGAACGTGCTTCCAACTTATTCGGATCCTTAAACAGGACATGAGCTGGACATCCCCATATGCGAATATGGTTTAAGGATGTCTTGCGTCTTGTCCACAACTCGTGAGGAGTTTTAGGGACCGATTTTGAAGGCACATTGTTCAAAAGATAACATGCGGTTTGTAGTGCATATCCCCAAAAGGATAAAGGCAATGATGAATAACTCATCATGGACCGAATCATGTCCAACAAAGTCCTATTCCTTCTCTCTGCTACGCCATTCTGCTGCGGAGTGCCCGGCGCAGTCAAATGGGATAAAATCCCATTCTCTAACAAGTGTCCCAAGAACTCATCAGAAAGGTATTCTCCACCTCGATCTGATCGAAGTGCCTTTATGGGTCTACCCAATTGCTTTTCCACTTCAGCCCGAAACTCCCTGAATTTATCATAAGTTTCGCTTTTGTGGTGCATTAGGTACACATACCCATATCTAGAGTAATCGTCAATAAAAGTAACGAAGTACTCATACCCTCCTCGTGCCCGGATGTTCATCGGTCCGCAAACATCACTATGCACAAGTTCTAGAACCCCTTCGGCCCTATTGCCCTTAGACCCGTATGGTCTTTTGGTCATTTTACCCTCCAAACAAGACTCACATTGAGGTATAGATTCCACCTTTAAGTGACTTAAAGGTCCATCCCTTACCAACCTTTGAATCCTATTTAGGTTAATATGGCCAAGGCGCAAATGCCAAAGATAAGTCTTATTAGAGTGAGAAGTTTTAAGTCTTTTTGAGTTATTATCATTTATCTCAGCATTAAGTAATAGGTCCATCTTAGGTTTGATAAAATATAGATTATTTTGCATCCATCCAGAACAGATAAAAGATTTGTTTTTACGAATCACCACTTTTTCATTAAAAGATACCACGTAGGAGTCTTTAAATAAAGAAGATACAGAAATTAAATTCCTTTTAAATTTAGGAACATAAAAACAATCTCGCAAAATTAAACTCCTATAATTATCAAAATAAAGATGGACATCTCCCACTGCTTCCGCTGAGACCAAGGATCCATCGCCCATCCGAAGCGTTAAGTCTTCACGAAGTAGACTTCTCGTTTCTTTGAATCCCTGCAGAGAAACACAAACATGATTAGTTGCTCCAGAATCTATGACCCAAATGTCACTGGATTCCTCAACCAAACAAGTTTCTAAATATAGAAGATCACACCTACCTCCCTTGGAAAGGAAGTCCTTGCAATGCTTCTTTATATGCCCGACCTTACCACAAAAGAAGCACTTAAGCTTCTTTGGGTTCTTCTTCTTCTTCTTCTTGCTCTTGGTAGCAATAGGAATAGAAGACTTCCCACTCTTGGCCCGTTGTTTCTTTCCATTCCCAGAGTTAGGATTGGAACCAGAAGCAGCTACCATATTGGCCTCTCCACCAGCAGGAGACTCCCTGATCAGCAGTTCAAACTCTTGTAACTGTTTCATCAGTTCTGTCAAGGTCATATCCCGTCTATTGCTTAGATTAAAAGTAGCTCTAAACGGAATAAATTCCTTAGACAGAGTCTCAAAGACCATAGTCATCTGAGTTTCAGCATCGATGTCGGCTCCATTGGTTTGAGCCTCAGCGAGGTAACCCATGACCAACATCATGTGCTCCTTTACAGATGTCCCCGGTCTCTGTCTACAGTTTAAGAGTTTCCGAAGCGCCCCTTGCCGCTTTGTTATGGCCTGGCCTCCAAACATGTCCTCAAGATTATCCAAGATCTGCTTCGCAGTCTCATAATCCTGATGTTGAGCCTGCAGCACGTTATTGATGCTAGCCATAACATAGCAGCGGGCCTGATCATTAGCATCTTTCTAGCGTTCGTACGCTTGGAATTGCTCATTACTTGAGTCTCCCGTAGGCTCGGGAGGACAAGGAGTTGTCAGAACATATTTCAGTTTCTCAAAGGAAAGGACGATGTCCAGGTTCCGTTTCCAATCATTATAGTTCTCACCGGTCAATTGGTTTTTGTCAAGTATCGATGATAAAGCGTTTTTAGACATTTTCAATCTACAATAAAGAATCATATACCAAACATAAGCAAACATATATAATAATTTAGTAAGTTAACACAATCATGTAAAATCATACAAATGTGTTTATGTGTCAAAACCTTGAAAATATCACAACCTTACAACGATAATTCCCAACTCAGAATTCAACAAGCTCCTAGGGGAGTCATGCCAAATTCAATCAGGAACACGGATCCCCTCCTGATTAATATATGCCATCCAGGACCCGTATGATCCAGCATATACTAATAATCGTTTCTTTGGCCATTAATTTTATTAACAGAGCTCCTAGGGGAGGTTAATAATAAAATTAACGTGAGTGTATAACCACCGTTTTAATATTTTATCCATGATTTATAATCACCACCTAGGGGTGTGCAACCATAAATCATACTAAAATACCTTATCCTTTCAGAGATCCAATCTGGTACATGATAGAAATCCCTTCCTAGGGGTTGGGACCATCATGTTCTTCCTATGGACCAACGATGGAGGCCTTAGGTTCTCTCTTCGAAAACCTTCTCCCACTCAATCTTTTGAAGTCAAGGTTTTATTTTAAAATTATGCATGAACAAATTTAATATGAGCGGCACTCCCTATTCTATATGACATGTTATCAATATACATGGTAAATCATATTATAATGCAGACAAGCAAAGCAATCAAGCAAAGCTACAAGCATAATAATAATAACCGTAATATTATGGTTCCACCCTAGAGAATAGAAAAAACTAAGATTACAAGAGAATAATCGAGACATTTATCGATTCTTCATCCTTGAATCCTCAAGCTGTATCCTTCTTCATGTAATATCCATCTTCAAGTCCTCAATCCCGTATGAATCGAACACTTCATATTTCCGGTCATATCCAAATTTAATGTTTCTCAGAATCGTCCCAAAAATAAAATTAAAACTGCACTGGAAAAATCGCACCTTTTCTGGACACCTGGCTGCTCTCGGTCGGCAGGCCGATCTAGGTGATCGGTCTGCCGATCATGGTGGTTCGGCCTGCCGAACATGAAGGTTCGGCTTGCCGGCAGAGCACCAAAATTTCTGCCCCACTGTCGGCCTGCCGGACCGTACGTCCGGCCTGCCGATCTGTGACCTTCGGCCTGCCGAACTGTGAGGTCCGGCATGCCGACCGAGCAGAAAACCCTTAATCCAGAAAATACAATTTTAATGCAATTCATCAATTTTATTTTCAACAATTCAAAAACATAAAATTAGAGACTCAGGAAATACCTGGAGGCGCCATCATCTATCTTCAAGATCCGACTTCTCGTTCCGTCTTCTCCGAATAATTATTTAATTACAAAATTCTTACAAATTAAATAATAATTCCTAGACGGAGATGATAGTCCGCCATCTAATTACATGAAAAACCTAGATACACTTTCTAACCTCTAAGGAACCATAACCGGTATTAATTAATTAATAATTAATTAAACAACATTTTAATCAACCATAATTAATTAATAAACATTCACCATATAATCCATGACAACATATATATTATATAGAAACCTAGAGTACCATCTCTCTATAAAATTTAATTCAAGCATTGGAGAGATTAAGATCACAAAATTCATGCATATAACATGATCACAAACTTGCAAATTTATGTAAAAACCTCGGCTCTGATACCAATTGTTGGAAACAAAGTGCGCAGCGGAATTTTTAAAAATTTTTCATCAGAGTATTTTCCAAAACACAAGTTTGACATGTTATATGTATAAATTAAACAGATCTTACTAACCTCAGTATGCCGAAGAACCTCCGCGACCTGTGTAGAGAAGTAACGTTCCAGAAGAGCCTCAACCAACTGGTCTTCTTTGCTATTCTCTATCCACAACCGGAGTGAGTGTGGGCTCACACGTACAGCTCTTCCACCGATGACTCTCCTTCCAACCAATAGAGAGAACCCAAAGCTAGTGTTCGTGATTTGTGAACAAAAGCTCTCAGGGAGTTTTCAGATGCTCACTAGAAGAGTATCACTCTTAATCTCTCAAATTGATCTGAGTAAATCATTAGACTCACTCCCTTTTTATACCTATTGGTCCTTGGGGTCAGTCCATATCAGATTAGGTCTCAAAAATCGAAACAGAATCAAGTTCGGATCAATATCTGATAAGATACGCGTGAAAAACGCGTAATCTTAGCTGTCGCGGTCGGCATGCCGAACTGTGAGATAGGCAGGCCGAACTGGCCAGTTCGGCAGGCCGAACTTTCCGATCGGCAGGCCGAACTGCCGAGAAAAAATCTCCGCGAATCTTTTATTTTCCACCCGAGATTCTAAAGGATAAAGTCTCAGTTTTGATTCAAATAGCCCAATAGAAAAGATATCTGATCAAAACAAACTTTATCAAGATAATCTCTAAGAAAATAAATCAATTCATAATAATTCTACAAGTTTATCTTGTTCTAATTGTCCAAAATTAAAACAACCGATAAACAGACAAGAATTATCCGAACGCCATAATTCAACAAGTTCATCTTGAACTAATTTCTTACATAATTAATTCAACCGATAAACAGACATGAATTATTTGATTCTTATAAATTTTAAACCAATCTGATAAATCCGACATAAGTCACCAATTATTGGAAAAGCACGCCGTGTCGTTACAGGATTTTGTGAGCTAGCAAAGGGGACCAAAATGGACCTATAAAGTTCAAGCTCATGATAATTATGAAACCCAATATCCCAGATATACATTTCACAATTATCAACTCCAACGCTACTCCACTAAAAGCTTGGAGCTGCACTCTCGAACTTTATAGAATTACGAAGCTCGTGTAGCCAAGTCTCCATGACATATCATAGTGTATCGCATGCCCATATGATCATCCATAATCGGCTTAAGGACAAGTTCTGTCTTACCTTCCCGATTATTTTTATCTTACGTTCCATTGTCTCACCATTAGAAAACTTACCATCCAAAGATAGTATACCATTCGGTTACACCTATGTATCCAAATGGTTGAGCGCTCCAGTTTTTCAATTACAGGACAACGCATATAAGAGGATATCATTACTCCTAAAGAGGAGCTATGGATTCCATATCTATGAATAACAAGTCTACGCTACCAAGAGTCATGCCTCCAACGTACCAGCATGCATGCCACTATTGAGATGTGGGAGTCACCCATTGGTACATCAAAAGACACAAGTCGAGACAACGGGCCCATTATTCATCTCAGGATTAAGATACAATACAAATGATTGTCTAAAGTGAATCGATTTGCCAAGACAGAATTATTAATCCAAATCAATTCACTTTATGTCCCGATCCAACACATCGTCACCTATGACAATGCGCCAATGTTTCTATTCACGGAGTCCAACTCCGATGGCCAAGACAAACCATCTCCCAAAAGGGATATAGACAACATAACAATCTTTACATGAATAAAGCGCCCAACTTTATTCCCTCGATTGCGGATCATATATTTTAGACCATCACCTTAAGAGTCGTGTCTACCGCATAATCATCCCATCATATGCCCAACTCTTAAGGTTTAGACTGACAGTCTCAGACTACTGTTTGCTTATCATACATTCAACAAATATGAACGTAAAGAGGACAATATTTGGTATATATAAATGAATAAATTCTTTATTGATAAAAAATGTCTCCAAAAACGTATTACATTTTTACTCCTTAGAGCATACATGTCTAACACCTTGCTCTCGGGTCCTTGTGGCCTTTTCTAGCACCTAGGCGTCCAGGAAGTGGCACCTAGGCACCTTCCTCTCGGGTCTTCACTGCAATATCCCCAGAACACCTACAATCACCACAGAATAAACTGCATCATAATTAGCTTATCAAATACCAAAAACCTATAACTAATTAAAACACTAAATTAACATGATAAAAACTAAAATAGATAAAGGTAAAGAGCTTGGGTTGCCTCCCAAGAAGCGCTTGTTTTATCGTCATCAGCCTGACTTTTTCTTCTTTATGGTGAGTTGAGAGTGATGATGGACTTGTTGCGATCAATCCCACCATCAAAATATGGCTTCAAACGCTGTCTATTAACCTTAAAGGTTCCTTTCTCTTCATGATTTAGTTCAACTACACCATTGGGAAACACCTTGTTGACTACAAATGGGCCCGACCATTTGGATTTGAGCTTTCCAGGAAACAGTCGAAGCCTGGAATTATATAGTAGCACCTTCTGTCCGGGTACAAACTCCTTCTGCTGGATGTGCTTATCATGCCAAGCTTTGGTCCGCTCCTTGTAGATCTTTGCATTCTCATATGCTTCATTGCGGAACTCATCCATCTCATTGAGTTGCAAAAGGCGCCTCTCACCCGCTGCTTGCATGTCCATATTCAACTTTTTCATTGCCCAATATGCTCGATGCTCTAACTCCACTGGAAGATGGCAAGCTTTCCCATAGACCAACCTATAAGGAGACATTCCTATAGGTGTCTTAAATGCAGTCCGATAGGCCCATAAAGCATCATCTAACTTTTTCGACCAATCCTTGCAAGAGCTACGAACCGTTTCTCCAAAATCTGCTTCACCTCTCTGTTAGATACCTCTGCTTGCCCATTAGTTTGAGGATGGTAAGCAAGTGCAGTTCGGTGTTTTACTCCATATTTTGACAAGAGAGCCTCAAATTGCTTATTGCAAAGTGTGTTCCCTCATCACTTATGATAGCTCATGGAGTTCCGAACCTTGTAAAGATGTGTTTCTTGAGAAAATTAAGCACTACCTTGCCATCGTTGGTTTGGGTTGTAGCCGTTTCAACCCACTTCGACACATAATCCACTGCAAGGAGGATATACTTGTTGTTGTAGGATGAGGGAAACAGTCCCATGAAATCGATACCCCACACATCAAAAAGCTCCACTTCTAGAATATTCTTCAAGGACATCTCATTCCTTCTTGAAATGTTTCCCGATCATTGGCATCTATCACAAGCTGTAACAAAAACATGAGCATCTTTGAACAATGTAGGCCAATAAAACCCAGATTGCAACAACTTAGCCACCGTTCTGTTTCCTCCAAAATGTCCACCACACTCAAGGGTATGGCAATGTCTCAGGATCTCCTCTACCTCATCTTCTGGCACACATCTTCTTATTACTTGATCAGCACAGTGCCTGTAAAGAACTGGTTCTTCCCAATAGTAGTGCTTTACATCAGACAAGAATTTCTTCTTTTGTTGATGTGAGAGTTCTGGTGGCATGATCTTTCCTACAAGAAAATTCACAAAGTCTGCATACCATGGGAGAGAGCTTGTAGATGTGATGACAAAGAGCTGCTCGTCTGGAAACTGATCACCAATGGGAGGCTGTTGCAACTCTTGTTCTTCTGGTTGTTCAAGTCTTGAGAGATGATCTGCCACTAGATTTTCTGTACCCTTCTTGTCTCTAATCTCCAAATCAAATTCTTGGAGTAAGAGAACCCACCGGATAAGTCTTGGCTTGGCATCCTTCTTGGCCATAAGGTATTTAATTGCAGAATGATTTGTAAAGACTATTACCTTATTGCCAATTAGGTATGATCTAAACTTGTCGAAAGCGAAGACGATGACAAGTAATTCCTTCTCTGTTGTGGCATAGTTGAGTTGGGCATCAATGAGGGTCCTGCTGGCATAGTAAATAGCATGAAATACCTTATTCCTCCGCTGTCCTAGAACCGCTCCTACTGCATAATCACTTGCATCACACATCAATTCAAACAGGAGCTCCCATTCTGGAGCTACAACAATGGGTGCAGACACAAGCTTCTCTTTTAGGGTGATAAAGGCCTTCTCACACTCTTCATTGAAGTCAAAAGGAGTACCTTGCACAAGTAGATTCGAAAGAGGCTTGGAGATCTTGGAAAAATCTTTGATGAATCTTCTATAGAAACCTGCTTGGCCTAGAAAGCTCTGGATCCCCTTAACTGAGGTTGCTGGTGGTAGTTTCTCAATCGTCTCTATCTTCGCTCGGTCAACCTCTATCCCCTTTGATGAAATGCAGTGGCCCAAGACAATTCCTTCTTTTACCATGAAGTGGAACTTCTCCCAATTAAGCACAAGATTGGTTTGTTCACATCTCTCCAAAACCAATTCTAGATTAGTCAAGCAATGATCAAAGGAGTCACCAAAAACAGAGAAATCATCCATGAATATTTCTATAATCCGCTCCACCATGTCTGAAAAGATCACCATCATACATCTTTGGAAGGTTGCTGGTGCATTGCAAAGGCCAAACGGCATCCGACGAAATGCAAATGTACCATAAGGACATGTGAATGTGGTCTTCTCTTGGTCTTCTGGTGTAATAGCTATTTGGTTGTACCCCGAGTAGCCATCTAGAAAACAGTTTTACTCATGACCTGCAAGACGATCCAACATTTGATCAACAAAGGGTAATGGGAAGTGATTTTTCCAGGTAGCTTTGTTTAGTTTCCGGTAGTCTATGCAAATCCTCCATCCTGTGACGGTCCTTGTTGGAATTAGCTCATTATTTTCATTTTTTACTACCGTCATACCACCCTTCTTTGGCACTACTTGCACCTGGCTAACCCATGAGCTATCAGAGATTGGGTAAATCACTCCCGCATCTAACCACTTCAACACCTCCTTGCGAACCACTTCCTTCATGGTAGGATTTAGTCTCCGTTGTGCTTCCACTGATGGTTTGCTATTTTCTTCCATTAAGATCCGGTGCATGCACATTGTTGGACTTATCCCCTTAATGTCTACTAAAGACCACCCAATAGCTGATTTATATCTTCTAAGCACCCGTAACAACTTGTCTTCTTCTTCATGAGAAAGGCTAGAAGAAATAATTACCGGTAAAGATGATGACTCACCAAGAAATGCATATCGTAGATGATCCGGTAACGGCTTGAGCTCAAGAGCAGGTGGTTTCTCAACTAAAGGAATTGATTGAAAAAGGGCCTTATCCCAAAGGTTCAAAATACCTCTGATTGTTGGGACCAAAAGAATCCATCCAATGAACAATCTCCATGACATCTTCATCTTCAAGAGTAGATGGAGTGGGATGAGTCAAGCTTGCTTCCAAAGAGTCTTCTGGCTTGGTAAAGTGCTGAGAGACTAATGTATCCAATGCATCGATGCAAAAGCAACTATCACTAGCTCCCGGATATTTTATAGCCTTTAAGACATTGAAAGTCACTTCTTCTTCCTGTACCCAAAGCCTTAATTCTCCCTTCTGAACATCTATAAGTGCCCGTCCGGTTGCCAAGAACGGTCTCCCTAATATGAGAGGGATCTCCTTGTCTTCTTCCATATCAAGTACCACAAAATCTACAAGGAATATAAACTTGTCTACTTTGACGAGAACATCTTCAATAACTCCCCTTGGATGCTTAATAGACCTATCAGCCAACTGCAAAGAAATAGTGGTAGGTCTGGCCTCACCTAATCCAAGCTTTCTGAAAAAAGACAAAGGCATTAAATTAATGCTTGCACCAAGATCGCACAATGCCTTCTCAAATACAGAATTCCCAATGGCACATGGAATAGTGAAACTTCCTGGATCTTTGAGCTTTTGAGGCAACTTTCTCTGGATGATAGCACTTCACTCTTCAGTAAGTGCAACAGTTTCATACTCCTCCAACTTCCTCTTGTTTGATAGGATGTCTTTCATGAACTTCACATAGCTTGGCATTTGTTCAAGTGCATCGGTGAAAGGAATGTTAATGTGGAGCTTCTTGAAAACATCAAGGAATTTAGCAAATTGTTTATCTAATTTGCTCTTCTTGAGGCGCTGAGGGAAAGGAATACTTACTTCTAGCTGCTGAGGAGGTAATGGTTGAGCTTTAGGCATGACTTCATCTTGTTCTTGATCATTCTTTTTGGACTTTTCACCTCTTGAAGACGTCTCCAATTCTTTTCCACTTCTCAAAGTGATTGCCTTGCATTGTTCTTTAGGATTCACTTCCGTGTTGCTAGGCAAATTACCTTGTTGTCGACCACCATACATGTTAGCTAATTGACCAATTTGAGCTTCCAGATTTTGGATTTAAGCAGCTTGATTCTGAAAGTTGGTCCTAGTCTCAGTCATGAACTTGTCGGTGTTGTTAGTCAACTGGAGCAAAGCGGCTTCTAAATCATTCTTCTTCTCCTGTGGTTGAAATCCCTGTTGAGACTGCCCCATATTTTGATTATTTCTCCATGAAAAGTTTGGGTGATTGCGCCATCCTGGATTGTATGTGTTTGAGTATGGGTTGTTCTGTTGTCTATTATAGTTCCTAACAAACTGTGCCTGCTCTGCCTGAGGTTGTTGAAATGGATTTCCCACTTGACATTCTTCACTAGGATGGTTGCCTTGACAGAAATCACATATAAACTGAGGAGTCTGAATGGCATTAACTGCCAATTGGCTGTTCTGGAATTGCTTAGTAAGAGCTGCAACTTGAGCAGTCAACGTAGATAGAGCTTCAGCTTCATAAACCCCAGCTACTCTCCTTGTCATTGACCTATCACTTGGCCACTGAAAGTTATTGGTGGCCATATCCTCCAGCAACTCATATGCTTCATCCTCATTTTTCTTCATAAACGCTCCCCCTGCAGATGCATCAATTAGAGTTCTGGTGTTACCTGTCAACCCATTGTAAAAATTGTGGACATGCATCCACCTAGGCAACCCATGATGGGGACACTTCCTTAATAGCTCCTTATATCTCTCCCAAGCATCATATAAAGTCTCGCCTTCATATTGAGTGAAATTGTTGATCTCAATCCTCATCTTTGCTGTTTTTGCAGGAGGAAAGAACTTGCCCAGGAACTTGCGAACCAAATCTTCCCAGGTGGTGATAGAATCTGTAGGTAAAGAGTTCAACCAATTTTTTGCTTTATCCCTCAAAGAGAAAGGGAACAACCGAAGGCGAATGGCATCATCAGAAACACCATTATACTTGACAGTATCACAAATCTCTAGAAAATTTGCAATGTGAGCATTGGGATCTTCAGTGGCCAATCCAGTGAATTGTATTCCTTGAATCATCTGCAAAGTCACCGGCTTCAGCTCAAAGTTATTAGCTCCAATAGCTGGCCTTCTTATTACCGGTTGGATACCCGTCGCAGTTGGTAATGCATAGTCCCTTAAGGCCATTGGTGGATGGGCCTCATTTCGAACTTCATTCAGATCAGCCATGGTGTCTTGCAACTGATTGAGAGCTTCTCTTCTCTCCTTCCTATTCCTCCGACAAGTGTGTTCTATCTCAAAATCGAGAGGAAATAAGTCACTGCTCCCAGACCATCGCATACACCTAGATAGAATTCCTACGACAAAGAACTGCAAACAACTATAATTAATAAAATTGAAAGACAAATCCAAAGCAAAACTAGAGTTATTTTATTCAATATTAATGAAAACAAAATAGTCCCCGGCAACGGCGCCAAAAACTTGTTGTGTATTTTCTAACGCAAGTGCACGTATCGTTAGCAAGTAATAAAGTGAGAGTAAAGATCGTTCCCTCGAGGACTAACTGTCACTAAGTACCAAATTACTTTAACTCTAATTCTATTTGAACAACTGAAATATGGGAAACAATAGAATGATGAAATGGTAAACGTAAGACAAACTAAATGAATGAAAATTGAGAAATTACAACTTTGATAGATGAGAATTCAATATATTAAGACTTCTAGGGTTTCCGACTCACCGGATTAATCATATCTACTTTTATCTAATTTAATCAATTGACATTTATTCCTATGCCGATAACGAATTTCTCTTAGACAATCATTAATCTTTCTCAAGCATTAATAATTTATCCTAGTTAGCAAATTTCCTACATCTCTGTGGAAACTCTAAACTTACCAAGATTCATTAAGAACAAGAAATTCAGTGTTACACAAGTCTCATAGATATCTCTATCTTATGATGATCTCATGGCATTCAATCATAGTCTAATTTAATTATCGCTTCTCAGCCTCAAATTAAATCACAAATCATGCAAAAGGTGCGTAAACTTTTACAAGCATTAAGATTAGATTAAACACTCAACATAGATATTGAATAAACATCGAATTGAATTAAATTAAATAAAAGTGAACATTCATAATCCGGCTACATCGTAGCCCTAGAACAGAGAAAGTTAGTTCATAATGAAATTAAAAATCATCCTAAACAATCTCTTAAACATGAGGAGTAGAAGGAAAGAACTGTATGTTTGAATGGGAAGATGATTCCGTCTTCGGGTTGCACCAATCTTCTTCTCCAAAGTAGTGTATGTCTTCTCTCCTCTTTTCTGCAGTTTCTCTTTTGTTAGAATCCGTGTTCCAACCCTCTATAATGTTCTATTTATAGGCTAGGGTTTAAAAGGGCAATTTTGGAATGAAATTACACTAGAATTTGAATTGGGATCGCAATGGCGCCTAGGCTCGATTTTCTGGCGCCTAGGCGCCATGATTGTAGCGCCTAGGTGCTATACTTGCCGTGGATGCTTTTCTGAACTGGCGCCTAGGCGCCATGAATACGGCACCTAGGCTTCAAAGTAGCGCCTAGGCGCCAGGATTATAGCGCCTAGGCGCTATGCTGGCCTCCTAAATGGCGCCTAGGCGCCCAAATTGTGGCGCCTAGGCGCTATGCTCTCGGGTTTTTTGTGTGAAACTTCATCTATAGCAGCGCCTAGACGCCCAATAATTGGCGTCTAGGCTCCATTTCATCCCAAGCCCACTTTTGCTCAATTTTTGGTCTGTTTTGCCCTGCACTTTGCCATTATGCATCGTTTTCCTTCAAAACCTATAAAAGAACATAAAACACTATTAAATTCTTATAAATCGCTCAAAACTAACAAAAATATTAAGTGAGAATCATCTAATTAATTAGCCTAAAACTAACTTATCAAACCATTTACATGCTAACCTTAATTAAATTCTGGGTGTTACAATCTACCCATACATTCATCACTAATCCACACAACACAAGGGACTACTTCTTACTGAAATTACGACCAACATTCCAAGGTTAAAGCTGGGCTTAACTGACTTTACAACTCCAGCTTTAGGCTTTGGAACAGCCTCACATCCTCCTCCAAGTCCTGAAATCACAAAAGATACTATCCTTAATGCAATCAAGCTAGGGTACAAACACTTTGATGTCGCGGCTATGTATCAGACAGAGAAGCCACTTGGTGAAGCAATATCTGAAGCTCATTCCCTTGGACTCATCGCATCAAGAAGCGAGTTTTTCATCACTTTGAAGCTTTGGTGCACTGATGCTCATCACGACCGAGTCTTGCCTGCCTTAAAGAACACCCTGAAAAAAGATATTCAAATTACTATACAAGAATTTTGAGAGCAATATTAAAATTCAATTGTTCTTTATATACGTATATTAACACACGTTGTATGCATTAATTTTCTTCTATGTCAGGAATCTTAAGACAGACTATCTTGATCTGTATCTTGTTCATTGGCCTGTGACGCCCCGGGATGGGGGTTAGGGAGTTTTAGACGAATAAAAAAAAGAGTATAAATATACGTGAAAAATAAATAAATATCATCGAAATAAATAATAACATCGGCGGTCACCGTCACGTGAATGCCAAGAAGGTAGGGCCGAGATCCTATTCTTATTTGCCATCACGTGGATGCTTACCACGAAGGTGAGTATATAAATAAATAAATAAATCATAATATCAATAATACCAAATCATTGAAATTCATCACAAATCATCGTCTCTAAGATAAATTAAAATATACTATCAGCAGAGGCGAAAATGACATCAACACTGGGACAAGTCATACAGTACACGCATCATATCACAGTTCTAAAGAAAATACCCTTTCAATCCGAAGAGCCAGGTTTCGATCCTGGGCCCATCCTTCCTCCTCAACCTGGAAGTGGGATTTTAAAAACAGAAAAACGTGAGCGGAAGGCTCAGTAGGATAATTATTTAAAAATAGGTTATTTAAAAATAACATTTATAGATAAAATATCATTGATAATCTAATCTCAAGATCTTAATAAAAATCAATTAGTACTTACTTGAGTGAAACTTGACAAACATCACCGTACGGGTTTTTGAAAATCCAAAAGGAATATCGAAATTCAATTCTTCAAAATCAATCACCAAAATCATTCTTAAAGGAAACATTTAAGAAATAAACCTTGGCCAAATAATTTAAAAGGGGCTACCAAAGAAAGGGATAGCAATATCCTACCTCATTAAAATCCAATAACGTAAGCTCCAAATAAAATCCAACGTACGCTCCACATACGTTCAAAACCTTAAAAACTGTATTTAAGATCAGAAATCATATTCAACAAATACCATTATGTTAATTTAATTATCAGTGTGCCTTTAACTCGAAATAATCATAACCCAAATCATAATCCTTTTTGTAACATTTCAGAATTATCAAATATTGAAAACAGTAGTAAAAACACGATTTTCTAAATCCACAGTCGGCCTGCCGAACACCCTGAATCGGCCTGCCGAACTGCACAGTTCAACCTGCCGACCAACCAGGACCGGCCTGCCGAACTTTCCCAGGTTTGGCCTGCCAACCTGATGAATCCGGCCTGCCGAACCTATGAATTCAGCATGCCAAACTGGAAAAATCTGGGGACCCAAGACTTCGAGTCTCGACCTCCCCAAGCTCAAAATTTAAATTTAAAACCTGTTTTCTCAATCCTAGAGCATAAAAATCATGCAGAAAGCATAGAAAACCATAATAGAACAAGTTTAAACCATTTTTCCCAATTTTAAACTCAATTTCACCTTTGATTTGAAAATCAAAGAAAAATACAAAAACTTGATTAATTCAATTTTTGTTCAAATAAAGCTTAGATTCATTGTAAAACAAGTTCTATAAGCTTAGATTAAACATTATCTAAGCTCATCAAAGCTCGGATTGCAAAATACAAAGAAAATTAAAAAATTGAAAAAGTTTTGAAATTTTGAAAACTAACCTTGATTTGATCCTTGAATCGTGTTTGTGGTTGCTCAATCACGTTCCCAAGCCTCCAATCTGCTAAACCGAAGCTTGGGCTCAATTTTGAAATCGAAATTTTTGAGAGAATGAGAGAGAGAAAGTGATGGTGAGAGGGAAAGAGAGAGAGAGTGATCGTGAGAAATAGGAAGGGAAAGGAAAAAGAAAAAGGAAATTTAAAGACATAATGGCATTTTCGTAAATATGGGAAAAATGTGGGGTAAAATGTCATTTAGTATTTTTAACACTAAAATTCAAATTTTCAAATAAGACAAATGCAACAAAATCTTTAAATGACTAAAACTATCAACAAAATTTACACTGGCATACTTAATAACTAAACTTAACATAACTAACCTTACTTCGAAATTCTGGGGCGTTACATGGCCAGTGGCAATGAAGCCAGAAACAACTTTTCCCATCAAGAAGGATGACCTTCTTCTTATGGACTTTAAGTCTGTTTGGGAAAGCATGGAAGAGTGTCAGAGACTAGGCCTCACAAAATCTATATGTGTTAGTAATTTCTCTTGCAAAAAGCTTGAGACTCTACTTGCCACAGCAAAAATCTCCGGCAGTTGTTCAGGTGGTTTTCATCTAACGTCTCTTCATGCCCAATGTTTTTTCCCTTGAGTTAATCAAGTGGGATTTTATATTTAAAATAAAAATTGACACTTTGCCTTATAATAAACTTTATTTTGAAGGTTGAGATGAACCCAATTTGGCAGCAGAAAAAATTAAGAAAATTATGCAAGAGAAAAGGAATATCAGTGTAGGCATATTCTCCTTAAGGGATGCTAGCAAAGGACCATCTTGGGTAACAAATACAGTCGCAAACAACGAGGTGCTCCAAGAAATTGCAAATGCAAACGGAAAAACTCATGCTCAGGTAGACTTAATCTATACTTAATTAGCTCCTTTTATATTAAGAGTCAAAATAAATTCTTGAAAAAAGATATAGAATTCACTTCCTCATATACTCACCTTTTAATTTTTTATTTCTTTGGCGCGTGAAGATTTGTCTGCGGTGGCTTTATTGGCAAGGAGTAAGCTTAGTTCCGAAAAGCTTTAACCCGGATAGGATGAACAAAATATGAACATATTTGATTGGAATCTAAACTCGGAAGATTTGAAGAAGATAAATGAAATTCCACAACAAAAAGGGAATTCTTCATCTATTTTCGTCTCAGAGTTAGGCCCTTAAATAGACTACTGAAGAGTTTTGGGAAGGAGAAATTTAATCAAGTAAAGGAAGAAGAAAAGAAGAACAAATAAATAAAGAGCAACAGAACGTCAGCTAATTGAACGGTTGGATATTTTATGTGCATCTTGTGTCGAATAAATAACTAAAGAGATTACGTGTATGGATAATGGAATGGAATCGTCTAAGAGAATATTGTTTTGTCCTTTTATTCTATTATATAAATTGTTTTAGTTAAGAGCATGTATTGAGTATATGTAACATGTTTGAAGCTTTGAATAAGAGAAAAGTTTACTGTGATGTAGATCACATTGACACCCTGTGTTTTACTTACATTATAGTGGCACTTCTTGAACCAAAACTAATTACATTGACTCCTCTTGTATTTAACTCTGTTAATTTTTTGTTTGAAATGATTAAAATATCATGTTTAATCTCAACCATTGATCTACAAAAATAAATTCTAACCATTAATTAAAAAAAAAACCCTAAATGCTCACCAAAGGCTACAAACAAGGACCCAAACAACCACGTCCAGTCACATCGTTGTCATGTTTGTTCACGTCATTGCTCACTCTACAACAACCACATTTGGCCCCCCTCTTCTCCCTGTCGACCATCCATCCCACCCAATTGCAAACTACCACCGCCTGCCCCCTTCCCATCTTTCCCATGTCGTCACCCACCACCTCAGGCCCCAACTCAGCCCACCCCATCGCCACCCACGTCTCCCACATCGTGGCGCATCACCCAAGCCCCAGCCTAACCCACCTATGTCAACCACTTCCGAATCGCGCCCCTCTACCCCTCTCTGACCTTCATCGTTTACCCCCCAACCAGCCGTCACACCCTTTTCTGCTCACCCTCCCCACGCTGTTGTGGCATCCCTCACTGATGCCCCCCGCCCCAATGGCTTCCTAGATCCATAGAAAGAGAGAGAGGGAGAGAGACAAAGAGGGTTTTTGTGTGTTTTTGTGTTTTGTTGCTTTTATAATTTTAAACTTTTAAAATTCTATATTTGGGTTGTAATTTTTTAAAAACATATTTTTTTAGCTTTCTATTTTTCTTATAATTTTTAAATTTTATGAAAAAATAAAGAATTTGGTTAGATGATATAATGTTAGCTTTTGTGAGAAATGATTTTATATTTTATTCTATTTTAGTAGATGGAGAACATTTATAGCATCTTCATATATTAGAAATATAATCTGTTCAATAATATTACAATTAAAAATAGATTTTTGAATTAAAAGATAAAAAAAATTATCTATAATTAGAGTGAAATTTATTGTTTTAAGTTTGTAAAAACTAATTAAACTTTTTTTTATGTTAAGTAAGGGCAAAAGGACCATTTCTAACACCATAAATAATTGAAAAATGTTTTTGGTTGGATATAAGGGTATTCTTGGCATTTTAAATAAAACTAACAGTCAAATCATGATCAACTAACAGAGGCGTCCCTTTATAATTTTTTTAAAAAGTGAAAAGGTGTCAGTGTTATTAGTTTTGGTGCAACAGGTATCACTATAATTTGGATAAAATACATGGAGTTTCCGTGTAATTTATTATTATTGGCTTTTAATTATATGAATTAAAACCTTTTTTTTCATTTTATTGTTCACTTGCCGTGTTTTTTTCTTTTTTTGCTAACATTTGTGGCTGTGGATTACTTGACTTGAAACGTTTTTGCCATTTTATTGTTTACTTAACGGTTTTTTTTTTTTTGGTTGTTGTTTATCTTTTTTTATGATCTTTTTTTTTTTAATTATTATCTTTTTTTTTATGATCTCTTTTAATTATTATGATCTCTTTTTATGATCTCTTTTAATTATTATCTTTTTTTTTTTTGGTTGTTGTTTATCTTTTTTATTGAAACGTTTTTTCTTTTTTTGTTGTTTATCTTTTTTTGGCTGTCGTTTTATGATCTCTCTCTCTTTTTTTGGAGTTGTTATTATACTTTCCGCCCATAGTTGATGTATACTTATTCATTGTTATGGTAATTCTCGTTTGCAATACTTTTTCGTTTGGCTGTCGTTTATGTGTTTATTGTTGTTGATTTTCGTTGTTGTTGGTTTTTTTTTTTTTTGTTTTTTTTTTCACTTCCGTTGATTTCTATCTTCTCTTACTTCGCTGTTATTTTCACTTCCAGTTCGCGTGTTCACGCCGTTCAACTGGTGAATCATGATGAATAAGTTTTCTTTTTTGTTTTTTATTTTTTTATATGTTGGTCGTCGCTTTGTATGGCGATTGTCGTTTCCGCATTTTGTCGTTTTCCAATTGCTTTGTTTAGCATTTATGTTGTCGTTTGAATATTGCCTGCTGTTTTTGCAACTTTTCATTGTTTTTACGGTGACTTTTATTCACCTCTGAAGGTTTAATGTTTATGTTAATCATTCTTTCGCAAGAAGAAAGAAGAGATAACCGAATCCTTGCACCAAAATAGTATAAGTTGCTCATGATCTAATTGAGTGTTCCAAATTAATGCCTAAAATATGTTTTATATGTTGTTTGAGAAAAGAGTTAAAACTGAGAATTTAAATTAAAAATATTATAGAATATGAAACAAACATTGTAAAAAACTTTGTTGGAACTAGGACTGTGGCTTCCGAACGGCTTATCAATATGCTAAAGAATTGGGATTTTAGCTAGCTAGAAAGGTTAGTGGGTGTTAACATTATCTTAAACAACCTTTTGACCTAAATAGAGTTCCCAGATTTTATTAGCTTACAACCAATGTTTTGATTCGTTCGGATAGTTTGGCATATTAGAAATAAAAAGCTAATTTGCCTTTGGAATATTACTCATTTCTCTTTGATTATATTATTTATATATCCATCGTATTCAAGTCGCTAATAATAAATTAAACTTGTCATTTTCAAGTTTGAAGTACCATTTCTACAAATAAAAATATCCTTATTAAATGATATCTTCTTCATAATTCGATCCTAGTAACATTGTATATGGATACACATGTCCAATGTGAGTGACTGATAATTAGTTAATGTCTTTATAATCTCCTAATTAATTAGCAGCCATAGTGAAGGAGAATAATGAAGTATAAATGAAACAAAGGCCGGCAAGTGGATGAAGCTAGTTGATAATTTATAATTAAGTTTATGATTTTTTTTTTCAAATTGTAATTAATTAATAAAGAAATACAAATAAACGATGATTAATTAAAAATACGAACTTTGTTAGAAATGATTCTTGATTGACCAGGACAAAAATTTAGAGCCGACAAAAAAGACTGTTTGAATGTGCAAAGCATGTCAAGGAAGGCGGCTTTTAATTTATACAATAGCCTGACTTTTTTTTTGTTTTTGCTTAGTAACAACCTGTTTTAGGTATACCGTAGGGAAGATTATACCTATCTTTATTCCGTTCTTATTTAAAGTCTTTGTCGCTTAATGTGAACGCGACTTAGACGCACATTAAGAATAGTTGTCATATGAAAATAATATGCCAACTATTATTATTATTATTATTTTGTTCATAATTCTCTAAAACTAAAAGCAATTGTCATATGGTAAATAACGCTGATAGTGCTAAAGAATTGACAATTGACATTCTTCGTCCTTGAACACGCCTTCTATTGACTGACGATACGAGCCCCTGCCTAACTCCCCTAGCATCGCCTTTTTTTGACTTCTATTGACTACGTATAATTGACTACGTATAATAGTAGTTTATTATTATAACTTTTGAGTTAATATCGTAAAGTTTTGTACTAATAACATAAATTCCTCCTCAACTATAACCCATGCAATAGTATTCTTCCCTTTTCCTTTTCCCAGCCGATTTTTAAAACATAACATTCAATGTTCATCCTCTCGATCTATAAGGAAAAACTCTTTATGTTGGGATTTTGACTAAAACTAACACATAATAGGCATATGGTTCATAATTAAGAGTAATTGTAAAAACTCTATTATGTCTAAACCTAATCTGAAGTTAAAAATTTAATTTAAGTAAAATTTTTAATTTTAAGAAAATAAATTGAGTATAACTGTAATGACTAGAGAAATTCATTAATAGAATCTAATATTTAATTGGGTTTAATTAATAAATTTATCCTTAAAATTTGTATTTTCTGTAAAAATTATGATAATGTATAAATAAGCAGTATTAATGGGAAACTCCACTGCGAACATGATGCAATGTTGGATTTTGTTAATACAGATTTTATGAGTTTAAATACTCAAAAATTTGTAAATAATATCTATAAAATGAATTTTATATCATAATTAATTGTAAAATTATGATATAAATGGATGGGTAATTAAGGTATAAATAAGATCACTACAAGAAAAACTACATTTAACGACATATTATTTACGACATGTAGTTTTTGAATGTCGTTGAAAAGTATATACAACGACATCTTCAACAACGATGTCATTAACGATATTTGAAACAATAATTAACGACATCTATATAGATGTCGTAATAAAGGTCTCCTTTTAACGACAATAGTTTAGTGTCATTAAATTATTTAACGACAAATAGGAGATGTCGTCAAAGCCGTGGAGATTCTACGACACCCCTTATAGACGACATTGGTCAAGATGTCGTCTATAAAGGGTGTCGTAGAATCTTCAAGGCTTTGACGACATCTTCTACTTGTCGTTAAATACTTTAACGACACTAAACTATTGTCATTAAAAGGAGACCTTTAACACGGCATCTATATAGATGTCGTTAATTATTATTTCAAATGTTATTAACGACATGTTTGTTGGAGATATCGTTGTATGCATTTTTTAACGACATTTAAAAACTACATGTTGTAAATAATATGTCGTTAAATGTAGTTTTTTTTGTAGTGGATATAGAGTCCACTAAAACCCTAATCCAGTGTAAAAGGGGGCCCGATGCTGTATAGGTATACTGCTAAGTGAAAACACAGATATAAAAATTGTTATATTTGGCCTCCAAAAATAAACCAAAGATGAGTAAAATATTTTATACAGTCTAAGAATATGTTTTGTACTGATTTTACCACGGCAATATAAGAAAAATACTGTGTGGTGAAAAATTATACTGTGTAAAATTTTTGGGGCCTACTAAGTGGACACCCACTAAAATTTCATTGGGCCACCATACCATGAAAGGTGGCCCAATCACACCAAGCCATCTTAGGTAAACCAATTGATTACTTGGGAGTCACCAAGTGAGATAGGCATGAAATAAATGTTGAACCAAGCCAAATTTTTCCCATTTTCTTCTTCTTCACCCACGGCCACCATTAGAGCTCCCTTTCAAAAATTTTCAACTTCACATCTTTGCAAAATTGGTCCCAATTGAATTCAAGAAGCAAAGTTCAAAGGATTTTAGCAAATTTGAGGCAAAAACCTAAACTTTTATTCAAGTTTTCCTAGGGTTTTTCTTGGGTTAAGGGAGAAATTGATTCAAGATATTTTTGCATGAAAAATGCCTAGGAAAAAGGTTTCAAAGGAGCCCTTGGAAGGCTAGAAGCACAAAGTTTTCATTTGGGTAAGTTTGATTTCTTAAACTTAAAGTTTATGTGATTTTTGTTTTGATTTTTGTTATTTCAAAACGTATGTGGGTGTTCAAGCAAAGTTTTGATTAAATTCCATGGGTATATGGTTTATGGCATGTTGGTATTGTGGAAATTGATGATTGGATGTGCAAAATGTTATTTTATGCAAAATAGGTTATTTTTGTAATTTTAATGCTAGTTTTGCAAAAATGGTGATTGGGCATGAAAATGGTTTAGACAAAGGTTGGAACTGCCTTCACAGGGGTGGAGATGCTATTTAAAAATGGATTTTTAGAAAAATGAACCAAGGATTGAATTGCAAGAAAAAGTCTTTGCTCAGCAGATTTGAAAAATGCCCAAAAACACCACTGTATAGTGAGAATTTTGAAAAAGTTAAAGCACAAAAGTTGTAGATCTCGATGAAACTATTAAATGTCGCAGTCGGTTCATCGAAAATCACATTCGTTTGTGAGATATTAATTATACAAAAATTTGTTAAAATTGAAAAAAAAATTAAAAGGGCAAAAATGTCATTTTTCAAAAGGATTTTGGATAGGGTATTTTGAGCAAAAATGATCCTTATGAAAAATAGAAAATTATGGTTTAAAAAGATTAATTTCAGTCCCGAGGGTAAAATTGTCAAAATTTTCAAATAAGGGGAAAAATTGCAAAGGTTTATTAAAATGAGGTATAGATGTAAAACAAGGAGACCCGACACCCTAGGGTATTATTTTAAGATCTATATGCAGCTATTTTCGCTAGAATAGCAAAATCGAGCTCGGGAAATTTAGGAGGCCCACCGAGGGCAAAATCGTCACTTTGCCCTGAGTAACCCGAATCTCTCCAAAACTGTCCAAAAGGGAAAAAGGAATGATTAGAAATATTTTTGCCTTTCGTTAAAGACGATAGGGTAAAGTAAGATAGGAGTAAGAAAACTGAGATTATCGAAGTTGTATACAGTTATACAACTCGATTTATTAATTAACGGTTGTTTTGTATTGAAACAAAAAGGAAATAGTGAAATTTGGCCAATAGCGTTGTAATTGGCCAAACATGACCCTAGAAGACTAGGAGACAGGGGACTGAGGTAAACTTGTGCAGCAGCCCAAACCAAGTAAGTACCCATCCCACCTATAGTGTGGAATTGTAAGTGTAGAATATGATATATATATATATATATGTATACTTGTGTGTATATCAAAGTGTATACCTATGTGTATGCTAAAATATGAGTACCTATAAGTATATTAGTGTGTACTAGTGAGTATATAAAATAAATACCTATGTGTATATTATGTTGTATACTTGTGTGTATATTAATGTGTACCTATGAGTATATAAAGTATGTACCTGTGTGTACTATACCGTACAAGAGTATTTATGTTTTATGTATAACATGTGATTATAACTTTATGCATGGTATAATAACCATAATAATTGCAATGGTAAATATGTCACCAGAATTAAGAAGAGTGTAATACCGACTCCTGACTCAAGAAGAGTTTAAGGATAGAGTATGGTTTCAGTGTCACATAGACCTATGTGTGCAATGGTATGAACACTTAGGCCTTACTTAAAGATAAGACATGAAAAGGATAAAGAATGTTTATAAGAAAGCATAACTAAATCATGCATTTATTTGAATGTGCATGTGGGCGATAATGGGACTTCTCTCATTAATTAGAGACGGGTGTTGTCCTTGATTAGCCTCTAGACTCATGGGCCTAGAGGGGAAACCTTGGGTGGCTCAATGAAGGCCTAGGTAATGGGTTTGGTTCCCTCGCCACGGATCTATAGGCAATAGCCAAGGCGTGTCGTTGGGTGACCGTGATGGAAGTGGTGTTGCGGTGATGCTTAAAAACGTGCTGCTTAGAGTGGATCTGTAACGACCTGCACCTCCACTTGGCATGATATTATCCACTTTGGGTCTAACCCCTCACGGTTTTGCTCTTAGGCTTCATCCTAAAAAGCCTCATGCCATTGGGAGGTAGTGTCATTACTTATGAACCACTACATATGACCATTCCCAAGCGATGTGGAACTATACAACCTACCATTTTTTGGCCCTCTTTGGATCAAGGGAATTATGGTTGTCACAATCAAGTACCTTTGGGGGCCCAATGTCCTTGTTGGTCATACTTCTGGCTAGATCAAGGCTCTAATACCATCTACAACATTGTGACAAGTATAATTCCCTTAAGGCGAAGAAGGCCAAGAAAAAGTGGGTTATGTAGTCCCACATCGCTTGGGAATGATCATAGGTAGTTGTTCATAAGTAATGACACCACTTTTCTAATGGTATGAGGCCTTTTAGGGTGAAGCCCAAAAGCAAAATCGTGAGGGCTTAAGCCTAAAGTGGCCAATAATATGCCAAATGAAGTTGCAGATTGTTATAGATTGTATCAGAGCCTTTGAGCCTTGACCTAGCCAGAAATGTGACCAACAAGGACGTTGAGCCCTCAAATGTGTGGTCATTGTGACAAACCATAATTTCCTTGAGGTGAAGAAGGCCGAGAAAGAGTGGGTTGTGTAGTCCCACATCACTTAGAAATGGTCATAGGTAGTACTTAATAAGTAATGACACCACTTTCTAATAGTATGAGGCCATTTAGGGTGAAGACCAAGAGCAAAACAATGAGAACTTAGGCTCAAAGCAGACAATATCATGCCAAGTAAAGGTGCAAATCATTGCAAGATCTACTAGATTTGCTGAATCTAAGCGCCATGGATGGTCTTTGTGGTGCAATACCACCAGCATGGGGATTATCTTGTCCTCCTCAGTGCTCGTCTAAATTTGGCCCATTAATTTTTATAGAGAAAACTACACCAAATGCCCTTAAAACATACCATTTATTAAAATTGTCCTTTCTTCTTGACTTTTCAAAACTGCCTCCTTTCTATAATTATTATTTTTAATTTATATATATGTATCCTTCATACAAACAAAATCAAAGAACAAACTAATTCCTTTAAAAAATTTCTCTCTTCTCTACCCCTTTTCCCTCCTCTCTCTCCTCTCTATCCACCCATTTTTTCTCTCTTCTCGCTGTTCGTCCTTAATCTTTGTAAGGCTCCAATCTCCGATCATCATTGTAGATGAGATGCTAGGAGTTACAGCTCCACACAATCTGCTCCAATGAGATCTCAGGAGTTTTAGATCATCAAGTCGTTCTATGGTATTTTTCATTTATTGTTCCACCGCCTCTCGTGACAGCTTTTTTGAGTACGACGAACGAGGAAGAGATGCTCAATTTGGTGACAATGCTATCATTTGATCTCGACGCGATCTTTAACCTCGTTGTCAAATCTGTTCTACTTCACTGTCAATTTGGTGTCGAGACTCAATGCGAGAATGCAGATCTAGATTCTTCCCTCTCTAAGTTTGATCCTGACACAATCTTCGACCGTGTCATCATTTGCTCTAGTTTGCAAGTTTTGGTTTCACCAGCCGTCAAATCTATTTTACTTCCTATTAGATCTGTTTTGTGAGTTTTGGTTTCATCGGACAGGCTTGAATCAGAGGCGAAGATGGCCAAGTGTTGCTCCAAACAGAGTTGCATATTGCGTCTATCGTTCCACAACAAAACCTCCCTCTTTAGCAAGATTTTCGTCATCATTAGAGGTTCGAGAATGATCTATGCACATATTTATTTTTTTTTAATTTTCATTTGTAGATTATATTTAATTTTGGTATTGTTCTGGTCAAAAATTTGTTGTTTTTATTTAAGGTTTTTTGATGATTTTTGAAGTTAGAACTTATTATTGTATTGTTAGCTGATATTTACTTTGTTTTTTTTTTTTTTGGTTGTAATGGTTTATTATAGAATTCCAACAATTTCTGATGATTTTTTGGACAGAATCTGATAGGTTTCAACAAATTTTGGGATAGAATCTAATGGTTTCGACGATTTTTTAGATAGAATCTGGCAGGTTTTGTGTTGGAATCTTACAGGTTTCATGTTGGAATTTGGCGCTTCTTTGTTTAAAAAAAATGTTGGAATCTTCTAGGTTTCAAGTTGAAACCTGAAAGGTTATAAACCTGCACCTGCATTGACGACCGGTGGCAATCGTCGCTTCTTTGTAAAAAAAAAATTTCAGAATCTGGTAGGTTCCAAGTTGGAACTTAGCAAAATACAATCAAGCACCTCCAGTCACCGCTTCTTTATTTCAAAAAATATTAGAATCAGGTAAGTTCCAAGTTGAAATCTAGTAGGTTACAACTCGGCACCTACACAAATACTACAGGCAGTCGCTATTTCTTTGTTTCAAAAAATGTTGAAATCTAATAGGTTTCAAGCTGGATTCTAGCAGGTTACAACCTGACATCCATGCTATCGACTGGAGGAGGTCGCTGCTTTTTTGTTTAAAAAAACGTTAGAATCTAGTAGGTTCTAAGTTGGAATCTAATAGGTTACAACCCACTCCGGCGACCAAAGGCGTGTTCCAATGGGTTCCATGATGGAACCTGGCAGGTTCTAACAGGTACCAAGATGGAACCTAGCAAGTTTCATTTCAAGAGGAAAGGAACTTAGACTTTTAATAAATAACCCTTTTTTAATTAAAGGGGCAGTTTTTAAACTTGAAAAGGTGGCCCTTTAGGGCGGCATTCTTGTGAGTTGCTCTCTATATTAATTACTATATGAGTTTGGCCTATTTCCTCATTGCACCTAATAAAAGGCATATACTATGTAGTTTAAAAGCTCGTTAAATTATTGATCATGGCTTAAGTCTTTTTCTTTGTATATCTCTCTCTCTTGGATAAGGAGGTAGAGATATCAACTTAATATGTCTCATATTCTCAAAATTAAATGGTGTTATTACTCGTAGGTATTAGTAAGAAGAGTTGGAACTCATAGTTTCAACTGTATACAACACAAAGCTTTTAGATGCTATAGAATAAAATAAAAATAAATTACAGTGTAATGCTCTCACATACTACAGTACTACAAGTTCAACCCTGAGGGCATGTTTACCAAACCATAAAGGAATATAAAGGAAAAAGGTAATAAGATTGGAAAGAAAAGTAAAGTATTGAGAGCGAGCATCATTCATTCTCTTTCTGGTATTTACTTACTTATTTGATAAGGTAATGAGAAACAATCTCATTCCCTTTCTAGTGTTTACTTTCTTAAGAATGAGGATCTTATTTAATATAATTACTTAAATATCATTTTTACATAACTAAATGAACAGTATGGATATTTTATGTATACGTCGGTGTCGAATAAATAAAAAATTTACGACACTGGCAAAAATAAATTAATAAAGAGTTTGCGGATGCACATCACATAATAAGTGTTTTTTTTTTCCTTGAGAACTTGTATTGGATGCATGTCATATGTTTGATTTTTTTTTAAAAAAAGAAAGTTTGTTGCAATGCTTAAAGTTTACCATGGTTATTTTTGTTGTGATTTGGACTCTCTAATTCTAACAAGAATGAAAATATGTGAAACAAAAAATTATAAAAATACCAACAAAATTTATAGTAGTTTACTCTCAACGTGAAAGCTACGTCTACTTTCACCTACTGCAATAAGTCGTGATAATGATGAAGAAGTTTATAAGAGAAAATATTAAACAGTCTCTCTATTTAGTGTTTTTTCTCTAACCTCTCTCCATTTTTTGAGTTATAGAAATAAGCCCTATAATGTCTTATTTATCGACTAACAAGAAAGAGGAAACAAAAAAAACCCCAAAAATACAACCTTCTCGCGTCAAGCTTCGACCTTGCGTGGCTGCACTGTTTGGTGCTACCACACATGTTTTTGCTTTGCTCTAAGTTTTTGCCTTAGCTACCACGACCGCTCCATTTCCTCTGGTTACAGTGTGTGTCTACTGACTCTGCACTTAGCCGTGCCTCTTTTGGACGCCCCAGCGTGGGCTCTCTACTCGTGCACATGGCCGCACATTTTTCAGGCGTGGGATCGTGTATCCATTGCGTAGGGTGATTATTCGTAAGGCGTAAGACATAAGGCACTTCTTAACAATATTTTTTACTTGAATTAAAACATTTTTGACATTTTGTTGGTTACCTTGACGTTGGTTTTGGTTGTTGTTGTTGTTGGTGGTAGCGGCGGCTGTTATTTAATTAACATCTCTCCTTTTTATCATTTATTTTGACCCACAGTTGACGTATACTTTTGTTGTTGTCATTTGCAATTTGTCGTCGTTTTTGTTTGGACGTCTTTTATATAGTGATTGTCTTTCGTTTTATTTTTTTTTCATTTTTATTTTTTTATCTCATTCGTTGATATCTTTCCTCTTGGACTTCGCTGCGTTTTCACGTCGAGGTCTCCTTTTTTTACTGTTCAATAGTGAGTCATGAGGAATGAATTGTTTTTGGATCTTAACAATTTCTTCTTTACGGAGTGGTGCCAAAGGAGGACCTTGGGTAACAAATAGAGTCACAAACAATGAGGTTCTCCAAGAAATTGCTGATAGAACGGGAAAAGTCTTGCTCAGGTAGACTGAATCCATACTTAATTGGCTCCCTTCATATTTAAAGGTAAAAATAAATGCTTGAGAGAAAATATATAGAATTGACCTAATTTTCATAAACCCCGTATTACCAGCTTTGTATAGGAATCTCCCACCTAATTTTCTTTTAGTTTCTTCTTTTTCCCTCTCTCATTACAATTACTCAATCAAATCGTTCTTATTTCACTTGCAATGCTGCCTCTCTTTTTTGGCTTTAAAAAATAAGGAGAGAGAAAGCAAATTAATATATATATATATATATATATATATATATATATATATATATATAATGAGGCAAAATAGAGACAAGAAATAAGAAGCATTAGAGAGATAACGAGAAGAGAGAAACGATGAATGAATTAGGCGATAAGAAATGAAAGAAAAATATGATAGAAAAAATGTGTAGAGTAATCGGTGATCAAGAATCAAAGTTAGAAAAAAGACATAGATACGAATATTGAGGACCAATTAAATGTAATGAGAAGATAGAGAATGCAAAAAAGGGAATTACATATTAAGAGACAGGAGATTAAGAAAATTTATGATGAAAACTAGGACAAAGATAATAATATAAGAGAATGATACTGAGAAAACTATTACAGAGTCAGAGAAAAAAAAGTATAGAAACGGGAAAAAAGATAATAATATAAGAAAAAGAAAAATGTTTTGAATTAATTTTTTTTCAAGAAACGTATATATTTATATTGGAGACTTTAGTTATAATAGTCCTTTTTATATGTTAACTTTGTTTTGTTATTAATTTTGTCGTTATTTTTCTAGTAAGTTATTAGTTTTGGTTTGTATTTTGTTATTGTTTGTTAAGTACTAAGCCGTAAATACCCACATTAGCTATTGTGTTAGAGATTTGATTATTCATACTGAATATAAAGATTGAGTGTTTTCTTTCCAATTTGAGAATTTTTCCTTATGAGTTTTTTTTTTTTTTTCTTTTACGTGGATTTTAAAATCATCTGTCAAGATACGGCCGGGAAAAAAATTGTTTTTCCTAATTCTGCTGCATCATATATCAACCAACGAATTTTTTTTTTTTTTTTTCCTTGAATTGATTAGGAGTGGTGACGAAAAAGACGTAGCAAAAGGATCACAATTTATAGACAACTAATTAGATAAAAATAGCAATTATAAAATTGAAATCGGCATTGCTCTCGTAATATACAGCAAAACAATTAGATCAAATTGTTGAAATTCTATCCAATCTCTTTGGAATAACAATTCCTATATTTTAAAGTCAACTAAACAAAATAATGTGTTATTTTATTTTAATTCCCCCTGTTGAGGGAAATCTTCATGATGAGAAAATCATCTAAAGTTCATACCCTCTTAAAACCGAGCACCCGACCAGGACGGTATCTGTCCGACCAGGACGGTATCTGTCCGACCAGGGACCTATCCGACCAGGACGAGATCCGTCCGACCAGGGACCTGTCCGACCAGGACAGGATCTGTCTGACCAGAGACCTGTCCGACCAAGATCTGCCCGACCAGATACCTGTCCGACCAGGGACCCGTCTGACCAAGGCCCGTCCGACCAGGATCTGCCCGACCAGGGACCTGTCCGACCAGGGACCCGTCCGACCAGGATCTGCCCGACCAGGGACCTGTCCGACCAGGGACCTGTCCGACTAGAACCTGTCCAACCAGGGACCTGTCCGACCAGGACAAAATCTGTCTGACCAGAGACATGTCCGACCAGGGACCTGTCCGACCAGGACAGGATCTGTCTGACCAGAGACCTGTCCGACCAGGGACCTCTCCGACCAGAGACCTGTTCGACCAAGATCTGCCCGACCAAGGACCTGTCCGACCAGGGACCTGTCCGACCAGGGACCTGTCCAACCAGAGACCTGTTCGACCGGGACCTGTCCAACCAGGGATCCGTCCAACGAGGATCTGTCCGACTTACCCAAAGACCACCAAGTGGCACCATCTCAACCCTTCGTTGGGCAATCCTCCTTCTCCGAAGATCGTGACACCTGTCCCTGGACACCTGGGTTACGGGCCAAACCGGTCCATACCCGGATCCAAGCTAAACTCTATAAATAGGAGCATCAACTCCACCACAAAGGTACGAGCATTCTTCCCTCGCCTGCTCTGTCTTTCCTTAGCTCTTCCCGGTCAGAACACTGACTTGAGCGTCAGAGCGCCCTTGGCAGACACCAAACCGGTGTCCCCATACTCTGAGGCCTTCTCTCCTCTTGCAGATCCGACCAGACTAGGCCGAGCCGGGCAGAACAGGGAACCCGACCACCGTGCATCCCCGCACGCGGTGTTGTGCCGAAATCAGGCATCAACATCCAAAATGTTGATGCTTACCGCTGTCCGGCGTCAGATCAACAGCCACGTGTGACTGAAATACCTTATGACCTCCTCCTAAGCTTGCCCCTAGTCGGGAGTGAGTACCTGCAAGAGGGATGATTCAGAGAAAGGGGGTTAGTCAATAGACAAGGGCTTTCCGATGCTCAAGGCAAGTATTGCTCGGCAGAGGTCGACAGCTAATTAGGTATGAGGAAGTCTCTCCCTTTAAAACGTCATAAATGCATCCTATTTATAGGCCACCAGCTAGATCGGGTGTAAGATGGGTTTTACCCATTACCTAGGTGTCACATCAAAGTGTATCAAGCAATAAGTGACAAGTGTCGCGTCCATTGTCCAATGGATTGGACTCTATCGGACTGCAGCACGTCTGCCTGGTGTTGGCCTACAAGGATGAGTAGTGACGTATTATGATGGATAGCATGGCCCGGCCCGAGCTACTGTACATCCCCGAGGTGGCAGCCTTCTTGGGGGTGTGCCCTTAGATAAATGGAAAGCACCTCGGGAAGAAGCATAAGTCGTCAGGTCGGGCGGTAGCCTATGTCTATCGAACTGAGTTGCCGACCACCAAGTTAGGGTCCTCGGTGGAGGCGCCGAGCTTACCCTCAACACCCCCAATACGACAGAAATTAATAGATCAGGACGAACCTAACCGGTCCGCGTGCATTTCAATTTTTTTTTTTTAATTTGTTGATGTTTACTTGACGTGGTTTTCAATTGTTGTCGTTTTTAGGATGATTGTCATTTTATTATTATTATTTTCCTTAACAATATTAAATTCCATCACGCATAGGTGTGGAAATGATTTTTTTTTTGTTTTGGTAATTAATTAATAAAACAAATAATAATAAACTAAGGTTACAAAGATGAACTTAATATCTGTTAGAAGTTAGAGTTTTTTTTTTTTTCCTACGAAAATTAGAAAGAATTTAAAAGTGATGGTGATTGACTTGAAGGGAAAATTGCTAAAACTGAGAAAAAAGACTTTTCGGACGTGGAAATCATCTCAAGGGAAGCTGTCTGCTTTCGTTTTATTTTTATTTTTGACAACAACCCGTTCAAGGAATATCATGCACGCAAGGAATTTATGCATATATTAATCTCAAAATATTTGTAACTTGCACATAAAAAATTATCTACGTTTATTCTTAAAATATTGTTAGGTCAAATGGTGCTGAAGGGTAGAGGTACTTTTAAGCATGTGAGAGTTTGGTTACCAATCTAATTTTATAAGCAAAATTTTCTGTCAATTCAATTTTTAGGGGGAATCAAATTAAAATCGAATTAACTCACAATTATACACCATTTCAAAGCCCTTAAATTATTGAGTATGGTGCTTCTTCTTTTTTTCCTCGTAGTTTTCTTTAGAAGTCTTTTTTTTTTTTTCTTTTGTTTTTCAAGGATAAGTAGGTGGAGATTTGAACTTAATATGTTTTAGGATTAAATTGTGAATTTACAACTATAAATAATTGGACAAATATTCCTTTCAACTCTTCCTACTCTTACCATGAAAAATTCGACAATATCCACGCTCTACATAATCCATATTTCTCATCCTCTTCAATTTATCCATCCATTTGACGAATTCCCCCCTTGTAAATCCACTTAAATCAATTCCGTAATTAAACATGCAATTAATAGAAATTATAGATTTATTTTATATATCAAAACATTTCGAAGTGAAGAATTTCTCTCTCTTTTATTTTCAAATTTTCAAATTTAGTTGTGCTAGCGGATATATTATTGTGGATACATCCCTAATCATTATATCACTGGTTAATTCATTACAACTTCTCTTTACAAGATTGTTTCCAACGAAATTTTAGTGCCAGACATACAACAGTTGTTAAGAAAACTATTACTAATATTTTAATTACTCGTGATCTGCATGTCACTAACTAATTACGTAGTACGCGTCTCAAAACCAGTGTCCCCACATCATATAGAAAACCTTGGTAATGAAATTTCGACGAATAGAAGTAGGGTCAAGAGGCCCATGCAATAAAATACACCCTAAGTAATGAAAGTCTTTGAACGTCATTTTATATATCAATGCGTGTCAATACATGGAAAAAAAAGTCTGGTCAGACATTTACAACGTTTTTTGTCGATCTATATATTCTGGTAATATCATTTGTACATTCATGTGATACTCAATTTGTTTTAGTTTTAGTGTAACACTTAATAAATATAATCTAATAGTTAAAATATTAAATAATATACTTAAACTAATTGAGTGTTACTAAAAAAATATAAACAATGTCACGATGATAAATAAAAAATGTTAAAAGTAACAGATGGGTCAAGATGACCAGATATTATGAATGAATAATATACACACACGTCATAACTCTCTTAGTTTTGAAACTTATCAAGTAATACTAATTAACTAGTACAATTTTCGCTTTAAAAAAATTAATTTTAATTTAAATTTTTTTCCTTCCTCTTTAATTTGACTAGATTCCATGGGTGTATATTTTTAGTTTAAGTCATTGGTCAACTAGTTCATATCTACCGCAGAAGCCGCATTCAATACTTATCACAACCAACCCCGTTTGCCAAAAGACAATAATACCCCTAGAAAATGCAGTAATTACAACATTAACTGCTCTACATATGCCTATAAAACCATAACGGTCTATCCATACATTCATCACTAATCCATACAACACTAGGGATTATTTCTTACTGAAATTATGGCCAACATTCCAAGGTTAAAGCTGGGCTCAACCGACTTTACAACTCCAGCTTTAGGCTTTGGAACAGCCTCACATCCTCCTCCGAGTCCTGAAATTACAAAAGATGCTATTCTTAATGCAATCAAGCTAGGGTACAGACACTTTGATACTGCGGCTATCTATCAGACAGAGAAGCCACTTGGTGAAGCAATATCCGAAGCTCTTTCCCTTGGACTCATCGCATCAAGAAGCGAGCTTTTCATCACTTCGAAGCTTTGGTGCACTGATGCCCACCACGACCGAGTCTTGCCTGCCATAAAGAATACCCTGAAGTAAGATATTCAAATTACCATACAAGAATTTTGAGAGCAATATTAAAATTATTTTTTCTTTATATTAGTAATAACACTCGTACATATATTAACACATGTTGTATGTATTAATTTTCTTCTATGTCAGGAATCTTAAGACAGACTATCTTGATCTGTATCTTGTTCATTGGCCAGTGGCAATGAAGCCTGAGGCAACTTTTCCCATCAAGAAGGATGACCTTCTTCTTATGGACTTTAAGTCTGTTTGGGAAAGCATGGAAGAGTGTCAGAGACTAGGCCTCACAAAATCTATTGGTGTTAGTAATTTCTCTTGCAAAAAGCTTGAGACTCTGCTTGCCACAGCAAAAATTCCTCCAGCGATTGTTCAGGTAGTTTTAATCTAACGTCTCTTCATGCCCAATGTTTTTTCCCTTGAGTTTATTAAGTGGGATTTTATATTTAAAACAAAAATTGACTCTTTGCCGTATAATAAACTCGATTTTGAAGGTTGAGATGAACCCAATTTGGCAGCAGAAAAAATTAAGAGAATTCTGCAAGAGAAAAGGAATATCAGTTGAGGCATATTCTCCTTTAGGGGGTGCTAGCAGAGGACCATCTTGGGTAACAAATAGAGTCGCAAACAATGAGGTGCTCCAAGAAATTGCTAGTGCAAACGGAAAAACTCATGCTCAGGTAGACTTAATCTATACTTAATTAGCTCCTTTTATATTAAGAGTCAAAATAAATTCTTGAAAAAAGATATAGAATTCACTTCCTCATATACTCACCTTTTAATTTTTGTTTTTTTTTGTGCGTGAAGATTTGTCTTCGGTGGCTTTATGAGAAAGGAGTAAGTTTCGTTCCGAAAAGCTTTAACCCGGATAGGATGAAACAAAATATGGACATATTTGATTGGGAACTAAGCTCGGAAGATATAAAGAAGATAAACGCAATTCCACAACAAAAAGGGAATTCTGCATCTATTTTCGTCTCAGAGTTAGGCCCTTACAAGACTACTGAAGAGTTTTGGGATGGAGAAATTTAATCAAGTAAAGGAAGAAGAAGAGAAGAAGAAGAAATAAATGAAGAGTTGAAGAACGTGAGCTAATTGTGTTGGAATTAATTTCAATAATATGTGGGCTAATATATTAAATAAATGTGTATTAATGCAATCAGATAAATTTGGTCTAATTAAAGTGATCTAATAAAGTATAAAGTTTTGTATTTTAAACCATCTTATAAAGTGTGGGCGTAAATTTATGTGTAGAGACCTAAAGTCTAATTTTTATTTTTATGATAGGCCAAAATAGAAATAAGACAAAGTTAAAATATTATAAAAGGTTATGGTCCCTGAGTCAAACATAACATTCTTTTCTGGCATCCCATCACTGGAAAAGAGAGAAAACTTCCTCTCGGAGAAATGGTATTAACTTGGAAGATCAAGAACCAAAAATTCAATCGTTCAAATAGATTTAGGTATACTTCCGCTAAATTTCTTGATGAATTAACATAAGTTCTGAGATTAGATGATGGTTTTCATCTATAAATTTTGTTTCAACAAGTGGCATCAGAGCCGTCTCATGTTGAATCATCAAGAAATATTTTCTCAAATTTTCAGTTTATTCATATGTATATGGATTTATAGTATACAATATGGTTGCTATATGACTGTTTAATATATACGTATTACAATATGGTTGCTATATGACTGTTTAATATATACGTATGGATTCAGTGCATAAAGGATTTGTTTTCATTGAAGTCACAAACAATTTGGTTTTATATATATGTATATACAATTTTGTGAAGTCAATATGGTATCTGTCGGTTGGTTTTATATATTCACGACCAATTGAAACAAATGTATATATGCATATATGGCACACATGCTAAGTAACCATTAATTATGGCTGTTGTTCATAATTATTGAATTGTTGACTCCTTTTTCCTTTTTGTGAGTAATGGCTACCGTTAATTAAAAAAAATTGATGAAAATGGTTTTGCATATACGATTTCATTGAAATCGTTTTCAAATGGATTAAGTAACCCTTTGGTTTACCGGCGGCAATCTCACTACCGTTAGCAAAGAACTCCGACCGAGACAATCAGGCCTCGTCAGAGATGGAGAGTTGCGGCTTCTGGCCGTGGCGGGGCATGAAAAACAGCGGCCAAAAGCCGCTGCATAAGAAGAAGAAGAAAAAAAGGAGAGGGTCCATGTTGGGTTTTGGTCGGCAGTCGGATGCTCCACAGCTGGCTTCGGGTCTCTCTGGGGGCCGCCAATAGGCTGCACCGGTGAGCAGAGCCGCGGTACAGGCGACGACGAAGTTCCTTTGGCAGTTGGCGGCAGCCTTAGCCAACCGCCTGGTGTCGTTTCCTAGGGGGTCATGACCCCTGGGTGTAAAGCAAATTCTGGGCTTTAGCCCAGAATTTTCGTCTGGTCTACACAAGCCCGTGACTAGATGAAACCCAAGGGCTCAACCCCTAGGTGACCAGACACCAAAAAAAAAAAAAAAGGCTGGCTACTTTTACACGGGCCGGGCCAGTGACCGGCAAGAAACTTAAGGGCTCAACCCCTAGGTGACCCGAATAATTAAGAAAAAAAAAGGGCCTGGGTCATTTTTCATTTGGGTTGGGTTTTAATATTGGGTCAAATAATAGGTTAATGGGTTGGGTTTGGGTAATTGGGTTTGGGTAAAGAGCTGGATAGGGTAACCAGTCCGTACAGCACCCAACCCTCAAGGACCCGACCCGTTGACTTTGACCATTGGTCGTTGACTTTGACTTTGACCAAAAAATATTTTTTTATTTTTTATTTTAATTCTGGTCATTTTTTTATGCAATTTTAAATTCAAATATTGGTATTTTATATATATATTTTGAGATGAATTAATTGAAGCAACATGTCACCAAAGTGACATCTCTTGTAGAAATTAATTTATTTTAAAATATAAATAGTTGTGTCCATGCAACGTATATGTGAATATTGACCAGCCCAAAGAAAGGTTAATATTTAACAAAATTGCATGTACACCTGTAGTAATAAACATGTGATGATTATCCAGTTTTACATGTGAATAATAAATCAACCCAAATGAAGATTTATTGTTTGACATGTACTTATTGTCAATGTTTGATTACTACACCAAGAGTACTGCTTACAAGGTAATATTTCTATCCAAAGACTAAATGTTAATATTGTGCTATGTATCTTATGATGGGCCCTACCATTTTTTGAATTTATTTAAGTATGATATGGAACTTATGTGAGCTACTTGTTTTTGTTGTTTTGTTGTTTTGTTCTTTATTCAATTGCAAGTTCTGCTTCTAATATTTCTGCTAGCATCAATTTAATTCTCATGCTTAATGGCACAAACTTCAAGGCATGGCAAGAGAACATTATGATTGTTCTCGAAGTCATGGATCTAGACCTTGCATTGATTGTTGAACGACCTCCTGACCTTACAAATAACAGTTCCTCTAATGATAAGAAGGACATGGAAAGGTGGGATCATTCGAATCGCATGAATCTAATGATCATGAAGTGTGCTATTCTAGAAACTTTTAGGGGCACTATGTCTGAAAATGTTACTACAGCCAAAGGTTTTCTTGAGGAAATTGAAAAGAGGTTTGCCAAGAACGAAAAGGCTAAAATAAGTACGCTTTTTGCAAACCGTATTTCAATGAGGTATAAAGGAAAAGAAAACATAAGAGAGTACATCATGGAGATGTCTCATCTTGCTGCAAAACTAAAGGCACTTAAGTTAGAGCTGTCTGAGGACTTATTTGTGCATTTAGTTTTGATATCCTTTCCTGTACAGTTCAATCAATTTAAGGTGAGCTACAACTGTCAAAAGGACAAATGGTCCCTTAACGAGCTCATCTCTTATTGTGTGCAAGAAGAATAAAGGCTGAAGTAAAAGAAGGTAGATGGTGCTCATTTGGCTACAACCTTTAAGGAAAAGAAAAAGAAAAAGGAAGAAAGGTAAGGAAGCTGTAGGTGCAGCGCCACAAAAGAAACAACAAAATGGACAAGGTGATGAATTTGTCTATTTCTTCTGTGGAGGTAAGGGACACAAGAAAAAGTAGTGTACCAATTATCACGCATGGCATGCAAAGAAAGGTACACTTCTTAATCTAGTTTGTTCTAAGGTTAATTCAACTTCGGTGCCAAGACAAAGTTGGTGGATAGATTATGGTGCTACTACTCACATAAGTGTGTCTATGCAGGGTTGCCTGAGCTGCCGAAAGCTAAGTGATGTTGAAAGATACATCTATGTGGGCGATGGCAAATCAGTAGAAGTTGAGGCAATAAGAACATTTAGATTATTATTAAGGACTTGATTTTATTTGGATTTGAATGAAACTTATGTTGTACCGTCGTTTAGATGTAATTTGGTTTCTGTTTCTGTATTGGACAAATTTGGTTATTCTTGTTCATTTGAAAATAGTAAATTTAGTCTTTTTCAAAATTCAAAAGTTATAGGTTTTGGTTCTTTATCTGTTTACAATAACCTTTATTTACTTAATACGGTTGCCTCATTTAATGAAACATTGCATATAAATACACGTGGTGTAAAGCGAAAATTAACCAATCAGAATTTCGCTTCATTATGGCACAAGAGATTAGGTCACATCTCTAATTAGAGAATTGAGAGACTTGTGTCTGACGAAATTCTTGATCCCTTTGATTTTACAGATTTTAAAATTTGTGTTAATTGTATAAAGGGGAAACAGACAAACATAAGGAGATTAGGTGCCAACAGGGCCTCAGACGTCTTAGAACTAATTCATACATAAATTTGTGGGCTATCCCTACGGCTTCTTGAAATAGTCAACAATATTTTATTACGTTCATAGACGATTTCACACGATATGGCTACCTGTATCTCATTCATAAGAAGTCCCAGTCACTGAATGTGTTCAAGAATTATAAGGTTGAAGTTGAGAAACAACTCAACAAAAGGATTAAAGGGGTCAGATCTGACCGTAGTGCAGAATACTATGGCAGATATCATAGATCAGGTGAACGATGTCCAAGACCCTTTGCTAAGTTCCTAGAGGAGAGTGGTATCGTCCTACAGTACACCATGCTGGGATCACCTAGTATGAATGGTGTTGCTGAGAGGCAAAACACAACACTTAAGGACATGGTGAGGAGTATGATTAGTCATTCTACCTTACCAGAATTTCTTTGGGGAGAAGCCTTGAAAACTGCAGCTTATATACGCAATAGAGTTCCAACTAAAGCAACTGCTAAAACCCCTTATGAGCTTTGGATAGGCAAAAGGCCTAGTTTGAATCACTTGCACATTTGGGTTTGTCCAGCTGAGACAAGGCCTTATAGGCCTAATGAAAAGAAACTGGATTCTAAGACTGTCAGCTGCTATTTTATTGGATATTCTGAGAGGTCAAGGGATTACAAATTTTATGATCCCACGACTGAGTCAATTTTTGAGACAGGAACTGCTCGGTTCTTTGAGGATGTTGAGTTTGCAGGGGGAGATAGGGTGAAGGACTTTGTCTTTGAAGAGGAATATGTTGATATTCCTATAGCTATTATTGACATTGATCAGGTTCCTATCCCTGTCATTGTTCAAGAAGCAAATCTAAATCAAGATAATGTCGGAGAACCTCTTATTCTAGAAATTGTTCTAGAAGAACAAACTCTACCACTTCAAGAACCTATGCCATTAAGAAGATCTACTAGAGAAAAGAGAAGCGCGGTGCCAGATGATTACATTGTATTTCTCCAAGAACATGAGTTTGACATTGGTGTGGTGGAAGATGATCCAATCAACTTCCGTCAAGCCATAGAAAGTTTTAAATCTCAAGAGTGGATTGATGCCATGAATGAGGAGATAAAGTCCATGAAAGATAATGATGTTTGGAATCTTGTCCCATTCCCTGAAGGTGCTAAACCCATTGGTTGAAAATGGATATTTAAGACCGAGAGGGATTCGAAGGGCAATGTGGAGAGATATAAGGCTCGTCTTGTTGCAAAGGGCTTTTCTCAAAAGGAAGGCATCGACTATAAAGAGACTCTCTCCGGTTTCTTCGAAAGACTTTTCAAGACTATAATGGCAATGGTGGCACATTTTGATCTTGAGCTTCACCAGATGGATGTTAAGACTGCGTTTCTCAATGGCGACATTGATGAGACGATCTATATGGTGCAACCAGAGAACTTTGTGTCAAGAGATGCAAAGAAGATGGTTTGCAAATTAAAGAAATCCATCTATAGGCTTAAGCAGGCATCCGTCAATGGTATTACAAATTTCATCAAGTTATCATCTCGTTCAATTTTGAGATGAATATGGTCGATAATTGTATATACCATAAGTTCAGTGGGAGTAAGTACATTTTTTCTAGTTTTCTATGTCGACGACATATTGCTTGCCAGTAATGACATAGGCTTATTGCACGAAACCAAGAGATTTCTATCAAAGAAATTTGAGATGAAGGATCTTGGAGACGCCTCTTTTGTATTAGACATACAGATACACTGGGATCATTCTCGAGGTATACTTGGATTATCACAAAAGAGCTATATCGAGAAGGTACTTAAAAGATTTGGCATGCAAGATTGTAAACTAAGTGACACCCTTATTGCTAAAGGAGACAAGTTCAGCCTCAGTCAATGCCCCAAAAATGACTTTGAAGTTAAAGAAATACAGAAGATTCCTTATGCGTCAGCCATAGGGAGTCTGATATATACTCAGGTTTGTACGTGTACAGATATTGCGTACATTGTTGGGATGCTAGGCAACTACTTAAGTAATCCAAGGATGGTTTATTGGAAAGCAGCCAAACGAGTCATGCGGTATTTACAGAGAACGAAGGATTACATGCTCACATATAGAAGATCGGATCAGTTGGAGATCATTGGGTATTTAGATTATGATTTTGTTGAATGCCAAGACAGTCGGAGATCCACATCAGGCTATATCTACCTGCTAGCTGGAGGAACTATTTCCTAGAAGAGTGCTAAGCAGACACTAATAGCTTCCTCCAGCACGGCAACAGAGTTTGTAGCATGCTATGAGGCATTGAACCATGGGATATGGCTACGGAATTTTGTCACTGGGCTACGAATTATGAATGAAATTGAAAGACCACTTAAGATATTTTGTGACAATAAGTCAGCAGTGCTATATTCTAATAACAACAAGAGCTCAACAAAAGTCGGAGCATATAGACATTAAGTTTCTCGTTGTTAAAGAAAGAGTACAGAGTGGTCAGATGTCTATAGAGCCTATTGGGACAAACTCTATGGTTGCGGATCCGCTTATGAAAGGAGTACCACCCAAGGTCTTTCATGAGTACACTGCTCATATGGGTATTGTATCTCTTGAGGATATGTCATTTTAGTGGGAGTTTGTATTTTGGATGCTTTCTTGTTATAGACACATTTTTATCTTTACTTTCTACATAAATAAAGTTTACAATTTATTTTCACTCTAAATATGTTTGATTTGATCTCACTAAGGAATAAGGTTGGACCAATATAAAATAGGCATGTTAAGATCACATTGCATGAAATTTCCTTGCTACACATCCATACTTGATCCATGTCATTCGTTATGTTGATATACGTGACCATTGATGGGTTTAGTTACGTTGAATGTAACAAAGACCGCTTTGATCCTATATTAATATGATTGATGGACCGGATTGATTGGAGATGCTTTTGGCAATGATAGCACAATTCATGAGCTCATAAGGTATATTTCACATTTATAAAGTTTCATATATAGCCCAAGTGGAAGATTGTTGGAATTAATTCCAATAATATGTTGGCTAATATATTAAATAAATGTGTATTAATGCTATCAGATAAAGTTGACCTAATTAAAGTGATCTAATAAAGTATAAAGTTTTGGGTCTTAAATCATCTCATAAAATGTGGGCACAAATTTATGTGTAAAGACCTAAAGTCTAATTTCTATTTTTATGATTGGCCAACATAGAAATAAGACAAAGTTAAAATATTATAAAAGGTTGTGGTCCCTGAGTCAAACGTAACATTCTTTTCTGGTATCCCATCACTAGAAAAGAGAGAAAACTTCCTCTTAGAGAAAAGGTATTGACTCAAAAGATCAAGAACCAAAAATTTAATTGTTCAAATGGATTTAGGTATGCTTCCGCTAAATTTCTTAATGAATTAACATGAGTTCTAGGATTAGATGATATTTTTCATCTGTAAATTTTGTTTCAACAAATTGAACAATTGGATATTTTATGTGCATCTTGTGTCGAATAAATAATTAGGAGTTTACGTGTATGGATAATGGAATGGAATCGTCTAAGAGACCTTTTTTTTACTTTTTTTTCTATTATATAAATTGTTTTCATTAAGAGCTTGTATTGAGTATATGTAACATGTTTGAAACTATGAATAAGAGAAAAGTTCATTCTGTTAGATCACACTGATACCCCTGTGTTGGTCCCAAATTATAGCAATATCTTCTGAACTAAAGCTAATTATACTAACACCCCTACACTTAAATGTGTTAAATTTTTGTTTGAAATGACCAGAATATTCTGTTTAATCTCAACCATTGATCTATAAAAATAGATTTTGGCTATTATTAAAAAAAAACCCTAAATTCTCACTAGAGGTCCAAACAAACAAGGACCCAAACAGCCACGTCCACTCACGCTGTCGCCATGTCTGTTCACACTGTGTCTCGCTTTGTGACAACCGTGTTTGCCCCCCTTTCCCCCCCGTCAACCATCCATCTCACCCAGTCGTAAACTGTTGTAGCCTGCCACCTCCCATCTTTCCCATGTTGTCGCCCACCACCTCAAGCCCCAACTCAGCCCACCCTGTTGCCACCCAATATCTTCCACATTGTCACCCACAGCCCCAGCCCTAGCCCAACCCACCCCATTGACCACTTCCAAATCGCGCTCCTCTCCCCCTCTCCGACCTCCATTGCCGACCCCTCAACCAACCATTGTACACTTTGCAATCACCCTCCCCACCCCGTTGTGGCCCCCTCACTTATGCCCCCACCCCAGTGGCTTCCCAGATCTGGAGAAAGAGAGAGGGAGAAAGGGGTAAAGAGACTAAGAGAGCTTTATTTTTGTGTGTGTTTTTGTGTTTTTGTTGCTTTTATAATTTTAAACTTTTAAAATTTTATATGTGGTTTTTTTTTTAATTTTTTTAAACTTATTTTTTTAGTTTTTTTATTTTTCTTCTAATTTTTAAATTTTATGAAAATAAAGAATTTAGTCAAATGATATAATGTTATTTTTTGTAAGAAATGATTTTATATTTTATGCTATTTTAGTGGATGGAGAATATTTATAGCATTTTCATATGTTACAAATATAAATCATTCAATAATATTACTATTAAAAATAGATTTTTGAATAAAAAAATAAAAGAAAAAACATTTTTGTCTATAATTAGAGTGAAATTTATTGTTTTAAGTTTATAAAAGCTAATTAAACTTTTTTTATGTTAAGTAAGGGAAAAATGACCATTTTTAAACCGTAAATAGTTGAAAATTTTTTTGGGTTGGATACAGGGGTGTTCTTGACATTTTAAACAAAGCTAACGATCAAATCATGGTCAACAAACAGAATAGGTCTTTTTATAATTTTTTAAAAAACTCAAAGGATGTCAGTGTGATTAGTTTTATTATAGCAAATGTCACTACAATTTGGATAAAATATATGAGGTGTCGTGTAATTTACCTTTATTGTTTTTTTGATTATTTGAATTAAAACGTTTTTTTAATTTTATTATTTATTTGACGTTTTTTTTTTTTTTCTTACATTTATGGCTGTTGATTACTTGAGTTGAAACGCTTTTGCCATTTTATTGTTTACTTGACGTTTTTTTGTTGTTGTTTATCTTTTGGCTGTCGTTTTATGATCTTCCTCTCTTTTTTGGAGTTACTATTGTACTTTCGGCCAATAGTTGATGCATACTCATGCTGTTGTTGATACGATGGTTCTCGTTTGCAATATTTACCATCTTTTTGGTTTGGCTCTCGTTTACGTGTTTGTTGTCGATGGTTATCGTGGGTTTTTTTTTTTTTTTTTCCACGTTTGTTGATTATTTTCTTCTCTTACTCCCTGTCATTGTCACTTCGAGTGAGCCTTTTTCACGCCGTTCAACTGGTAGATCATGATGAATAAGTTGCCTTTTTATTTTTTATTTTTTTAATATGTTGGTCGTCGCTTGCATGGCGATTGTCGCTTCCGAATTTTGTCGGTTTCCAATTGCTTTGTTTAGCATTTATGTTATCGTTTGAATATTGACTACTGTTTTTGCATCCTTTCATCGTTTTTATCGTGCCTTTTATTCACTTCTGAACGTTTAATGTTTATATTAATCATTCTTTCGCTGCAACTATTTTGCTCTTATATAACTCTCTAAACAATATTTCGGTGGAAGCAATTATCACATGGTAAATAGTGCATTTGTGCTGAAAATGGTAAAGCATTTTATAGAAAAAAGAAATAAAATACATACAGACAATTGAGCCTTTTGTGACGTGTTTGAAACTTGCATTGATTTAGGGTTTTAAGTTTTAACTCATGGTGCAATAACTAATACTAGAGCTCTTGCTACTCCGAATTGGCAAATTGCTTTCTCTAAGGCAGGGTTGAGAGAGACGGTTACAGCGTGCAGATAATGGCTAAAATCATGGGAATTATTCCCCATATTTAATGGAATAAGGGCTGCACTTTTTTGGTAAACGGTTAGCCTATTACCAAGTCAAAGCTTGGTTTTCTTTGGTCTGTTGATAAAAGAAGTTGGGTTTTTAGCCCATTACTAGGATAACCCAAAGAAAACTCTCAGACCTTAAGTTCATTAAAGAAGGGAATTGGGTATTAAAGTTTAAAGGCCCATAGATGGATTGGGCAAAGGATCCGGGTTGGACCCGATTTAATCTTGACCCGAACCTGTTGAACAACCCAGTTTAACCGTTGACTTTTTGACGTTGATTTTAATCATTGACTTTGACCTTTGACATTGACCAAAAAAATTTCCCCTTTTTGTAAAGCATTAAATCATAGTTTTAAAATTAAATTAAATTGAAATAAAATGGCCAAATCTTAAAGTTTAATGCCTATTAAGTTGTATAGTATTATTTTTTTATTTTGACGTCCGTATTAAGAATAATTTGTTAGTCACCAAAGTGACCAAATTAAAACGTTACCATAGATGTCAAATTAAATAAAATTCAATTACCCATGATTGTATGATGCTATTACTGAAATAACATAATGACATATATGTCTTTCTTTATAATGGGTATATTGAAGTTAATTGATTATAAATATTTAAGGATCGTTCAAAGGTTAATTAGTTATTTTCTAATCATGAACATAAGAATGGTTAATTGATATATTTGATTAAATATGTTTGGTACATCCAAAGATTACGAGCATGTCTAATTGGAGTATATTTAATTACCAATTATATGAAATCCAAAATAATAATAATAAGCATCAATTATGTTTGTTGACATATGTTGTTGGATCACCCAAAGGAGTACTTCAATATATCTTTTATGTTTATGTGAATGTTATCTGAATATGTATTACATGTTTATATTTATGACTCAAAGCATTAATATATGAGCATTCTATCTTCTTTGCATCATTTGCCTCTATTTCTCTTCATTGCAAGCTTCGTCTATTATGAAGTTCAATGGGCTTAATTTTCCTAAATGATCTAAACAAGTTCAATTTCACTTAGGTATTTTAGATCTTGATTTGGTACACTTAAATGATAAGCCCACTGCTATTACTAATGCTCGCAATGCTGAAGAGAGATCTTTTCATAATGCTTAGGAAAGATCAAATAAACTAAGCTTAATGTTCATGCGGATGACAATAGCAAAGAACATCAAGGCAACAATACCTAAAACTGATAGTGTTAAGAAATTTATGGAGTCTGTGGAAAGTATGTCCCAATCTGACACTGCTGATAAGTTAGTTCATGGGACACTAATTGGTGCGTTAACTATCATGAAGTTTGATGGTTCTCATACCATGCATGAGCACATCACTGAAATGGTAAACATGGCAGCAAGATTGCGATTCATGGGAATGAAAGTGAATGAAAGGTTCCTTGCGCAATTCATCATGAACTCCTTGCCTCCTCAGTATATTTCATTCCAAATAAACTACAACACTATAAAGGACAAATGGAATGTAACAGAATTGCAAACTTTGCTTATTCAAGAGCAAACAAGGCTGGACACTATAAGAAAGACTGCCTGAAACATAAGACATGGTTCAAAAGTAAAGGGAAGCCTAGTGCTTTCACATGTTTCGAATCAAATTTAGTAGCAGTTCCTTATAATGCTTGGTGGATTGATTCCGGATATACCACTCATGTTTCAAATACGATGCATAAATTAATTACGATCCAAACCATAAATGCAAATGAAAAATTTGTGCTTATAGGGAATCAAGTCTAAGCACCAGTTGAAGCCATCGAAACTTATCGTTTGATTTTAGACACAAGACAACATTTAGATCCTTTTCAAACTCTTTATGTTCCTTTTGTTTCTCTAGTTTAATTTCTTTGTCAAAACTTGATACAACTGGACATTGTTTTAAGTTTGGAAATGGATATTGCAGTTTATTTAAGCATAATCATTTTATTAGTTTTGGTGTTCTTTGTGATGGTTTATATAAATTAAAGCTTGGTAATCTTTTTGTTGAGACTCTGTTGACCTTGCATCATAATGTTGGTACTAAACATGATTTAGTGGATGAAAGTTCAACTTACTTGTGGCATAAAGGCTTAGGACACATATCCAAAGAAAGAATATAAAGATCGGTAAAATATAAAATCCTTCCTAATTTGGATTTTACTAATCTTGGTATTTGTGTGGATTGTATTAAGGGAAAGCACACAAAACACACAATTAAGAAAAAGACCACAAGAAATGCACAGCTCCTTGAACTTATACACACCGACTTATGTGGGTCTTTTGATGTTCTATGTTTTAGTGAAAAAAAGTATTTTATCACCTTTATTGATAATTTTTCACGTTATGGATATATCTATTTGTTACATGAGAAATCTCAATCAAATAAACTAAGAATTGAAAAACTATTAGATAGAAAGGTGAAAATTATCAGGTCTGATAGAGGTGGTGAATTATATAGAAGGTATGATGACATTGGACGACATCCTAGTCCATTTGCTAAATTCCTTGAAAAGCATGGCATATATACTCAATACACAATGCCAGGTACACCGAAACAAAATGGTGTTGCAGAAAGGCATAATCGTACTTTAATAGATATGATTAGGAGTATTTTAAGCTATTCTTTTTTACCCTTATCATTGTGGATGTATACTTTAAAAACTGCCATATATTTGTTAAATAGGGTTCCTAGTAAGGCAGTTCTAAAAACTCCTTTTGAACTGTGGACAGGAAGGAAACCTAGTTTAAGGCAACTATATATTTGGGGTTGCCCGGCAGAAGTAATAATTTATAGTCCATATGAAAAGAAACTGGATTCAAGAACAACTAGTGATTTCTTCATTGATTATCCAAAAAAATCTTAATGGTATAGATTTTTTGTCCTAACCATAACACGAGAATTGTTAAAACTAAAAATGTGAGGTTCATTGAAAATGGTGAAATCAGTGGAAGTATAGAACCACGTAAAGTAGAAATTCAAGAAGTTATGGTGGAAATTCTTTTACCTAAAACTTCTTCTCAGGTTCTTGTTCTCATAGTTGTTGAACATTTAGACAACTTACAAGAACAATAAATGAATGGTGAAACACCCAATAATAAAATTGTTGCCAATGAACCCATGGTGAATGAACCACATGAAGTAGTATTAAGAAGGTCTGACAAACAGAGATGACCTACTATCTCTAATGATTATTTGGTTTATTTACAAGAGTCAGAATTTGACTTGAGAATAGATGATGATCCAGTTTCGTTTTCACAAGCCATGGAAAGTAATGATTCTATTAAGTGGTTAGACACCATGAAAGAAGAGTTGAAATCAATAAATCACAAGGAAGTCTAGAATCTTATTGAATGGCCTAAAGGTTGTAAAAGAATTGGGTGTCAGTGGGTCTTTAAGACCAAGCACGACTGCAATGGTAATATCAAACGACACAAGGCTAGACTTGTTGCCAAAGATTTCACTTAGAAAGATGGTATTGACTACAAAGAGAACTTTTCTTTTGTTTCTAAAAAGGACTCATTTAGAACTATCATGGCACTGGTAGCTCATTATGATTTAGAGCTTCATCAAATAGATGTAAAAACTGCTTTTCTGAATAGGAATTTAGATGAAGAAGTTTATATGGACCAACCCGAGAGTTTTATAATTAAAGGAAAGAAACACATAGTGTGTAAACTCAAAAAGTCAATATACAAACTTAAGCAAGCTTCCCCACAATGGTATCTTAAGTACCATGATACCATCGCTTCCTTTGGATTTAAGGAGAACATTGTTGGTCTATATATATATATATCTGAAGGTCAGTGGGAGCAAGATCATAATTTTGATTCTGTATGTTGATGACACTTTACTTGCTACTAATAATCTTGGCTTATTACATGAGACCAAAAAATTTCTCTTCAAGAACTTTGAAATGAAAGATATAGGCGAGGTGTCTTATGTAATTAGAATTAAAAAAATTCTACGATAGATCACAAGGATTGTTAGGATTGTCTCAAAAATCATGTATTAATAAAGTTTTACAGAAATTTAAGATAAAAAGGTGCTTTGCAAGTGTTGTTCCTATTCAGAAAAGAGACAAATTGACCTTATGCAATGCCCAAAGAATGAATTGAAACGCAAAGAAATGGAATGAATTCCTTATGCTTCTATCGTTGGTAGCTTGATGTATGCTCAGACTTGTACCAGGCCATACATCAGTTTTGCAATTGGAATGTTTAGCAAATATCAAAGTAATCCAGAATTGGATCATTAAAAAGTTACAAAGAAACTGCTGAGATATTTACAAGGAATAAAAGATCACATGCTCACTTATAGGAGATCCGATCATCTTAAGGTGATAGGATATTCATATTCAAATTATGCTGGACGTGTGGACACTAGAAAATCCACATTTGGCTAGTTGTTCCTGTTGGATGGAGGACCAGTCTCATGGAAGAATGCAAAGCATTCTGTCAGCGCTGCATCTACTATGCAGGCTGAGTTTATGGCATGCTTTGAGGCCATTGTTCATGGATTATAGCTGCGAAACTTTGTTTTAGGACTTGAAATTGTCGATAGTATTGCTAAGACATTGAAAATTTATTGTGATAATATCGCAACAATCTTCTTATCTAAAAGTACAAGTATTCAAGAGGTGCTGAACACATGGAATTAAAATATTTTGCTATTAAAGAAGAAGTTAAAAAACAAAGAGTATTAATCGAACATATTAGCACCAATCTCATGATTGTGGATCCGTTGATTAAAGGATTGCCACCAAAGATATTTAATGAACATGTCAAAATGATAGGCATTATTGAAAATCATTACTAACATTATGATGATGTTTTATGTTCCTTATGTATTTAACACTCTAAGCTCATTTAATTTGTTTTTCTGATATTATAATGCATCTTGTTTTCAATATGTTAGTTGTTATATTTATATGAATGAATTATGTTGATATAACAAGATTTGTCTTTGAGAAAGACATTATTGTTAGACTATTATTATATATATCTCATTACAAGTCATATTAAGTATAGAACTGATATTGTGATGCACAAAAGGGACTATGTCGATGTAATGACATATAACCGCTATGATCCTTATTTTGCTTAGTAGTGATTTATGATTTGATCAATTTAAGAGAAGGAATTGGCTTACAATTTGGGCATTATGTTCTATTTTTTAAACCAAAAAGTTGGATAATGTCACATGGACCTAGGTGAGAATGTTAGATATTTTAATTGTGGTCTACGTGTTATATTCCCATTAGTTGTTTTATTTAATTAAAGAATAATAATTATAATAATTATTATGTGGCAAAATCCTATTGGTTATAAGAGAGATATTTCCTTTTTACTACACATATTGATCGTATGTGAGTTATAAAAAGAATTCCAATAGAAACCAATCCTCTCTCTACCTATTAACGTTATTTTTTCTCTCCATCAAGAAAAGTATTTAGTTAAGAAAACTAAGAGGGATTAAGAGAAAGAAACACAGTTTTCTTCAAAACTTCTTGAGATCAACATGTTGAAATTGAAAGTTTCACCGTGGATCAAGATATGTCTTCTTCTCTAATTATTGTTATGTAAGAATCATATAATTCTAAGATCTCGGCATTATGTTTATGCAATATTAAAGTTTGATTTGCAATATTAAGAAATTTCCTAACAAGGGTTTTAAGATACTTCCCAAAATAGACTCAGAACCATGAGCTGATTTTTTTTTTTGAATTGCCATGCGAAAAACTCTCCTATTAGTCCTTGTGATTTTGTATCAATTTGATAAATATCATTTCTGTTTCTGTGGTAGTGTATTTTAATTTTACCACTGTATGAGAAAGTTTGAAATACACATTGCTAAAAGGCATAAAGTTTGAACACTTTGTTGTTTTCAGCCAATTCACTGCTCAACGATGCTAAGGAGAAGCAGATCAGAGACGAGGAGGTGAGAAAGTGGCTTGACAAGCTTCAGGAAGTGATTTATGATGTCGATGACTTGGTGGATGCAATCGACTATGAAGCTTTGCGATGCAAGCTGAATGATAAACGTCCTACCAGGGGCACGAGCGAAGTATTTAAGAAATTTGCTAACTTCTTCTCTGCATTTGTTAACACTGTGAAGCGCGAGGCGACAGAGATCCTTCGGAGACTAAAGATTTTTTTAGATCAAAAGGATGTCCTTGGTCTAAAAGAAGGTATTCAAAGCAAACCTTCTCAAAGGCCGTGTGTGCCTTTAGTAGAAGAATCTAGTGTTTATGGAAGGAATGATGAAAAAGATAAGATTATTAATCAGTTGCTATCAGATGATGTAGGTGGCAATACGATATCATTCATCCGAATAGTTGGGATGGGTGGTATTGGACAAACAGCTCTCTCAATTTGTCTATGACGATGATAGAGTCAAACAACATGTTGAGCTAAAAGCATGGGTTAGTAAATCAGATGAATTTTATGTTTTTAAAATAACAAAGTAGTCTTTGAGAGGGTCACTTCGGAAAAATGTGATGTTGAGGACCTGTTTGAACTTCAACCGCGATTGAAGGAAGCTTTGAGGGGAAGAAATTTCTATTTGTTCATGACGATGTTTAGAATGAAAATTATCATCTTTGGGACACTTTGAAGAGCTCTTTGGAGTCTGGAGGAGATGGAAGCAAGATCACTGTGACCACGCGAAATGACTATGTTGCATCAGTTATAGCTGTTGGGACCACTCATCACCTCTCGGATTTGTCCGATGAATATGGTTGGCAATTATTTGCAAAACATGCTTTTGGATACAATGTAGACTCAAATGCGTATCAAGATCTGCAAGCAATTGGTCGAGAAATTGTGACCAAGTGCAAAGGCCTTCCATTAGTAATCAAATCTCTAGGGGGCTTATTGCACTCGGAGCGAAATCCAAAGAAATGGGAGAACATACTAAACAGCGATGTTTGGGAGATGTCCAAAAAGGATCCAAAGAAATGGGAGAACATACTAAACAGCGATGTTTGGGAGATGTCCAAAAAGGAGGGAAGCGTTCTTCCAGCTCTATGGTTGAGCTACCGTCATCTACCAACACATCTAAAGCGATGTTTTGCTTATTGCTCAATATTTCCCAAGGATTATAGATTCCAAATAGAACAGATAATTCTCTTGTGGATAGCAGAAGGTCTTTCACAAACTGACAAACAAGCTAAGAGAATGGAGGATCTTGCAGAGCAGTTCTTTCAAGATCTTTGTCAAGCTCATTGTTCCAGCTATCAATTGATGAAGGTGAAACTGTTTTCCTTATGCATGACCTCATGCATGATTTAGCTATGTTTGTATCTGGTGAATTTTGTTTTTGGTTGGATGATGGTGAGAATCCCTTCAGTTTTTGATATTTAACCTTAACTCTTTTTTCATTGAAAAAGATTCAAAATATATAAAAGTACAACGTAGTCTTCAAACAGAGTGAATAAGGAAAGATTTACAAAAGGAAATCTACAGCTGCATAATTAAAACAAAATCATCTGTACTGATCTCGGGATTGTAGAGATATTAGAAATGTTTTCCTTAACAGATGGTAGCGATTTACGTAAGCTTACAAGCAAGACTGGCCATTTGTCAAATCAGAGGGGCACTCGTGGCTTTAATAAACTTGACGGTTCAAGTAAAGCCAAGAGTATGCATACCTTTATCGCATTACCGTTGTGGATTGATATTCCAAGCTTTGAAAACTATGTACTGCCGTATGATTTATTGTTAACCTGGGGGAGATACTTGACTTGAGAGTGCCTTCTCTAAGTCACTCTTGAATCAAACAGTTGGCAGATTCAATTAGCAATTTGAAACATTTAAGGTACTTAAACTTATCTTTTATGGAGATCCAAGAGTTACCTAATTCAATTTGTAGTTTATACAATTTGCAGGCCTTATTGTTGAGTTCTTGTTGTTATCTTACTCAACTGCCAACGAACATGGGAAGCATAATCTATTTACGACATCTAGACGTTGACAAGGTTCCCTTAAAAGAGATGCCACTGCAAATCAGTAGCATGAAAGACTTGCAAACTTTATCAAAATTTGTTTTGGGAGACAATCATAGTGGGCTAAAAATTGATGGTTTGAAAGAGCTTCAACATTTTCTTGGAAAGCTTGAGATTTTGGGGATTGAAAATGTTGTCAATGCAATGGAGGCTTTGGAGGCTAACTTGAAGGATAAGAAGTACCTTATGGAAATAAGTCTGAGATCGAATGTTGATGTCGCTGATGATGCTGAGAGTTCACAAAAGGAAAGAGAAGTTCTCGATGCACTTCGACCTCATACAAGTTTGAAAGGCCTCAAAATGGAGTTTTACAGAGGTACAATATTCTCAGATTGGGTAGGGCATGATTCATTTTTCTAATATAGTGAAAAAATCTGCGTAAGAAACTGTAAGAATTGTTGGTTTGTAGCGCCACTTGGGAAGAATTGTTGGTTTACACCGCCACTTGGGCAACTGCCCTCTCTCAAAGATCTTACAGTTGATAGATTAGAGAGTATGGTCTCAGTAGGTGAAACTCACTCCTCCATTCAAATCTCTAGAGTCGTTAGCTTCAGAAACATGCTTGGAAGGAATGGTCATTTAGGGAAGATACTATCCAAAAAGGCACAATATTCCCGTCTTATTAATTTTAGTTTCGACGGTTGTCCAAAGCTTATTGTTGGCTTACCTGGTTATCTTCCATCCTTGGAACATCTATACATTAAAAACTTTCAACAAATGGTGCATTTGCTACCGAGAGCTCAACAGACTGCCATTGCCTTTTCATCTCTAGTCTCCATGTTGATATTTGATTGTCCAGCATTGGAGTCACTCCTGGAATGGGGATCGGACTCAAAACTAAGGAAAGTTTGGCTATGGAGAAACAAAAAGCTTTTTGAGAACCGCATGAGCTGGAATCTGCACAAAGTTTCTTTGAGATAAATCTTATTCATCAAAGACTTAGTCGTGTACAGTTGCTCAAGTTTGAGCCATACCTTCATCATTGTATGTTCATCATTAACTTGGCAAAGTACGTTGTCTGCAAGATAAAAGATGATTGTCGAGTAAGCTATCTCCTGCATGTCAGCCTTTTCCGCCTCTGTCCCATCCACAACTATCATATTTCCTAGTACCTTCACGACCTTCTATTGCACAAGAAATGCCTTGAGTTTTTTCCTCTACAGACCAAAGTCTCCAGAGCTATCAAACTTATTGAGTTCGAATTTTGTAGTTCCCATGGCATCTTTGTGAAGAACCCTTCCAAGTCTTCTTTACATGAATCTTTGAAATTCCTGCTTGCGCGCGACTCCACACTCACGACACCACTTGTTGGAAACTTAGGCAAGAAACTCAAAGATTCAACGAGAAACAGAAAACCAAAATGACAAAACAAACACCAGAGATTTTTATCGAGGTTCAGACTAAGATTGTCCTACGTCCTCGTTGAGCTATCCCACATAAAGCTCTTTTACTATTAGAAAATAAAATTATACCCTCACCAAAAAAAGTAAACAGAGAGGAGGAAACCCTAACTACTGAGCAACTACTAAGCAATTACAAACCCCTGAGAAAATACCTACTGGGATCAGTACTACATCTCCAGAGTCTCTCAATCCCAAACACCATAACTCTCTTGCTCACTTTACAATCAATTTCTCTCTTAGTAACTCTGTCTCTCTTTCTTTCTAAACTTCTCGGAGGCAGAATGAGAACCACACGCAAGCCCTAACCCAACATTACACATTTATATTAAGTTATTACAAAGAGATAACCATCCATGTGTAGGGCTCAGATGAATATATTTCTCATCATTGAGTTCTGCCGTTTATGAAGGCTTCACACAAAACGACTTGACATAGGATTTCCAGGTGTAACTCCAAGACTCTATATGCTGTCGTTTTAGTGGCATTAACGAACACCTTGCAGCTCTTACATCTCTTCTTAACTTGTGTATTCATAGCTGCGAAAGGCTCCGGTGCTTGCCAGAAGAAGGGCTGCATCCTTCTCTTTCTAGTTTAACAATCAAAGGATGTCCTTTGCTAAAGCAACGATGTCGGGAAGGAGAGGAAGATTGGCCCAAAGTTGCCCACATCAATGAAGTGTACATACGCTGATCATTAGTAATCCTCCTCAGTTCTGCATTTGTCATGTTTCCGAACTCTTTTCTCCAATAATAATCTTCGGTACGCTTTTTTTTCCTGTTCTTTTTTCTTTTCTTTTTTTTTTTTTTTGTAGCTACAATTTCCGCACTCTTAGTCTTCTGTATATACTCTTTCCATTAGATTTTTATTCGATTTTCAGAGTAATTCGATGTCAAGTGTGAAACTGTCAATGCTTGATGCATTTACATTACCTTTAGGTTACTATATATGCTAAGTACTTTTTTCATCTTTTTCTCAAATTAAAATCCCAATTGTGTTTTATTTATGTTATAATAAACTTTCCTAATTAAAAAAAAAAATCTCCTCCTCAGACTCTGGTCCTTGTAGCAATGTCCTCCTTATTAGAGAATTTTTTTATGGATATCTGAAACCTAATTTCTATTTATTTTTATATTAGGAAATCTTTTTAGTTAGTATTAGGTATCTTATCTTATCCTATTTTGTGATTGTAATCCGTATTTATATGGAGTTTATTTATAATGCTTCTTAAAAGTTACTAGTAAATGTTTCCCTTTTCTTCATAGTCAATGAATGTAGGTATAATATTGAATGACGTTAAATCTTTATGTGTAATATTTTCCCTTTTATTCTCTTGTTTAATCTCATAACATAATATTTGTTAACAAAAAAGCTCCTTAATTTTGTTAGGACTTTCACTGGAATTTGACACATAAATATTGGCATTGATATATATATATATATTTATATTTGTAACTCTATAATGCCTGAAGTTAATTTGATTTTAAAATGGTTTTATTTCAAAATTGTAATTCTTATGAAAAGTCTAATACTACATAATTTTTTTTAAAATCTTTAAAATAAATAAACAACCATCTTTGGCTTTACTTTTGTGTGACTACATAGACAGGAGAAACTTGTAGAGTAATTGTACTTGTTGAAAAAAAGTCAGTTCTCATGTGATTAAATTTTTCCTTAAAAGAATCAGTTCAAAGCTTGAAGGCTACGACTTGTCGTTTTAGTTTTGTAGTATGTCGTTTGTTATCGAGCTCCATTATGTAATGTATCTGCTGACGTGAACCAATGGTGTATTGTTGTAATATATATATATATGTGTGTGTGTGTGTGTGTGTGTATACATATATATATATATTTAGGTATAGAGTCTGTTAAGATATATGAAAAAAAATCATCTGTAATGTCACGCCCCGGGGTACGGGAGGTGATGTGGCGGATTATTTAAATTAATTAAAAGGAGAATTTGATTAAAATCAAGAATTTAAAGGTTAAATTAAATAATAAAAATGTGAAAGTTTCGAAACACATTTTATAAAAGAATTCATAAACATTAAGCAGGTGAAATCATTAAGCGAATAATAAAATAATAAAGATCCACGAGTATGGGTCCCATTGACCCACAACTTATGCACACACATTGTACTGACAATATAATAATACAACTGCAGTCTAAGCATAGAGAAAATTAAAAACATTACATGCCTTGTCCAAATAATACAAATAACCTACTAGTCATTCTACTGCTCCTGGGTTCTGTCCGTTGAGCCCTGTCTGAACCTAAATAGGAATCCACCTAGAGGGGGAAGTTTAAAAACCAGTAAAATGTGAGCGAAAGGCTCAGTAGGACTATATTTAATAAATAATTTAATTTAAAGAAAAGTCTCATTATTCAAAAAATTATTTAAAAAAGCCTTTGACTGAATAAATAAATTTAATAAAACCGTTCTTACCCAAAACACTTTAATTCGATCGATCAGAAACATCATTTTCTTTTCCTAGGCAAACTACATGAATATCACCACCGAAGTAGCCCAGCTAGGTTTCGAGACCTGCCCCCAAGGTCGATCGCTACACGACCCGATCTCTGATATGGTATCATGCCCTTATGTTTATTTCTAACATTATTCAAAACTCATTTACCGAGTATTATCATTTACATTCAGTATGAAGTTCATTTCAGTTCACGGTTTATTAAAATATAACCGATAAATCCATTTTCAATCAACCGTTGAAAATATTTTGATAAAATCCCTTTTCAAAGCCAAATCATTTGAACTAGGTTACCAAAGAAATGGTAAAAGTCCTACCTCGATACTCGTACCGGTGCCCCACACCGTAATCTCGGTCCGCTATACGTTAGCTCCGTGAAACCACGAACGATCCTAGATACACACTAAGTCGATCAATATCTAGTTCGAGACATTCTATGTTACTAATCCATTTCATGATGTCCTAGTGTGCCATTTGATTCTTTGAAATCATTTTATAAGGTTAGAATTTCAATCGGGGTTCAAAATAGTAAAAACGGGTGAAAAATCACAAAATTTTCACATGCCCGGTGGCTTGCCGAACACCCTGCTTCGGCCGGCCGAACTGTGCAGTTTGGCCTGCCGAAAACCAAGTCCGATCGGCCGGACATTCTTCAGGTTCGGCCTGCCGAACGGATAAGTCCGGTCTGCCGATCCTTTGAATCCGGCCTGCCGAACACGTAGTTCGGCCTACCGAACTGGAAAAATCCAAAAATCCCAGCTACGGGTTTCGATTCTCCCAAAACCCAAATCTTGATTCTAACCTGTTTTTCTCAAATCTCAGGCATGAAAAACATTCATAAATGATAGAAAAACAAAATAGAACACTTTTGAACTCATTTAAACAAGATTTGAACACAAGATTTTCAAAAATCTAAAAATGGGGAAAAAATGAAAAAAAATGAAAAATATTGAATCGAATCCGTTTTTCTTCAATCTAAGCTTAGATTCTAGGTGTTCTAAGTTCCTTTAACTCAAATCAAAGCTTCTCTAAGCTCAAACAAACTTAGATTTCAAAAATGCACAAAAAATCAAAACTTTGAAAAAGTTTAGAAATTTCAAAACTAACATCGAATCAAAGCTTTAAATTCATGTTTTTGGTTGCCAAATCACATTCCCAAGCTTCCCTCTTGCTAACCTGAAGCTTGGATTCGAATTTTGATTCAAAAATTTGATAGAGAAATGAGGGAGAATGAGAGAAACCGAGAGAGAGAGAGAGAGGAACTCACAAGGGGGAGAGGAGGAGAGAGAGAGTGAGAGCTGAGAGTGAAGAGAGAGGAAGATGAGAGAGAATAAATAGAGGAAAATAGTAGGCGGTTTTACTGTGCGAAAACTAAGTGCTGCCCACGGTTTGTAAAACAGAATATTTTTAACATTTTACAAACTGTTGTGTTTTAAAACTCAAAACAACATTTTAAAACAATAAAAAATCATTAGAATTTATTAAATTGACAAAACAACCTAAAATTCAAAATTTAACCAAATGATCAAATTAATGTTGAAACATTAATTATGGTACACTAATTCATCATTTTACATTACAATAACATTAAATAAATTTTGGAGCGTTACAACTCTCCACCCCTAAAAGAAATTTCACCCTCGAAATTTACATCTCATTTCAGAAACAAAACAAATACGGATACAATTCCCTCATGCTCGACTCTAATTCTCAAGTGGCTTCATCAACCCTGTGATGCTGCCACACGACCTTTACCAACTGTATCTCACGACGACGTAAACTGATCACTTTTCGATCGATGATCTGAATCGGCACCTCCTCGTACGTCGTATCTTCCCGAACCTGCACATCGCGAAATGAAACTATCTTACCCTGCTCAGGCGGACACTTCCTGAGCATCGACACATGGAACACATCGTGAACACGAGAAAGTTCGGACGGAAGATCGAGCCGATAAGCAACCACACCAACACGCTGAGTGATCTCGAATGGTCCAATATACCTCGGTGTAAGCTTTCCACTCATTCTGAATCATATAGTTCCTTTACGAGGCGATACTCTCAAGAGAACGAAATCTCCTATCGTAAACTTTAAGGGTCTACGTCTCCTATCCGCATAACTCTTCTGTCGACTCTGAGCTGCCCTCAATCGACCTCGAATCACGGCGACTTTCTCATTGCTATCACAGATCTCATCCGGCCCAAGAATAACCCTATCTTTTGGCTCAGCCCAGCACACCGGTGACCGACATGGTCGCTTATACAACGCCTCAAACGGTGCTATACTAATACTAGCCTAATAACTATTGTTGTATGCGAACTCCGCTAGATGCAAATATTTCTTCCAATTCCTGCCGAAGTCTAACGCACAGGCACGCAACATATCCTCGAGAATCTGAATAACCCACTCAGACTGCCCATCAGTCTGAGGATGAAACGCCGTACTGAAGTTCAAATCCGTACCTAAGGCCTCCTGAAAACTCCTCCAGTACTTAGCGTTAAACCTGGTATCTCAATTAGAAGTGATGGACAAAGGAACCCCATGCAACCTCACAACATTCTGCAGATACAAATCCCCGAGAATTCTCCTCGAACACGTTGACCTGAACGGAATAAAATGCGCCGATTTCGTCAACCTGTCGACCACGACCCAAACTGCATCATGCCGCTGCTCCGTCCTCGGCAAACCTGTGAGAAAATCCATCGTCACATGCTCCCATTTCCACACTGGAATAGGAAGCGGTTGAAGCTGACCCGCAGGCTTCTGATGCTCGGCTTTCACCTGAAGACACATCATACACTTGGCCACATACTCTCGAACATCTTTCTTTATGCCTCTCCACCAATATTGCCTCTTCAAATCATGATACATCTTTGTGCTTCCCGGATGAATGGCGAACTGAGACATATGAGCTTCGTCCAAAACGGCTTTCGTCACCTCGGCGATAGCTGGAACTGCAAGACACTCCCGGAAGTACAACGATCCATCTGTATGCACGCTCCATTCTTCAAACTGCTCTCCATTCTGAATCTGCACCCAAATCCCCTGCAAATGCTAATCCTGCCACTGATTTTGCTTCACCATCTGAACAAGAGTTAGGGTCACCTCCACGTGATATACCAAAACTCGATCATAGTCTTCACGATACCATAGCCCATACTCGCTCACTGTCGCATCCCTGCTCCAGTCCTCAAGAGCCAAATAAGCGAGAATCCCTGAAGACTTCATACTAAGCGCATTCGCGACCACATTAGCTTTCCCGGGATGATACTGCAACGCAAAATCATAATCCTCCATATACTCTATCCATCTCCGCTGACTCAAATTAAGATCCTTCTAAGTAAACAAATGCCTCAAGCTCTTATGATCGGAGAAGACCTGAAATGACGCTCCATATAAATAACACCTCCAAATCTTCAGCGCGTGAATCACTGCGGCGAGCTCCAAATCATGAGTAGGATAATTCCGCTCGTGAGGTCGTAGCTGTCTCGATCCATACGTAACCACGTATCCATGCTGCATCAACACGCATCCAAGTCCACGTCCTGAAGCATCTGCGTAAACCTCATACGGCTTGTCACTGCTAGGAATAACCAACACTGGAGCTGAAGTCAACCGATTCTTCAATTCCTGAAAAGCAAGCTCACATTCTTCATCCCACTCAAACCTAATATTCTTCTTGATCAATCTCGTCAACGGAGCTGCAATCTTCGAGAAATCCTTTACAAATTTCCTATAATAACCAGCAAGACCCAAGAAGCTGCGAATTTCTGCTACATTCCTTGGTCGTTCCCATTCCACTATGGCTTCAATCTTTGACGGATCTACAGAAATACCATGCTCCGAGATGACATGACCCAAAAATTTGACCTCGGTCAACCAAAACTCACACTTTTCCCTCTTAGCATACAACTGGTGCTCCCGCAGAGTCTGAAGCACGATCCGAAGATGCTGCTCATGCTCCTCCCAAGTCTTAGAATATACTAGAATGTCATCGATGAACACAATCACAAACTGATCCAAATACAGCCTAAATATCCTGTTCATTAAATCCATGAAAGCTGTCGGAGCATTCGTCAACCCAAACGACATAACCAGAAACTCAAAATGTCTATGCCGGGTCCTAAAAGCTGTTTTGAGAATATCCTTTTCCTTGATCTTGAGTTGATGGTAACCCGACCGTAAATCAATCTTTGAGAAGTACCACGAACCGCCCAACTGATCAAACAACTCGTCGATCCTAGACAAGGGATACTTATTCTTTAGTGTAACACGATTCAATAAGCTCCTGAAGTTGCCTCCTCAATTCTTTCATTTCTGCTGGCGCAATCCGATAAGGTGCCATAGAAATAGGTGTTGTCCCCGGAAATAACTTAATACCAAACTCGATTTCCCGATGTGGTGGTAATCATGGCAACTCATCGGGGAAGACATCATCGAACTCATCAACCACTGGAATCGCTACACTTCCTCTCAAAGCATAAGGCTCGCACTCCAGATTTGCAAGAAAAGCACAACAACCCAGATTTCTTCGCCCTCCTAGACATGACTTCCTAAGACGCTCACTCGTTAACCAATCACCACCATCTTGGTAAGTGATCACCGTCCCCCTATCAAACACTAGGGTTACTTTTCTAAGTTGGCAGTCTACAACTGCATTATACCTGGACAACCAGTCCATCCCTAGAATTACATCATTTGAGCTGATGGGGAGTACAATCAAATCACTTTTCAAAATCTCATCCCCAATCTTTATTTTATAAGATTTACATACACAATTCACACACACTCGCCCCAAGGGAGAAGTTATGACTAGGGGTTCATTAAACTCTTCTATATCTAATCCCAAGGCATGTACAAAAGAAATCAAAATGAGAGAATGAGAGGCACCTGTATCAAATAAAATGCGAGCTAAGGATTGAGAAACTAAGATCGTACAATCGACAACTGCGTTACTGGTCTGAGAATCCAAACCACCCGATGCCATTGCATGAACCTGCACTGGTGCCTTTCCTTTCTCTCTACCAACATCGCTAGGTCCTAGATTATTCTGCCGATACTACTGAGACGGAGACGACTGTACACTAGCTGCACTCGGCGCTCGATACTGAGGGACGCTACGCTGAAAATGCTGCAGTTGCTGCCCTCGTGTCGGATATGAAAACTGCTGAGGAGAGAACTGAGGATACTGCAACTGCAGATACTGTTGAGGCGGAGGTAGGGTCTGAGGATGAGACTGACAACTAGCATCCTCTTCGGTCTAAGATCCAAGACGAGCACTCCTGATTAGGCAATTCCTCTTGATGTGTCCTGGCTGCTGACAAAAATGACAATGGAAGCTGTAGGGATTGTTGCGCCCGCTATCAGATGAACTGCTGCTACCACTGTTCGCGCCACCCTGCTTGTTCTTCCCTGGAGTTGGACGGCTACTGGTGCTCTTCCTACCGCTCATCTATGATCCTCCTGAAGCTTTTACTTGATCCTTACAATACTGTGCACAATCATTTGCCACTGATATTGCTGACGACACAAGCTCTCCAAAACTCCTAAGTCGTAGAGCAACCACCTATCGTCGAATAGGAGCCTTAAGCCCTTCCTGAAACTTAATGCACCTCTCGCACTCCGATGCCACTGCCGATGGAGCAAACCTGGCCAACTCATTAAATCTTGCCTCATATTCCCGAACTGACAAATCACCCTGCTGCAACCTATAGAACTCAGCTGTCTTCTGATCTCTATGCCCCTGTGAAAAATATCGATCATAGAACAGCTCCTCGAATCTGTCCCAACTTGATATCGCCACGGCGTTCCAAACGCTTAGCTTGTTTCCACCAAGTGTTAGCACCACCCTCGAGCTTATATGCAGCAAACTCCACACGGTACTCATCAGGCACACCAAGGGTATCCAAATGCTTCACGATCGAGTCTAACCAATATTCTGCCAACTGCGGATCCCCATTACCATCAAAAGTTGAAATAGATGCACGCCGAAATTCCTTAAAATAAATTTGCCGACGACCAACATCAGAATCCTCCGGTCTAGCCCTGGCTGCCATCTGTCGAAAAGGCCGTAAACATAGACCTCATCATGCCCTCATCATTTCTGAACTCGGCGTTAGCTGTCGAACGACGTCTAGGTGCCATTCTCTCACTTCTGAAATAAAATTTAGACTGTTAGAGGTATTTCATTGTCATACCTATGTGTGCATAATTCCTAAGGTTCATAACCTGGCTCTGATACCATTCTATCACGCCCCGGGGTACGGGAGGTGACGTGACGGATTATTTAAATTAATTAAAAGAAGAATTTGATTAAAATCAATAATTTAGGGGTTAAATTAAATAATAAAAATGTGAAAGTTTCAAAACACATTTTATAAAAGAATTCATAAACATTAAGCAGGTGAAATCATTAAGCGAATAATAAAATAATAAAGATCCGCGAGTATGGGTCCCACTGACCCACAACTTGTGCACACATATTGTACTGACAATATAATAGAACAACTGCAGTCCAAGCATAGAGAATATTAAAAACATTACATGCCTTGTCTAAATAATACAAATAACCTACTAGTCTTTCTACTGCTCATGGGTTCTGTCCGTTGAGCCCTCTCTGAACCTAAATGGGAATCCACCTAGAGGGGGAAGTTTAAAACAAGTAAAATGTGAGCTGAAAGGCTCAGTAGGACTATATTTAATAAATAATTTAATTTAAAAAAAGTCTCATTATTTAGGGAATTATTTAAAGAAGCCTTTGAATGAATAAATAAATTTAATAAAATCGTTCTTACCCAAAACACTTTAATTCGGTCGACCAGAAACATCATTTTCTTTTCCTAGGCAAACCACATGAATATCACCACCGAAGTGGCCCAGCTGGGTTTCGGGACCTGCCCCCAAGGTCAATCGCTACACGACCCGATCTCTGATATGGCATCATGCCCTTATGTTTATTTCTAACATTATTCAAAACTCATTTACCGAGTATTATCATTTACATTCATTATAAAGTTTATTTCAGTTCACGGTTTATTAAAATATAACTGATAAATCCATTTTCAATCAACCGTTGAAAATATTTTGATAAAATCCCTTTTCAAAGCCAAATCATTTGAACTATGTTACCAAAGAAAGGATAGAAGTCCTACCTCAATACTCGTGCCGATGCCCCACACCGTAATCTCGGTCCGCTATACGTTAGCTCCGAGAAACCACGAACAATCCTAGATACACACTAAGTCGATCAATATCTAGTTTGAGACATTCTATGTTACTAATCCATTTCGTGATGTCCTAGTGTGCCATTTGATTCTTTAAAATCATTTTATAAGGTTGGAATTTCAATCGGGGTTCAAAACAGTGAAAACGGGTGAAAAATCATAAAATTTTGCCATGCCCGGCCGGCCTGTTGGACACCCTGCTTCGGCACAGTTCGGCCTGCCGAAAACCAAGTCTGGTTGACCGGACATTCTCCAGGTTTGGCCTACCGAACGGATGAGTCCGGCCTACCGATCCTTTAAATCCGGCCTGCCAAACTAGAAAAATCTAGAAATCCCAGCCATGGGTTACGATTCTCCCAAAACTCAAATCTTGATTCTAACCTGTTTTTCTCAAATCTCAGGCATGGAAAATATTCATATATGATAGAAAAACATAATATAACACTTTTGAACTCATTTAAACAAGATTTGAACACAAGATTTTCAAAAATCTAAAAATGGGAAAAATGAGAAAAATGAAAAATCTTGAATCGAATCCATTTTTTTTTCAATCTAAGCTTAGATTCTAGGTGTTCTAAGTTCCTTTAACTCAAATCAAAGCTTCTCTAAGCTCAAACAAACTTAGATTTCAAAATGCACGAAAAATCAAAACTTTGAAAAAGTTTAGAAATTTCAAAACTAACCTCGAATCGAAGCTTTAAATCCATGTTTTTGGTTGCCAAATCATGTCCCCGAACTTCCTTCTTGCTAACCCGAAGCTTGGATTCGAATTTTGATTCAAAAATTTGATAGAGAAATGAGGGAGAATGAGAGAAACCGAGAGAGAGAGTGAGAGAGGAACTCACAAGGGGGAGAGGAGGAGAGAGAGAGTGAGAGCTGAGAGTGAAGAGAGAGGAAGAGGAGAGAGAATAAATAGAGGAAAATAGTGGGCGGTTTTACTGTACGAAAACTAAGTGCCACCCACGGTTTTATAAAACGGAATATTTTTAACATTTTACAAACTGTTCTGCTTTTAAAACTCAAAACAACATTTTAAAATAATAAGAAATCATTAGAATTTATTAAATTGACAAAACAACCTAAAATTCAAAATTTAACCAAATGATCAAATTAATGTTGAAACATTAATTATGACACACTAATTCATCATTTTACATTACAATAACATTAAATAAATTTTGGGGCGTTACATGTAACAATCTAGAGAGGGAGAAAGTACTGAAGAGCAATAAAGAGTGTAGAGTGAGAGAGGCGTTTCTCTCTTGAAATTTCTTGTTGTATTTTCTTGGAAAAATCTAGATAGGGAGGTGAGAGAAAAGATAAGAGAGCTTTGAGTGTTGTAATCTCTAGTTTTTGGAACTAAATAAGATGATCGAATTCTTAAGGGGAATTTGTGAATACATAGGCATAATTGGCCAAACCTCGATAAATTTGTGTATTTTGATCTTTGTTCTTTCAACTTTTTTTTTTTTGGCAATTTCCTACAGTACACTTATAAATTGTTCAACGACCCTCGTTTGTGTGATAGTATATGTAACTTATTTTAAAATTCCTAACAAAATGATGTTTTTTTCTTACTTTTTATAAATTAAGAAAACAAATGTTACGTTTGAAAATTGAGTAGCACATTTTCAGTTCTATTTACAAAGCAACCTGGTTTATATTATAGTTGTTCTACTGTCATCCGTTTTATTAATGTTATGTTTTACTTTTGCTTGCAGGATCGATGCATGGGTCATGAAGTTGGCAGAAGAAGGCTTCCCCAAGGAAAGCGAGAAAGGTCAAAAATCTGATCAGATTATATATGCATTGTACAGAAATATTGTATTCATTATATTGGCATATGGAATGAAATTGATGATAGATCATCACAAGAAGGTCTTTAATTAATTCTTTCATTCTCAGTGAAGAAACTACTAGAATTTTTTCTCTTTTTTGATAATTAAATAGTCTGTGGAAATGTTGTTTTTAACCATTTTGTTGTATTTCCTCGTCTTCTTTTGTCTTCAGTACTTTCTTCATAAAAAAAAAAAAAACTCTTTTCACCGTATGAATTGTAAGTGAACATTTTCTCACAGAATATTCAAACTGGTGCGAGGTTGTTGAGAAAAAAGGATAAAAAAATTATTCATTTCAGTAGCAGATAAATTCTAGGCAACTTCTATATATTGCATCAACTTTCTTTGAGTAAGATAATGTGTACATGTATCGTCTGCCTGCATATTCGTTCACGTATTTGGGTACATTATTGCGTCTTTTCCTCTCAATGTCGTTTTTCAAAAGTAATTTTGTTTACCAAGTTGTCGTTTTTCCAACTTGTTGGGGTTCTCCTTACGCTGTCGCTTCGTCATCGGTGTCGTTTTTCCCGTTAATTCTTATTTTCATAAACGGCACACCATTTATGTTCTATTTCGTTTTTTTAATTTTCTTTTCTTTTGGTCTTCCGTATCCTTTATTAATTTACATTTCTGTTCCCCGTTCATAGTCGTTTGTTACCTTAGTTAATTTTTTAATTGTTATGTTGTTCATCATTTATTGTCGTTTTAACCATTTATATGCTTTGAATTATGTTGACGTCTTTCCAATTATTTTTTGTTTTCTATTTGGTATTGAATTTGATTTTCACATTATTGCCGTTTTACAAGTTTTTTTAACTTTTACCTTCCTAGTTTTCCTATAAATACTGTTGTTTTATGTTTCCTTTATCCCCCCTACTGACCCGTTTTCATATTTAAACCACTCTTACCTTTTACACTACTTGATGTCGTTTTCATTACATTATTGCCGTATTAGAAATACCTTCGTTGTTCCACATGTTTTGTCCTTTCTCCTTGTTGTTTTCCCCATGCAGTCGATTCTTCTTAGTTTTGCTGTTATTTTCCCCGCTTAAAGAGTTGCATGTTCCTTTTTTGTCATTTTTATTCTACTTTTTCCCTTTCTCTAACACCAAAGTTATATTTTTTGTCAATTTTCACCTCTACCAAAGTTATAACACCAATTTATTGTTCATTTCATTTCTTACTGTTTCCTTTCTTAAAGCTTCTGACGTTGATTTTCTTTCTTTCTTTCTTTCTTTCTTTCTTTTTCTTTTTTTTTTTAATTAAAGTCGTCCTGTTTCCTTCCGTTGTTTATTATTGAACTATTGTCGTATGTCACACTATTGTCGTGTACAAGTTTCCTGTCGTTTTAACCATATTTCTTTTTCTTCTTCATCTAAAGGTCAAAGTTCCTTATATCCTTTTTCCTTAGAAAAACAAAAAAAACAAAAAAAAACAAAACCTTTTTCTTCTTTCCCTATTTTTTCTCCTAAAAAAAAGTTCCACATAGTTAACCTTGAGTAATGTTGGGGTTTAATACACTCCTATACTCGCAAAAAATAAACTTTGGCAGAAATTAACACAACACGGGGCAAACATGCATGTGGTTTGACAAAATTGCCTAAGCCCATGGAAACTACAATGGTAGCCTATAGAAACTATAGCTTTTAATTTTAGAAACTACAAAAATATTGTTTAGATTTAAAAAACTTGTTTCAATTTTATCATTTATAGACATTTTGGACTAAAAGAATACAAAGATAAACAAAGATAATCTTAGTAAGTCCAAATTTATTTTTAAAATATTTTAACATTTAAGAAACCATAAAACTTATCCACTTTTTTTTTTCAAATTTGATGTTTTATTTTATGATTTTTTATGTTTCTAAAATTTTATAAACATATATTTTATAATTTTTAAAAAGTGATTGTATTGTTTTGTCTAATTTAATTTCTATTCAAAAGGAGTTTAAATGAATTGTTTAAAATATCAAAATAACATCTTTCTGAATTAAAAAAAACAAATTAAAATTAGTTAAAACTTGAAGATAAAATTATATAAGGTAGCTTTTTTTTTTTATGATAAGACGCAATAGTGTGCATCAGCTATGCACGTTCCAAACACAACCCCACACGTCAAGAAACAATCCCACCGTACACGTCATCCACAAGGAGTGTACACTTTCATATCGCCCCCCATGTATACAAAGTTTATATTCAACGATTTAGAGTGGTATGGTAAATAAAACACAAAATTATGCACACCGGAAATGTTTTGTCTTTATACACCGCAAGTGATATTCTACAATTTCCAACTTTTATGGCAAAAATTAAGCACATACAGATCCGTGTGAAAATGTCCTCACTATGAGATTGTTTAAGAGTTAACTACGTGTTTGGGACGTTCGACGTTGCACGAGCTGAGGTAGCTATTTTTACAATTATCTACTAATATTAATTATTTATTGTTAATCAACATAAATGTAGATCGTTTTATGTTAATAAATTCACAAATAAAACCCTTAAAAAAATTCACGGATAAAAAAAAAAAGAAAGAAAGGACAGCATGTTAAAAAAGAGAGACGCTTCTTGACTTGGGAAAATTATAGCTGCGGATAGCTCCTCATACGTAGCACATCTTCGCGTTCATTAAAAAAAGCAATTACATCATAAAATAACAAATTAGATCCCTTATTTATTTATTTATTTATTTGTTTAAAAAAAAAAAACTCTCAAATTTCCACTGATTCCCATGCACAGACAAGCATTTTCCATGATATGTTATTTAGCTTAAATTGAACATCGCAGTTACTGAAACGAAAGCAAAGGTGCTGGAAACAACGGAAGTTTTTAAATTTCTCTTGAGAAAAAGTTGCACAATGATCCAACATATATTGCTAGAAACATAGTATATTACAAGTTATATAGTTTCAATCAAAAGTTATTAAAACATCTCATTTTCATTTTTCCCTTAATAATTCCACAAAGAGAAAAATTGTAACCAATTATTTAACGAAAAAAAGATTTACTGGTGTTAGTAATTTCTCTTGCAAAAAGCTTGAGACTCTACTTGCCACAGCAAAATGTCCTCCAGCAGTTGTTCAGGTGGTTTTCATCTAACGTCTCTTCATGCCCAATGTTTTTTCCCTTGAGGTAATCAAGTGGGATTTTATATTTAAAATAAAAATTGACTCTTTGCCTTATAATAAATTTGATTTTGAAGGTTGAGATGAACCCAATTTGGCAGCAGAAAAAATTAAGAGAATTATGCAAGAGAAATGGAATATCAGTTTAGGCATATTCTCCTTAAGGGGGTGCTAGCTAAGGACCATCTTGGGTAACAAATAGAGTCGCAAACAATGAGGTGCTCCAAGAAATTGATAATGCAAACGGAAAAACTCATGCTCAGGTAGACTTATCTATACTTGATTAGCTCCTTTTATATTAAGAGTCAAAATAAATTCTTGAAAAAAGATATAGAATTCACTTCCTCATATACTCACCTTTTAATTTTTTATTTCTTTGGCGCGTGAAGATTTGTCTGCGGTGGCTTTATGAGCAAGGAGTAAGCTTCGTTCCGAAAAGCTTTAACCCGGATAGGATGAAACAAAATATGAACATATTTGACTGGAATCTAAACTCGGAAGTTTTGAAGAAGATAAATGAAATTCCACAACAAAAAGGGAATTCTTCATCTATTTTCGTCTCAGAGTTAGGCCCTTAAATAGACTACTGAAGAGTTTTGGGAAGGAGAAATTTAATCAAGTGAAGGAAGAAGAAAAGAAGAACAAATAAATAAAGAGCAACAGAACGTCAGCTAATTGAACGGTTGGATATTTTATGTGCATCTTGTGTCGAATAAATAACTAAAGAGATTACGTGTATGGATAATGGAATGGAATCGTCTAAGAGAATATTGTTTTTTCCCTTTCTTCTATTATATAAATTGTTTTAGTTAAGAGCATGTATTGAGTATATGTAACATGTTTGAAGCTTTGAATAAGAGAAAAGTTTACTGTGATGTAGATCACATTGAAACCCTGTGTTTTACTTACATTACAATGGCATCTTTTGAACCAAAACTAATCACATTGATCCCTCTTGCATTTAACTCTGTTAAATTTTTGTTTAAAATGATTAAAATATCATGTTTAATCTCAACCATTGATCTATAAAAATAGATTATAACCATTAATTAAAAAAAAAACCCTAAATTCTCACCAAAGGCTACAAACAAGGACCCAAACAACCACGTCCAGTCACATTGTTGTCATGTTTGTTCACGTCATTGCTCGCTCTGAAACAACCACATTTGGCCCCCTTCTTCTCCCTGTCGACCATCCATCCCACCCAATTGCAAACTACCACCGCTTGCCCCCTTCCCATCTTTCCCACGTCGTCACCTACCACCTCAGGCCCCAACTCAGCCCACCCCATCGCCGCCCACGTCTCCCACGTCATGGCGCATCACCCAAGCCCGAGCCCAACCCACCTATGTCAACCATTTCGGATCGCGCCCCTCTACCCCTCTCTGACCTCCATCGTTTACCCCCCAACCAGCCGTCGCACCCTTTTCTGTTCACCCTCCCCACGCTGTTGTGGCACCCCTCACTGATGCCTCTCGCCCCAATGGCTTCCTAGATCCATAGAAAGAGAGAGAGGAGAGAGACTAAGAGAGTTTTTGTGTGTTTTTGTGTTTTGTTGCTTTTGTATTTTAAACTTTTAAAATTCTATATTTGGTTTGCAATTTTTTAAAAACATATTTTTTTAGTTTTCTATTTTTCTTATAATTTTTAAATTTTATGAAAAAATAAAGAATTTGGTTAGATGATATAATGTTAGCTTTTGTGAGAAATGATTTTATATTTTATTCTATTTTAGTAGATGGAGAACATTTATAGCATCTTCATATGTTAGAAATATAATCTGTTCAATAATATTACAATTAAAAATAGATTTTTGAATTAAAAGATAAAAAAAATTATCTATAATTAGAGTGAAATTTATTGTTTTAAGTTTGTAAAAACTAATTAAACTTTTTTTTATGTTAAGTAAGGGCAAAAGGACCATTTCTAACACCATAAATAATTGAAAAATGTTTTTGGTTGGATATAAGGGTATTCTTGGCATTTTAAATAAAACTAACAATCAAATCATGACCAACTAACAGAGGCGTCCCTTTATAATTTTTTTAAAAAGTGAAAAGGTGTCAGTGTTATTAGTTTTGGTGCAACAGGTATCACTATAATTTGGATAAAATACATGGAGTTTCCGTGTAATTTATTATTATTGGCTTTTAATTATATGAATTAAAACCTTTTTTTTTCATTTTATTGTTCACTTGCCGTGTTTTTTTCTTTTTTGGCTAACATTTGTGGCTGTGGATTACTTGACTTGAAACGTTTTTGCCATTTTATTGTTTACTTAACGGTTTTTTTTTTTTTTTGGTTGTTGTTTATCTTTTTTTATGATCTTTTTTTTTAATTATTATCTTTTTTATTATGATCTCTTTTAATTATTATGATCTCTTTTAATTATTATCTTTTTTTTTTGGTTGTTGTTTATCTTTTTTATTGAAACGTTTTTTCTTTTTTTGTTGTTTATCTTTTTTTGGCTGTCGTTTTATGATCTCTCTCTCTTTTTTTGGAGTTGTTATTATACTTTCCGCCCATAGTTGATGTATACTTATTCATTGTTATTTTAATTCTCGTTTGCAATACTTTTTCGTTTGGCTGTCGTTTATGTGTTTATTGTTGTTGATTTTCGTTGTTGTTGGTTTTTTTTTTGTTTGTTTTTTTTTTCACGTTCGTTGATTTCTATCTTCTCTTACTTCGCTGTTATTTTCACTTCCAGTTCGCGTGTTCACGCCGTTCAACTGGTGGATCATGATGAATAAGTTTTCTTTTTTGTTTTTTATTTTTTTATATGTTGGTCGTTGCTTTGTATGGCGATTGTCGTTTCCGCATTTTGTCGTTTTCCAATTGCTTTGTTTAGCATTTATGTTGTCGTTTGAATATTGCCTGCTGTTTTTGCAACTTTTCATTGTTTTTACGGTGACTTTTATTCACCTCTGAAGGTTTAATGTTTATGTTAATCATTCTTTCGCAAGAAGAAAGAAGAGATAACCGAATCCTTGCACCAAAATAGTATAAGTTGCTCATGATCTAATTGAGTGTTCCAAATTAATGCCTAAAATATGTTTTATATGTTGTTTGAGAAAAGAGTTAAAACTGAGAATTTAAATTAAAAATATTATAGAATATGAAACAAACATTGTAAAAAACTTTGTTGGAACTAGGACCGTGGCTTCCGAACAGCTTATCAATATGCTAAAGAATTGGGATTTTAGCTAGCTAGAAAGGTTAGTGGGTGTGAACATTATCTTAAACAACCTTTTGACCTAAATAGAGTTCCCAGATTTTATTAGCTTACAACCAATGTTTTGATTCGTTCGGATAGTTTGGCATATTAGAAATAAAAAGCTAATTTGCCTTTGGAATATTACTCATTTCTCTTTGATTATATTATTTATATGCCCATCGTATTCAAGTCGCTAATAATAAATTAATCTCGTCATTTTCAAGTTTGAAGTACCATTTCTACAAATAAAAATATTCTTATTAAATGATATCTTCTTCATAATTCGATCCTAGTGACATTGTATATGGATACACATGTCCAATGCGAGTGATTGATAATTAGTTAATGTCTTTATAATCTCCTAATTAATTAGCAGCCATAGTGAAGGAGAATAATGAAGTGTAAATGAAACAAAGGCCGGCAAGTGGATGAAGCTAGTTGATAATTTATAATTTAGTTTATGATTTTTTTTCAAATCGTAATTAATTAATAAAGAAATACCAATAAATGATGATTAATTAAAAAGACGAACTTTGTTGGAAATGATCCTTGATTGACCAGAAGAAAAAATTAGAGCCGACAAAAAAGACTGTTTGGATGTGCAAAGCATGTCAAGGAAGGTGGCTTTTAATTTATACAATAGCCTGACTTTTTTTTTGTTTTTGCTTAGTAACAACCTGTTTTAGGTATACCGTAGGGAAGATTATACCTATCTTTATTCCGTTCTTATTTAAAGTCTTTGTCGCTTAATGTGAACGCGACTTAGACGCACATTAAGAATAGTTGTCATATGAAAATAATATGCCAACTATTATTATTATTATTATTTTGTTCATAATTCTCTAAAACTAAAAGCAATTGTCATATGGTAAATAACGCTGATAGTGCTAAAGAATTGACAATTGACATTCTTTGTCACGCCCCGGAGTACGGGAGGTGACGTGGCGGAATATTTAGATTAATTAAAAGAGAATTCAATTGAAATTAAGGGTTTAAAAATCCAATTAAGCAAGAAATAAAGAGATTTTTCCACCACATTTGATAAAGAATTTAAAATCATTAAACAAATAACAATAATTGAATAAAAACCGCGAATATGGGTTCCACAACCCACAACTTGTGCACACACATGGATCTGACAATATCACAAATACAATTACAGTCCAAGTACAAATAAAGTTAAGTCTTACATGCCTTGATTAATAATACAGGATGTAAATAAATTCTCCTATTGCTCCTGAGTTCGGTCCGAAGAATCTTCTCCAAACCTAAATGGGAAACCACCTAGAAGGGGGGGAATTTAAAACAGATAAAACGTGAGCGAAAGGCTCAGTAGGACTAAGTTTTATAAAATAATTTAATGCAAAGAAACATAGCATTATCAGGAGTTATGCAAGAAGAAACTTGAATAAATAAATAAATAAATTGAGTAGAACCGTTCTGACACAGAACAGTCTACTCGTCAAATCAAAACACCAGTTTACTTTTACCTAGGCAAACCATGATATCACCACCGTAGTGGCCCAGCTGGGTTTCGAGACCTGCCCCCAAGGTCGATCACGACCCGATCTCTGATATGGCATCATGCCCATGTGGTTATTATCATTATCATTCAAAACCCATTTACCGAGTGTTGTCAATTACATTCATTATGAAATTCATTTCATGTCACGGTATATAAAAATATAACCGATAAAACCATTTTCAAACAACCGTTGAAAACATTTTGATAGAAATCATTTTCAAAGCCAAATCATTTCAAAACCAGGCTACCAAAGAAATAGGATAGAAGTCCTACCTCAGTACTCGTGCCGGTACCTCACACCGTAATCCCGATCCGCTATACGTTAGCTCCACGGAACCACGAACAATCCTAGATACAAACTAAGTCGATCAATATCTAGTTCGAGACATTCTATGTTACCAAATCATTTCATGATGTCCTAGTGTGCCATTTGTATCATTAAAATCATCCTATAAGGTTGGGATTTAAATCAGGGTTCAAAACAATGAAATCGGGTAAAAATCACAAAATTTTCCATGCCTCGGTCGGCCTGCCGGACGCCCTGCTTCGGCCTGCCGAACTGTACAGTTCGGCCTGCCGGAAGCAAAGTTCGGCCTGCCGAACATTTCCCCAGATTCGGCCTGCCGGTCGGAAGAACACCGGCCTGCCGATCATCACTCCGGCCTGCCGAACATGAACTTCGGCCTGCCGAACTGGGAAAATCCAGAAATCCCAGCCACGGGTTTCTCGATCCCCAAAATCCAAATCTTGTTTCTAACCTGTTTTTCTCAAATCCCAGGCATGAAAAACAACTATAGTTGATAGAAAAACATTCTAAAACATGTTTGGAATCATTTAAACAACATTTAAACTCAAAATCCTCAAAAATCCGAAAATGAGAAAAAGAGGAGAAAAATGAAAATCTTGAATCCAATCCGTTTTTCTTCAATCTAGGCTTAGATTCTAGTTGTTCTAAGCTCATTTAACACAAATCCACGGTTTTCTAAGCTTAAACAAACTTAGATTTCAAAAACACACAAAATTGAAAATTTTGTAAAAAGTTTAGAAATTTCGAATCTAACCTCGAATCGAAGCTTCAATCCGCGTTCTCGGTCGCCGAATCACGTCCCCGAGCTTCCTCCTTGCTGTTCCGAAGCTTGGATTCGAATGGAAATCAAAATTTTTTGAAGAAATTAGAGAGAGAGAGGGACTGCCGAGAGAGAGAAGAGAGAGAGAGAGAACTCGTGAATGAGGAGAGAGAGAGAGAAGAGAGAAATAAATAGAGAAAATCGGTGGGCGGTTTTACTGTGCGAAAACCATGTGCCGCCCACGGTTTTGTAAAACGGAGTATTTTTAACATTTTACAAATTGTTGTGTTTTAAAACTCAAAACATCATTTTAAATCAATAAGAAATCTTTTGAACACATCAATTTAACAAAACAACCAAAAACTAAAAATCCAACCAAATAATCTAATTAAAGTTAAAACTTTAATTATGGCACACTAATTCATCATTTACATTACATTAATACTAAATAAATTTCGGGACGTTACAGCTCTCCACTCCTAAAAGAAATTTCGTCCTCGAAATTTACAACTCATCTCAAAAACAAAACAAATGCGGATATAACTCCCGCATACCCGACTCTAGTTCCCAAGTGGCTTCATCAACCCCGTGATGCTGCCACACGACCTTTACCAACGGTATCTCACGACGACGCAAGCTAATTACTTTCCGGTCGATGATCTGAATCGGCACTTCTTCGTACGTCGCATCCTCCTGAACCTGTACATCGCGAAACGATACTATCTTACCCTGCTCAGGTGGACACTTTCTAAGCATCGACACATGAAACACATCGTGCACATGAGAAAGTTCGGGCGGAAGATCAAGCCGATAAGCGACCACACCAACACGCTGAGTGATCTCGAACGGCCCAATATACCTCGGCGCGAGTTTCCCACTCACTCCGAACCGCATAGTTCCCTTACGAGGTGACACCCTCAAGAGAACAAAATCTCCAACCGCGAATTCTAAAGGTCTACGTCTCCTATCTGCGTAGCTCTTCTGCCGACTCTGAGCTGCTCTCAACCGATCCCGAATCACCGCGACTTTCTCGTTGCTGACACGAATCTCATCCGGCCCAAGAATAACTCTATCTTCCGGCTCGGCCCAACACACAGGTGACCGACACAGTCGCCCATACAACGCCTCAAATGGTGCCATACCGATACTCGCCTGATAACTGTTGTTGTACGCGAACTCCGCCAAATGCAAATATTGCTTCCAATTCCCGCCGAAGTCCAACGCACAAGCACGCAACATATCCTCGAGAACCTGAATAACCCGCTCAGACTGCCCATCAGTCTGAGGATGAAACACCGTACTGAAGTTCAAATCCGTACCCAAAGCCTCCTGAAAACTCCTCCAGTACTTAGCATTAAACCTGGTATCTCGATCAGAGGTGATGGACAAAGGAACTCCATGCAACCTCACAATGTTCTGCATATACAACTCCCCGAGAATCTTCCTGGAACACGTCGACCTAAACGGAATGAAATGCGCCGATTTCGTCAACCTGTCGACTACAACCCAAACTGCATCATGCCGCTGCTCCGTCCTCGGCAAACCTGTGAGAAAATCCATCGTCACATGCTCCCATTTCCACCCTGGAATAGGAAGCGGCTGAAGCTGACCTGCAGGCTTCTGGTGCTCAGCTTTCACCTGAAGACACGTCGAACACTTGGCCACGTACTCGCGAACATCTTTCTTCATACCTCTCCACCAATAGTGCCTCTTTAAATCACGATACATCTTGGTGCTCCCCGGATGAATAGCAAACTGAGACCTATGAGCTTCGTCTAGAACGGCTTTCGTCACCTCGGCGATAACTGGAACTGCAAGACGCTCCGGAAGTACAATGATCCATCTGCATGCACGCTCCATTCCTCGAACTGCTCTCCGTTCTGAATCCGCGACCAAATCCCCTGCAAATGTCGATCCTGCCACTGATCTTGCTTCACCATCCGAACAAGAGCTGGAGTCGCTTCCACGTGATACAACAAAACTCGATCACCATCGTCATGATATTGTAGCCGATACTCACTCACTGTCGCATCCCTGCTCCAGTCCTCAAAAATCAAACAAGCGAGAATCCCTGAAGACCTCCTGCTAAGCGCATCCGCGACCACATTAGCTTTCCCGGGATGATACTGCAACGCGAAATCATAATCCTCCATGTACTCCACCCATCTGCGCTGCCTCAGATTAAGATCCCTCTGAGTGAACAAATGCCTCAAACTCTTATGATCGGAGAAGACCTGAAACGATGCTCCATACAAGTAACATCTCCAAATCTTCAGCGCGTAGATCACCGCTGCAAGCTCTAAATCGTGAGTAGGATCATTCCGCTCGTGAGGTCGTAGCTGTCTCGATCCGTACGCAACCACACGTCCATGCTGCATCAACACGCATCCAAGTCCGCGCCCTGAAGCATCCGCATAAACCTCATACGGCTCGTCACTACTAGGAATAACTAATACTGGAGCTGAAGTCAACCGGTTCTTCAATTCCTGAAAAGCAGACTCACAATCTTCATCCCACTCAAACCTGACGTTTTTCCTGATCAACCTCGTCAACGGAGCTGCAATCTTTGAAAAGTCCTTTACAAATTTCCTATAATATCCAGCAAGACCTAAGAAGCTGCGAATCTCCGCTACATTCCTTGGTCGTTCCCACTCCAATATAGCTTCAATCTTGGATGGATCCACTGAAATACCATGCTCCGAAATGACATGACCCAGAAATTTGACCTCAGTCAACCAGAACTCACACTTTTCCCTCTTAGCATACAACTGGTGCTCCCGCAGAGTCTGAAGCACGATCCGAAGATGCTGCTCATGCTCCTCCCATGTCTTAGAATACACAAGAATATCATCGATGAACACGATCACAAACTGATCCAGATACGGCCTAAATATCCTGTTCATCAAATCCATAAAAGCTGCTGGAGCATTCGTCAACCCGAAAGACATAACCAGAAACTCGAAGTGCCCATACCGAGTCCTAAAAGCTGTCTTGGGAATGTCCTCTTCCTTGATTCTAAGCTGATGATAACCTGACCGCAAATCAATCTTCGAGAAGTATCGCGAACCTCCCAACTGATCAAATAGCTCATCAATCCTAGGCAAAGGATACTTGTTCTTCACCGTAACACGATTCAACTGCCGATAATCCACACATAACCTGAGAGTCCCATCGTGCTTCTTAGCGAACAAAACTGGTGCTCCCCACGGAGATGTGCTATTCCGAATATATCCTTTATCAGCAAGCTCCTGAAGTTGCTTCCTCAATTCCTTCATTTCTGCCGGCGCCATCCGATAAGGTGCCATAGAAATCGGTGATGTCCCTGGAAACAACTCGATACCAAACTCAATCTCCCGATGCAGTGGTAATCCTGATAACTCGTCGGGGAAAACACCCTCGAACTCATCAACCACCGGAATCGCTACACTACTACTCGAAACATAGGGCTCGCAATCTAGATTGGCAAGAAAAGCAAAACAATCTAGATTCCTTCGCCCTCCTAGACATGACTTCATGAGACGCTCACTCATTAGCCAATCACCACCACCCTGGTAAGTGATCACCGTTCCCCTATCAGACACTAGGGTCACTTTTCTAAGTTGGCAGTCCACAACTGCACTATACCTGGACAACCAGTCCATCCCTAAAATCACATCATAGGAACTCATGGGGAGTATAATCAAATCACTTTTCAAAATCTCATCCCCAATCTTTATTTTACAAGATTTACACATACAATTTACACACACCCGCCCCAAAGGAGAAGTTATAACTAGGGGTTCATTAAACTCTTCTACTTCTAATCCCAAGGCATGTACAAAAGAACTCGAAATGAGAGAATGAGAGGCACCGGTATCAAATAAAACGCGAGCTAGAGATCTAGAAACCAAAACCATACCATCGACAACCGCGTTACCAATCTGAGAATCTGACCCTCCAGATGCCATTGCATGAACCTGCACTAGCGCCTTCCCTTTTCCTCTACCGACATTGCTGGGTCCTGCATTACTCGGCCGATACTGCTGAGATGGAGATGACTGCACACTAGCTGTACTCGGAGCTCTATACTGAGGAACACTGCGCTGAAAATACTGCGGCTGCTGTCCTCGTGCCAGATATGAGAATTGCTGAGGAGAAAACTGCGGATACTGCAACTGCGGGTACTGCGGAGGCGGAGGTAGGGTCTGAGGCTGAGGCTGAAATGAACGACTGGCATCCTCCCCGGTCTACGATCCAAGACGAGCACTCCTGATCGGGCAATTCCTCTTGATGTGTCCGGGCTGCTGACAGAAATGACAATGAAAGCTGTAGGGGTTGCTGCGCCCGCTGCCAGACGAACTGCTACTGCCACTGGTCGCACCGCCTTGCTTGCCTTTCCCCGGAGCTGGACGACTATTGGTGCTCTTCCTGCCACTCCTCTGCGGTCCTCCTGAAGCCTTAGCTCGATCCTCACAATACTGCACGTAATCATTCTCCACGGAGATCGTCGACGACATAAGCTCTCCGAAACTCCTAAGCCGTAGAGCAACCAACTGCCGCCGAATAGGAGCCTTGAGTCCTTCCTGGAACTTGATGCATTTCTCGCGCTCCGATGCCACAGCTGATGGAGCAAACCTAGCCAACTCGTTAAATTTTGCCTCATACTCCCGAACTGACATATCACCTTGTTGCAATCTATAAAACTCAGCTGTCTTTTGATCTCTATATCCTTGCGAAAAATACCGATCATAGAACAGATCCTCGAACTTGTCCCAACCGATATCGCCACCGCGCTCCAAACGCTTAGTTTGTTTCCACCAGGTGTTAGCGCCACCCTCGAGCTTATACGCCGCAAACTCCACACGATACTCCTCAGGCACACCAAGGGTATCAAGATGCTTCAAAATCGAATCCAACCAATACTCTGCTAACTGCGGATCCCCATTGCCATCAAAAGTCGGAATAGACGCCCGCCGAAATTCCTTAAAGAAAGCATGCCGACTACCAACACTGGAGTCTTCCGGCCTAGCCCTGGCTGCCATCTGCCGGAAAGCTGCAATCATAGACCTCATCAGGCCCTCATCATTTCCGAACTCGGCATCAGCAGTCGAACGACGTCTAGGTGCCATTCTCTCACTTCTGAAAACAAAATTTGGACTGTCAGAGGTATTTCATTGTCAAACTTATATGTGCACAATTCCCAAGGTTCATAACCTTGAGCTCTGATACCATTCTGTCACGCCCCGGAGTACGGGAGGTGACGTGGCGGAATATTTAGATTAATTAAAAGAGAATTCAATTGAAATTAAGGGTTTAAAAATCCAATTAAGCAAGAAATAAAGAGATTTTTCCACCACATTTGATAAAGAATTTAAAATCATTAAACAAATAACAATAATTGAATAAAAACCGCGAATATGGGTTCCACAACCCACAACTTGTGCACACACATGGATCTGACAATATCACAAATACAATTACAGTCCAAGTACAAATAAAGTTAAGTCTTACATGCCTTGATTAATAATACAGGATGTAAATAAATTCTCCTATTGCTCCTGAGTTCGGTCCGAAGAATCTTCTCCAAACCTAAATGGGAAACCACCTAGAAGGGGGGGAATTTAAAACAGATAAAACGTGAGCGAAAGGCTCAGTAGGACTAAGTTTTATAAAATAATTTAATGCAAAGAAACATAGCATTATCAGGAGTTATGCAAGAAGAAACTTGAATAAATAAATAAATAAATTGAGTAGAACCGTTCTGACACAGAACAGTCTACTCGTCAAATCAAAACACCAGTTTACTTTTACCTAGGCAAACCATGATATCACCACCGTAGTGGCCCAGCTGGGTTTCGAGACCTGCCCCCAAGGTCGATCACGACCCGATCTCTGATATGGCATCATGCCCATGTGGTTATTATCATTATCATTCAAAACCCATTTACCGAGTGTTGTCAATTACATTCATTATGAAATTCATTTCATGTCACGGTATATAAAAATATAACCGATAAAACCATTTTCAAACAACCGTTGAAAACATTTTGATAGAAATCATTTTCAAAGCCAAATCATTTCAAAACCAGGCTACCAAAGAAATAGGATAGAAGTCCTACCTCAGTACTCGTGCCGGTACCTCACACCGTAATCCCGATCCGCTATACGTTAGCTCCACGGAACCACGAACAATCCTAGATACAAACTAAGTCGATCAATATCTAGTTCGAGACATTCTATGTTACCAAATCATTTCATGATGTCCTAGTGTGCCATTTGTATCATTAAAATCATCCTATAAGGTTGGGATTTAAATCAGGGTTCAAAACAATGAAATCGGGTAAAAATCACAAAATTTTCCATGCCTCGGTCGGCCTGCCGGACGCCCTGCTTCGGCCTGCCGAACTGTACAGTTCGGCCTGCCGGAAGCAAAGTTCGGCCTGCCGAACATTTCCCCAGATTCGGCCTGCCGGTCGGAAGAACACCGGCCTGCCGATCATCACTCCGGCCTGCCGAACATGAACTTCGGCCTGCCGAACTGGGAAAATCCAGAAATCCCAGCCACGGGTTTCTCGATCCCCAAAATCCAAATCTTGTTTCTAACCTGTTTTTCTCAAATCCCAGGCATGAAAAACAACTATAGTTGATAGAAAAACATTCTAAAACATGTTTGGAATCATTTAAACAACATTTAAACTCAAAATTCTCAAAAATCCGAAAATGAGAAAAAGAGGAGAAAAATGAAAATCTTGAATCCAATCCGTTTTTCTTCAATCTAGGCTTAGATTTTAGTTGTTCTAAGCTCATTTAACACAAATCCACAGTTTTCTAAGCTAAAACAAACTTAGATTTCAAAAACACACAAAATTGAAAATTTTGTAAAAAGTTTAGAAATTTCGAATCTAACCTCGAATCGAAGCTTTAATCCGCGTTCTCGGTCGCCGAATCACGTCCCCGAGCTTCCTCCTTGCTGTTCTGAAGCTTGGATTCGAATGGAAATCAAAATTTTTTGAAGAAATTAGAGAGAGAGAGGGACTGCCGAGAGAGAGAAGAGAGAGAGAGAGAACTCGTGAATGAGGAGAGAGAGAGAGAAGAGAGAAATAAATAGAGAAAATCGGTGGGCGGTTTTACTGTGCGAAAACCATGTGCCGCCCACGGTTTTGTAAAACGGAGTATTTTTAACATTTTACAAATTGTTGTGTTTTAAAACTCAAAACATCATTTTAAATCAATAAGAAATCTTTTGAACACATCAATTTAACAAAACAACCAAAAACTAAAAATCCAACCAAATAATCTAATTAAAGTTAAAACTTTAATTATGGCACACTAATTCATCATTTACATTACATTAATACTAAATAAATTTTGGGACGTTACATTCTTCGTCCTTGAACACGCCTTCTATTGACTGACGATACGAGCCCCTGCCTAACTCCCCTAGCATCGCCTTTTTTTGACTTCTATTGACTACGTATAGTTGACTACGTATAATAGTAGTTTATTATTATAACTTTTGAGTTAATATCGTAAAGTTTTGTACTAATAACATAAATTCCTCCTCAACTATAACCCATGCAATAGTATTCTTCCCTTTTCCTTTTCCCACCCGATTTTTAAAACATAACATTCAATGTTCATCCTCTCGATCTATAAGAAAAAACTCTTTATGTTGGGATTTTGACCAAAACTAACACATAATAGGCATATGGTTCATAATTAAGACTAATTGTAAAAACTCTATTATGTCTAAACCTAATCTGAAGTTAAAAATTTAATTTAAGTAAAATTTTTAATTTTAAGAAAATAAATTGAGTATAACTGTAATGACTAGAGAAATTCATTAATAGAATCTAATATTTAATTGGGTTTAATTAATAAATTTATCCTTAAAATTTGTATTTTCTGTAAAAATTATGATAATGTATAAATAAGCAGTATTAATGGGAAACTCCACTGCGAACATGATGCAATGTTGGATTTTGTTAATACAGATTTTATGAGTTTAAATACTCAAAAATTTGTAAATAATATCTATAAAATGAATTTTATATCATAATTAATTGTAAAATTATGATATAAATGGATGGGTAATTAAGGTATAAATAAGATCACTACAAGAAAAACTACATTTAACGACATATTATTTACGACATGTAGTTTTTGAATGTCGTTGAAAAGTATATACAACGACATCTTCAACAACGCTGTCATTAACGATATTTGAAACAATAATTAACGACTTCTATATAGATGTCGTAATAAAGGTCTCCTTTTAACGACAATAGTTTAGTGTCATTAAATTATTTAACGACAAATAGGAGATGTCGTCAAAGCCGTGGAGATTCTACGACACCCCTTATAGACGACATTGGTCAAGATGTCGTCTATAAAGGGTGTCGTGGAATCTTCAAGGCTTTGACGACATCTTCTACTTGTCGTTAAATACTTTAACGACACTAAACTATTGTCATTAAAAGGAGACCTTTAACACGGCATCTATATAGATGTCGTTAATTATTATTTCAAATGTTATTAACGACATGTTTGTTGGAGATATCGTTGTATGCATTTTTTAACGACATTTAAAAACTACATGTTGTAAATAATATGTCGTTAAATGTAGTTTTTTTTGTAGTGGATATAGAGTCCACTAAAACCCTAATCCAGTGTAAAAGGGGGCCCGATGCTGTATAGGTATACTGCTAAGTGAAAACACAGATATAAAAATTGTTATATTTGGCCTCCAAAAATAAACCAAAGATGAGTAAAATATTTTATACAGTCTAAGAATATGTTTTGTACTGATTTTACCACGGCAATATAAGAAAAATACTGTGTGGTGAAAAATTATACTGTGTAAAATTTTTGGGGCCCACTAAGTGGACACCCACTAAAATTTCATTGGGCCACCATACCATGAAAGGTGGCCCAATCACACCAAGCCATCTTAGGTAAACCAATTGATTACTTGGGAGTCACCAAGTGAGATAGGCATGAAATAAATGTTGAACCAAGCCAAATTTTTCCCATTTTCTTCTTCTTCACCCACGGCCACCATTAGAGCTCCCTTTCAAAAATTTTCAACTTCACATCTTTGCAAAATTGGTCCCAATTGAATTCAAGAAGCAAAGTTCAAAGGATTTTAGCAAATTTGAGGCAAAAACCTAAACTTTTATTCAAGTTTTCCTAGGGTTTTTCTTGGGTTAAGGGAGAAATTGATTCAAGATATTTTTGCATGAAAAATGCCTAGGAAAAAGGTTTCAAAGGAGCCCTTGGAAGGCTAGAAGCACAAAGTTTTCATTTGGGTAAGTTTGATTTCTTAAACTTAAAGTTTATGTGATTTTTGTTTTGATTTTTATTATTTCAAAAGCATGTCGGTATACAAGCAAATTTTTTATTGAATTCCATGGCTATATGATTTATGGCATGTTGGTATTGTGGAAATCAATGGTTGGATGTGCAAAATGTTAATTTATGCAAAATAGGATATTTTGTAATTTTAATGTTGGTTTTGCAAAAATGGTGATTGGGCATGAAAATGGTTTAGACAAAGGTGGGAACTGCCTTCACAAGGGTGGAAATGCTATTTAAAAATGGATTTTTACAAAAATAACCCAAGGACTAAATTGCAAGAAAAAGTTTTTTCTCGGCAGATTTGAAAAATGCCCAAAAACACCTCTGTACAGTGAGAATTTTGAAAAAATTAAAACATAAAAGTTGTAGATCTCGATGAAACTATTAAATGTCGCAGTCGGTTCATCGAAAATCACATTCGTTTGTGAGATATTAATTTTACAAAAATTTGTTAAAATTGAAAAAAAATTTAAAAGGGCAAAAATGTCATTTTTTAAAAGGATTTTGGATAGGGTTTTTTGAGCAAAAATGATCCTTATGAAAAATAAAAAATTATGGTTTAAAAAGATTAATTTCAGTCCCGATGATAAAATTGTCAAAATTTTCAAATAAGGGGCAAAATTGCAAAGGTTTATTAAAATGAGGTATAGATGTAAAATAAAGAGACCCGACACCCTAGGGTATTATTTTAAGATCTATACGCAGCTATTTTCGCTAGAATAGCAAAATCGAGCTCGAAAAATTTACGAGGCCCACCGAGGGCAAAATCGTTATTTTTGCCCCAAGTAACCCGAATCGCTCCAAAACGTTCCAAAAGGGAAAAATGAATGATTAGAAAGATTTTTGCCCTTCGTTAAAGACGAGAGGGTAGAGTAAGATGAAAGTAAGAAAACCGAGATTATCGAAGTTGTATACAGTTATACAACTCGATTTATTAATTAATGATCGTTTTGTATTGAAACAAAAAGGAAATAGTGAAATTTGGCCAATAGCGTTGTAATTGGCCAAACATGACCCTAGAAGACTAGGAGACAGGGGACTGAGGTAAACTTGTGCAGCAGCCCAAACCAAGTAAGTACCCATCCCACCTATAGTGTGGAATTGTAAGTGTAGAATATGATATATATATATATATATATGTATACTTGTGTGTATATCAAAGTGTATACCTATGTGTATGCTAAAATATGAGTACCTATAAGTATATTAGTGTGTACTAGTGAGTATATAAAATAAATACCTATGTGTATATTATGTTGTATACTTGTGTGTATATTAATGTGTACCTATGAGTATATAAAGTATGTACCTGTGTGTACTATACCGTACAAGAGTATTTATGTTTTATGTATAACATGTGATTATAACTTCATGCATGGTATAATAACCATAATAATTGCAATGGTAAATATGTCACCAGAATTAAGAAGAGTGTAATACCGACTCCTGACTCAAGAAGAGTTTAAGGATAGAGTATGGTTTCAGTGTCACATAGACCTATGTGTGCAATGGTACGAACACTTAGGCCTTACTTAAAGATAAGACATGAAAAGGATAAAGAATGTTTATAAGAAAGCATAACTAAATCATGCATTTATTTGAATGTGCATGTGGGCGATAATGGGACTTCTCTCATTAATTAGAGACGGGTGTTGTCCTTGATTAGCCTCTAGACTCATGGGCCTAGAGGGGAAACCTTGGGTGGCTCAATGAAGGCCTAGGTAATGGGTTTGGTTCCCTCGCCACGGATCTATAGGCAATAGCCAGGGCGTGTCGTTGGGTGACCGTGATGGAAGTGGTGTTGCGGTGATGCTTAAAAACGTGCTGCTTAGAGTGGATCTGTAACGACCTGCACCTCCACTTGGCATGATATTATCCACTTTGGGTCTAACCCCTCACGGTTTTGCTCTTAGGCTTCATCCTAAAAAGCCTCATGCCATTGGGAGGTAGTGTCATTACTTATGAACCACTACATATGACCATTCCCAAGCGATGTGGAACTATACAACCTACCATTTTTTGGCCCTCTTTGGATCAAGGGAATTATGGTTGTCACAATCACGTACCTTTGGGGGCCCAATGTCCTTGTTGGTCATACTTCTGGCTAGATCAAGGCTCTAATACCATCTACAACATTGTGACAAGTACAATTCCCTTAAGGCAAAGAAGGCCAAGAAAAAGTGGGTTATGTAGTCCCACATCGCTTGGGAATGATCATAGGTAGTTGTTCATAAGTAATGACACCACTTTTCTAATGGTATGAGGCCTTTTAGGGTGAAGCCCAAAAGCAAAATCGTGAGGGCTTAAGCCTAAAGTGGACAATAATACGCCAAATGAAGTTGCAGATCGTTATAGATTGTATCAGAGCCTTTGAGCCTTGACCTAGCCAGAAATGTGACCAACAAGGACGTTGAGCCCTCAAAGGTGTGGTCATTGTGACAAACCATAATTTCCTTGAGGTGAAGAAGGCCGAGAAAGAGTGGGTTGTGTAGTCCCACATCACTTAGAAATGGTCATAGGTAGTACTTAATAAGTAATGACACCACTTTCTAATAGTATGAGGCCATTTAGGGTGAAGACCAAGAGCAAAACAATAAGAACTTAGGCTCAAAGCAGACAATATCATGCCAAGTAAAGGTGCAAATCATTGCAAGATCTACCAGATTTGCTGAATCTAAGCGCCATGGATGGTCTTTGTGGTGCAATACCACCAGCATGGGGATTATCTTGTCCTCCTCAGTGCTCGTCTAAATTTGGCCCATTAATTTTTATAGAGAAAACTACACCAAATGCCCTTAAAACATACCATTTATTAAAATTGTCCTTTCTTCTTGACTTTTCAAAACTGCCTCCTTTCTATAATTATTATTTTTAATTTATATATATGTATCCTTCATACAAACAAAATCAAAGAACAAACTAATTCCTTTAAAAAATTTCTCTCTTCTCTACCCCTTTTCCCTCCTCTCTCTCCTCTCTATCCGCCCATTTTTTCTCTCTTCTCGTTGTTCGTCCTTAATCTTTGTAAGGCTCCAATCTCCGATCATCATTGTAGATGAGATGCTAGGAGTTACAGCTCCACACAATCTGCTCCAATGAGATCTCAGGAGTTTTAGATCATCAAGTCGTTCTATGGTATTTTTCATTTATTGTTCCACCGCCTCTCGTGACAGCTTTTTTGAGTACGACGAACGAGGAAGAGATGCTCAATTTGGTGACAATGCTATCATTTGATCTCGACGCGATCTTTAACCTCGCTGTCAAATCTGTTCTACTTCACTGTCAATTTGGTGTCGAGACTCAATGCGAGAATGCAGATCTAGATTCTTCCCTCTCTAAGTTTGATCCTGACACAATCTTCGACCGTGTCATCATTTGCTCTAGTTTGCAAGTTTTGGTTTCACCAGCCGTCAAATCTATTTTACTTCCTATTAGATCTGTTTTGTGAGTTTTGGTTTCATCGGACAGGCTTGAATCAGAGGCGAAGATGGCCAAGTGTTGCTCCAAACAGAGTTGCATATTGCGTCTATCGTTCCACAACAAAACCTCCCTCTTTAGCAAGATTTTCGTCATCATTAGAGGTTCGAGAATGATCTATGCACATATTTATTTTTTTTTAATTTTCATTTGTAGATTATATTTAATTTTGGTATTGTTCTGGTCAAAAATTTGTTGTTTTTATTTAAGGTTTTTTGATGATTTTTGAAGTTAGAACTTATTATTGTATTGTTAGCTGATATTTACTTTGTTTTTTTTTTTTGGTTGTAATGGTTTATTATAGAATTCCAACAATTTCTGATGATTTTTTGGACAGAATCTGATAGGTTTCAACAAATTCTGGGATAGAATCTAATGGTTTCGACGATTTTTTAGATAGAATCTGGCAGGTTTTGCGTTGGAATCTTACAGGTTTCATGTTGGAATTTGGCGCTTCTTTGTTTAAAAAAAATGTTGGAATCTTCTAGGTTTCAAGTTGAAACCTGAAAGGTTATAAACCTGCACCTGCATTGACGACCGGTGGCAATCGTCGCTTCTTTGTAAAAAAAAAATTTCAGAATCTGGTAGGTTCCAAGTTGGAACTTAGCAAAATACAATCAAGCACCTCCAGTCACCGCTTCTTTATTTCAAAAAATATTAGAATCAGGTAAGTTCCAAGTTGAAATCTAGTAGGTTACAACTCGGCACCTACACAAATACTACAGGCAGTCGCTATTTCTTTGTTTCAAAAAATGTTGAAATCTAATAGGTTTCAAGTTGGATTCTAGCAGGTTACAACCTGACATCCATGCTATCAACTGGAGGAGGTCGCTGCTTTTTTGTTTAAAAAAACGTTGGAATCTAGTAGGTTCTAAGTTGGAATCTAATAGGTTACAACCCACTCCGGCGACCAAAGGCGTGTTCCAATGGGTTCCATGATGGAACCTGGCGGGTTCTAACAGGTACCAAGATGGAACCTAGCAAGTTTCATTTCAAGAGGAAAGGAACTTAGACTTTTAATAAATAACCCTTTTTTAATTAAAGGGGCAGTTTTTAAACTTGAAAAGGTGGCCCTTTAGGGCGGCATTCTTGTGAGTTGCTCTCTATATTAATTACTATATGAGTTTGGCCTATTTCCTCATTGCACCTAATAAAAGGCATATACTATGTAGTTTAAAAGCTCGTTAAATTATTGATCATGGCTTAAGTCTTTTTCTTTGTATATCTCTCTCTCTTGGATAAGGAGGTAGAGATATCAACTTAATATGTCTCATATTCTCAAAATTAAATGGTGTTATTACTCGTAGGTATTAGTAAGAAGAGTTGGAACTCATAGTTTCAACTGTATACAACACAAAGCTTTTAGATGCTATAGAATAAAATAAAAATAAATTACAGTGTAATGCTCTCACATACTACAGTACTACAAGTTCAACCCTGAGGGCATGTTTACCAAACCATAAAGGAATATAAAGGAAAAAGGTAATAAGATTGGAAAGAAAAGTAAAGTATTGAGAGCGAGCATCATTCATTCTCTTTCTGGTATTTACTTACTTATTTGATAAGGTAATGAGAAACAATCTCATTCTCTTTCTAGTGTTTACTTTCTTAAGAATGAGGATCTTATTTAATATAATTACTTAAATATCATTTTTACATAACTAAATGAACAGTATGGATATTTTATGTATACGTCGGTGTCGAATAAATAAAAAATTTACGACACTGGCAAAAATAAATTAATAAAGAGTTTGCGGATGCATATCACATAATAAGTGTTTTTTTTTTCCCTTAAGAACTTGTATTGGATGCATGTCATATGTTTGATCTTTAAAAAAAAAGAAAGTTTGTTGCAATGCTTAAAGTTTACCATGGTTATTTTTGTTGTGATTTGGACTCTCTAATTCTAACAAGAATGAAAATATGTGAAACAAAAAATTAATAAAAATACCAACAAAATTTATAATAGTTTACTCTCAACGTGAAAGCTACGTCTACTTTCACCTACTGCAATAAGTCGTGATAATGATGAAGAAGTTTATAAGAGAAAATATTAAACAGTCTCTCTATTTAGTGTTTTTTCTCTAACCTCTCTCAATTTTTTGAGTTATAGAAATAAGCCCTATAATGTCTTATTTATCGATTAACAAGAAAGAGGAAACAAAAAAAACCCCAAAAATACAACCTTCTCGCGTCAAGCTTCGACCTTGCGTGGCTGCACTGTTTGGTGCTACCACACATGTTTTTGCTTTGCTCTAAGTTTTTGCCTTAGCTACCACGACCGCTCCATTTCCTCTGGTTACAGTGTGTGTCTACTGACTCTGCACTTAGCCGTGCCTCTTTTGGACGCCCCAGCGTGGGCTCTCTACTCGTGCACATGGCCGCACATTTTTCAGGCGTGGGATCGTGTATCCATTGCGTAGGGTGATTATTCGTAAGGCGTAAGACATAAGGCACTTCTTAACAATATTTTTTACTTGAATTAAAACATTTTTGACATTTTGTTGGTTACCTTGACGTTGGTTTTGGTTGTTGTTGTTGTTGGTGGTAGCGGCGGCTGTTATTTAATTAACATCTCTCCTTTTTATCATTTATTTTGACCCACAGTTGACGTATACTTTTGTTGTTGTCATTTGCAATTTGTCGTCGTTTTTGTTTGGACGTCTTTTATATAGTGATTGTCGTTCGTTTTATTTTTTTTTTCATTTTTATTTTTTTATCTCATTCGTTGATATCTTTCCTCTTGGACTTCGCTGCGTTTTCACTTCGAGGTCTCCTTTTTTTACTGTTCAATAGTGAGTCATGAGGAATGAATTGTTTTTGGATCTTAACAATTTCTTCTTTACGGAGTGGTGCCAAAGGAGGACCTTGGGTAACAAATAGAGTCACAAACAATGAGGTTCTCCAAGAAATTGCTGATAGAACGGGAAAAGTCTTGCTCAGGTAGACTGAATCCATACTTAATTGGCTCCCTTCATATTTAAAGGTAAAAATAAATGCTTGAGAGAAAATATATAGAATTGACCTAATTTTCATAAACCCCGTATTACAAGCTTTGTATAGGAATCTCCCACCTAATTTTCTTTTAGTTTCTTCTTTTTCCCTCTCTCATTACAATTACTCAATCAAATCGTTCTTATTTCACTTGCAATGCTGCCTCTTTTTTTTGGCTTTAAAAAATAAGGAGAGAGAAAGCAAATTAAAAAAAAAAAATAATATATATATATATATATATATATATATAATGAGGCAAAATAGAGACAAGAAATAAGAAGCATTAGCGAGATAACGAGAAGAGAGAAACGATGAATGAATTAGGCGATAAGAAATGAAAGAAAAATATGATAGAAAAAATGTGTAGAGTAATCGGTGATCAAGAATCAAAGTTAGAAAAAAGACATAGATACGAATATTGAGGACCAATTAAATGTAATGAGAAGATAGAGAATGCAAAAAAGGGAATTACATATTAAGAGACAGGAGATTAAGAAAATTTATGATGAAAACTAGGACAAAGATAATAATATAAGAGAATGATACTGAGAAAACTATTACAGAGTCAGAGAAAAAAAAGTATAGAAACGGGAAAAAAGATAATAATATAAGAAAAAGAAAAATGTTTTGAATTAATTTTTTTTCAAGAAACGTATATATTTATATTGGAGACTTTAGTTATAATAGTCCTTTTTATATGTTAACTTTGTTTTGTTATTAATTTTGTCGTTATTTTTCTAGTAAGTTATTAGTTTTGGTTTGTATTTTGTTATTGTTTGTTAAGTACTAAGCCGTAAATACCCACATTAGCTATTGTGTTAGAGATTTGATTATTCATACTGAATATAAAGATTGAGTGTTTTCTTTCCAATTTGAGAATTTTTTCCTTATGAGTTTTTTTTTTTTTTTCTTTTACGTGGATTTTAAAATCATCTGTCAAGATACGGCCGGGAAAAAAATTGTTTTTCCTAATTCTGCTGCATCATATATCAACCAACGAATTTTTTTTTTTTTTTTCCTTGAATTGATTAGGAGTGGTGACGAAAAAGACGTAGCAAAAGGATCACAATTTATAGACAACTAATTAGATAAAAATAGCAATTATAAAATTGAAATCGGCATTGCTCTCGTAATATACAGCAAAACAATTAGATCAAATTGTTGAAATTCTATCCAATCTCTTTGGAATAACAATTCCTATATTTTAAAGTCAACTAAACAAAATAATGTGTGTTATTTTATTTTAATTCCCCCTGTTGAGGGAAATCTTCATGATGAGAAAATCATCTAAAGTTCATACCCTCTTAAAACCGAGCACCCGACCAGGACGGTATCTGTCCGACCAGGACGGTATCTGTCCGACCAGGGACCTATCCGACCAGGACGAGATCCGTCCGACCAGGGACCTGTCCGACCAGGACAGGATCTGTCTAACCAGAGACTTGTCCGACCAGAGACCTGTCCGACCAAGATCTGCCCGACCAGATACCTGTCCGACCAGGGACCCGTCTGACCAAGGCCCGTCCGACCAGGATCTGCCCGACCAGGGACCTGTCCGACCAGGGACCCGTCCGACCAGGATCTGCCCGACTAGGGACCTGTCCGACCAGGGACCTGTCCAACCAGGGACCTGTCCGACCAGGAAAAAATCTGTCTGACCAGAGACATGTCCGACCAGGACAGGATCTGTCTGACCAGAGACCTGTCCGACCAGGGACCTGTCCGACCAGAGACCTGTCCGACCAAAATCTGCCCGACCAAGGACCTGTCCGACCAGGGACCTGTCCGACCAGGGACCTGTCCGACCAGGGACCTGTCCGACCAGGGACCCGTCCGACTAGGATCTGTCCGACTTACCCAAAGACCACCAAGTGGCACCATCTCAACCCTTCGTTGGGCAATCCTCCTTCTCCGGAGATCGTGACACCTGTCGCTGGACACCTGGGTTACGGGCCAAACCGGTCCATACCCGGATCCAAGCTAAACTCTATAAATAGGAGCATCAACTCCACCACAAAGGTACGAGCATTCTTCCCTCGCCTGCTCTGCCTTTCCTTAGCTCTTCCCGGTCAGAACACTGACTTGAGCGTCGGAGCGCCCTTGGCAGACACCAAACCGGTGTCCCCATACTCCGAGGCCTTCTCTCCTCTTGCAGATCCGACCAGACTAGGCCGAGCCAGGCAGAACAGGGAACCCGACCACCGTGCATCCCCGCACGCGGTGTTGTGCCGAAATCAGGCATCAACATCCAAAATGTTGATGCTTACCGCTGTCTGGCGTCAGATCAACAGCCACGTGTGACTGAAATACCTTATGACCTCCTCCTAAGCTTGCCCCTGGTCGGGAGTGAGTACCTGCAAGAGGGATGATTCGGAGAAAGAGGGTTAGTCAATAGACAAGGGCTCTCCGATGCTCAAGGCAAGTATTGCTCGGTAGAGGTCGGCAGCTAATTAGGTATGAGGAAGTCTCTCCCTTTAAAACGTCATAAATGCATCCTATTTATAGGCCACCAGCTGGATCGGGTGTAAGATGGGTCTTACCCATTACCTAGGTGTCACATCAAAGTGTATCAAGCAATAACTGACAAGTGTCGCGTCCATTGTCCAATAGATTGGACTCTATCGGACGGCAGCACGTCTGCCTGGTGTTGGCCTACAAGGATGAGTAGTGACGTATTATGATGGATAGCATGGCCCGGCCTGAGCTACTGTACATCCCCGAGGTGGCAGCCTTCTTGGGGGTGTGCCCTTAGATAAATGGAAGGCACCTCGGGAAGAAGCATAAGTCGTCGGGTCGGGCGGTAGCCTATGTCTGCCGAACTGAGTTGCCGACCACCAAGTTAGGGTCCTCGGTGGAGGTGCCGAGCTTACCCTCAACACCCCCAATACGACAGAAATTAATAGATCAGGATGAACCTAACCGGTCCGCGTGCATTTCAATTTTTTTTTTTTAATTTGTTGATGTTTACTTGACGTGGTTTTCAATTGTTGTCGTTTTTAGGATGATTGTCATTTTATTATTATTATTTTCCTTAACAATATTAAATTCCATCACGCATAGGTGTGGAAATGATTTTTTTTTTTTGTTATGGTAATTAATTAATAAAACAAATAATAATAAACTAAGGTTACAAAGATGAACTTAATATCTGTTAGAAGTTAGAGTTTTTTTTTTTTCCTACGAAAATTAGAAAGAATTTAAAAGTGATGGTGATTGACTTGAAGGGAAAATTGCTAAAACTGAGAAAAAAGACTTTTCGGACGTGGAAATCATCTCAAGGGAAGCTGTCTGCTTTCATTTTTTTTTTATTTTTGACAACAACCCGTTCAAGGAATATCATGCACGCAAGGAATTTATGCATATATTAATCTCAAAATATTTGTAACTTGCACATAAAAAATTATCTACGTTTATTCTTAAAATATTGTTAGGTCAAATGGTGCTGAAGGGTAGAGGTACTTTTAAGCATGTGAGAGTTTGGTTACCAATCTAATTTTATAAGCAAAATTTTCTGTCAATTCAATTTTTAGGGGGAATCAAATTAAAATCGAATTAACTCACAATTATACACCATTTCAAAGCCCTTAAATTATTGAGTATGGTGCTTCTTCTTTTTTTCCTCGTAGTTTTCTTTAGAAGTCTTTTTTTTTTTTTCTTTTGTTTTTCAAGGATAAGTAGGTGGAGATTTGAACTTAATATGTTTTAGGATTAAATTGTGAATTTACAACTATAAATAATTGGACAAATATTCCTTTCAACTCTTCCTACTCTTACCATGAAAAATTCGACAATATCCACGCTCTACATAATCCATATTTCTCATCCTCTTCAATTTATCCATCCATTTGACCAATTCCCCCCTTGTAAATCCACTTAAATCAATTCCGTAATTAAACATGCAATTAATAGAAATTATAGATTTATTTTATATATCAAAACATTTCGAAGCGAAGAATTTCTCTCTCTTTTATTTTCAAAATTTCAAATTTAGTTGTGCTAGCGGATATATTATTGTGGATACATCCCTAATCATTATATCACTGGTTAATTCATTACAACTTCTCTTTACAAGATTGTTTCCAACGAAATTTTAGTGCCAGACATACAACAGTTGTTAAGAAAACTATTACTAATATTTTAATTACTCATGATCTGCATGTCACTAACTAATTACGTAGTACGCGTCTCAAAACCAGTGTCCCCACATCATATAGAAAACCTTGGTAATGAAATTTCGACGAATAGAAGTAGGGTCAAGAGGCCCATGCAATAAAATACACCCTAAGTAATGAAAGTCTTTGAACGTCATTTTATATATCAATGCGTGTCAATACATGGAAAAAAAAGTCTGGTCAGACATTTACAACGTTTTTTGTCGATCTATATATTCTGGTAATATCATTTGTACATTCATGTGATACTCAATTTGTTTTAGTTTTAGTGTAACACTTAATAAATATAATCTAATAGTTAAAATATTAAATAATATACTTAAACTAATTGAGTGTTACTAAAAAAATATAAACAATGTCACGATGATAAATAAAAAATGTTAAAAGTAACAGATGGGTCAAGATGACCAGATATTATGAATGAATAATATACACACACACGTCATAACTCTCTTAGTTTTGAAACTTATCAAGTAATACTAATTAACTAGTACAATTTTCCCTTAAAAAAATTAATTTTAATTTAAATTTGATTCCTTCCTCTTTAATTTGACTAGATTCCATGGGTGTATTTTTTTAGTTTAAGTCATTGGTCAACTAGTTCATATCTACCGCAGAAGCCGCACTCAATACTTATCACTACCTACCCCGTTTGCCAAAAGACAATAATACCCCTAGAAAATGCAGTAATTACAACATTAACTGCTCTACATATGCCTATAAAACCATAACGGTCTATCCATACATTCATCACTAATCCATACAACACTAGGGATTATTTCTTACTGAAATTATGGCCAACATTCCAAGGTTAAAGCTGGGCTCAACCGACTTTACAACTCCAGCTTTAGGCTTTGGAACAGCCTCACATCCTCCTCCGAGTCCTGAAATTACAAAAGATGCTATTCTTAATGCAATCAAGCTAGGGTACAGACACTTTGATACTGCGGCTATCTATCAGACAGAGAAGCCACTTGGTGAAGCAATATCCGAAGCTCTTTCCCTTGGACTCATCGCATCAAGAAGCGAGCTTTTCATCACTTCGAAGCTTTGGTGCACTGATGCCCACCACGACCAAGTCTTGCCTGCCATAAAGAATACCCTGAAGTAAGATATTCAAATTACCATACAAGAATTTTGAGAGCAATATTAAAATTATTTTTTCTTTATATTAGTAATAACACTCATACATATATTAACACATGTTGTATGTATTAATTTTCTTCTATGTCAGGAATCTTAAGACAGACTATCTTGATCTGTATCTTGTTCATTGGCCAGTGGCAATGAAGCCTGAGGCAACTTTTCCCATCAAGAAGGATGACCTTCTTCTTATGGACTTTAAGTCTGTTTGGGAAAGCATGGAAGAGTGTCAGAGACTAGGCCTCACCAAATCTATTGGTGTTAGTAATTTCTCTTGCAAAAAGCTTGAGACTCTACTTGCCACAGCAAAAATTCCTCCAGCGATTGTTCAGGTAGTTTTAATCTAACGTCTCTTCATGCCCAATGTTTTTTCCCTTGAGTTTATTAAGTGGGATTTTATATTTAAAACAAAAATTGACTCTTTGCCGTATAATAAACTCGATTTTGAAGGTTGAGATGAACCCAATTTGGCAGCAGAAAAAATTAAGAGAATTCTGCAAGAGAAAAGGAATATCAGTTGAGGCATATTCTCCTTTAGGGGGTGCTAGCAGAGGACCATCTTGGGTAACAAATAGAGTCGCAAACAATGAGGTGCTCCAAGAAATTGCTAGTGCAAACGGAAAAACTCATGCTCAGGTAGACTTAATCTATACTTAATTAGCTCCTTTTATATTAAGAGTCAAAATAAATTCTTGAAAAAAGATATAGAATTCACTTCCTCATATACTCACCTTTTAATTTTTGTTTTTTTTGTGCGTGAAGATTTGTCTTCGGTGGCTTTATGAGAAAGGAGTAAGTTTCGCTCCGAAAAGCTTTAACCCGGATAGGATGAAACAAAATATGGACATATTTGATTGGGAACTAAGCTCGGAAGATATAAAGAAGATAAACGCAATTCCACAACAAAAAGGGAATTCTGCATCTATTTTCGTCTCAGAGTTAGGCCCTTACAAGACTACTGAAGAGTTTTGGGATGGAGAAATTTAATCAAGTAAAGGAAGAAGAAGAGAAGAAGAAGAAATAAATGAAGAGTTGAAGAACGTCAGCTAATTGTGTTGGAATTAATTTCAATAATATGTGGGCTAATATATTAAATAAATGTGTATTAATGCAATCAGATAAATTTGGTCTAATTAAAGTGATCTAATAAAGTATAAAGTTTTGTATTTTAAACCATCTTATAAAGTGTGGGCGTAAATTTATGTGTAGAGACCTAAAGTCTAATTTTTATTTTTATGATAGGCCAAAATAGAAATAAGACAAAGTTAAAATATTATAAAAGGTTATGGTCCCTGAGTCAAACGTAACATTCTTTTCTGGCATCCCATCACTGGAAAAGAGAGAAAACTTCCTCTCGGAGAAATGGTATTAACTTGGAAGATCAAGAACCAAAAATTCAATCGTTCAAATAGATTTAGGTATACTTCCGCTAAATTTCTTGATGAATTAACATAAGTTCTGAGATTAGATGATGGTTTTCATCTATAAATTTTGTTTCAACAAGTGGCATCAGAGCCGTCTCATGTTGAATCATCAAGAAATATTTTCTCAAATTTTCAGTTTATTCATATGTATATGGATTTATAGTATACAATATGGTTGCTATATGACTGTTTAATATATACGTATGGATTCAGTGCATAAAGGATTTGTTTTCATTGAAGTCACAAACAATTTGGTTTTATATATATGTATATACAATTTTGTGAAGTCAATATGGTATCTGTCGGTTGGTTTTATATGTTCACGACCAATTGAAACAAATGTATATATGCATATATGGCACACATGCTAAGTAACCATTAATTATGGCTGTTGTTCATAATTATTGAATTGTTGACTCCTTTTTCCTTTTTGTGAGTAATGGCTACCGTTAATTAAAAAAAATTGATGAAAATGGTTTTGCATATACGATTTCATTGAAATCGTTTTCAAATGGATTAAGTAACCCTTTGGTTTACCGGCGGCAATCTCACTACCGTTAGCAAAGAACTCCGACCGAGACAATCAGGCCTCGTCAGAGATGGAGAGTTGCGGCTTCTGGCCGTGGCGGGCATGAAAAACAGCGGCCAAAAGCCGCTGCATAAGAAGAAGAAGAAAAAAAGGAGAGGGTCCATGCTAGGTTTTGGCCGGCAGTCGGATGCTCCACAGCTGGCTTCGGGTCTCTCTGGGGGCCGCCAATAGGCTACACCGGCGAGCAGAGCCGCGGTACAGGCGACGACGAAGTTCCTTTGGCAGTTGGCGGCAGCCTTAGCCAACCGCCTGGTGTCGTTTCCTAGGGGGTCATGACCCCTGGGTGTAAAGCAAATTCTGGGCTTTAGCCCAGAATTTTCGTCTGGTCTACACAAGCCCGTGACTAGATGAAACCCAAGGGCTTAACCCCTAGGTGACCAGACACCAAAAAAAAAAAAAAAAGGCTGGCTACTTTTACACGGGCCGGGCCAGTGACCGGCAAGAAACTTAAGGGCTCAACCCCTAGGTGACCCGAATAATTAAGAAAAAAAAAGGGCCTGGGTCATTTTTCATTTGGGTTGGGTTTTAATATTGGGTCAAATAATAGGTTAATGGGTTGGGTTTGGGTAATTGGGTTTGGGTAAAGAGCTGGATAGGGTAACCAGTCCGTACAGCACCCAACCCTCAAGGACCCGACCCGTTGACTTTGACCATTGACCATTGATTTATTGACTTTGACCATTGACTTTGACTTTGACCAAAAAATATTTTTTTATTTTTTATTTTAATTCTGGTCATTTTTTTATGCAATTTTAAATTCAAATATTGGTATTTTATATATATATTTTGAGATGAATTAATTGAAGCAACATGTCACCAAAGTGACATCTCTTGTAGAAATTAATTTATTTTAAAATATAAATAGTTGTGTCCATGCAACGTATATGTGAATATTGACCAGCCCAAAGAAAGGTTAATATTTAACAAAATTGCATGTACACCTGTAGTAATAAACATGTGATGATTATCCAGTTTTACATGTGAATAATAAATCAACCCAAATGAAGATTTATTGTTTGACATGTACTTATTGTCAATGTTTGATTACTACACCAAGAGTACTGCTTACAAGGTAATATTTCTATCCAAAGACTAAATGTTAATATTGTGCTATGTATCTTATGATGGGCCCTACCATTATTTGAATTTATTTAAGTATGATATGGAACTTATGTGAGCTACTTGTTTTTGTTGTTTTGTTGTTTTGTTCTCTATTCAATTGCAAGTTCTGCTTCTAATATTTCTGCTAGCATCAATTTAATTCTCATGCTTAATGGCACAAACTTCAAGGCATGGCAAGAGAACATTATGATTGTTCTCGAAGTCATGGATCTAGACCTTGCATTGATTGTTGAACGACCTCCTGACCTTACAAATAACAGTTCCTCTAATGATAAGAAGGACATGGAAAGGTGGGATCATTCGAATCGCATGAATCTAATGATCATGAAGTGTGCTATTCCAGAAACTTTTAGGGGCACTATGTCTGAAAAGGTTACTACAGCCAAAGGTTTTCTTGAGGAAATTGAAAAGAGGTTTGCCAAGAACGAAAAGGCTAAAATAAGTACGCTTTTTGCAAACTGTATTTCAATGAGGTATAAAGGAAAAGAAAAGATAAGAGAGTACATCATGGAGATGTCTCATCTTGCTGCAAAACTAAAGGCACTTAAGTTAGAGCTGTTTGAGGACTTACTTGTGCATTTAGTTTTGATATCCTTTCCTGTACAGTTCAATCAATTTAAGGTGAGCTACAACTGTCAAAATGACAAATGGTCCCTTAACGAGCTCATCTCTTATTGTGTGCAAGAAGAAGAAAGGCTGAAGTAAAAGAAGGTAGAGAGTGCTCATTTGGCTACAACCTTTATGGACAAGAAAAAGAAAAAGGAAGAAAGGTAAGGAAGTTGTAGGTGCAACGCCACAAAAGAAACAACAAAAGGGACAAGGTGATGAATTTGTCTATTTCTTCTGTGGAGGTAAGGGACACAAGAAAAAGTAGTGTACCAATTATCACGCATGGCATGCAAAGAAAGGTACACTTCTTAATCTAGTTTGTTCTAAGGTTAATTCAACTTCGGTGCCAAGACAAAGTTGGTGGATAGATTATGGTGCTACTACTCACATAAGTGTGTCTATGCAGGGTTGCCTGAGCTGCCGAAAGCTAAGTGATGTTGAAAGATACATCTATGTGGGCGATGGCAAATCAGTAGAAGTTGAGGCAATAAGAACATTTAGATTATTATTAAGGACTTGATTTTATTTGGATTTGAATGAAACTTATGTTGTACCGTCGTTTAGATGTAATTTGGTTTATGTTTCTGTATTGGACAAATTTGGTTATTCTTGTTCATTTGAAAATAGTAAATTTAGTCTTTTTCAAAATTCAAAAGTTATAGGTTTTGGTTCTTTATTTGTTTACAATAGCCTTTATTTACTTAATACGGTTCTTTATTCAAAATTCAAAATTCATTATGGCACAAGAGATTAGGTCACATCTCTAATTAGAGAATTGAGAGACTTGTGTCTGACGAAATTCTTGATCCCTTTGATTTTATAGATTTTAAAATTTGTGTTAATTGCATAAAGGGGAAACAGACAAACATAAGGAGATTAGGTGCCAACAGGGCCTCAGACGTCTTAGAACTAATTCATACATAAATTTGTGGGCTATCCCTACGGCTTCTTGAAATAGTCAACAATATTTTATTACGTTCATAGACGATTTCACACGATATGGCTACCTGTATCTCATTCATAAGAAGTCCCAGTCACTGAATGTGTTCAAGAATTATAAGGTTGAAGTTGAGAAACAACTCAACAAAAGGATTAAAGGGGTCAGATCTGACCGTAGTGCAGAATACTATGGCAGATATCATAGATCAGGTGAACGATGTCCAAGACCCTTTGCTAAGTTCCTAGAGGAGAGTGGTATCGTCCTACAGTACACCATGCTGGGATCACCTAGTATGAATGGTGTTGCTGAGAGGCAAAACACAACACTTAAGGACATGGTGAGGAGTATGATTAGTCATTCTACCTTACCAGAATTTCTTTGGGGAGAAGCCTTGAAAACTGCAGCTTATATACGCAATAGAGTTCCAACTAAAGCAACTGCTAAAACCCCTTATGAGCTTTGGATAGGCAAAAGGCCTAGTTTGAATCACTTGCACATTTGGGTTTGTCTAGCTGAGACAAGGCCTTATAGGCCTAATGAAAAGAAACTGGATTCTAAGATTGTCAGCTGCTATTTTATTGGATATTCTGAGAGGTCAAGGGATTACAAATTTTATGATCCCACGACTGAGTCAATTTTTGAGACAGGAACTGCTCGGTTCTTTGAGGATGTTGAGTTTGCAAGGGGAGATAGGGTGAAGGACTTTGTCTTTGAAGAGGAATATGTTGATATTCCTATAGCTATTATTGACATTGATCAGGTTCCTATCCCTGTCATTGTTCAAGAAACAGATCTAAATCAAGATAATGTCGGGGAACCTCTCATTCTAGAAATTGTTCTAGAAGAACAAACTCTACCACTTCAAGAACCTATGCCATTAAGAAGATCTACTAGAGAAAAGAGAAGCGCGGTGCCAGATGATTACATTGTATTTCTCCAAGAACATGAGTTTGACATTGGTGTGGTGGAAGATGATCCAATCAACTTCCGTCAAGCCATAGAAAGTTTTAAATCTCAAGAGTGGATTGATGCCATGAATGAGGAGATAAAGTCCATGAAAGATAATGATGTTTGGAATCTTGTCCCATTCCCTAAAGGTGCTAAACCCATTGGTTGAAAATGGATATTTAAGACCGAGAGGGATTCGAAGGGCAATGTGGAGAGATATAAGGCTCGTCTTGTTGCAAAGGGCTTTTCTCAAAAGGAAGGCATCGACTATAAAGAGACTCTCTCCGGTTTCTTCGAAAGACTTTTCAAGACTATAATGGCAATGGTGGCACATTTTGATCTTGAGCTTCACCAGATGGATGTTAAGACTGCGTTTCTCAATGGCGACATTGATGAGACGATCTATATGGTGCAACCAGAGAACTTTGTGTCAAGAGATGCAAAGAAGATGGTTTGCAAATTAAAGAAATCTATCTATAGGCTTAAGCAGGCATCCATCAATGGTATTACAAATTTCATCAAGTTATCATCTCGTTCAATTTTGAGATGAATATGGTCGATAATTGTATATACCATAAGTTCAGTGGGAGTAAGTACATTTTTCTAGTTTTCTATGTCGACGACATATTGTTTGCCAGTAATGACATAGGCTTATTGCACGAAACCAAGAGATTTCTATCAAAGAAATTTGAGATGAAGGATCTTGGAGACGCCTCTTTTGTATTAGACATACAGATACACTGGGATCATTCTCGAGGTATACTTGGATTATCACAAAAGAGCTATATCGAGAAGGTACTTAAAAGATTTGGCATGCAAGATTGTAAACTAAGTGACACCCTTATTGCTAAAGGAGACAAGTTCAGCCTCAGTCAATGCCCCAAAAATGACTTTGAAGTTAAAGAAATGCAGAAGATTCCTTATGCGTCAGCCATAGGGAGTCTGATATATACTCAGGTTTGTACGTGTACAGATATTGCGTACATTGTTGGGATGCTAGGCAACTACTTAAGTAATCCAGGGATGGTTTATTGGAAAGCAGCCAAACGAGTCATGCGGTATTTACAGAGAACGAAGGATTACATGCTCACATATAGAAGATCGGATCAGTTGGAGATCATTGGGTATTTAGATTATGATTTTGCTGAATGCCAAGACAGTCGGAGATCCACATCAGGCTATATCTACCTGCTAGCTGGAGGAGCTATTTCCTAGAAGAGTGCTAAGCAGACACTAATAGCTTCCTCCAGCACGGCAGCAGAGTTTGTAGCATGCTATGAGGCATTGAACCATGGGATATGGCTACGGAATTTTGTCACTGGGCTACGAATTATGAATGAAATTGAAAGACCACTTAAGATATTTTGTGACAATAAGTCAGCAGTGCTATATTCTAATAACAACAAGAGCTCAACAAAAGTCGGAGCATATAGACATTAAGTTTCTCGTTGTTAAAGAAAGAGTACAGAGTCGTCAGGTGTCTATAGAGCCTATTGGGACAAACTCTATGGTTGCGGATCCGCTTATGAAAAGAGTACCACCCAAGGTCTTTCATGAGTACACTGCTCATATGGGTATTGTATCTCTTGAGGATATGTCATTTTAGTGGGAGTTTGTATTTTGGATGCTTTCTTGTTATAGACACATTTTTATCTTTACTTTCTACATAAATAAAGTTTACAATTTATTTTCACTCTAAATATGTTTGATTTGATCTCACTAAGGAATAAGGTTGGACCAATATAAAATAGGCATGTTAAGATCACATTGCATGAAATTTCCTTGCTACACATCCATACTTGATCCATGTCATTCGTTATGTTGATATACGTGACCATTGATGGGTTTAGTTACGTTGAATGTAACAAAGACCGCTTTGATCCTATATTAATATGATTGATGGACCGGATTGATTGGAGATGCTTTTGGCAATGATAGCACAATTCATGAGCTCATAAGGTATATTTCACATTTATAAAGTTTCATATATAGCCCAAGTGGAAGATTGTTGGAATTAATTCCAATAATATGTTGGCTAATATATTAAATAAATGTGTATTAATGCTATCAGATAAAGTTGACCTAATTAAAGTGATCTAATAAAGTATAAAGTTTTGGGTCTTAAATCATCTCATAAAATGTGGGCACAAATTTATGTGTAAAGACCTAAAGTCTAATTTCTATTTTTATGATTGGCCAACATAGAAATAAGACAAAGTTAAAATATTATAAAAGGTTATGGTCCCTGAGTCAAACGTAACATTCTTTTCTGGTATCCCATCACTAGAAAAGAGAGAAAACTTCCTCTTAGAGAAAAGGTATTGACTCAAAAGATCAAGAACCAAAAATTTAATTGTTCAAATGGATTTAGGTATGCTTCCGCTAAATTTCTTAATGAATTAACATGAGTTCTAGGATTAGATGATGTTTTTCATCTGTAAATTTTGTTTCAACAAATTGAACAATTGGATATTTTATGTGCATCTTGTGTCGAATAAATAATTAGGAGTTTACGTGTATGGATAATGGAATGGAATCGTCTAAGAGACCTTTTTTTTACTTTTTTTTTCTATTATATAAATTGTTTTCATTAAGAGCTTGTATTGAGTATATGTAACATGTTTGAAACTATGAATAAGAGAAAAGTTCATTCTGTTAGATCACACTGATACCCCTGTGTTGGTCCCAAATTATAGCGATATCTTCTGAACTAAAGCTAATTATACTAACACCCCTACACTTAAATGTGTTAAATTTTTGTTTGAAATGACCAGAATATTCTGTTTAATCTCAACCATTGATCTATAAAAATAGATTTTGGCTATTATTAAAAAAAAACCCTAAATTCTCACTAGAGGTCCAAACAAACAAGGACCCAAACAGCCACGTCCACTCACGCTGTCGCCATGTCTGTTCACACTGTGTCTCGCTTTGTGACAACCGTGCTTGCCCCCCTTTCCCCCCCGTCAACCATCCATCTCACCCAGTCGTAAACTGTTGTAGCCTGCCACCTCCCATCTTTCCCATGTTGTCGCCCACCACCTCAAGCCCCAACTCAGCCCACCCTGTTGCCACCCAATATCTTCCACATTGTCACCCACAGCCCCAGCCCGAGCCCAACCCACCCCATTAACCACTTCCAAATCGTGCTCCTCTCCCCCTCTCTGACCTCCATTGCCGACCCCTCAACCAACCATTGTACACTTTGCAATCACCCTCCCCACCCCGTTGTGGCCCCCTCACTTATGCCCCCACCCCAGTGGCTTCCCAGATCTGGAGAAAGAGAGAGGGAGAAAGGGGTAAAGAGACTAAGAGAGCTTTATTTTTGTGTGTGTTTTTGTGTTTTTGTTGCTTTTATAATTTTAAACTTTTAAAATTTTATATGTGGTTTTTTTTTTAATTTTTTTAAACTTATTTTTTTAGTTTTTTTATTTTTCTTCTAATTTTTAAATTTTATGAAAATAAAGAATTTAGTCAAATGATATAATGTTATTTTTTGTAAGAAATGATTTTATATTTTATGCTATTTTAGTGGATGGAGAATATTTATAGCATTTTCATATGTTACAAATATAAATCATTCAATAATATTACTATTAAAAATAGATTTTTGAATAAAAAAATAAAAGAAAAAACATTTTTGTCTATAATTAGAGTGAAATTTATTGTTTTAAGTTTATAAAAGCTAATTAAACTTTTTTTATGTTAAGTAAGGGAAAAAGGACCATTTTTAAACCGTAAATAGTTGAAAATTTTTTTGGGTTGGATACAGGGGTGTTCTTGACATTTTAAACAAAGCTAACGATCAAATCATGGTCAACAAACAGAATAGGTCTTTTTATAATTTTTTAAAAAACTCAAAGGATGTCAGTGTGATTAGTTTTATTATAGCAAATGTCACTACAATTTGGATAAAATATATGAGGTGTCGTGTAATTTACCTTTATTGTTTTTTTGATTATTTGAATTAAAACGTTTTTTTAATTTTATTATTTATTTGACGTTTTTTTTTTTTTTTTTCTTACATTTATGGCTATTGATTACTTGAGTTGAAACGCTTTTGCCATTTTATTGTTTACTTGACGTTTTTTTGTTGTTGTTTATCTTTTGGCTGTCGTTTTATGATCTTCCTCTCTTTTTTGGAGTTACTATTGTACTTTCGGCCAATAGTTGATGCATACTCATGCTGTTGTTGATACGATGGTTCTCGTTTGCAATATTTACCATCTTTTTGGTTTGGCTCTCGTTTACGTGTTTGTTGTCGATGGTTATCGTGGGGTTTTTTTTTTTTTTTCCACGTTTGTCGATTATTTTCTTCTCTTACTTCCCTGTCATTTTCACTTCGAGTGTGCCTTTTTCACGCCGTTCAACTGGTAGATCATGATGAATAAGTGGCCTTTTTTATTTTTTATTTATTTAATATGTTCGTCGTCGCTTGCATGGCGATTGTCGCTTCCGAATTTTGTCGGTTTCCAATTGCTTTGTTTAGCATTTATGTTATCGTTTGAATATTGACTACTGTTTTTGCATCCTTTCATCGTTTTTATCGTGCCTTTTATTCACTTCTGAACGTTTAATGTTTATATTAATCATTCTTTCGCTGCAACTATTTTGCTCTTATATAACTCTCTAAACAATATTTCGGTGGAAGCAATTATCACATGGTAAATAGTGCATTTGTGCTGAAAATGGTCAAAGCATTTTATAGAAAAAAGAAATAAAATACATACAGACAATTTAGCCTTTTGTGACGTGTTTGAAACTTGCATTGATTTAGGGTTTTAAGTTTTAACTCATGGTGCAATAACTAATACTAGAGCTCTTGCTACTCCGAATTGGCAAATTGCTTTCTCTAAGGCAGGGTTGAGAGAGACGGTTATAACGTGCAGATAATGGCTAAAATCATGGGAATTAGTCACCATATTTAATGGAATAAGGGCTGCACTTTTTTGGCAAACGGTTAGCCTATTACCGAGTCAAAGTTTGGTTTTCTTTGGTCTGTTGATGAAAGAAGTTGGGTTTTTAGCCCATTACTAGGATAACCCAAAGAAAACTCTCAGACCTTAACTCTCAGACCATAGATGGATTGGGCAAAGGATCCGGGTTGGACCGATTTAATCTTGACCCGAACCTGTTGAACAACCCAGTTTAACCGTTGACTTTTTGACGTTGATTTTAATCATTGACTTTGACCTTTGACATTGACCAAAAAAATTTCCCCTTTTTGTAAAGCATTAAATCATAGTTTTAAAATTAAATTAAATTGAAATAAAATGGCCAAATCTTAAAGTTTAATGCCTATTAAGTTGTATAGTATTATTTTTTTATTTTGACGCCCGTATTAAGAATAATTTGTTAGTCACCAAAGTGACCAAATTAGAATGTTACGATAGATGTCAAAATAAATAAAATTCAATTACCCATGATTGTGTGATGCTATTACTGAAATAACATAATGATATATATGTCTTTCTTTATAATGGGTATGTTGAAGTTTATTGATTATAAATATTTAAGGATCGTTCAAAGGTTAATTAGTTATTTTCTAATCATGAACATAAGAATGGTTAATTGATATATTTGATTAAATATGTTTGGTACATCCAAAGATTACGAGCATGTCTAATTGGAGTATATTTAATTACCAATTATATGAAATCAAAAATAATAATAATAAGCATCAATTATGTTTGTTGACATATGTTGTTGGATCACCTAAAGGAGTACTTCAATATATCTTTTATGTTTATGTGAATGTTATCTGAATATGTATTACATGTTTATATTTATGACTCAAAGCATTAATATATGAGCATTCTATCTTCTTTGCAGCATTTGCCTCTATTTCTCTTCATTGCAAGCTTCGTCTATTATGAAGTTCAATGGGCTTAATTTTCCTAAATGGTCTAAACAAGTTCAATTTCACTTAGGTATTTTAGATCTTGATTTGGTACACTTAAATGATAAGCCCACTGTTATTACTAATGCTCGCAGTGCTAAAGAAAGATCTTTTCATAATGCTTAGGAAAGATCAAATAAACTAAGCTTAATGTTCATGTGGATGACAATAGCAAAGAACATCAAGGCAACGATACCAAAAACTGATAGTGTTAAGAAATTTATGGAATCTGTGGAAAGTATGTCCCAATCTGACACTGCTGATAAGTTAGTTCCTGGGACACTAATTGATGCGTTAACTATCATGAAGTTTGATGGTTCTCATACCATGCATGAGCACATCACTGAAATGGTAAACATGGCAGCAAGATTGCGATTCATGGGAATGAAAGTGAATGAAAGGTTCCTTGCGCAATTCATCATGAACTCCTTGCCTCCTCAGTATATTTCATTCCAAATAAACTACAACACTATAAAGGACAAATGGAATGTAACAGAATTGCAAACTTTGCTTATTCAAGAGCAAACAAGGCTGGACACTATAAGAAAGACTGCCTGAAACATAAGACATGGTTCGAAAGTAAAGGGAAGCCTAGTGCTTTCATATGTTTCGAATCAAATTTAGTAGCAGTTCCTTATAATGCTTGGTGGATTGATTCCGGATATACCACTCATGTTTCAAATACGATGCATAAATTAATTACGATCCAAACCATAAATGCAAATGAAAAATTTGTGCTTATAGGGAATCAAGTCTAAGCACCAGTTGAAGCCATCGAAACTTATCGTTTGATTTTAGACACTAGACAACATTTAGATCCTTTTCAAACTCTTTATGTTCCTTTTGTTTCTCTAGTTTAATTTCTTTGTCAAAACTTGATACAATTGGATATTGTTTTAAGTTTGGAAATGGATATTGCAGTTTATTTAAGCATAATCATTTTATTAGTTTTGGTGTTCTTTGTGATGGTTTATATAAATTAAAGCTTGGTAATCTTTTTGTTGAGACTCTGTTGACCTTGCATCATAATGTTGGTACTAAACATGATTTAGTGGATGAAAGTTCAACTTACTTGTGGCATAAAGGCTTAGGACACATATCCAAAGAAAGAATATAAAGATCGGTAAAATATAAAATCCTTCCTGATTTGGACTTTACTAATCTTGGTATTTGTGTGGATTGTATTAAGGGAAAGCACACAAAACACACAATTAAGAAAAAGACCACAAGAAATGCACAGCTCCTTGAACTTATACACACCGACTTATGTGGGTCTTTTGATGTTCTATGTTTTAGTGAAAAAAAGTATTTTATCACCTTTATTGATAATTTTTCACGTTATGGATATATCTATTTGTTACATGAGAAATCTCAATCAAATAAACTAAGAATTGAAAAACTATTAGATAGAAAGGTGAAAATTATCAGGTCTGATAGAGGTGGTGAATTATATAGAAGGTATGATGACATTGGACGACATCCTAGTCCATTTGCTAAATTCCTTGAAAAGCATGGCATATATACTCAATACACAATGCCAGGTACACCGAAACAAAATGGTGTTGCAGAAAGGCATAATCGTACTTTAATAGATATGATTAGGAGTATTTTAAGCTATTCTTTTTTACCCTTATCATTGTGGATGTATACTTTAAAAACTGCCATATATTTGTTAAATAGGGTTCCTAGTAAGGCAGTTCTAAAAACTCCTTTTGAACTGTGGACAGGAAGAAAATCTAGTTTAAGGCAACTATATATTTGGGGTTGCCCGACAGAAGTAATAATTTATAGTCCATATGAAAAGAAACTGGATTCAAGAACAACTAGTGATTTCTTCATTGATTATCCAAAAAAATCTTAATGGTATAGATTTTTTGTCCTAACCATAACACGAGAATTGTTAAAACTAAAAATGTGAGGTTCATTGAAAATGGTGAAATCAGTGGAAGTATAGAACCACGTAAAGTAGAAATTCAAGAAGTTATGGTGGAAATTCTTTTACCTAAAACTTCTTCTCAGGTTCTTGTTCTCATAGTTGTTGAACATTTAGACAACTTACAAGAACAATAAATGAATGGTGAAACACCCAATAATAAAATTGTTGCCAATGAACCCATGGTGAATGAACCACATGAAGTAGTATTAAGAAGGTCTGACAAACAGAGATGACCTACTATCTCTAATGATTATTTGGTTTATTTACAAGAGTCAGAATTTGACTTGAGAATAGATGATGATCCAGTTTCGTTTTCACAAGCCATGGAAAGTAATGATTCTATTAAGCGGTTAGACACCATGAAAGAAGAGTTGAAATCAATAAATCACAAGGAAGTCTAGAATCTTATTGAATGGCCTAAAGGTTGTAAAAGAATTGGGTGTCAGTGGGTCTTTAAGACCAAGCACGACTGCAATGGTAATATCAAACGACACAAGGCTAGACTTGTTGCCAAAGATTTCACTTAGAAAGATGGTATTGACTACAAAGAGAACTTTTCTTTTGTTTCTAAAAAGGACTCATTTAGAACTATCATGGCACTGGTAGCTCATTATGATTTAGAGCTTCATCAAATAGATGTAAAAACTGCTTTTCTGAATAGGAATTTAGATGAAGAAGTTTTTATGGACCAACCCGAGAGTTTTATAATTAAAGAAAAGAAAAACATAGTGTGTAAACTCAAAAAGTCGATATACAAACTTAAGCAAGCTTCCCCACAATGGTATCTTAAGTACCATGATACCATCGCTTCCTTTGGATTTAAGGAGAACATTGTTGGTCTATATATATATATATCTGAAGGTCAGTGGGAGCAAGATCATAATTTTGATTCTGTATGTTGATGACACTTTACTTGCTACTAATAATCTTGGCTTATTACATGAGACCAAAAAATTTCTCTTCAAGAACTTTGAAATGAAAGATATAGGCGAGGTGTCTTATGTAATTAGAATTAAAAAAATTCGGCGATAGATCACAAGGATTGTTAGGATTGTCTCAAAAATCATGTATTAATAAAGTTTTACAGAAATTTAAGATAAAAAGGTGCTCTGCAAGTGTTGTTCCTATTTAGAAAAGAGACAAATTAACCTTATGCAATGCCCAAAGAATGAATTGAAACGCAAAGAAATGGAATGAATTCCTTATGCTTCTATCGTTGGTAGCTTGATGTATGCTCAGACTTGTACCAGGCCATACATCATTTTTGCAATTGGAATGTTTAGCAAATATCAAAGTAATCCAGAATTGGATCATTAAAAAGTTACAAAGAAAGTACTGAGATATTTACAAGGAATAAAAGATCACATGCTCACTTATAGGAGATCCGATCATCTTAAGGTGATGGGATATTCATATTCAAATTATGCTGGACGTGTGGACACTAGAAAATCCACATTTGGCTAGTTGTTCCTGTTGGATGGAGGAGCAGTCTCATGGAAGAATGCAAAGCATTCTGTCATCGCTGCATCTACTATGCAGGCTGAGTTTATGGCATGCTTTGAGGCCATTATTCATGGATTATAGCTGCGAAACTTTGTTTTAGGACTTGAAATTGTCGATAGTATTGCCAAGCTGTTGAAAATTTATTGTGATAATATCGCAACAATCTTCTTATCTAAAAATACAAGTATTCAAGAGGTGCTAAACACATGGAATTGAAATATTTTGCTATTAAAGAAGAAGTTCAAAAACAAAGAGTATTAATCGAACATATTAGCACCAATCTCATGATTGTGGATCCGTTGATTAAAGGATTGCCACCAAAGATATTTAATGAACATGTCAAAATGATAGGCATTATTGAAAATCATTACTAACATTATGATGATGTTTTATGTTCCTTATGTATTTAACACTCTAAGCTCATTTAATTTGTTTTTCTGATATTATAATGCATCTTGTTTTCAATATGTTAGTTGTTATATTTATATGAATGAATTATGTTGATATAACAAGATTTGTCTTTGAGAAAGACATTATTGTTAGACTATTATTATATATATCTCATTACAAGTCATATTAAGTATAGAACTGATATTGTGATGCACAAAAGGGACTATGTCGATGTAATGACATATAACCGCTATGATCCTTATTTTGCTTAGTAGTGATTTATGATTTGATCAATTTAAGAGAAGGAATTGGCTTACAATTTGGGCATTATGTTCTATTTTTTAAACCAAAAAGTTGGATAATGTCACATGGACCTAGGTGAGAATGTTAGATATTTTAATTGTGGTCTACGTGTTATATTCCCATTAGTTGTTTTATTTAATTAAAGAACAATAATTATGGTTTAATAATTATTATGTGGCAAAATCCTATTAGTTATAAGAGAGATATTTCCTTTTTACTACACATATTGATCGTATGTGAGTTATAAAAAGAATTCCAATAGAAACTAATCCTCTCTCTACCTATTAACGTTATTTTTTCTCTCCATCAAGAAAAGTATTTAGTTAAAAAAACTAAGAGGGATTAAGAGAAAGAAACACAGTTTTCTTCAAAACTTCTTGAGATCAACATGTTGAAATTGAAAGTTTCACCGTGGATCAAGATATGTCTTCTTCTCTAATTATTGTTATGTAAGAATCATATAATTCTAAGATCTCGGCATTATGTTTATGCAATATTAAAGTTTGATTTGCAATATTAAGAAATTTCCTAACAAGGGTTTTAGGATACTTCCCAAAATAGACTCAGAACCATGAGCTGATTTTTTTTTTGAATTGCGATGCGAAAAACTCTCCTATTAGTCCTTGTGATTTTGTATCAATTTGATAAATATCATTTCTGTTTCTGTGGTAGTGTATTTTAATTTTACCACTGTATGAGAAAGTTTGAAATACACATTGCTAAAAGGCATAAAGTTTGAACACTTTGTTGTTTTCAGCCAATTCACTGCTCAACGATGCTAAGGAGAAGCAGATCAGAGACGAGGAGGTGAGAAAGTGGCTTGACAAGCTTCAGGAAGTGATTTATGATGTCGATGACTTGGTGGATGCAATCGACTATGAAGCTTTGCGATGCAAGCTGAATGATAAACGTCCTACCAGGGGCACGAGCGAAGTATTTAAGAAATTTGCTAACTTCTTCTCTGCATTTGTTAACACTGTGAAGCGCGAGGCGACAGAGATCCTTCGGAGACTAAAGATTCTTTTAGATCGAAAGGATGTCCTTGGTCTAAAAGAAGGTATTAAAGCAAACCTTCTCAAAGGCCGTGTGTGCCTTTAGTAGAAGAATCTAGTGTTTATGGAAGGAATGATGAAAAAGATAAGATTATTAATCAGTTGCTATCAGATGATGTAGGTGGCAATACGATATCATTCATCCGAATAGTTGGGATGGGTGGTATTGGACAAACAGCTCTCTCAATTTGTCTATGACGATGATAGAGTCAAACAACATGTTGAGCTAAAAGCATGGGTTAGTATATCAGATGAATTTTATGTTTTTAAAATAACAAAGTAGTCTTTGAGAGGGTCACTTCGGAAAAATGTGATGTTGAGGACCTGTTTGAACTTCAACCGCGATTGAAGGAAGCTTTGAGGGGGAAGAAATTTCTCTTTGTTAATGACGATGTTTAGAATGAAAATTATCACCTTTGGGACACTTTGAAGAGCTCTTTCGAGTCTGGAGGAGATGGAAGCAAGATCATTGTGACCACGCGAAATGACTATGTTGCATCAGTTATAGCTGTTGGGCCCACTCATCACCTCTCGGATTTGTGCGATGAATATGGTTGGCAATTATTTGCAAAACATGCTTTTGGATACAATGTAGACTCAAATGCGTATCAAGATCTGCAAGCAATTGGTCGAGAAATTGCGGCCAAGTGCAAAGGCCTTCCATTAGCAATCAAATCTCTAGGGGGCTTATTGCGCTCGGAGCAAAATCCGAAGAAATGGGAGAACATACTAAACAGCGATTTTTGGGAGATGTCCAAAACGGAGGGAAGCGTTCTTCCAGCTCTATGGTTGAGCTACTGTCATCTACCAACACATCTAAAGCGATGTTTTGCTTATTGCTCAATATTTCCCAAGGATTATAGATTCCAAATAGAATAGATAATTCTCTTGTGGATAGCAGAAGGTCTTTCACAAACTGACAAACAAGCTAAGAGAATGGCGGATCTTGCAGAGCAGTTCTTTCAAGATCTTTTTTCAAGCTCATTGTTCCAGCTATCAATTGATGAAGGTGAAACTGTTTTCCTTATGCATGACCTCATGCACGATTGAGCTATGTTTGTATTGTAACTGTTACATTGGTATTTCAAAGGTTTCAACATTGAAACCAATTTATTGTTGAAACAATTATGCATTAGTGGTCTCATATTCATTTCCCATTGAAATCAATCTGGGTAACTATTTTTTTTATGCTTGCTATATATTTCCTTGATGAGAGGAAATGAAGAGCAGAGCAGAGCAAACAAAATTTCACATTCATTTTGTTGAGCAATTTTCTAGTTTGGTCCCTATCACCTTTTTCTTTCACATCTGGATTATGCACCATCGCATTTGAGTGTTTAAGCAATAGAAGCACCCAAACCAGTGGTCCAATACACGACTGCAGCAATTCAAAGTTGTGTTACACAGTCCAGTGCAATGGCAGGAGGTACAAATTTACACGCTTCCATTTAATTCAATTCTTAATATACATACAGATTCAAGCATGTTAGAATTTGTTTATGTTTGCATTTGGCATCAGAGCCGTAAATCACTCTGCCTTGCGTGTGAACTGTGGAGTTTGTTTAAAAAAAAAAAATTCCGTGTTCATGACAGTCACGGGTTGAAATTTTTTTTGATTTTTGGGTTTTGTTTTTTAGCGTTTCTTAATTGAAACTAAGATTAGAAATCATTTAGACATTAGATTTCTATGAATTCTCCAACCAGGTTGAAACCGGGTCGTTCGGGTGAAGAAGACCCGAATTCAAGGTTGAAGACGAGAAAAACGACATGTCGTTTGGCTTGGGTCAGCCAAAAATGACATGTCATTTCAGGCAATTAAGCGCTCGTTTCAGTGATAAAAAACGACAAGTCGTTTTGGACCATAATGACCAAAACGACATGTCGTTTTGATTGTTGACAGGCTGCCCTCCAAACGACGTGTCGTTTACTGCCGCGCGAGGGGGGCTTCTCCAAACGACGCCGTTTTTAAATAAAAAAAAACCCAAAAATTAAAAAAAAAATTGATTTTTTCCAGATTTGATAAAATGATATTTTTGGGGAAATTTTCATAAAATTTTCAGTTTTTGTAATTTTATGAGTTTTTCATAATATCCACAATTTTGATATTTTTATGAAATTTTTCATATTATGGAATAATTTATGAAAAATTCATAATTTTGAATATTCATAATTTTTGGTATTTGTTATGAATATTATATAGTATTTGTGTGGATATAATTTTGTAAATTTATGTGCATATAGTGTTCATTATGTATAATTTGTGATTTAAAATTATGCATGCAATATTAAGTTAAATAATTTAGTACATTTAATTTTGTGCAATAATGTGCTAAATTATATTTTTGAGTGTATAATTTTAATCTATACATAATAAAAATTAGTACATAAATTATGGTTCTTTGTTCATATTTATTTATTGCTTAAGGTAATTGCAATTTATTTCATGAGCAAAAATTTAAGAATAAATGTCTTGTATTATATGTATTTAATTTTGAATAATTAAAGAGTAGCCACAGCATCTTTGATTATGCAAAAAATTATATTAGATGTTTAAATCACATATGGTAAAAAGATATTAAATTGTGATTAATCATATGCAATATCCCACGGGAATTTTTATTATATTTAATATGATTAGTTAGGATGATGTATCAAATTATCTTTCTTAATTTACCCACAGGAATTAAGAAAAGGGAAAATAATTTAACAGTGTCATCATAAGGATATGTGAGTCTGTTTGAATTAAAAATTTAGCCCACAGGCAATTTTTATGTCATTTGTTTCATATTTAATGCATGATTTATATTGGTAAATATATCATAAAGTATTGTAGCCTCAATTTAGTAACATAAGCATGTATGTTTTATTATGCAACTATGCAAACTGTGAATTACTCTGATTTCTAATGTGACATTCCTGAACTTAAGGAAGACAACTATAAGGTGTGGAAGGAGAGAATTCTTCTTCATTTAAGTGTCATGGACATTGACTTTGCTATCCGTAAGGATAAACCACCTGCCATTATGGAGACCAGCCAGCCAGATGACATTGACCGTTATGAAAAGTGGGAGCGATCTAATCAGCTCTACGTAATGTTCATAAAGACGAAGATCTCGGCTAGCATACGTGGTTCATTGGAGCAATATGACAATGTGCGAGCCTTGATGAAGGCAATTGATGAGCAGTTTGCTACATCATACAAAGCCTTCGCTAGCACCTTGATAATGAAATTTTCATCTATGAAGCTTACTGGAATTCATGGTGTGCGTGAACACATTATGCAAATGAGGAATATAGCGGCTCAGCTGAAGACACTTAGGTTGAGATATCTGAAACCTTCCTTGTGCACTACATCCTCAACACTCTCCCACTTCAATATGGACCTTTCAAGATATCCTACAACACACATAAGGATAAGTGGTCCATCAATGAATTGATGACCATGTGTGTTCAGAAAGAAGGAAGGCTTGTTATGGAAGCGGGAGAGAGTGTGCATCTGGCAACTCAAAGGAAGAATAAGGGCCAAGCCAAGAATAAGAGAAAAGGCAAACTGCCTACTCAAGCTGATATCAAGAAGGAATCCAGGTGCTTCTTTTGCAAAAAGAAGGGGCACATAAAGAAGGATTGTCCTAAATATCAGAGATGGCTTGACAAAAAAGGTACTCAATTCTCACTTGTTTGTTATGAATCTAATATGGTTGATGTTGAACATAACACATGATGGATTGATTCTGGTTCTTCAATCCATGTCACTAATTCCTTGCAGGGATTGCAAGGCCTAAGGAAGCCAGTGGGAAGTGAGCAGTGCATCTATTTAGGCAACAAGATGCACTCACATGTAGAGGCTGTCGGAACATCTAATTTAGTTTTATCTAGTGGTTATGTTTTAAAGTTAGAAAAGACATTTTATATTCCTAGTTTTTCTAGGAATTTAATTTCAGTTTCAAGGCTTGTACCATTGGGATTTTCCTTTAATTTTTTAGACACTATATTTAGTTTATTTTATAGATCTGAACTTATTGAAACTGGTACATTGTCAAATGGTCTTTTCAAAATTAATTTACAAGATAACGCTTCTTTTTCTTCTATGCATGTTCATGATAATGCTGGCATTAAGAGATGTGTTATGAATAAAGATTACTCTATGTTATAGCACCGTAGATTGGGTCATATCTCTATTGAGAGAATAAAGAGATTAGTGAATGATGGAGTACTTAGTACTCTAGATTTTACTGACTTTGACACTTGTGTGGACTGCATGAAAGCAGACCAATATGTCAAAGAAATCTGCCAAGAAGAGTTTAGACATATTAGAGATCATACATACATATATTTGTAGTCCAGACATAGACGCGTATGGTCAAAAGTATTTCATTACTTTTATTGATGATTACTCACGATATATGTATCTTTACTTGCTTCATAACAAAAATGAAGCTATAGATGCCTTTAAGGTGTTTAAGGCAGAAGTAGAGAAACAATGTGGTAAGCAAATAAAGATAGTGAGATCTGATAGAGGTGGTGAATACTATGGTAGATACACCGAAGATGGACAAGCGCCTGGTCCATTTGCGAAGTTTCTTCAAGAACATGGGATAGTTGTCCAGTATACTATGCCCGGTTCTCCAGATCAAAATGGTGTGGCAGAAAGAAGAAACCGAACATTGTTGGATATGGTGCAGAGCATGCTTAGCAACTCCAAGCTTCCTAGGTCTTTGTGGACTGAAGCTCTCAAGACGGCTGTGTATATATTAAACCGAGTTCCAACTAAGGCTGTCTCAAAGACACCGTTTGAGTTATGGAAAGGTTGGAAACCGAGTTTGCGACATATACGCATTTGGGGATGCCCGTCTGAAGTGAGAGTCTATAATCCACAAGAAAATAAGCTAGACCTAAGGACCATAAGTGGGTATTTCATTGGATATGCTGAACGGTCTAAGGGATACAGATTTTATTGTCCATCACATACCACTAGGTTTGTGGAATCAAGAAATGCAAAATTTCTTCAGAATGACTTGATCAGTGGGAGCAATCGATCCTGGAACACCATTCTAGAGAAAGATCATACAGATGCTCAAGCTTCCACTTCATATGATAGAGTGATTGTTATACGCAACACGCCAACAGTTCAAATGCGTGTTGAATAATAGCCAGTCATCCAAGTTCCACAGACTACTGATCAAGAAGCAGTAGATCTAGTTGAACAACAGATACAAGAACTCGTTGAACAGCCAGTTGATCAACATGCTCCTCAAGAGAATGTTGAACCAGCATTAAGGAGATCTACTAGAGTAAGGCGATCAGCCATTCCTAGTGACTATATTGTGTATCTACAGGAGTCTGACTACAATATTGGAGCCGAAAATGATCCAGAAACATTTTCATAAGCCATGAGTTGTAAGAAATCTAACTTGTAGTATGATGCCATGAAAGATGAGATGAACTCTATGTCATCTAATAGAGTCTGGGATCTTGTCAAGTTGCCTGATGGTGTAAAAGTCATTGGATGCAAATGGGTCTTCAAGACAAAGAAAGACTCATTAGGCAACATTGAGAGACATAAGGCAAGGCTCGTTGCTAAAAGATTCACTCAAAGGGAGGGTATAGATTATATTGAGACTTTTTCTCCTGTATCTAAAAAGGACTCCCTTCGTGTGATCATGGCATTAGTAGCTCATTTTGATTTTGAGTTACATCAGATGGATGTGAAAATGGCATTCCTCAATGGTGATCTAGAGGAAGAGGTTTATATGAAACAACCTGAAGGATTCTCCTCCAATGATGGTGAGCAATTGGTGTGCAAACTCAAGAAATCCATATATGGTTTGAAACAGGCTTCCCGTCAATGGTATTTGAAATTCCACAATGTCATCACTTCATTTGGTTTTGAAGAGAACATCATGGATCAATGTATATACCAGAAGGTCAGTGGCAGCAAGATTTGTTTTTTTATTTTATATGTGGATGATATCCTTCTTGCAACCAATGACAAAGGTTTTCTATATGAGGTGAAACAATTTCTTTCTAAGAACTTTGATATGAAGGATATGGGTGAGGCATCTTATGTCATTGGCATAAAGATCCATAGGGATAGATCTCGATGCATTTTGGGACTATCACAGGAAACCTATATCAATAAAGTCTTAGACAAATTTCGGATGAAAAATTGTTCACCAAGTGTAGCATCCATTGTGAAGGGTGATAAGTTCAATTTGAACCAATGTCCAAGGAATGATTTTGAGAAAGTTCAAATGAGCAACATTCCTTATGCTTCAGCTGTCAGAAGCCTTATGTATGCTCAGGTCTGCACAAGACCTAACATTGCATTTGCTGTGGGAATGTTGGGAAGATATTAGAGTAACCCAGGCATTGACCACTAGAGGGCTACAAAGAAAGTGATGAGGTACCTTCAAGGTACAAAGGATTATATGCTTATGTATAGGCGAACTGACATTCTAGAGGTGATTGACTACTCCGATTCAGACTTTGCTGGCTGTGTTGATTCGAGAAAATCAACTTCAGGTTATATTTTCATGCTAGCCGGAGAAGCTATATCTTGGAGGAGTGGAAAGCAAACGTTGGTTGCTACTTCCACGATGGAGGCAAAGTTTGTTTCTTGTTTTGAGGCTACTTCGCATGGTGTATGGTTGAAGAGTTTCATGTCAGGCCTTAGAATTGTAGATTATGTGTCTAGGCCATTAATGATATATTGTGACAATTCAGCTGCTGTCTTTATGGCTAAGAATAATAAGAGTGGCAGTCAAAGTAAACATATCAACATTAAGTACTTAGCCATAAGGGAACGGATTAAGGAAAATAAAGTGGTCATTGAGCATATAAATGCTGAATTGATGATCACAGATCCTCTGACAAAAGGAATGCCACCGAAGTCATTTAAGGATCATGTTATTCAGATGGGACTTGGTTCCATAATGTAAATTTGTTTTTACATACAATTTACAGTCTTAATGAAACTCTTATTCAGTTGTGATGTTTTCTCATATTTGTTTTGCGCATAAAGTTATTAGAGAAAAATTCACATATAATAGGACCAAGAATAAACATTGGGTTTATTCATAAAGTTAAGTTACCATATAAGGAATAAATTCTGAGAAATAATACATTGTAATACATGGAAGATAATACTCATAATTTAGAGAAACTATCACCATGATTCATGTATTTGTTTCCTGAAAGTTTGGGTTTAATGAATATAAGGTTAAATATGGAGACCAAGTGGGAGAATGTAAATGTTACATTGGTATTTCAAAGGTTTTAACATTGAAACCAATTTATTGTTGTAACAATTATGCATTAGTGGTCTCATATTCATTTCCCATTAAAATCAATATGGGTAACTGTTTTTATGATTGCTATATATTTCCTTGATGGGAGGAAATGAAAGGCAGCAGAGTAAACAAAATTTCACGTTCATTTTGTTGAGCAATTTTCTAGTTTGGTCCCTATCACCTTTCTCTCTCACATCCGGATTATGCACCATCGCATTTGAGTGTTTGAGTGATAGAAGCACCCAAACCAGTGGTCCAATACACGACTGCAGCAATTCAAAGTTGTGTTACACAGTGCAGTGTAATGGCAGGAGGTACAAATTTACACGCTTCCGTTTAATTCAATTCTTGATATGCATACAGATTCAAGCATGTTAGAATTCGTTTATGTTTACATGTATCTGGTGAATTTTGTTTTAGGTTAGATGATGGTGAGAATCCCTTCAGTTTTTGATATTTAACCTTACTCTTTTTTCATTGAAAAAGATTCAAAATATATAAAAATACAACGTACTCTTCAAACAGAGTGAATAAGGAAAGATTTACAAAAGGAAATCTACAGCTGCATAATTAACACAAAATCATCTGTACTGATCTCGGGATTGTAGAGATATTAGGAATGTTTTCCTTAACAGATGGTAGAGATTTACGTAAGCTTACAAGCAAGACCGGCCATTTGTCAAATCAGAGGGGCACTCGTGGCTTTAATAAACTTGACGGTTCAAGTGAAGCCAAGAGTATGCAAACCTTTATCGCATTACCGTTGTGGATTGATATTCCAACCTTTGAAAACTATGTACTGCCGTATGATTTATTGTTAACCTGGGGGAGATACTTGAGAGTGCCTTCTCTAAGTCACTCTTGAATCAAACAGTTGGCAGATTCAATTAGCAATTTGAAACATTTAAGGTACTTAAACTTATCTTTTATGGAGATCCAAGAGTTACCAAATTCAATTTGTAGTTTATACAATTTGCAGGCCTTATTGTTGAGTTCTTGTTGTTATCTTACTCAACTGCCAACGAACATGGGAAGCATAATCTATTTACGACATCTAGACGTTGACAAGGTTCCCTTAAAAGAGATGCCACTGCAAATCAGTAGCATGAAAGACTTGCAAACTTTATCAAAATTTGTTTTGGGAGACAATCATAGTGGGCTAAAAATTGATGGTTTGAAAGAGCTTCAACATTTTCTTGGAAAGCTTGAGATTTTGGGGATTGAAAATGTTGTCAATGCAATGGAGGCTTTGGAGGCTAACTTGAAGGATAAGAAGTACCTTATGGAAATAAGTCTGAGATCGAATGTTGATGTCGCTGATGATGCTGAGAGTTCACAAAAGGAAAGAGAAGTTCTCGATGCACTTTGACCTCATACAAGTTTGAAAGGCCTTAAAATGGAGTTTTACAGAGGTACAATATTCTCAGATTGGGTAGGGCATGATTCATTTTTCTAATATAGTGAAAAAATCTGCGTAAGAAACTGTAAGAATTGTTGGTTTGTAGCGCCACTTGGGAAGAATTGTTGGTTTACACCGCCACTTGGGCAACTGCCCTCTCTCAAAGATCTTACAGTTGATAGATTAGAGAGTATGGTCTCAGTAGGTGAAACTCACTCCTCCATTCAAATCTCTAGAGTCGTTAGCTTCAGAAACATGCTTGGAAGGAATGGTCATTTAGGGAAGATACTATCCAAAAAGGCACAATATTCCCGTCTTATTAATTTTAGTTTCGACGGTTGTCCAAAGCTTATTGTTGGCTTACCTGGTTATCTTCCATCCTTGGAACATCTATACATTAAAAACTTTCAACAAATGGTGCATTTGCTACCGAGAGCTCAACAGACTGCCATTGCCTTTTCATCTCTAGTCTCCATGTTGATATTTGATTGTCCAGCATTGGAGTCACTCCTGGAATGGGGATCGGACTCAAAACTAAGGAAAGTTTGGCTATGGAGAAACAAAAAGCTTTTTGAGAACCGCATGAGCTGGAATCTGCACAAAGTTTCTTTGAGATAAATCTTATTCATCAAAGACTTAGTCGTGTACAGTTGCTCAAGTTTGAGCCATACCTTCATCATTGTATGTTCATCATTAACTTGGCAAAGTACGTTGTCTGCAAGATAAAAGATGATTGTCGAGTAAGCTATCTCCTGCATGTCAGCCTTTTCCGCCTCTGTCCCATCCACAACTATCATATTTCCTAGTACCTTCACGACCTTCTATTGCACAAGAAATGCCTTGAGTTTTTTCCTCTACAGACCAAAGTCTCCAGAGCTATCAAACTTATTGAGTTCGAATTTTGTAGTTCCCATGGCATCTTTGTGAAGAACCCTTCCAAGTCTTCTTTACATGAATCTTTGAAATTCCTGCTTGCGCGCGACTCCACACTCACGACACCACTTGTTGGAAACTTAGGCAAGAAACTCAAAGATTCAACGAGAAACAGAAAACCAAAATGACAAAACAAACACCAGAGATTTTTATCGAGGTTCAGACTAAGATTGTCCTACGTCCTCGTTGAGCTATCCCACATAAAGCTCTTTCACTATTAGAAAATAAAATTATACCCTCACCAAAAAAAGTAAACAGAGAGGAGGAAACCCTAACTACTGAGCAACTACTAAGCAATTACAAACCCCTGAGAAAGAACCTAGTGTTTACAGAGAAGAATACCTACTGGGATCAGTACTACATCTCCAGAGTCTCTCAATCCCAAACACCATAACTCTCTTGCTCACTTTACAATCAATTTCTCTCTTAGTAACTCTGTCTCTCTTTCTTTCTAAACTTCTCGGAGGCAGAATGAGAACCACACGCAAGCCCTAACCCAACATTACACATTTATATTAAGTTATTACAAAGAGATAACCATCCATGTGTAGGGCTCAGATGAATATATTTCTCATCATTGAGTTCTGCCGTTTATGAAGGCTTCACACAAAACGACTTGACATAGGATTTCCAGGTGTAACTCCAAGACTCTATATGCTGTCGTTTTAGTGGCATTAACGAACACCTTGCAGCTCTTACATCTCTTCTTAACTTGTGTATTCATAGCTGCGAAAGGCTCCGGTGCTTGCCAGAAGAAGGGCTGCATCCTTCTCTTTCTAGTTTAACAATCAAAGGATGTCCTTTGCTAAAGCAACGATGTCGGGAAGGAGAGGAAGATTGGCCCAAAGTTGCCCACATCAATGAAGTGTACACACGCTGATCATTAGTAATCCTCCTCAGTTCTGCATTTGTCATGTTTCCGAACTCTTTTCTCCAATAATAATCTTCGGTACGCTTTTTTTTCCTGTTCTTTTTTCTTTTCTTTTTTTTTTTTTTTGTAGCTACAATTTCCGCACTCTTAGTCTTCTGTATATACTCTTTCCATTAGATTTTTATTCGATTTTCAGAGTAATTCGATGTCAAGTGTGAAACTGTCAATGCTTGATGCATTTACATTACCTTTAGGTTACTATATATGCTAAGTACTTTTTTCATCTTTTTCTCAAATTAAAATCCCAATTGTGTTTTATTTATGTTATAATAAACTTTCCTAATTAAAAAAAAAAATCTCCTCCTCAGACTCTGGTCCTTGTAGCAATGTCCTCCTTATTAGAGAATTTTTTTATGGATATCTGAAACCTAATTTCTATTTATTTTTATATTAGGAAATCTTTTTAGTTAGTATTCGGTATCTTATCTTATCCTATTTTGTGATTGTAATCCGTATTTATATGGAGTTTATTTATAATGCTTCTTAAAAGTTACTAGTAAATGTTTCCCTTTTCTTCATAGTCAATGAATGTAGGTATAATATTGAATGACGTTAAATCTTTATGTGGAATATTTTCCCTTTTATTCTCTTATTTAATCTCATAACATAATATTTGTTAACAAAAAAGCTCCTTAATTTTGTTAGGACTTTCAATGGAATTTGACACATAAATATTGGCATTGATATATATATATATATATATATATATATTTATATTTGTAACTCTATAATGCCTGAAGTTAATTTGATTTTAAAATGGTTTTATTTCAAAATTGTAATTATTATGAAAAGTCTAATACTACATAATTTTTTTTTAAATCTTTAAAATAAATAAACAACCATCTTTGGCTTTACTTTTGTGTGACTACATAGACAGGAGAAGCTTGTAGAGTAATTGTACTTGTTGAAAAAAAGTCAGTTCTCATGTGATTAAATTTTTCCTTAAAAGAATCAGTTCAAAGCTTGAAGGCTACGACTTGTCGTTTTAGTTTTGTAGTATGTCGTTTGTTATCGAGCTCCATTATGTAATGTATCTGCTGACGTGAACCAATGGTGTATTGTTGTAATATATATATATATATATATATATATGTGTGTGTGTGTGTATACATATATATATATATTTAGGTATAGAGTCTGTTAAGATATATGAAAAAAACTCATCTGTAATGTCACGCCCCGGGGTACGGGAGGTGATGTGGCGGATTATTTAAATTAATTAAAAGGAGAATTTGATTAAAATCAAGAATTTAAAGGTTAAATTAAATAATAAAAATGTGAAAGTTTCGAAACACATTTTATAAAAGAATTCATAAACATTAAGCAGGTGAAATCATTAAGCGAATAATAAAATAATAAAGATCTGTGAGTATGGGTCTCATTGACCCACAACTTATGCACACACATTGTACTGACAATATAATAATACAACTGCAGTCTAAGCATAGAGAAAATTAAAAACATTACATGCCTTGTCCAAATAATACAAATAACCTATTAGTCCTTCTACAGCTCCTGGGTTCTGTCCGTTGAGCCCTTTCTGAACCTAAATGGGAATCCACCTAGAGGGAGAAGTTTAAAAACCAGTAAAATGTGAGCGAAAGACTCAGTAGGACTATATTTAATAAATAATTTAATTTAAAGAAAAGTCTCATTATTCAAAAAATTATTTAAAAAAGCCTTTGACTGAATAAATAAATTTAATAAAACCATTCTTACCCAAAACACTTTAATTCGGTCGATCAGAAACATCATTTTCTTTTCCTAGGCAAACTACATGAATATCACCACCGAAGTGGCCCAGCTAGGTTTCGAGACCTGCCCCCAAGGTCGATCGCTACACGACCCGATCTCTGATATGGTATCATGCCCTTATGTTTATTTCTAACATTATTCAAAACTCATTTATCGAGTATTATCATTTACATTCAGTATGAAGTTCATTTCAGTTCACGGTTTATTAAAATATAACCGATAAATCCATTTTCAATCAACCGTTGAAAATATTTTGATAAAATCCCTTTTCAAAGCCAAATCATTTGAACTAGGTTACCAAAGAAATGGTAAAAGTCCTACCTCGATACTCGTACTAGTGCCCCACACCGTAATTCCGGTCCGCTATACGTTAGCTCCGTGGAATCACGAACGATCCTAAATACAGACTAAGTCGATCAATATCTAGTTCGAGACATTCTATGTTACTAATCTATTTCATGATGTCCTAGTGTGCCATTTGATTCTTTGAAATCATTTTATAAGGTTAGAATTTCAATCGGGGTTCAAAATAGTAAAAACGGGTGAAAAATCACAAAATTTTCCCATGCCCGGTGGCTTGCCGAACACCCTGCTTCGGCCAGCCGAACTGTGCAGTTCGGCCTGCCGAAAACCAAGTCCAGTCGGCCGGCATTCTTTAGGTTCGGCCTGCCAAACGGATAAGTCCGGTCTGCCGATCCTTTGAATCCGGCCTGCCGAACAAGTAGTTCAGCCTACCAAACTGGAAAAATCTAAAAATCCCAGCTACGGGTTTCGATTCTCCCAAAACCCAAATCTTGATTCTAACCTGTTTTTCTCAAATCTCAGGCATGAAAAACATTCATAGATGATAGAAAAACAAAATAGAACACTTTTGAACTCATTTAAATAAGATTTGAACACAAGATTTTCAAAAATCCAAAAATGGGGAAAAAATGAAAAATCTTGAATCGAATCCGTTTTTCTTCAATCTAAGCTTAGATTCTAGGTGTTCTAAGTTCCTTTAACTCAAATCAAAGCTTCTCTAAGCTCAAACAAACTTAGATGTCAAAAATGCACAAAAAATCAAAACTTTGAAAAAGTTTAGAAATTTCAAAACTAACATCGAATCAAAGCTTTAAATTCATGTTTTTGGTTGCCAAATCACATTCCCAAGCTTCCCTCTTGCTAACCTGAAGCTTGGATTCGAATTTTGATTCAAAAATTTGATAGAGAAATGAGGGAGAATGAGAGAAACCGAGAGAGAGTGAGAGAGGGACTCACATGGGAGAGAGGAGGAGAGAGAGAGTGAGAGCTGAGAGTGAAGAGAGAGGAAGAGGAGAGAGAATAAATAGGGCAAAATAGTGGGCGGTTTTACTATGCGAAAACTAAGCTCCACCTACGGTTTTGTAAAACGGAATATTTTTAACATTTTACAAACGGTTGTGTTTTTAAAACTCAAGACAACATTTTAAAACAATAAGAAATCATTAGAATTTATTAAATTAACAAAACAACCTAAAATACAAAATTTAACCAAATGATCACATTAATGTTGAAACATTAATTATGGCACACTAATTCATCATTTTACATTACAATAACATTAAATAAATTTTGGGGCGTTACAACTCTCCACCCTTAAAAGAAATTTTGCCCTCGAAATTTACATCTCATTTCAGAAACAAAACAAATGCGGATACAATTCCCGCATACTCGACTCTAATTCCCAAGTGGCTTCATCAACCCCGTGATGCTGCCACACGACCTTTACCAACGGTATCTCATGACGACGCAAACTGATCACTTTTCGATCGATGATCTGAATCGGCACCTCCTCGTACGTCGTATCTTCCCGAACCTGCACATCGCGAAATGAAACTATCTTACCCTGCTCAGGCGGACACTTCCTAAGCATCGACACATGAAACACATCGTGAACATGAGAGAGTTCGGGCGGAAGATCGAGCCGATAAGCAACCACACCAACACGCTGAGTGATCTCGAATGGTCCAATATACCTCGGTGTAAGCTTTCCACTCACTCCGAACCGCATAGTTCCTTTACGAGGCGATACTTTCAAGAGAACGAAATCTCCTACCGCAAACTCTAAGGGTCTACGTCTCCTATCCGCATAACTCTTCTGTCGACTCTGAGCTGCCCTCAATCGACCTCGAATCACGGTGACTTTCTCATTGCTATCACAGATCTCATCCGGCCCAAGAATAACCCTATCTTTTGGCTCAGCCCAGTACACCGATGACCGACATGGTCGCTTATACAACGCCTCAAACGGTGCTATACTAATACTAGCCTAATAACTATTGTTGTACGCGAACTCCGCTAGATGCAAATATTTCTTCCAATTCCTGCCGAAGTCTAACGCACAGGCACGCAACATATCCTCGAGAATCTGAATAACCCACTCAGACTGCCCATCAGTCTGAGGATGAAACGCCGTACTGAAGTTCAAATCCGTACCTAAGGCCTCCTGAAAACTCCTCCAGTACTTAGCGTTAAACCTGGTATCTCAATTAGAAGTGATGGACAAAGGAACCCCATGCAACCTCACAACATTCTACAGATACAAATCCCCGAGAATCCCCCTCGAACACGTTGACCTGAACGGAATGAAATGCGCCGATTTAGTCAACCTGTCGACCACGACCCAAACTGCATCATGCCACTGCTCCGTCCTCGGCAAACCTGTGAGAAATCCATCGTCACATGCTCCCATTTCCACACTGGAATAGGAAGCGGTTGAAGCTGACCCGTAGGCTTCTGATGCTCGGCTTTCACCTGAAGACACATCATACACTTGGCCACATACTTTCGAACACCTTTCTTTATGCCTCTCCACCAATATTGCCTCTTCAAATCATGATACATCTTTGTGCTTCCCGGATGAATGGCGAACTGAGACCTATGAGCTTCGTCCAAAACGGCTTTCGTCACCTCGACGATAGCTGGAACTGCAAGACACTCCCGGAAGTACAACGATCCATCTGCATGCACGCTCCATTCTTCAAACTGTTTTCAATTATGAATCTGCACCCAAATCCCCTACAAATGCTAATCCTGCCACTGATTTTGCTTCACCATCTGAACAAGAGTTAGGGTCACCTCCACATGATATACCAAAACTCGATCATAGTCTTCACGATACCATAGCCCATACTCGCTCACTGTCGCATCCCTGCTCCAGTCCTCAAGAGCCAAATAAGCGAGAATCCCTGAAGACTTCCTGCTAAGCGCATCCGCGACCACATTAGCTTTCCCGGGATGATACTGCAACGCAAAATCATAATCCTCCATATACTATATCCATCTCCGCTGCCTCAAATTAAGATCCCTCTAAGTGAACAAATGCCTCAAGCTCTTATGATCGGAGAAGACCTGAAATGTCGCTCCATACAAATAACACCTCCAAATCTTCAGCGCGTGAATCACTGCCGCGAGCTCCAAGTCATGAGTAGGATAATTCTGCTCGTGAGGTCGTAGCTGTCTCGATCCATACGCAACCACGTGTCCATGCTGCATCAACACGCATCCAAGTCCACGTCCTGAAGCATCTGCGTAAACCTCATACGGCTCGTCACTGCTAGGAATAACCAACACTGGGGCTGAAGTCAACCGGTTCTTCAATTCCTAAAAAGCAAGCTCACATTCTTCATCCCACTCAAACCTAATATTTTTCTTGATCAATCTCGTCAACGGAGCTGCAATCTTCGAGAAATCCTTTACAAATTTCCTGTAATAACCAGTAAGACCCAAGAAGCTACGAATTTCTGCTACATTCCTTGGTCGTTCCCATTCCACTATGGCTTCAATCTTGGACGGATCCATAGAAATACCATGCTCAGAGATGACATGACCCAAAAATTTGACCTCAGTCAACCAAAACTCACACTTTTCCCTCTTAGCATACAACTGGTGCTCCCGCAGAGTCTGAAGCACGATCCGAAGATACTGCTCATGCTCCTCCTAAGTCTTAGAATATACTAGAATGTCATCGATGAACACAATCACAAACTGATCCAAATACAGCCTAAATATCCTGTTCATCAAATCCATGAAAGCTGTCGGAGCATTTGTCAACCCAAACGACATAACCAGAAACTCAAAATGTCCATACCGGGTCCTAAAAGCTGTCTTGGGAATATCCTCTTCCTTAATCCTGAGTTGATGGTAACCCGACCGTAAATCAATCTTTGAGAAGTACCACGAACCGCCTAACTGATCAAACAACTCGTCGATCCTAGACAAGGGATACTTATTCTTTAGTGTAACACGATTCAACAAGCTCCTGAAGTTGCCTCCTCAATTCTTTCATTTCTGCTGGCGCAATCCGATAAGGTGCCATAGAAATAGGTGTTGTCCCCGAAAATAACTTAATACCAAACTCGATTTCCCGATATGGTGGTAATCATGGCAACTCATCAGGGAAGACATCATCGAACTCATCAACCACCGGAATCGCTACACTTCCTCTCAAAGCATAAGGCTCGCACTCCAGATTTGCAAGAAAAGCACAACAACCTAGATTTCTTCGCCCTCCTAGACATGACTTCTTAAGACGCTCACTCGTTAACCAATCACCACCACCCTGGTAAGTGATCACCGTCCCCCTATCAAACACTAGGGTTACTTTTCTAAGTTGGCAGTCTACAACTGCATTATACCTGGACAACCAGTCCATCCCTAAAATTACATCATATGAGTTGATGGGGAGTACAATCAAATCACTTTTCAAAATCTCATCCCCAATCTTTATGTTATAAGATTTACATACACAATTCACACACACCCGCCCCAAGGGAGAAGTTATAACTAGGGGTTCATTAAACTCTTCTATATCTAATCCCAAGGCATGTACAAAAGAACTCGAAATGAGAGAATGAGAGGCACCTGTATCAAATAAAATGCGAGCTAAGGATTGAGAAACTAAGATCGTACCATCGACAACCGCGTTACTGGTCTGAGAATCTAAACCACCCGATGCCATTGCATGAACCTGCACTGGTGCCTTTCCTTTTCCTCTACCAACATTGCTGGGTCCTAGATTATTCTGCCGATACTACTGAGACGGAGACGACTGCATACTAGCTGTACTCGACGCTCTATACTGAGGGACGCTACGCTGGAAATGCTACGACTGTTGCCCTCGTGTCGGATATGAAAACTGTTGAGGAGAGAACTGAGGGTACTGCAACTGCGGATACTGTTGAGGCGGAGGTAGGGTCTGAGGCTGAGACTGACGACTAGCATCCTCTTCGGTCTAAGATCCAAGACGAGCACTCCTAATCGGGCAATTCCTCTTGATGTGTCCTGGCTGCTGACAAAAATGACAATGGAAGCTGTAGGGATTGCTGCGTCCGCTACTAGATGAACTGCTGCTACCACTGTTCGTGCCACCCTGCTTGCTCTTTCCTGGAGTTGGACGACTACTGGTGCTCTTCCTACCGCTCATCTATGATCCTCCTGAAGCTTTTACTTGATCCTTACAATACTGCGCATAATCATTTTCCACTAATATTGCTGATGACACAAGCTCTCGAAAACTTCTAAGTCGCAGAGCAACCACCTATCGTCGAATAGGAGCCTTGAGCCCTTCCTGAAACTTAATACACCTCTCGCACTCCGATGCCACTGCCGATGGAGCAAACCTGGCCAACTCATTAAATCTTGCCTCATATTCCCGAACTGACAAATCACCCTACTGCAACCTATAGAACTCAGCTGCCTTCTGATCTCTATACCCCTGTGAAAAATATCGATCATAGAACAGCTCCTCAAATCTGTCCCAATTGATATCGCCACCGCGTTCCAAACGCTTAGCTTGTTTCCACCAAGTGTTAGCACCACCCTCGAGCTTATATGCAGCAAACTCCACACGATACTCATCAGGCACACCAAGGGTATCCAAATGCTTCACGATCGAATCCAACCAATATTCTGCTAACTACGGATCCCCATTGCCATCAAAAGTCAGAATAGACGCACGTCGAAATTCCTTAAAATACGTATGCCGACGACCAACATCAGAATCCTCCAGCCTAGCCTTGGTTGCCATCTGCCGAAAAGCCGCAAACATAGACCTCATCATGCCCTCATCATTTCTGAACTCGGCGTTAGCTGTCGAACGACGTCTAGGTGCCATTCTCTCACTTTTGAAATAAAATTTAGACTGTCAGAGGTATTTCATTGTCATACCTATGTGTGCATAATTCCTAAGGTTCATAACCTAGCTCTGATACCATTCTGTCACGCCCCGGGGTACGGGAGGTGACGTGACGGATTATTTAAATTAATTAAAAAAAGAATTTGATTAAAATCAAGAATTTAGGGGTTAAATTAAATAATAAAAATGTGAAAGTTTCAAAACACATTTTATAAAAGAATTCATAAACATTAAGCAGGTGAAATCATTAAGCGAATAATAAAATAATAAAGATCCGCGAGTATGGGTCCCGCTGACCCACAACTTGTGCACACATATTGTACTGACAATATAATAGAACAACTGCAGTCCAAGCATAGAGAATATTAAAAACATTACATGCCTTGTCTAAATAATACAAATAACCTACTAGTCTTTCTACTGCTCATGGGTTCTGTCCGTTGAGCCCTCTCTGAACCTAAATGGGAATCCACCTAGAGGGGGAAGTTTAAAAACAAGTAAAATGTGAGCGAAAGGCTCAGTAGGACTATATTTAATAAATAATTTAATTTAAAAAAAGTCTCATTATTTAGGGAATTATTTAAAGAAGCCTTTGAATGAATAAATAAATTTAATAAAATCGTTCTTACCCAAAACACTTTAATTCGGTCGACCAGAAACATCATTTTCTTTTCCTAGGCAAACCACATGAATATCACCACCGAAGTGGCCCAGCTGGGTTTCGGGACCTGCCCCCAAGGTCAATCGCTACACGACCCGATCTCTGATATGGCATCATGCCCTTATGTTTATTTCTAACATTATTCAAAACTCATTTACCGAGTATTATCATTTACATTCATTATAAAGTTTATTTCAGTTCACGGTTTATTAAAATATAACTGATAAATCCATTTTCAATCAACCGTTGAAAATATTTTGATAAAATCCCTTTTCAAAGCCAAATCATTTGAACTATGTTACCAAAGAAAGGATAGAAGTCCTACCTCAATACTCGTGCCGATGCCCCACACCGTAATCTCGGTCCGCTATACGTTAGCTCCGAGAAACCACGAACAATCCTAGATACACACTAAGTCGATCAATATCTAGTTTGAGACATTCTATGTTACTAATCCATTTCGTGATGTCCTAGTGTGCCATTTGATTCTTTAAAATCATTTTATAAGGTTGGAATTTCAATCGGGGTTCAAAACAGTGAAAACGGGTGAAAAATCATAAAATTTTGCCATGCCCGGCCGGCCTGTTGGACACCCTGCTTCGGCACAGTTCGGCCTGCCGAAAACCAAGTCTGGTTGACCGGACATTCTCCAGGTTTGGCCTACCGAACGGATGAGTCCGGCCTACCGATCCTTTAAATCCGGCCTGCCAAACTAGAAAAATCTAGAAATCCCAGCCATGGGTTACGATTCTCCCAAAACTCAAATCTTGATTCTAACCTGTTTTTCTCAAATCTCAGGCATGGAAAATATTCATATATGATAGAAAAACATAATATAACACTTTTGAACTCATTTAAACAAGATTTGAACACAAGATTTTCAAAAATCTAAAAATGGGAAAAATGAGAAAAATGAAAAATCTTGAATCGAATCCATTTTTTTTCAATCTAAGCTTAGATTCTAGGTGTTCTAAGTTCCTTTAACTCAAATCAAAGCTTCTCTAAGCTCAAACAAACTTAGATTTCAAAAATGCACGAAAAATCAAAACTTTGAAAAAGTTTAGAAATTTCAAAACTAACCTCGAATCGAAGCTTTAAATCCATGTTTTTGGTTGCCAAATCATGTCCCCGAACTTCCTTCTTGCTAACCCGAAGCTTGGATTCGAATTTTGATTCAAAAATTTGATAGAGAAATGAGGGAGAATGAGAGAAACCGAGAGAGAGAGTGAGAGAGGAACTCACAAGGGGGAGAGGAGGAGAGAGAGAGTGAGAGCTGAGAGTGAAGAGAGAGGAAGAGGAGAGAGAATAAATAGAGAGAAATGGTGGGCGGTTTTACTGTGCGAAAACCATGTGCCACCCACGGTTTTGTAAAACGGAATATTTTTAACATTTTACAAACTGTTCTGCTTTTAAAACTCAAAACAACATTTTAAAACAATAAGAAATCATTAGAATTTATTAAATTGACAAAACAACCTAAAATTCAAAATTTAACCAAATGATCAAATTAATGTTGAAACATTAATTATGGCACACTAATTCATCATTTTACATTACAATAACATTAAATAAATTTTGGGGCGTTACATGTAACAATCTAGAGAGGGAGAAAGTACTGAAGAGCAATAAAGAGTGTAGAGTGAGAGAGGCGTTTCTCTCTTGAAATTTCTTGTTGTATTTTCTTGGAAAAATCTAGATAGGGAGGTGAGAGAAAAGATAAGAGAGCTTTGAGTGTTGTAATCTCTAGTTTTTGGAACTAAATAAGATGATCGAATTCTTAAGGGGAATTTGTGAATACATAGGCATAATTGGCCAAACCTCGATAAATTTGTGTATTTTGATCTTTGTTCTTTCAACTTTTTTTTTTTTGGCAATTTCCTACAGTACACTTATAAATTGTTCAACGACCCTCGTTTGTGTGATAGTATATGTAACTTATTTTAAAATTCCTAACAAAATGATGTTTTTTTCTTACTTTTTTATAAATTAAGAAAACAAATGTTACGTTTTGAAAATTGAGTAGCACATTTTCAGTTCTATTTTACAAAGCAACCTGGTTTATATTATAGTTGTTCTACTGTCATCCGTTTTATTAATGTTATGTTTTACTTTTGCTTGCAGGATCGATGCATGGGTCATGAAGTTGGCAGAAGAAGGCTTCCCCAAGGAAAGCGAGAAAGGTCAAAAATCTGATCAGATTATATATGCATTGTACAGAAATATTGTATTCATTATATTGGCATATGGAATGAAATTGATGATAGATCATCACAAGAAGGTCTTTAATTAATTCTTTCATTCTCAGTGAAGAAACTACTAGAATTTTTTCTCTTTTTTTGATAATTAAATAGTCTGTGGAAATGTTGTTTTTAACCATTTTGTTGTATTTCCTCGTCTTCTTTTGTCTTCAGTACTTTCTTCATAAAAAAAAAAAACTCTTTTCACCGTATGAATTGTAAGTGAACATTTTCTCACAGAATATTCAAACTGGTGCGAGGTTGTTGAGAAAAAAGGATAAAAAAATTATTCATTTCAGTAGCAGATAAATTCTAGGCAACTTCTATATATTGCATCAACTTTCTTTGAGTAAGATAATGTGTACATGTATCGTCTGCCTGCATATTCCTTCACGTATTTGGGTACATTATTGCGTCTTTTCCTCTCAATGTCGTTTTTCAAAAGTAATTTTGTTTACCAAGTTGTCGTTTTTCCAACTTGTTGGGGTTCTCCTTACGCTGTCGCTTCGTCATCGGTGTCGTTTTTCCCGTTAATTCTTATTTTCATAAACGGCACACCATTTATGTTCTATTTCGTTTTTTAATTTTCTTTTCTTTTGGTCTTCCGTATCCTTTATTAATTTACATTTCTGTTCCCCGTTCATAGTCGTTTGTTACCTTAGTTAATTTTTTAATTGTTATGTTGTTCATCATTTATTGTCGTTTTAACCATTTATATGCTTTGAATTATGTTGACGTCTTTCCAATTATTTTTTGTTTTCTATTTGGTATTGAATTTGATTTTCACATTATTGCCGTTTTACAAGTTTTTTTAACTTTTACCTTCCTAGTTTTCCTATAAATACTGTTGTTTTATGTTTCCTTTATCCCCCCTACTGACCCGTTTTCATATTTAAACCACTCTTACCTTTTACACTACTTGATGTCGTTTTCATTACATTATTGCCGTATTAGAAATACCTTCGTTGTTCCACATGTTTTGTCCTTTCTCCTTGTTGTTTTCCCCATGCAGTCGATTCTTCTTAGTTTTGCTGTTATTTTCCCCGCTTAAAGAGTTGCATGTTCCTTTTTTGTCATTTTTATTCTACTTTTTCCCTTTCTCTAACACCAAAGTTATATTTTTTGTCAATTTTCACCTCTACCAAAGTTATAACACCAATTTATTGTTCATTTCATTTCTTACTGTTTCCTTTCTTAAAGCTTCTGACGTTGATTTTCTTTCTTTCTTTCTTTCTTTCTTTCTTTTTCTTTTTTTTTTTAATTAAAGTCGTCCTGTTTCCTTCCGTTGTTTATTATTGAACTATTGTCGTATGTCACACTATTGTCGTGTACAAGTTTCCTGTCGTTTTAACCATATTTCTTTTTCTTCTTCATCTAAAGGTCAAAGTTCCTTATATCCTTTTTCCTTAGAAAAACAAAAAAAACAAAAAAAAACAAAACCTTTTTCTTCTTTCCCTATTTTTTCTCCTAAAAAAAAGTTCCACATAGTTAACCTTGAGTAATGTTGGGGTTTAATACACTCCTATACTCGCAAAAAATAAACTTTGGCAGAAATTAACACAACACGGGGCAAACATGCATGTGGTTTGACAAAATTGCCTAAGCCCATGGAAACTACAATGGTAGCCTATAGAAACTATAGCTTTTAATTTTAGAAACTACAAAAATATTGTTTAGATTTAAAAAACTTGTTTCAATTTTATCATTTATAGACATTTTGGACTAAAAGAATACAAAGATAAACAAAGATAATCTTAGTAAGTCCAAATTTATTTTTAAAATATTTTAACATTTAAGAAACCATAAAACTTATCCACTTTTTTTTTTCAAATTTGATGTTTTATTTTATGATTTTTTATGTTTCTAAAATTTTATAAACATATATTTTATAATTTTTAAAAAGTGATTGTATTGTTTTGTCTAATTTAATTTCTATTCAAAAGGAGTTTAAATGAATTGTTTAAAATATCAAAATAACATCTTTCTGAATTAAAAAAAACAAATTAAAATTAGTTAAAACTTGAAGATAAAATTATATAAGGTAGCTTTTTTTTTTTATGATAAGACGCAATAGTGTGCATCAGCTATGCACGTTCCAAACACAACCCCACACGTCAAGAAACAATCCCACCGTACACGTCATCCACAAGGAGTGTACACTTTCATATCGCCCCCCATGTATACAAAGTTTATATTCAACGATTTAGAGTGGTATGGTAAATAAAACACAAAATTATGCACACCGGAAATGTTTTGTCTTTATACACCGCAAGTGATATTCTACAATTTCCAACTTTTATGGCAAAAATTAAGCACATACAGATCCGTGTGAAAATGTCCTCACTATGAGATTGTTTAAGAGTTAACTACGTGTTTGGGACGTTCGACGTTGCACGAGCTGAGGTAGCTATTTTTACAATTATCTACTAATATTAATTATTTATTGTTAATCAACATAAATGTAGATCGTTTTATGTTAATAAATTCACAAATAAAACCCTTAAAAAAATTCACGGATAAAAAAAAAAAGAAAGAAAGGACAGCATGTTAAAAAAGAGAGATGCTTCTTGACTTGGGAAAATTATAGCTGCGGATAGCTCCTCATACGTAGCACATCTTCGCGTTCATTAAAAAAAGCAATTACATCATAAAATAACAAATTAGATCCCTTATTTATTTATTTATTGATTTGTTTAAAAAAAAAAACTCTCAAATTTCCACTGATTCCCATGCACAGACAAGCATTTTCCATGATATGTTATTTAGCTTAAATTGAACATCGCAGTTACTGAAACGAAAGCAAAGGTGCTGGAAACAACGGAAGTTTTTAAATTTCTCTTGAGAAAAAGTTGCACAATGATCCAACATATATTGCTAGAAACATAGTATATTACAAGTTATATAGTTTCAATCAAAAGTTATTAAAACATCTCATTTTCATTTTTCCCTTAATAATTCCACAAAGAGAAAAATTGTAACCAATTATTTAACGAAAAAAAGATTTACTGGTGTTAGTAATTTCTCTTGCAAAAAGCTTGAGACTCTACTTGCCACAGCAAAATGTCCTCCAGCAGTTGTTCAGGTGGTTTTCATCTAACGTCTCTTCATGCCCAATGTTTTTTCCCTTGAGGTAATCAAGTGGGATTTTATATTTAAAATAAAAATTGACTCTTTGCCTTATAATAAATTTGATTTTGAAGGTTGAGATGAACCCAATTTGGCAGCAGAAAAAATTAAGAGAATTATGCAAGAGAAATGGAATATCAGTTTAGGCATATTCTCCTTAAGGGGGTGCTAGCTAAGGACCATCTTGGGTAACAAATAGAGTCGCAAACAATGAGGTGCTCCAAGAAATTGATAATGCAAACGGAAAAACTCATGCTCAGGTAGACTTATCTATACTTGATTAGCTCCTTTTATATTAAGAGTCAAAATAAATTCTTGAAAAAAGATATAGAATTCACTTCCTCATATACTCACCTTTTAATTTTTTATTTCTTTGGCGCGTGAAGATTTGTCTGCGGTGGCTTTATGAGCAAGGAGTAAGCTTCGTTCCGAAAAGCTTTAACCCGGATAGGATGAAACAAAATATGAACATATTTGACTGGAATCTAAACTCGGAAGTTTTGAAGAAGATAAATGAAATTCCACAACAAAAAGGGAATTCTTCATCTATTTTCGTCTCAGAGTTAGGCCCTTAAATAGACTACTGAAGAGTTTTGGGAAGGAGAAATTTAATCAAGTGAAGGAAGAAGAAAAGAAGAACAAATAAATAAAGAGCAACAGAACGTCAGCTAATTGAACGGTTGGATATTTTATGTGCATCTTGTGTCGAATAAATAACTAAAGAGATTACGTGTATGGATAATGGAATGGAATCGTCTAAGAGAATATTGTTTTTTCCCTTTCTTCTATTATATAAATTGTTTTAGTTAAGAGCATGTATTGAGTATATGTAACATGTTTGAAGCTTTGAATAAGAGAAAAGTTTACTGTGATGTAGATCACATTGAAACCCTGTGTTTTACTTACATTACAATGGCATCTTTTGAACCAAAACTAATCACATTGATCCCTCTTGCATTTAACTCTGTTAAATTTTTGTTTAAAATGATTAAAATATCATGTTTAATCTCAACCATTGATCTATAAAAATAGATTATAACCATTAATTAAAAAAAAAACCCTAAATTCTCACCAAAGGCTACAAACAAGGACCCAAACAACCACGTCCAGTCACATTGTTGTCATGTTTGTTCACGTCATTGCTCGCTCTGAAACAACCACATTTGGCCCCCTTCTTCTCCCTGTCGACCATCCATCCCACCCAATTGCAAACTACCACCGCTTGCCCCCTTCCCATCTTTCCCACGTCGTCACCTACCACCTCAGGCCCCAACTCAGCCCACCCCATCGCCGCCCACGTCTCCCACGTCATGGCGCATCACCCAAGCCCGAGCCCAACCCACCTATGTCAACCATTTTCGGATCGCGCCCCTCTACCCCTCTCTGACCTCCATCGTTTACCCCCCAACCAGCCGTCGCACCCTTTTCTGTTCACCCTCCCCACGCTGTTGTGGCACCCCTCACTGATGCCTCTCGCCCCAATGGCTTCCTAGATCCATAGAAAGAGAGAGAGGAGAGAGACTAAGAGAGTTTTTGTGTGTTTTTGTGTTTTGTTGCTTTTGTATTTTAAACTTTTAAAATTCTATATTTGGTTTGCAATTTTTTAAAAACATATTTTTTTAGTTTTCTATTTTTCTTATAATTTTTAAATTTTATGAAAAAATAAAGAATTTGGTTAGATGATATAATGTTAGCTTTTGTGAGAAATGATTTTATATTTTATTCTATTTTAGTAGATGGAGAACATTTATAGCATCTTCATATGTTAGAAATATAATCTGTTCAATAATATTACAATTAAAAATAGATTTTTGAATTAAAAGATAAAAAAAATTATCTATAATTAGAGTGAAATTTATTGTTTTAAGTTTGTAAAAACTAATTAAACTTTTTTTTATGTTAAGTAAGGGCAAAAGGACCATTTCTAACACCATAAATAATTGAAAAATGTTTTTGGTTGGATATAAGGGTATTCTTGGCATTTTAAATAAAACTAACAATCAAATCATGACCAACTAACAGAGGCGTCCCTTTATAATTTTTTTAAAAAGTGAAAAGGTGTCAGTGTTATTAGTTTTGGTGCAACAGGTATCACTATAATTTGGATAAAATACATGGAGTTTCCGTGTAATTTATTATTATTGGCTTTTAATTATATGAATTAAAACCTTTTTTTTCATTTTATTGTTCACTTGCCGTGTTTTTTTCTTTTTTGGCTAACATTTGTGGCTGTGGATTACTTGACTTGAAACGTTTTTGCCATTTTATTGTTTACTTAACGGTTTTTTTTTTTTTTGGTTGTTGTTTATCTTTTTTTATGATCTTTTTTTTTTAATTATTATCTTTTTTATTATGATCTCTTTTAATTATTATGATCTCTTTTAATTATTATCTTTTTTTTTTGGTTGTTGTTTATCTTTTTTATTGAAACGTTTTTTCTTTTTTTGTTGTTTATCTTTTTTTGGCTGTCGTTTTATGATCTCTCTCTCTTTTTTTGGAGTTGTTATTATACTTTCCGCCCATAGTTGATGTATACTTATTCATTGTTATGTTAATTCTCGTTTGCAATACTTTTTCGTTTGGCTGTCGTTTATGTGTTTATTGTTGTTGATTTTCGTTGTTGTTGGTTTTTTTTTTGTTTTTTTTTTTTTTCACGTTCGTTGATTTCTATCTTCTCTTACTTCGCTGTTATTTTCACTTCCAGTTCGCGTTTTCACGCCGTTCAACTGGTGGATCATGATGAATAAGTTTTCTTTTTTGTTTTTTATTTTTTTATATGTTGGTCGTTGCTTTGTATGGCGATTGTCGTTTCCGCATTTTGTCGTTTTCCAATTGCTTTGTTTAGCATTTATGTTGTCGTTTGAATATTGCCTGCTGTTTTTGCAACTTTTCATTGTTTTTACGGTGACTTTTATTCACCTCTGAAGGTTTAATGTTTATGTTAATCATTCTTTCGCAAGAAGAAAGAAGAGATAACCGAATCCTTGCACCAAAATAGTATAAGTTGCTCATGATCTAATTGAGTGTTCCAAATTAATGCCTAAAATATGTTTTATATGTTGTTTGAGAAAAGAGTTAAAACTGAGAATTTAAATTAAAAATATTATAGAATATGAAACAAACATTGTAAAAAACTTTGTTGGAACTAGGACCGTGGCTTCCGAACAGCTTATCAATATGCTAAAGAATTGGGATTTTAGCTAGCTAGAAAGGTTAGTGGGTGTGAACATTATCTTAAACAACCTTTTGACCTAAATAGAGTTCCCAGATTTTATTAGCTTACAACCAATGTTTTGATTCGTTCGGATAGTTTGGCATATTAGAAATAAAAAGCTAATTTGCCTTTGGAATATTACTCATTTCTCTTTGATTATATTATTTATATATCCATCGTATTCAAGTCGCTAATAATAAATTAAACTTGTCATTTTCAAGTTTGAAGTACCATTTCTACAAATAAAAATATCCTTATTAAATGATATCTTCTTCATAATTCGATCCTAGTAACATTGTATATGGATACACATGTCCAATGTGAGTGACTGATAATTAGTTAATGTCTTTATAATCTCCTAATTAATTAGCAGCCATAGTGAAGGAGAATAATGAAGTATAAATGAAACAAAGGCCGGCAAGTGGATGAAGCTAGTTGATAATTTATAATTAAGTTTATGATTTTTTTTTTCAAATTGTAATTAATTAATAAAGAAATACAAATAAACGATGATTAATTAAAAATACGAACTTTGTTAGAAATGATTCTTGATTGACCAGGACAAAAAATTAGAGCCGACAAAAAAGACTGTTTGAATGTGCAAAGCATGTCAAGGAAGGCGGCTTTTATTTTATACAATAACCTGACTTTTTTTTTGTTTTTGCTTAGTAACAACCTGTTTTAGGTATACCGTAGGGAAGATTATACCTACCTTTATTCCGTTCTTATTTAAAGTCTTTGTCGCTTAATGTGAACGCGACTTAGACGCACATTAAGAATAGTTGTCATATGAAAATAATATGCCAACTATTATTATTATTGTTATTATTATTATTATTATTATTTTGTTCATAATTCTCTAAAACTAAAAGCAATTGTCATATGGTAAATAACGCTGATAGTGCTAAAGAATTGACAATTGACATTCTTCGTCCTTGAACACGCCTTCTATTGACTGACGATACGAGCCCCTGCCCAACTCCCCTAGCATCGCCTTTTTTTGACTTCTATTGACTACGTATAATAGTAGTTTATTATTATAACTTTTGAGTTAATATCGTAAAGTTTTGTACTAATAACATAAATTCCTCCTCAACTATAACCCATGCAATAGTATTCTTCCCTTTTCCTTTTCCCACCCGATTTTTAAAACATAACATTCAATGTTCATCCTCTCGATCTATAAGAAAAAAACTCTTTATGTTGGGATTTTGACTAAAACTAACACATAATAGGCATATGGTTCATAATTAAGAGTAATTGTAAAAACTCTATTATGTCTAAACCTAATCTGAAGTTAAAAATTTAATTTAAGTAAAATTTTTAATTTTAAGAAAATAAATTGAGTATAACTGTAATGACTAGAGAAATTCATTAATAGAATCTAATATTTAATTGGGTTTAATTAATAAATTTATCCTTAAAATTTGTATTTTCTGTAAAAATTGTGATAATGTATAAATAAGCAGTATTAATGGGAAACTCCACTGCGAACATGATGCAATGTTGGATTTTGTTAATACAGATTTTATGAGTTTAAATACTTAAAAATTTGTAAATAATATCCATAAAATGAATTTTATATCATAATTAATTGTAAAATTATGATATAAATGGATAGGTAATTAAGGTATAAATAAGATCACTACAAGAAAAACTACATTTAACGACATATTATTTACGACATGTAGTTTTTGAATGTCGTTGAAAAGTATATACAACGACATCTTCAACAACGATGTCATTAACGATATTTGAAACAATAATTAACGACATCTATATAGATGTCGTAATAAATGTCTCCTTTTAACGACAATAGTTTAGTGTCATTAAATTATTTAACGACAAATAGGAGATGTCGTCAAAGCCGTGGAGATTCTACGACACCCCTTATAGACGACATTGGTCAAGATGTCGTCTATAAAGGGTGTCGTGGAATCTTCAAGGCTTTGACGACATCTTCTACTTGTCGTTAAATACTTTAACGACACTAAACTATTGTCGTTAAAAGGAGACCTTTAATACGGCATCTATATAGATGTCGTTAATTATTATTTCAAATGTCATTAACGACATGTTTGTTGGAGATATCGTTGTATGCATTTTTAACGACATTTAAAAACTACATGTTGTAAATAATATATCGTTAAATGTAGTTTTTTTTGTAGTGGATATAGAGTCCACTAAAACCCTAATCCAGTGTAAAAGGGGGCCCGATGCGGTATAGGTATACTACTAAGTGAAAACACAGATATAAAAATTGTTATATTTGGCCTCCAAAAATAAACCAAAGATGAGTAAAATATTTTATACAGTCTAAGAATATGTTTTGTACTGATTTTACCACGGCAATATAAGAAAAATACTGTGTGGTGAAAAATTATACTGTGTAAAATTTTTGGGGCCCACTAAGTGGACACCCACTAAAATTTCATTGGGCCACCATACCATGAAAGGTGGCCCAATCACACCAAGCCATCTTAGGTAAACCAATTGATTACTTGGGAGTCACCAAGTGAGATAGGCATGAAATAAATGTTGAACCAAGCCAAATTTTTCCCATTTTCTTCTTCTTCACCCACAGCCACCATTAGAGCTCCCTTCAAAAATTTTCAACTTCACCTCTTTGCAAAATTGGCCCCAATTGAATTCAAGAAGCAAAGTTCAAAGGATTTTAGCAAATTTGAGGCAAAAACCTAAACTTTTATTCAAGTTTTCCTAGGGTTTTTCTTGGGTTAAGGGAGAAATTGATTCAAGATATTTTTACATGAAAAATGCCTAGGAAAAAGGTTTCAAAGGAGCCCTTGGAAGGCTAGAAGCACAAAGTTTTCATTTGGGTAAGTTTGATTTCTTAAACTTAAAGTTTATGTGATTTTTGTTTTGATTTTTATTATTTCAAAAGCATGTCGGTATACAAGCAAATTTTTTATTGAATTCCATGGCTATATGATTTATGGCATGTTGGTATTGTGGAAATCAATGGTTGGATGTGCAAAATGTTAATTTATGCAAAATATGATATTTTGTAATTTTAATGTTGGTTTTGCAAAAATGGTGATTGGGCATGAAAATGGTTTAGACAAAGGTGGGAACTGCCTTCACAAGGGTGGAAATGCTATTTAAAAATGGATTTTTACAAAAATAACCCAAGGACTAAATTGCAAGAAACAGTTTTTTCTCGGCAGATTTGAAAAATGCCCAAAAACACCTCTGTACAGTGAGAATTTTGAAAAAATTAAAACATAAAAGTTGTAGATCTCGATGAAACTATTTAATGTCGCAGTCGGTTCATCGAAAATCACATTCGTTTGTGAGATATTAATTTTACAAAAATTTGTTAAAATTGAAAAAAAATTTAAAAGGGCAAAAATGTCATTTTTCAAAAGGATTTTGGATAGGGTTTTTTGAGCAAAAATGATCCTTATGAAAAATAAAAAATTATGGTTTAAAAAGATTAATTTCAGTCCCGATGATAAAATTCTCAAAATTTTCAAATAAGGGGCAAAATTGCAAAGGTTTATTAAAATGAGGTATAGATGTAAAATAAAGAGACCCGACACCCTAGGGTATTATTTTAAGATCTATACGCAGCTATTTTCGCTAGAATAGCAAAATCGAGCTCGAAAAATTTACGAGGCCCACCGAGGGCAAAATCGTTATTTTTGCCCCAAGTAACCCGAATCGCTCCAAAACGTTCCAAAAGGGAAAAATGAATGATTAGAAAGATTTTTGCCCTTCGTTAAAGACGAGAGGGTAGAGTAAGATGAAAGTAAGAAAACCGAGATTATCGAAGTTGTATACAGTTATACAACTCGATTTATTAATTAATGATCGTTTTGTATTGAAACAAAAAGGAAATAGTGAAATTTGGCCAATAGCGTTGTAATTGGCCAAACATGACCCTAGAAGACTAGGAGACAGGGGACTGAGGTAAACTTGTGCAGCAGCCTAAACCAAGTAAGTACCCATCCCACCTATAGTGTGGAATTGTAAGTGTAGAATATGATATATATATATATATATGTATACTTGTGTGTATATCAAAGTGTATACCTATGTGTATGCTATAATATGAGTACCTATAAGTATATTAGTGTGTACTAGTGAGTATATAAAATAAATACCTATGTGTATATTATGTTGTATACTTGTGTGTATATTAATGTGTACCTATGAGTATATAAAGTATGTACCTGTGTGTACTATACCGTACAAGAGTATTTATGTTTTATGTATAACATGTGATTATAACTTCATGCATGGTATAATAACCATAATAATTGCAATGGTAAATATGTCACCAGAATTAAGAAGAGTGTAATACCGACTCCTGACTCAAGAAGAGTTTAAGGATAGAGTATGGTTTCAGTGTCACATGACCTATGTGTGCAATGGTACGAACACTTAGGCCTTACTTAAAGATAAGACATGAAAAGGATAAAGAATGTTTATAAGAAAGCATAACTAAATCATGCATTTATTTGAATGTGCATGTGGGCGATAATGGGACTTCTCTCATTAATTAGAGACGGGTGTTGTCCTTGATTAGCCTCTAGACTCATGGGCCTAGAGGGGAAACCTTGGGTGGCTCAATGAAGGCCTAGGTAATGGGTTTGGTTCCCTCGCCACGGATCTATAGGCAATAGCCAGGGCGTGTCGTTGGGTGACCGTGATGGAAGTGGTGTTGCGGTGATGCTTAAAAACGTGCTGCTTAGAGTGGATCTGTAACGACCTGCACCTCCACTTGGCATGATATTATCCACTTTGGGTCTAACCCCTCACGGTTTTGCTCTTAGGCTTCATCCTAAAAAGCCTCATGCCATTGGGAGGTAGTGTCATTACTTATGAACCACTACATATGACCATTCCCAAGCGATGTGGAACTATACAACCTACCATTTTTTGGCCCTCTTTGGATCAAGGGAATTATGGTTGTCACAATCACGTACCTTTGGGGGCCCAATGTCCTTGTTGGTCATACTTCTGGCTAGATCAAGGCTCTAATACCATCTACAACATTGTGACAAGTATAATTCCCTTAAGGCGAAGAAGGCCAAGAAAAAGTGGGTTATGTAGTCCCACATCGCTTGGGAATGATCATAGGTAGTTGTTCATAAGTAATGACACCACTTTTCTAATGGTATGAGGCCTTTTAGGGTGAAGCCCAAAAGCAAAATCGTGAGGGCTTAAGCCTGAAGTGGACAATAATATGCCAAATGAAGTTGCAGATTGTTATAGATTGTATCAGAGCCTTTGAGCCTTGACCTAGCCAGAAATGTGACCAACAAGGACGTTGAGCCCTCAAAGGTGTGGTCATTGTGACAAACCATAATTTCCTTGAGGTGAAGAAGGCCAAGAAAGAGTGGGTTGTGTAGTCCCACATCACTTAGAAATGGTCATAGGTAGTACTTAATAAGTAATGACACCACTTTCTAATAGTATGAGGCCATTTAGGGTGAAGACCAAGAGCAAAACAATGAGAACTTAGGCTCAAAGCAGACAATATCATGCCAAGTAAAGGTGCAAATCATTGCAAGATCTACCAGATTTGCTGAATCTAAGCGCCATGGATGGTCTTTGTGGTGCAATACCACCAGCATGGGGATTATCTTGTCCTCCTCAGTGCTCGTCTAAATTTGGCCCATTAATTTTTATAGAGAAAACTACACCAAATGCCCTTAAAACATACCATTTATTAAAATTGTCCTTTCTTCTTGACTTTTCAAAACTGCCTCCTTTCTATAATTATTATTTTTAATTTATATATATGTATCCTTCATACAAACAAAATCAGAGAACAAACTAATTCCTTTAAAAATTTTCTCTCTTCTCTACCTTTTTTCCCTCCTCTCTCTCCTCTCTATCCGCCCATTTTTTCTCTCTTCTCGCTGTTCGTCCTTAATCTTTGTAAGGCTCCAATCTCCGATCATCATTGTAGATGAGATGCTAGGAGTTACAGCTCCACACAATCTGCTCCAATGAGATCTCAGGAGTTATAGATCATCAAGTCGTTCTATGGTATTTTTCATTTATTGTTCCACCGCCTCTCGTGACAGCTTTTTTGAGTACGACGAACGAGGAAGAGATGCTCAATTTGGTGACAATGCTATCATTTGATCTCGACGCGATCTTTAACCTCGCTGTCAAATCTGTTCTACTTCACTGTCAATTTGGTGTCGAGACTCAATGCGAGAATGCAGATCTAGATTCTTCCCTCTCTAAGTTTGATCGTGACACAATCTTCGACCGTGTCATCATTTGCTCTAGTTTGCAAGTTTTGGTTTCACCAGCAGTCAAATCTATTTTACTTCCTATTAGATCTGTTTTGTGAGTTTTGGTTTCATCGGACAGGCTTGAATCAGAGGCGAAGATGGCCAAGTGTTGCTCCAAACAGAGTTGCATATTGCGTCTATTGTTCCACAACAAAACCTCCCTCTTTAGCAAGATTTTCGTCATCATTAGAGGTTCGAGAATGATCTATGCACATATTTATTTTTTTAAAATTTTCATTTGTAGATTATATTTAATTTTGGTATTGTTCTGGTCAAAAATTTGTTGTTTTTATTTAAGGTTTTTTGATGATTTTTGAAGTTAGAACTTATTATTGTATTGTTAGCTGATATTTACTTTGTTTTTTTTTTTTTTTGGTTGTAATGGTTTATTATAGAATTCCAACAATTTCTGATGATTTTTTGGACAGAATCTGATAGGTTTCAACAAATTCTGGGATAGAATCTAATGGTTTCGACGATTTTTTAGATAGAATCTGGCAGGTTTTGTGTTGGAATCTTACAGGTTTCATGTTGGAATTTGGCGCTTCTTTGTTTAAAAAAAATGTTGGAATCTTCTAGGTTTCAAGTTGAAACCTGAAAGGTTATAAACCTGCACCTGCATTGACGACCGGTGGCGATCGTCGCTTCTTTGTAAAAAAAAAATTTCAGAATCTGGTAGGTTCCAAGTTGGAACTTAGCAAAATACAATCAAGCACCTCCAGTCACCGCTTCTTTATTTCAAAAAATATTAGAATCAGGTAAGTTCCAAGTTGAAATCTAGTAGGTTACAACTCGGCACCTACACAAATACTACAGGCAGTCGCTATTTCTTTGTTTCAAAAAATGTTGAAATCTAATAGGTTTCAAGTTGGATTCTAGCAGGTTACAACCTGACATCCATGCTATCAACTGGAGGAGGTCGCTGCTTTTTTGTTTAAAAAAACGTTGGAATCTAGTAGGTTCTAAGTTGGAATCTAATAGGTTACAACCCACTCCGGCGACCAAAGGCGTGTTCCAATGGGTTCCATGATGGAACCTGGCGGGTTCTAACAGGTACCAAGATGGAACCTAGCAAGTTTCATTTCAAGAGGAAAGGAACTTAGACTTTTAATAAATAACCCTTTTTTAATTAAAGGGGCAGTTTTTAAACTTGAAAAGGTGGCCCTTTAGGGCGGCATTCTTGTGAGTTGCTCTCTATATTAATTACTATATGAGTTTGGCCTATTTCCTCATTGCACCTAATAAAAGGCATATACTATGTAGTTTAAAAGCTCGTTAAATTATTGATCATGGCTTAAGTCTTTTTCTTTGTATATCTCTCTCTCTTGGATAAGGAGGTAGAGATATCAACTTAATATGTCTCATATTCTCAAAATTAAATGGTGTTATTACTCGTAGGTATTAGTAAGAAGAGTTGGAACTCATAGTTTCAACTGTATACAACACAAAGCTTTTAGATGCTATAGAATAAAATAAAAATAAATTACAGTGTAATGCTCTCACATACTACAGTACTACAAGTTCAACCCTGAGGGCATGTTTACCAAACCATAAAGGAATATAAAGGAAAAAGGTAATAAGATTGGAAAGAAAAGTAAAGTATTGAGAGCGAGCATCATTCATTCTCTTTCTGGTATTTACTTACTTATTTGATAAGGTAATGAGAAACAATCTCATTCCCTTTCTAGTGTTTACTTTCTTAAGAATGAGGATCTTATTTAATATAATTACTTAAATATCATTTTTACATAACTAAATGAACAGTATGGATATTTTATGTATACGTCGGTGTCGAATAAATAAAAAATTTACGACACTGGCAAAAATAAATTAATAAAGAGTTTGCGGATGCATATCACATAATAAGTGTTTTTTTTTTTCCTTGAGAACTTGTATTGGATGCATGTCATATGTTTGATCTTTAAAAAAAAAGAAAGTTTGTTGCAATGCTTAAAGTTTACCATGGTTATTTTTGTTGTGATTTGGACTCTCTAATTCTTAGAAGAATGAAAATATGTGAAACAAAAAATTATAAAAATACCAACAAAATTTATAGTGGTTTACTCTCAACGTGAAAGCTACGTCTACTTTCACCTACTGCAATAAGTCGTGATAATGATGAAGAAGTTTATAAGAGAAAATATTAAACAGTCTCTCTATTTAGTGTTTTTTCTCTAACCTCTCTCAATTTTTTGAGTTATAGAAATAAGCCCTATAATGTCTTATTTATCGATTAACAAGAAAGAGGAAACAAAAAAAAACCCCAAAAATACAACCTTCTCGCGTCAAGCTTCGACCTTGCGTGGCTGCACTGTTTGGTGCTACCACACATGTTTTTGCTTTGCTCTAAGTTTTTGCCTTAGCTACCACGACCGCTCCATTTCGTCTGGTTACAGTGTGTGTCTACTGACTCTGCACTTAGCCGTGCCTCTTTTGGACGCCCCAGCGTGGGCTCTCTACTCGTGCACATGGCCGCACATTTTTCAGGCGTGGGATCGTGTATCCATTGCGTAGGGTGATTATTCGTAAGGCGTAAGACATAAGGCACTTCTTAACAATATTTTTTACTTGAATTAAAACATTTTTGACATTTTGTTGGTTACCTTGACGTTGGTTTTGGTTGTTGTTGTTGTTGGTGGTAGCGGCGGCTGTTATTTAATTAACATCTCTCCTTTTTATCATTTATTTTGACCCACAGTTGACGTATACTTTTGTTGTTGTCATTTGCAATTTGTCGTCGTTTTTGTTTGGACGTCTTTTATATAGTGATTGTCTTTCGTTTTATTTTTTTTTTCATTTTTTATTTTTTTATCTCATTCGTTGATATCTTTCCTCTTGGACTTCGCTGCGTTTTCACGTCGAGGTCTCCTTTTTTTACTGTTCAATAGTGAGTCATGAGGAATGAATTGTTTTTGGATCTTAACAATTTCTTCTTTACGGAGTGGTGCCAAAGGAGGACCTTGGGTAACAAATAGAGTCACAAACAATGAGGTTCTCCAAGAAATTGCTGATAGAACGGGAAAAGTCTTGCTCAGGTAGACTGAATCCATACTTAATTGGCTCCCTTCATATTTAAAGGTAAAAATAAATGCTTGAGAGAAAATATATAGAATTGACCTAATTTTCATAAACCCCGTATTACCAGCTTTGTATAGGAATCTCCCACCTAATTTTCTTTTAGTTTCTTCTTTTTCCCTCTCTCATTACAATTACTCAATCAAATCGTTCTTATTTCACTTGCAATGCTGCCTCTTTTTTTTGGCTTTAAAAAATAAGGAGAGAGAAAGCAAATTAATATATATATATATATATATATATATATATATATAATGAGGCAAAATAGAGACAAGAAATAAGAAGCATTAGCGAGATAACGAGAAGAGAGAAACGATGAATGAATTTGGCGATAAGAAATGAAAGAAAAATATGATAGAAAAAATGTGTAGAGTAATCGGTGATCAAGAATCAAAGTTAGAAAAAAGACATAGATACGAATATTGAGGACCAATTAAATGTAATGAGAAGATAGAGAATGCAAAAAAGGGAATTACATATTAAGAGACAGGAGATTAAGAAAATTTATGATGAAAACTAGGACAAAGATAATAATATAAGAGAATGATACTGAGAAAACTATTACAGAGTCAGAGAAAAAAAAGTATAGAAACGGGAAAAAAGATAATAATATAAGAAAAAGAAAAATGTTTTGAATTAATTTTTTTTCAAGAAACGTATATATTTATATTGGAGACTTTAGTTATAATAGTCCTTTTTATATGTTAACTTTGTTTTGTTATTAATTTTGTCGTTATTTTTCTAGTAAGTTATTAGTTTTGGTTTGTATTTTGTTATTGTTTGTTAAGTACTAAGCCGTAAATACCCACATTAGCTATTGTGTTAGAGATTTGATTATTCATACTGAATATAAAGATTGAGTGTTTTCTTTCCAATTTGAGAATTTTTTCCTTATGAGTTTTTTTTTTTTTTCTTTTACGTGGATTTTAAAATCATCTGTCAAGATAAGGCCGGGAAAAAAATTGTTTTTTTTTCCTAATTCTGCTGCATCATATATCAACCAACGAATTTTTTTTTTTTTTCCTTGAATTGATTAGGAGTGGTGACGAAAAAGACGTAGCAAAAGGATCACAATTTATAGACAACTAATTAGATAAAAATAGCAATTATAAAATTGAAATCGGCATTGCTCTCGTAATATACAGCAAAACAATTAGATCAAATTGTTGAAATTCTATCCAATCTCTTTGGAATAACAATTCCTATATTTTAAAGTCAACTAAACAAAATAATATGTGTTATTTTATTTTAATTCCCCCTGTTGAGGGAAATCTTCATGATGAGAAAATCATCTGAAGTTCATACCCTCTTAAAACCGAGCACCCGAACAGGTTGGCTGAAATGACCAATCCGACTAGGACGGTATCTGTTCGACTAGGGACCTATCCGACCAGGACGAGATCCGTCCGACCAGGGACCTGTCCGACCAGGACAGGATCTGTCCGACCAAGATCTGCCCGACCAGATACCTGTCCGACCAGGGACCCGTCTGACCAAGGCCCGTCCGACCAGGATCTGCCCGACCAGGGACCTGTCCGACCAGGGACCTGTCCGACTGGAACCTGTCCAACCAGGGACCTGTCCGACCAGGACAAAATCTGTCTGACTAGAGACATGTCCGACCAGGGACCTGTCCGACCAGGACAGGATTTGTCTGACCAGAGACCTGTCCGACCAAGATCTACCCGACCAAGGACCTGTCCGACCAGGGACCTGTACAACCAGGGATCCGTCCGACTAGGATCTGTCCGACTTACCCAAAGACCACCAAGTGGCACCATCTCAACCCTTCGTTGGGCAATCCTCCTTCTCCGGAGATCGTGACACCTGTCGCTGGACACCTGGGTTACGGGCCAAACCGGTCCATACCCGGATCCAAGCTAAACTCTATAAATAGGAGCATCAACTCCACCACAAAGGTACGAGCATTCTTCCCTCGCCTGCTCTGCCTTTCCTTAGCTCTTCCCGGTCAGAACACTGACTTGAGCGTCGGAGCGCCCTTGGCAGACACCAAACCGGTGTCCCCATACTCCGAGGCCTTCTCTCCTCTTGCAGATCCGACCAGACTAGGCCGAGCCGGGCAGAACAGGGAACCCGACCACCGTGCATCCCCGCACGCGGTGTTGTGCCGAAATCAGGCATCAACATCCAAAATGTTGATGCTTACCGCTGTCCGGCGTCAGATCAACAGCCACGTGTGACTGAAATACCTTATGACCTCCTCCTAAGCTTGCCCCTGGTCGGGAGTGAGTACCTGCAAGAGGGATGATTCAGAGAAAGGGGGTTAGTCAATAGACAAGGGCTCTCCGATGCTCAAGGCAAGTATTGCTCGGTAGAGGTTGGCAGCTAATTAGGTATGAGGAAGTCTCTCCCTTTAAAACGTCATAAATGCATCCTATTTATAGGCCACCAGCTGGATCGGGTGTAAGATGGGTTTTACCCATTACCTAGGTGTCACATCAAAGTGTATCAAGCAATAAGTGACAAGTGCCGCGTCCATTGTCCAATAGATTGGACTCTATCGGACGGCAGCACGTCTGCCTGGTGTTGGCCTACAAGGATGAGTAGTGACGTATTATGATGGATAGCATGGCCCGGCCCGAGCTACTGTACATCCCCGAGGTGGCAGCCTTCTTGGGGGTGTGCCCTTAGATAAATGGAAGGCACCTCGGGAAGAAGCATAAGTCGTCGGGTCGGGCGGTAGCCTATGTCTGCCGAACTAAGTTGTCGACCACCAAGTTAGGGTCCTCGGTGGAGGCGCCGAGCTTACCCTCAACACCCCCAATACGACAGAAATTAATAGATCAGGACGAACCTAACCGGTCCGCGTGCATTTCAATTTTTTTTTTTTAATTTGTTGATGTTTACTTGACGTGGTTTTCAATTGTTGTCGTTTTTAGGATGATTGTCATTTTATTATTATTATTTTCCTTAACAATATTAAATTCCATCACGCATAGGTGTGGAAATGATTTTTTTTTTTTGTTATGGTAATTAATTAATAAAACAAATAATAATAAACTAAGGTTACAAAGATGAACTTAATATCTGTTAGAAGTTAGAGTTTTTTTTTTTTTCCTACGAAAATTAGAAAGAATTTAAAAGTGATGGTGATTGACTTGAAGGGAAAATTGCTAAAACTGAGAAAAAAGACTTTTCGGACGTGGAAATCATCTCAAGGGAAGCTGTCTGCTTTCGTTTTATTTTTATTTTTGACAACAACCCGTTCAAGGCATATCATGCACGCAAGGAATTTATGCATATATTAATCTCAAAATATTTGTAACTTGCATATAAAAAATTATCTACGTTTATTCTTAAAATATTGTTAGGTCAAATGGTGCTGAAGGGTAGAAGTACTTTTAAGCATGTGAGAGTTAGGTTACCAATCTAATTTTATAAGCAAAATTTTCTGTCAATTCAATTTTTAGGGGGAATCAAATTAAAATCGAATTAACTCACAATTATACACCATTTCAAAGCCCTTAAATTATTGAATATGGTGCTTCTTCTTTTTTTCCTCGTAGTTTTCTTTAGAAGTCTTTTTTTTTTCTTTTGTTTTTCAAGGATAAGTAGGTGGAGATTTGCACTTAATATGTTTTAGGATTAAATTGTGAATTTACAACTATAAATAATTGGACAAATATTCCTTTCAACTCTTCCTACTCTTACCATGAAAAATTCGATAATATCCACACTCTAAATAATCCATATTTCTCATCCTCTTCAATTTATCCATCCATTTGACCAATTCCCCCCTTGTAAATCCACTTAAATCAATTCCGTAATTAAACATGCAATTAATAGAAATTATAGATTTATTTTATATATCAAAACATTTCGAAGTGAAGAATTTCTCTCTCTTTTATTTTCAAAATTTCAAATTTAGTTGTGCTAGCGGATATATTATTGTGGATACATCCCTAATCATTATATCACTGGTTAATTCATTACAACTTCTCTTTACAAGATTGTTTCCAACGAAATTTTAGTGCCAGACATACAACAGTTGTTAAGAAAACTATTACTAATATTTTAATTACTCATGATCTGCATGTCACTAACTAATTACGTAGTACGCGTCTCAAAACCAGTGTCCCCACATCATATAGAAAACCTTGGTAATGAAATTTCGACGAATAGAAGTAGAGTCAAGAGGCCCATGCAATAAAATACACCCTAAGTAATGAAAGTCTTTGAACGTCATTTTATATATCAATGCGTGTCAATACATGGAAAAAAAAGTCTGGTCAGACATTTACAACGTTTTTTGTCGATCTATATATTCTGGTAATATCATTTGTACATTCATGTGATACTCAATTTGTTTTAGTTTTAGTGTAACACTTAATAAATATAATCTAATAGTTAAAATATTAAATAATATACTTAAACTAATTGAGTGTTACTAAAAAAATATAAACAATGTCACGATGATAAATAAAAAATGTTAAAAGTAACAGATGGGTCAAGATGACCAGATATTATGAATGAATAATATACACACACGTCATAACTCTCTTAGTTTTGAAACTTATCAAGTAATACTAATTAACTAGTACAATTTTCGCTTTAAAAAAATTAATTTTAATTTAAATTTGATTCCTTCCTCTTTAATTTGACTAGATTCCATGGGTGTATATTTTTAGTTTAAGTCATTGGTCAACTAGTTCACATCTACCGCAGAAGCCGCATTCAATACTTATCACAACCAACCCCGTTTGCCAAAAGACAATAATACCCCTAGAAAATGCAGTAATTACAACATTAACTGCTCTACATATGCCTATAAAACCATAACGGTCTATCCATACATTCATCACTAATCCATACAACACTAGGGATTATTTCTTACTGAAATTATGGCCAACATTCCAAGGTTAAAGCTGGGCTTAACCGACTTTACAACTCCAGCTTTAGGCTTTGGAACAGCCTCACATCCTCCTCCCAGTCCTGAAATTACAAAAGGTGCTATTCTTAATGCAATCAAGCTAGGGTACAGACACTTTGATACTGCGGCTATCTATCAGACAGAGAAGCCACTTGGTGAAGCAATATCCGAAGCTCTTTCCCTTGGACTCATCGCATCAAGAAGCGAGCTTTTCATCACTTCGAAGCTTTGGTGCACTGATGCCCACCACGACCGAGTCTTGCCTGCCATAAAGAATACCCTGAAGTAAGATATTCAAATTACCATACAAGAATTTTGAGAGCAATATTAAAATTATTTTTTCTTTATATTAGTAATAACACTCGTACATATATTAACACATGTTGTATGTATTAATTTTCTTCTATGTCAGGAATCTTAAGACAGACTATCTTGATCTGTATCTTGTTCATTGGCCAGTGGCAATGAAGCCTGAGGCAACTTTTCCCATCAAGAAGGATGACCTTCTTCTTATGGACTTTAAGTCTGTTTGGGAAAGCATGGAAGAGTGTCAGAGACTAGGCCTCACAAAATCTATTGGTGTTAGTAATTTCTCTTGCAAAAAGCTTGAGACTCTGCTTGCCACAGCAAAAATTCCTCCAGCGATTGTTCAGGTAGTTTTAATCTAACGTCTCTTCATGCCCAATGTTTTTTCCCTTGAGTTTATTAAGTGGGATTTTATATTTAAAACAAAAATTGACTCTTTGCCGTATAATAAACTTGATTTTGAAGGTTGAGATGAACCCAATTTGGCAGCAGAAAAAATTAAGAGAATTCTGCAAGAGAAAAGGAATATCAGTTGAGGCATATTCTCCTTTAGGGGGTGCTAGCAGAGGACCATCTTGGGTAACAAATAGAGTCGCAAACAATGAGGTGCTCCAAGAAATTGCTAGTGCAAACGGAAAAACTCATGCTCAGGTAGACTTAATCTATACTTAATTAGCTCCTTTTATATTAAGAGTCAAAATAAATTCTTGAAAAAAGATATAGAATTCACTTCCTCATATACTCACCTTTTAATTTTTGTTTTTTTTGTGCGTGAAGATTTGTCTTCGGTGGCTTTATGAGAAAGGAGTAAGTTTCGTTCCGAAAAGCTTTAACCCGGATAGGATGAAACAAAATATGGACATATTTGATTGGGAACTAAGCTCGGAAGATATAAAGAAGATAAACGCAATTCCACAACAAAAAGGGAATTCTGCATCTATTTTCGTCTCAGAGTTAGGCCCTTACAAGACTACTGAAGAGTTTTGGGATGGAGAAATTTAATCAAGTAAAGGAAGAAGAAGAGAAGAAGAAGAAATAAATGAAGAGTTGAAGAACGTCAGCTAATTGTGTTGGAATTAATTTCAATAATATGTGGGCTAATATATTAAATAAATGTGTATTAATGCAATCAGATAAATTTGGTCTAATTAAAGTGATCTAATAAAGTATAAAGTTTTGTATTTTAAACCATCTTATAAAGTGTGGGCGTAAATTTATGTGTAGAGACCTAAAGTCTAATTTTTATTTTTATGATAGGCCAAAATAGAAATAAGACAAAGTTAAAATATTATAAAAGGTTATGGTCCCTGAGTCAAACGTAACATTCTTTTCTGGCATCCCATCACTGAAAAAGAGAGAAAACTTCCTCTCGGAGAAATGGTATTAACTTGGAAGATCAAGAACCAAAAATTCAATCGTTCAAATAGATTTAGGTATACTTCCGCTAAATTTCTTGATGAATTAACATAAGTTCTGAGATTAGATGATGGTTTTCATCTATAAATTTTGTTTCAACAAGTGGCATCAGAGCCGTCTCATGTTGAATCATCAAGAAATATTTTCTCAAATTTTCAGTTTATTCATATGTATATGGATTTATAGTATACAATATGGTTGCTATATGACTGTTTAATATATACGTATGGATTCAGTGCATAAAGGATTTGTTTTCATTGAAGTCACAAACAATTTGGTTTTATATATATGTATATACAATTTTGTGAAGTCAATATGGTATCTGTCGGTTGGTTTTATATATTCACGACCAATTGAAACAAATGTATATATGCATATATGGCACACATGCTAAGTAACCATTAATTATGGCTGTTGTTCATAATTATTGAATTGTTGACTCCTTTTTCCTTTTTGTGAGTAATGGCTACCGTTAATTAAAAAAAATTGATGAAAATGGTTTTGCATATACGATTTCATTGAAATCGTTTTCAAATGGATTAAGTAACCCTTTGGTTTACCGGCGGCAATCTCACTACTGTTAGCAAAGAACTCCGACCGAGACAATCAGGCCTCGTCAGAGATGGAGAGTTGCGGCTTCTGGCCGTGGCGGGGCATGAAAAACAGCGGCCAAAAGCCGCTGCATAAGAAGAAGAAGAAAAAAGGAGAGGGTCCATGTTGGGTTTTGGTCGGCAGTCGGATGCTCCACAGCTGGCTTCGGGTCTCTCTGGGGGCCGCCAATAGGCTGCACCGGTGAGCAGAGCCGCGGTACAGGCGACGACGAAGTTCCTTTGGCAGTTGGCGGCAGCCTTAGCCAACCGCCTGGTGTCGTTTCCTAGGGGGTCATGACCCCTGGGTGTAAAGCAAATTCTGGGCTTTAGCCCAGAATTTTCGTCTGGTCTACACAGGCCCGTGACTAGATGAAACCCAAGGGCTCAACCCCTAGGTGACCAGACACCAAAAAAAAAAAAAATGCTGGCTACTTTTACACGGGCCGGGCCAGTGACCGGCAAGAAACTTAGGGGCTCAACCCCTAGGTGACCCGAATAATTAAGAAAAAAAAAGGGCCTGGGTCATTTTTCATTTGGGTTGGGTTTTAATATTGGGTCAAATAATAGGTTAATGGGTTGGGTTTGGGTAATTGAGTTTGGGTAAAGAGCTGGATAGGGTAACCAATCCGTACAGCACCCAACCCGCAAGGACCCAACCCGTTGACTTTGACCATTGGTCGTTGACTTTGACTTTGACCAAAAAATATTTTTTTATTTTTTATTTTAATTCTGGTCATTTTTTTATGCAATTTTAAATTCAAATATTGGTATTTTATATATATTTTAAGATGAATTAATTGAAGCAACATGTCACCAAAGTGACATCTCTTGTAGAAATTAATTTATTTTAAAATATAAATACTTGTGTCCATGCAACGTATATGTGAATATTGACCAGCCCAAAGAAAGGTTAATATTTAACAAAATTGCATGTACACCTGTAGTAATAAACATGTGATGATTATCCAGTTTTACATGTGAATAATAAATCAACCCAAATGAAGATTTATTGTTTGACATGTACTTATTGTCAATGTTTGATTACTACACCAAGAGTACTGCTTACAAGGTAATATTTCTATCCAAAGACTAAATGTTAATATTGTGCTATGTATCTTATGATGGGCCCTACCATTATTTGAATTTATTTAAGTATGATATGGAACTTATGTGAGCTACTTGTTTTTGTTGTTTTGTTGTTTTGTTCTTTATTCAATTGCAAGTTCTGCTTCTAATATTTCTGCTAGCATCAATTTAATTCTCATGCTTAATGGCACAAACTTCAAGGCATGGCAAGAGAACATTATGATTGTTCTCGAAGTCATGGATCTAGACCTTGCATTGATTGTTGAACGACCTCCTGACCTTACAAATAACAGTTCCTCTAATGATAAGAAGGACATGGAAAGGTGGGATCATTCGAATCGCATGAATCTAATGATCATGAAGTGTGCTATTCCAGAAACTTTTAGGGGCACTATGTCTGAAAAGGTTACTACAGCCAAAGGTTTTCTTGAGGAAATTGAAAAGAGGTTTGCCAAGAACGAAAAGGCTAAAATAAGTACGCTTTTTGCAAACCGTGTTTCAATGAGGTATAAAGGAAAAGAAAACATAAGAGAGTACATCATGGAGATGTCTCATCTTGCTGCAAAACTAAAGGCACTTAAGTTAGAGCTGTCTGAGGACTTACTTGTGCATTTAGTTTTGATATCCTTTCCTGTACAGTTCAATCAATTTAAGGTGAGCTACAACTGTCAAAAGGACAAATGGTCCCTTAACGAGCTCATCTCTTATTGTGTGCAAGAAGAATAAAGGCTGAAGTAAAAGAAGGTAGATAGTGCTCATTTGGCTACAACCTTTAAGGACAAGAAAAAGAAAAAGGAAGAAAGGTAAGGAAGCTGTAGGTGCAGCGCCACAAAAGAAACAACAAAAGGGACAAGGTGATGAATTTGTCTATTTCTTCTGTGGAGGTAAGGGACACAAGAAAAAGTAGTGTACCAATTATCACGCATGGCATGCAAAGAAAGGTACACTTCTTAATCTAGTTTGTTCTAAGGTTAATTCAACTTCGGTGCCAAGACACAGTTGGTGGATAGATTATGGTGCTACTGCTCACATAAGTGTGTCTATGCAGGGTTGCCTAAGCTGCCGAAAGCTAAGTGATGGTGAAAGATACATCTATGTGGGCGATGGCAAATCAGTAGAAGTTGAGGCAATAAGAACATTTAGATTATTATTAAGGACTTGATTTTATTTGGATTTGAATGAAACTTATGTTGTACCGTCGTTTAGATGTAATTTGGTTTCTGTTTCTGTATTGGACAAATTTGGTTATTCTTGTTCATTTGAAAATAGTAAATTTAGTCTTTTTCAAAATTCAAAAGTTATAGGTTTTGGTTCTTTATCTGTTTACAATAACTTTTATTTACTTAATACGGTTGCCTCATTTAATGAAACATTGCATATAAATACACGTGGTGTAAAGCAAAAATTAACCAATCAGAATTTCGCTTCATTATGGAACAAGAGATTAGGTCACATCTCTAATTAGAGAATTGAGAGACTTGTGTCTGACGAAATTCTTGATCCCTTTGATTTTATAGATTTTAAAATTTGTGTTAATTGCATAAAGGGGAAACAGACAAACATAAGGAGATTAGGTGCCAACAGGGCCTCAGACGTCTTAGAACTAATTCATACATAAATTTGTGGGCTATCCCTACGGCTTCTTGAAATGGTCAACAATATTTTATTACGTTCATAGACGATTTCACACGATATGGCTACCTGTATCTCATTCATAAGAAGTCCCAGTCACTGAATGTGTTCAAGAATTATAAGGTTGAAGTTGAGAAACAACTCAACAAAAGGATTAAAGGGGTCAGATCTGACCGTAGTGCATAATACTATGGCAGATATGATGGATCAGGTGAACGATGTCCAAGACCCTTTGCTAAGTTCCTAGAGGAGAGTGGTATCGTCCTACAGTACACCATGCTGGGATCACCTAGTATGAATGGTGTTGCTGAGAGGCAAAACACAACACTTAAGGACATGGTGAGGAGTATGATTAGTCATTCTACCTTACCAGAATTTCTCTAGGGAGAAGCTTTGAAAACTGCAGCTTATATATGCAATAGAGTTCCAACTAAAGCAACTGCTAAAACCCCTTATGAGCTTTGGGTAGGCAAAAGGCCTAGTTTGAATCACTTGCACATTTGGGTTTGTCCAGCTGAGACAAGGCCTTATAGGCCTAATGAAAAGAAACTGGATTCTAAGACTGTCAGCTGCTATTTTATTGGATATTCTGAGAGATCAAGGGATTACAAATTTTATGATCCCACGACTGAGTCAATTTTTGAGACAGGAACTGCTCGGTTCTTTGAGGATGTTGAGTTTGCAAGGGGAGATAGGGTGAAGGACTTTGTCTTTGAAGAGGAATATGTTGATATTCCTATAGCTATTATTGACATTGATCAGGTTCCTATCCCTGTCATTGTTCAAGAAGCAGATCTAAATCAAGATAATGTCGGAGAACCTCTCATTCTAGAAATTGTTCTAGAAGAACAAACTCTACCACTTCAAGAACCTATGCCATTAAGAAGATCTACTAGAGAAAAGAGAAGCGCGGTGCCAGATGATTACATTGTATTTCTCCAAGAACATGAGTTTGACATTGGTGTGGTGGAAGATGATCCAATCAACTTCCGTCAAGCCGTAGAAAGTTTTAAATCTCAAGAGTGGATTGATGCCATGAATGAGGAGATAAAGTCCATGAAAGATAATGATGTTTGGAATCTTGTCCCATTCCCTGAAGGTGCTAAACCCATTGGTTGAAAATGGATATTTAAGACCGAGAGGGATTCGAAGGGCAATGTGGAGAGATATAAGGCTCGTCTTGTTGCAAAGGGCTTTTCTCAAAAGGAAGGCATCGACTATAAAGAGACTCTCTCCGGTTTCTTCGAAAGACTTTTCAAGACTATAATGGTAATGGTGGCACATTTTGATCTTGAGCTTCACCAGATGGATGTTAAGACTGCGTTTCTCAATGGCGACATTGATGAGACGATCTATATGGTGCAACCAGAGAACTTTGTGTCAAGAGATGCAAAGAAGATGGTTTGCAAATTAAAGAAATCCATCTATAGGCTTAAGCAGGCATCCGTCAATGGTATTACAAATTTCATCAAGTTATCATCTCGTTCAATTTTGAGATGAATATGGTCGATAATTGTATATACCATAAGTTCAGTGGGAGTAAGTACATTTTTCTAGTTTTCTATGTCGACGACATATTGCTTGCCAGTAATGACATAGGCTTATTGCACGAAACCAAGAGATTTCTATCAAAGAAATTTGAGATGAAGGATCTTGAAGACGCCTCTTTTGTATTAGACATACAGATACACTGGGATCGTTCTCGAGGTATACTTGGATTATCACAAAAGAGCTATATCGAGAAGGTACTTAAAAGATTTGGCATGCAAGATTGTAAACTAAGTGACACCCTTATTGCTAAAGGAGACAAGTTCAGCCTCAGTCAATGCCCCAAAAATGACTTTGAAGTTAAAGAAATACAGAAGATTCCTTATGCGTCAGCCATAGGGAGTCTGATATATACTCAGGTTTGTACGTGTACAGATATTGCGTACATTGTTGGGATGCTAGGCAACTACTTAAGTAATCCAAGGATGGTTTATTGGAAAGCAGCCAAACGAGTCATGCGGTATTTACAGAGAACGAAGGATTACATGCTCACATATAGAAGATCGGATCAGTTGGAGATCATTGGGTATTTAGATTATGATTTTGTTGAATGCCAAGACAGTCGGAGATGCACATCAGGCTATATCTACCTGCTAGCTGGAGGAACTATTTCCTAGAAGAGTGCTAAGCAGACACTAATAGCTTCCTCCAGCACGGCAGCAGAGTTTGTAGCATGCTATGAGGCATTGAACCATGGGATATGGCTACGGAATTTTGTCACTGGGCTACGAATTATGAATGAAATTGAAAGACCACTTAAGATATTTTGTGACAATAAGTCAGCAGTGCTATATTCTAATAAAAACAAGAGCTCAACAAAAGTCGGAGCATATAGACATTAAGTTTCTCATTGTTAAAGAAAGAGTACAGAGTGGTCAGGTGTCTATAGAGCCTATTGGGACAAACTCTATGGTTGCGGATCCACTTATGAAAGGAGTACCACCCAAGGTCTTTCATGAGTACACTGCTCATATGGGTATTGTATCTCTTGAGGATATGTCATTTTAGTGGGAGTTTGTATTTTGGATGCTTTCTTGTTATAGACACATTTTGATCTTTACTTTCTACATAAATAAAGTTTACAATTTATTTTCACTCTAAATATGTTTGATTTGATCTCACTAAGGAATAAGGTTGGACCAGTATAAAATAGGCATGTTAAGATCACATTGCATGAAATTTCCTTGCTACACATCCATAATTGATCCATGTCATTCGTTATGTTGATATACGTGACCATTGATGGGTTTAGTTACGTTGAATGTAACAAAGACCGCTTTGATCCTATATTAATATGATTGATGGACCGGATTGATTGGAGATGCTTTTGGCAATGATAGCACAATTCATGAGCTCATAAGGTATATTTCACATTTATAAAGTTTCATATATAGCCCAAGTGGAAGATTGTTGGAATTAATTCCAATAATATGTTGGCTAATATATTAAATAAATGTGTATTAATGCTATCAGATAAAGTTGACCTAATTAAAGTGATCTAATAAAGTATAAAGTTTTGGGTCTTAAATCATCTCATAAAATGTGGGCACAAATTTATGTGTAAAGACCTAAAGTCTAATTTCTATTTTTATGATTGGCCAACATAGAAATAAGACAAAGTTAAAATATTATAAAAGGTTATGGTCCCTGAGTCAAACGTAACATTCTTTTCTGGTATCCCATCACTAGAAAAGAGAGAAAACTTCCTCTTAGAGAAAAGGTATTGACTCAAAAGATCAAGAACCAAAAATTTAATTGTTCAAATGGATTTAGGTATGCTTCCGCTAAATTTCTTAATGAATTAACATGAGTTCTAGGATTAGATGATGTTTTTCATCTGTAAATTTTGTTTCAACAAATTGAACAATTGGATATTTTATGTGCATCTTGTGTCGAATAAATAATTAGGAGTTTACGTGTATGGATAATGGAATGGAATCGTCTAAGAGACCTTTTTTTTACTTTTTTTTTCTATTATATAAATTGTTTTCATTAAGAGCTTGTATTGAGTATATGTAACATGTTTGAAACTATGAATAAGAGAAAAGTTCATTCTGTTAGATCACACTGATACCCCTGTGTTGGTCCCAAATTATAGCGATATCTTCTGAACTAAAGCTAATTATACTAACACCCCTACACTTAAATGTGTTAAATTTTTGTTTGAAATGACCATAATATTCTGTTTAATCTCAACCATTGATCTATAAAAATAGATTTTGGCTATTATTAAAAAAAAAACCCTAAATTCTCACTAGAGGTCCAAACAAACAAGGACCCAAACAGCCACGTCCACTCACGTTGTCGCCATGTCTGTTCACACTGTGTCTCGCTTTGTGACAACCGTGTTTGCCCCCCTTTCCCCCCCGTCAACCATCCATCTCACCCAGTCGTAAACTGTTGTAGCCTGCCACCTCCCATCTTTCCCATGTTGTCGCCCACCACCTCAAGCCCCAACTCAGCCCACCCTGTTGCCACCCAATATCTTCCACATTGTCACCCACCGCCCCAGCCCTAGCCCAACCCACCCCATTGACCACTTCCAAATCGCGCTCCTCTCCCCCTCTCCGACCTCCATTGCCGACCCCTCAACCAACCATTGTACACTTTGCAATCACCCTCCCCACCCCGTTGTTGCCCCCTCACTTATGCCCCCACCCCAGTGGCTTCCCAGATCTGGAGAAAGAGAGAGGGAGAAAGGGGTAAAGAGGCTAAGAGAGTTTTATTTTTGTGTGTGTTTTTGTGTTTTTGTTGCTTTTATAATTTTAAACTTTTAAAATTTTATATGTGGTTTTTTTTTAATTTTTTTAAACTTATTTTTTTAGTTTTTTTATTTTTCTTCTAATTTTTAAATTTTATGAAAATAAAGAATTTAGACAAATGATATAATGTTATTTTTTGTAAGAAATGATTTTATATTTTATGCTATTTTAGTGGATGGAGAATATTTATAGCATTTTCATATGTTACAAATATAAATCATTCAATAATATTACTATTAAAAATAGATTTTTGAATAAAAAAAATAAAAGAAAAAACATTTTTGTCTATAATTAGAGTGAAATTTATTGTTTTAAGTTTATAAAAGCTAATTAAACTTTTTTTATGTTAAGTAAGGGAAAAAGGACCATTTTTAAACCGTAAATAGTTGAAAATTTTTTTGGGTTGGATACAGGGGTGTTCTTGACATTTTAAACAAAGCTAACGATCAAATCATGGTCAACAAACAGAATAGGTCTTTTTATAATTTTTTAAAAAACTCAAAGGATGTCAGTGTGATTAGTTTTATTATAGCAAATGTCACTACAATTTGGATAAAATATATGAGGTGTCGTGTAATTTACCTTTATTGTTTTTTTGATTATTTGAATTAAAACGTTTTTTTAATTTTATTATTTATTTGACGTTTTTTTTTTTTTTTCTTACATTTATGGCTATTGATTACTTGAGTTGAAACGCTTTTGCCATTTTATTGTTTACTTGACGTTTTTTTGTTGTTGTTTATCTTTTGGCTGTCGTTTTATGATCTTCCTCTCTTTTTTGGAGTTACTATTGTACTTTCGGCCAATAGTTGATGCATACTCATGCTGTTGTTGATACGATGGTCCTCGTTTGCAATATTTACCATCTTTTTGGTTTGGCTCTCGTTTACGTGTTTGTTGTCGATGGTTATCGTGGGTTTTTTTTTTTTTTTTCCACGTTTGTTGATTATTTTCTTCTCTTACTTCCCTGTCATTTTCACTTCGAGTGAGCCTTTTTCACGCCGTTCAACTGGTAGATCATGATGAATAAGTTGCCTTTTTTATTTTTTATTTTTTTAATATGTTGGTCGTCGCTTGCATGGCGATTGTCGCTTCCGAATTTTGTCGGTTTCCAATTGCTTTGTTTAGCATTTATGTTATCGTTTGAATATTGACTACTGTTTTTGCATCCTTTCATCGTTTTTATCGTGCCTTTTATTCACTTCTGAACGTTTAATGTTTATATTAATCATTCTTTCGCTGCAACTATTTTGCTCTTATATAACTCTCTAAACAATATTTCGGTGGAAGCAATTATCACATGGTAAATAGTGCATTTGTGCTGAAAATGGTAAAGCATTTTATAGAAAAAAGAAATAAAATACATACAGACAATTGAGCCTTTTGTGACGTGTTTGAAACTTGCATTGATTTAGGGTTTTAAGTTTTAACTCATGGTGCAATAACTAATACTAGAGCTCTTGCTACTCCGAATTGGCAAATTGCTTTCTCTAAGGCAGGGTTGAGAGAGACGGTTACAGCGTGCAGATAATGGCTAAAATCATGGGAATTATTCCCCATATTTAATGGAATAAGGGCTGCACTTTTTTGGTAAACGGTTAGCCTATTACCAAGTCAAAGCTTGGTTTTCTTTGGTCTGTTGATAAAAGAAGTTGGGTTTTTAGCCCATTACTAGGATAACCCAAAGAAAACTCTCAGACCTTAAGTTCATTAAAGAAGGGAATTGGGTATTAAAGTTTAAAGGCCCATAGATGGATTGGGCAAAGGATCCGGGTTGGACCCGATTTAATCTTGACCCGAACCTGTTGAACAACCCAGTTTAACCGTTGACTTTTTGACGTTGATTTTAATCATTGACTTTGACCTTTGACATTGACCAAAAAAATTTCCCCTTTTTGTAAAGCATTAAATCATAGTTTTAAAATTAAATTAAATTGAAATAAAATGGCCAAATCTTAAAGTTTAATGCCTATTAAGTTGTATAGTATTATTTTTTTATTTTGACGTCCGTATTAAGAATAATTTGTTAGTCACCAAAGTGACCAAATTAAAACGTTACCATAGATGTCAAATTAAATAAAATTCAATTACCCATGATTGTATGATGCTATTACTGAAATAACATAATGACATATATGTCTTTCTTTATAATGGGTATATTGAAGTTAATTGATTATAAATATTTAAGGATTGTTCAAAGGTTAATTAGTTATTTTCTAATCATGAACATAAGAATGGTTAATTGATATATTTGATTAAATATGTTTGGTACATCCAAAGATTACGAGCATGTCTAATTGGAGTATATTTAATTACCAATTATATGAAATCCAAAATAATAATAATAAGCATCAATTATGTTTGTTGACATATGTTGTTGGATCACCCAAAGGAGTACTTCAATATATCTTTTATGTTTATGTGAATGTTATCTGAATATGTATTACATGTTTATATTTATGACTCAAAGCATTAATATATGAGCATTCTATCTTCTTTGCAGCATTTGCCTCTATTTCTCTTCATTGCAAGCTTCGTCTATTATGAAGTTCAATGGGCTTAATTTTCCTAAATGGTCTAAACAAGTTCAATTTCACTTAGGTATTTCAGATCTTGATTTGGTATACTTAAATGATAAGCCCACTGTTATTACTAATGCTCGCAGTGCTGAAGAAAGATCTTTTCATAATGCTTAGGAAAGATCAAATAAACTAAGCTTAATGTTCATGTGGATGACAATAGCAAAGAACATCAAGGCAACGATACCTAAAACTGATAGTGTTAAGAAATTTATGGAATCTATGGAAAGTATGTCCCAATCTGACACTGCTGATAAGTTAGTTCCTGGGACACTAATTGGTGCGTTAACTATCATGAAGTTTGATGGTTCTCATACCATGCATGAGCACATCACTGAAATGGTAGACATGGCAGCAAGATTGCGATTCATGGGAATGAAAGTGAATGAAAGGTTCCTTGTGCAATTCATCATGAACTCCTTGCCTCCTCAGTATATTTCATTCCAAATAAACTACAACACTATAAAGGACAAATGGAATGTAACAGAATTGCAAACTTTGCTTATTCAAGAGCAAACAAGGCTGGACACTATAAGAAAGACTACCTGAAACATAAGACATGGTTCGAAAGTAAAGGGAAGCCTAGTGCTTTCATATGTTTCGAATCAAATTTAGTAGCAGTTCCTTATAATGCTTGGTGGATTGATTCCGGATATACCACTCATGTTTCAAATGCGATGCATAAATCAATTACGATCCAAACCATAAATGCAAATGAAAAATTTGTGCTTATAGGGAATCAAGTCTAAGCACCAGTTGAAGCCATCGAAACTTATCGTTTGATTTTAGACACAAGACAACATTTAGATCCTTTTCAAACTCTTTATGTTCCTTTTGTTTCTCTAGTTTAATTTCTTTGTCAAAACTTGATACAACTGGACATTGTTTTAAGTTTGGAAATGGATATTGCAGTTTATTTAAGCATAATCATTTTATTAGTTTTGGTGTTCTTTGTGATGGTTTATATAAATTAAAGCTTGGTAATCTTTTTGTTGAGACTCTGTTGACCTTACATCATAATGTTGGTACTAAACATGATTTAGTGGATGAAAGTTCAACTTACTTGTGGCATAAAGGCTTAGGACACATATCCAAAGAAAGAATATAAAGATCGGTAAAATATAAAATCCTTCCTAATTTGGATTTTACTAATCTTGGTATTTGTGTGGATTGTATTAAGGGAAAGCACACAAAACACACAATTAAGAAAAAGACCACAAGAAATGCACAGCTCCTTGAACTTATACACACCGACTTATGTGGGTCTTTTGAAGTTCTATGTTTTAGTGAAAAAAAGTATTTTATCACCTTTATTGATAATTTTTCACGTTATGGATATATCTATTTGTTACATGAGAAATCTCAATCAAATAAACTAAGAATTGAAAAACTATTAGATAGAAAGGTGAAAATTATCAGGTCTGATAGAGGTGGTGAATTATATAGAAGGTATGATGACATTGGACGACATCCTAGTCCATTTGCTAAATTCCTTGAAAAGCATGGCATATATACTCAATACACAATGCCAGGTACACCGAAACAAAATGGTGTTGCAGAAAGGCATAATCGTACTTTAATAGATATGATTAGGAGTATTTTAAGCTATTCTTTTTTACCCTTATCATTGTGGATGTATACTTTAAAAACTGCCATATATTTGTTAAATAGGGTTCCTAGTAAGGCAGTTCTAAAAACTCCTTTTGAACTGTGGACAGGAAGGAAACCTAGTTTAAGGCAACTATATATTTGGGGTTGCCCGGCAGAAGTAATAATTTATAGTCCATATGAAAAGAAACTGGATTCAAGAACAACTAGTGATTTCTTCATTGATTATCCAAAAAAATCTTAATGGTATAGATTTTTTGTCCTAACCATAACACGAGAATTGTTAAAACTAAAAATGTGAGGTTCATTGAAAATGGTGAAATCAGTGGAAGTATAGAACCACGTAAAGTAGAAATTCAAGAAGTTATGGTGGAAATTCTTTTACCTAAAACTTCTTCTCAGGTTCTTGTTCTCATAGTTGTTGAACATTTAGACAACTTACAAGAACAATAAATGAATGGTGAAACACCCAACAATAAAATTGTTGCCAATGAACCCATGGTGAATGAACCACATGAAGTAGTATTAAGAAGGTCTAACAAACAGAGATGACCTACTATCTCTAATGATTATTTGGTTTATTTACAAGAGTCAGAATTTGACTTGAGAATAGATGATGATCCAGTTTCGTTTTCACAAGCCATGGAAAGTAATGATTCTATTAAGTGGTTAGACACCATGAAAGAAGAGTTGAAATCAATAAATCACAAGGAAGTCTAGAATCTTATTGAATGGCCTAAAGGTTGTAAAAGAATTGGGTGTCAGTGGGTCTTTAAGACCAAGCACGACTGCAATGGTAATATCAAACGACACAAGGCTAGACTTGTTGCCAAAGATTTCACTTAGAAAGATGGTATTGACTACAAAGAGAACTTTTCTTTTGTTTCTAAAAAGGACTCATTTAGAACTATCATGGCACTGGTAGCTCATTATGATTTAGAGCTTCATCAAATAGATGTAAAAACTGCTTTTCTGAATAGGAATTTAGATGAAGAAGTTTTTATGGACCAACCCGAGAGTTTTATAATTAAAGAAAAGAAAAACATAGTGTGTAAACTCAAAAAGTCGATATACAAACTTAAGCAAGCTTCCCCACAATGGTATCTTAAGTACAATGATACCATCGCTTCCTTTGGATTTAAGGAGAACATTGTTGGTCTATATATATATATATCTAAAGGTCAGTGGGAGCAAGATCATAATTTTGATTCTATATGTTGATGACATTTTACTTGCTACTAATAATCTTGGATTATTACATGAGACCAAAAAATTTCTCTTCAAGAACTTTGAAATGAAAGATATAGGTGAGGCATCTTATGTAATTAGAATTAAAAAAATTCTACGATAGATCACAAGGATTGTTAGGATTGTCTCAAAAATCATGTATTAATAAAGTTTTACAGAAATTTAAGATAAAAAGGTGCTTTGCAAGTGTTGTTCCTATTCAGAAAAGAGACAAATTGACCTTATGCAATGCCCAAAGAATGAATTGAAACGCAAAGAAATGGAATGAATTCCTTATGCTTCTATCGTTGGTAGCTTGATGTATGCTCAGACTTGTACCAGGCCAGACATCAATTTTGCAATTGGAATGTTTAGCAAATATCAAAGTAATCCAGAATTGGATCATTAAAAAGTTACAAAGAAAGTGCTGAGATATTTACAAGGAATAAAAGATCACATGCTCACTTATAGGAGATCTGATCATCTTAAGGTGATAGGATATTCATATTCAAATTATGCTGGACGTGTGGACACTAGAAAATCCACATTTGGCTAGTTGTTCCTGTTGGATGGAGGAGCAGTCTCATGGAAGAATGCAAAGCATTCTGTCATCGCTGCATCTACTATGCAGGCTGAGTTTATGGCATGCTTTGAGGCCATTGTTCATGGATTATAGCTGCGAAACTTTGTTTTAGGACTTGAAATTGTCGATAGTATTGCTAAGCCATTGAAAATTTATTGTGATAATATCGCAACAATCTTCTTATCTAAAAGTACAAGTATTCAAGAGGTGCTGAACACATGGAATTGAAATATTTTGCTATTAAAGAAGAAGTTCAAAAACAAAGAGTATTAATCGAACATATTAGCACCAATCTCATGATTGTGGATCCGTTGATTAAAGGATTGCCACCAAAGATATTTAATGAACATGTCAAAAAGATAGGCATTATTGAAAATCCTTACTAACATTATGATGATGTTTTATGTTCTTTATGTATTTAACACTCTAAGCTCATTTAATTTGTTTTTCTGATATTATAATGCATCTTGTTTTCAATATGTTAGATGTTTTATATAACAAGATTTGTCTTTGAGAAAGACATTATTGTTAGACTATTATTATATATATCTCATTACAAGTCATATTAAGTATAGAACTGATATTGTGATGCACAAAAGGGACTATGTCGATGTAATGACATATAACCGCTATGATCCTTATTTTGCTTAGTAGTGATTTATGATTTGATCAATTTAAGAGAAGGAATTGGCTTACAATTTGGGCATTATGTTCTATTTTTTAAACCAAAAAGTTGGATAATGTCACATGGACCTAGGTGAGAATGTTAGATATTTTAATTGTGGTCTACGTGTTATATTCCCATTAGTTGTTTTATTTAATTAAAGAATAATAATTATGGTTTAATAATTATTATGTGGCAAAATCCTATTGGTTATAAGAGAGATATTTCCTTTTTACTACACATATTGATCGTATGTGAGTTATAAAAAGAATTCCAATAGAAACCAATCCTCTCTCTACCTATTAACGTTATTTTTTCTCTCCATCAAGAAAAGTATTTAGTTAAGAAAACTAAGAGGGATTAAGAGAAAGAAACACAGTTTTCTTCAAAACTTCTTGAGATCAACATGTTGAAATTGAAAGTTTCACCGTGGATCAAGATATGTCTTCTTCTCTAATTATTGTTATGTAAGAATCATATAATTCTAAGATCTCGGCATTATGTTTATGCAATATTAAAGTTTGATTTGCAATATTAAGAAATTTCCTAACAAGGGTTTTAAGATACTTCCCAAAATAGACTCAGAACCATGAGCTGATTTTTTTTTTTGAATTGCCATGCGAAAAACTCTCCTATTAGTCCTTGTGATTTTGTATCAATTTGATAAATATCATTTCTGTTTCTGTGGTAGTGTATTTTAATTTTACCACTGTATGAGAAAGTTTGAAATACACATTGCTAAAAGGCATAAAGTTTGAACACTTTGTTGTTTTCAGCCAATTCACTGCTCAACGATGCTAAGGAGAAGCAGATCAGAGACGAGGAGGTGAGAAAGTGGCTTGACAAGCTTCAGGAAGTGATTTATGATGTCGATGACTTGGTGGATGCAATCGACTATGAAGCTTTGCGATGCAAGCTGAATGATAAACGTCCTACCAGGGGCACGAGCGAAGTATTTAAGAAATTTGCTAACTTCTTCTCTGCATTTGTTAACACTGTGAAGCGCGAGGCGACAGAGATCCTTCGGAGACTAAAGATTTTTTTAGATCAAAAGGATGTCCTTGGTCTAAAAGAAGGTATTCAAAGCAAACCTTCTCAAAGGCCGTGTGTGCCTTTAGTAGAAGAATCTAGTGTTTATGGAAGGAATGATGAAAAAGATAAGATTATTAATCAGTTGCTATCAGATGATGTAGGTGGCAATACAATATCATTCATCCGAATAGTTGGGATGGGTGGTATTGGACAAACAGCTCTCTCAATTTGTCTATGACGATGATAGAGTCAAACAACATGTTGAGCTAAAAGCATGGGTTAGTAAATCAGATGAATTTTATGTTTTTAAAATAACAAAGTAGTCTTTGAGAGGGTCACTTCGGAAAAATGTGATGTTGAGGACCTGTTTGAACTTCAACCGCGATTGAAGGAAGCTTTGAGGGGGAAGAAATTTCTATTTGTTCATGACGATGTTTAGAATGAAAATTATCATCTTTGGGACACTTTGAAGAGCTCTTTCGAGTCTGGAGGAGATGGAAGCAAGATCACTGTGACCACGCGAAATGACTATGTTGCATCAGTTATAGCTGTTGGGACCACTCATCACCTCTCGGATTTGTCCGATGAATATGGTTGGCAATTATTTGCAAAACATGCTTTTGGATACAATGTAGACTCAAATGCGTATCAAGATCTGCAAGCAATTGGTCGAGAAATTGTGACCAAGTGCAAAGGCCTTCCATTAGTAATCAAATCTCTAGGGGGCTTATTGCGCTCGGAGCAAAATCCAAAGAAATGGGAGAACATACTAAACAGCGATGTTTGGGAGATGTCCAAAAAGGAGGGAAGCGTTCTTCCAGCTCTATGGTTGAGCTACCGTCATCTACCAACACATCTAAAGCGATGTTTTGCTTATTGCTCAATATTTCCCAAGGATTATAGATTCCAAATAGAACAGATAATTCTCTTGTGGAAAGCAGAAGGTCTTTCACAAACTGACAAACAAGCTAAGAGAATGGAGGATCTTGCAGAGCAGTTCTTTCAAGATCTTTGTCAAGCTCATTGTTCCAGCTATCAATTGATGAAGGTGAAACTGTTTTCCTTATGCATGACCTCATGCATGATTTAGCTATGTTTGTATCTGGTGAATTTTGTTTTTGGTTGGATGATGGTGAGAATCCCTTCAGTTTTTGATATTTAACCTTACTCTTTTTTCATTGAAAAAGATTCAAAATATATAAAAATACAACGTACTCTTCAAACAGAGTGAATAAGGAAAGATTTACAAAAGGAAATCTACAGCTGCATAATTAACACAAAATCATCTGTACTGATCTCGGGATTGTAGAGATATTAGGAATGTTTTCCTTAACAGATGGTAGAGATTTACGTAAGCTTACAAGCAAGACCGGCCATTTGTCAAATCAGAGGGGCACTCGTGGCTTTAATAAACTTGACGGTTCAAGTGAAGCCAAGAGTATGCAAACCTTTATCGCATTACCGTTGTGGATTGATATTCCAACCTTTGAAAACTATGTACTGCCGTATGATTTATTGTTAACCTGGGGGAGATACTTGAGAGTGCCTTCTCTAAGTCACTCTTGAATCAAACAGTTGGCAGATTCAATTAGCAATTTGAAACATTTAAGGTACTTAAACTTATCTTTTATGGAGATCCAAGAGTTACCTAATTCAATTTGTAGTTTATACAATTTGCAGGCCTTATTGTTGAGTTCTTGTTGTTATCTTACTCAACTGCCAACGAACATGGGAAGCATAATCTATTTACGACATCTAGATGTTGACAACGTTCCCTTAAAAGAGATGCCACTGCAAATCAGTAGCATGAAAGACTTGCAAACTTTATCAAAATTTGTTTTGGGAGACAATCATAGTGGGCTAAAAATTGATGGTTTGAAAGAGCTTCAACATTTTCTTGGAAAGCTTGAGATTTTGGGGATTGAAAATGTTGTCAATGCAATGGAGGCTTTGGAGGCTAACTTGAAGGATAAGAAGTACCTTATGGAAATAAGTCTGAGATCGAATGTTGATGTCGCTGATGATGCTGAGAGTTCACAAAAGGAAAGAGAAGTTCTCGATGCACTTTGACCTCATACAAGTTTGAAAGGCCTCAAAATGGAGTTTTACAGAGGTACAATATTCTCAGATTGGGTAGGGCATGATTCATTTTTCTAATATAGTGAAAAAATCTGCGTAAGAAACTGTAAGAATTGTTGGTTTGTAGCGCCACTTGGGAAGAATTGTTGGTTTACACCGCCACTTGGGCAACTGCCCTCTCTCAAAGATCTTACAGTTGATAGATTAGAGAGTATGGTCTCAGTAGGTGAAACTCACTCCTCCATTCAAATCTCTAGAGTCGTTAGCTTCAGAAACATGCTTGGAAGGAATGGTCATTTAGGGAAGATACTATCCAAAAAGGCACAATATTCCCGTCTTATTAATTTTAGTTTCGACGGTTGTCCAAAGCTTATTGTTGGCTTACCTGGTTATCTTCCATCCTTGGAACATCTATACATTAAAAACTTTCAACAAATGGTGCATTTGCTACCGAGAGCTCAACAGACTGCCATTGCCTTTTCATCTCTAGTCTCCATGTTGATATTTGATTGTCCAGCATTGGAGTCACTCCTGGAATGGGGATCGGACTCAAAACTAAGGAAAGTTTGGCTATGGAGAAACAAAAAGCTTTTTGAGAACCGCATGAGCTGGAATCTGCACAAAGTTTCTTTGAGATAAATCTTATTCATCAAAGACTTAGTCGTGTACAGTTGCTCAAGTTTGAGCCATACCTTCATCATTGTATGTTCATCATTAACTTGGCAAAGTACGTTGTCTGCAAGATAAAAGATGATTGTCGAGTAAGCTATCTCCTGCATGTCAGCCTTTTCCGCCTCTGTCCCATCCACAACTATCATATTTCCTAGTACCTTCACGACCTTCTATTGCACAAGAAATGCCTTGAGTTTTTTCCTCTACAGACCAAAGTCTCCAGAGCTATCAAACTTATTGAGTTCGAATTTTGTAGTTCCCATGGCATCTTTGTGAAGAACCCTTCCAAGTCTTCTTTACATGAATCTTTGAAATTCCTGCTTGCGCGCGACTCCACACTCACGACACCACTTGTTGGAAACTTAGGCAAGAAACTCAAAGATTCAACGAGAAACAGAAAACCAAAATGACAAAACAAACACCAGAGATTTTTATCGAGGTTCAGACTAAGATTGTCCTACGTCCTCGTTGAGCTATCCCACATAAAGCTCTTTCACTATTAGAAAATAAAATTATACCCTCACCAAAAAAAGTAAACAGAGAGGAGGAAACCCTAACTACTGAGCAACTACTAAGCAATTACAAACCCCTGAGAAAGAACCTAGTGTTTACAGAGAAGAATACCTACTGGGATCAGTACTGCATCTCCAGAGTCTCTCAATCCCAAACACCATAACTCTCTTGCTCACTTTACAATCAATTTCTCTCTTAGTAACTCTGTCTCTCTTTCTTTCTAAACTTCTCGGAGGCAGAATGAGAACCACACGCAAGCCCTAACCCAACATTACACATTTATATTAAGTTATTACAAAGAGATAACCATCCATGTGTAGGGCTCAGATGAATATATTTCTCATCATTGAGTTCTGCCGTTTATGAAGGCTTCACACAAAACGACTTGACATAGGATTTCCAGGTGTAACTCCAAGACTCTATATGCTGTCGTTTTAGTGGCATTAACGAACACCTTGCAGCTCTTACATCTCTTCTTAACTTGTGTATTCATAGCTGCGAAAGGCTCCGGTGCTTGCCAGAAGAAGGGCTGCATCCTTCTCTTTCTAGTTTAACAATCAAAGGATGTCCTTTGCTAAAGCAACGATGTCGGGAAGGAGAGGAAGATTGGCCCAAAGTTGCCCACATCAATGAAGTGTACATACGCTGATCATTAGTAATCCTCCTCAGTTCTGCATTTGTCATGTTTCCGAACTCTTTTATCCAATAATAATCTTCGGTACGCTTTTTTTTTCCTGTTCTTTTTTCTTTTCTTTTTTTTTTTTTTTGTAGCTACAATTTCCGCACTCTTAGTCTTCTGTATATACTCTTTCCATTAGATTTTTATTCGATTTTCAGAGTAATTCGATGTCAAGTGTGAAACTGTCAATGCTTGATGCATTTACATTACCTTTAGGTTACTATATATGCTAAGTACTTTTTTCATCTTTTTCTCAAATTAAAATCCCAATTGTGTTTTATTTATGTTATAATAAACTTTCCTAATTAAAAAAAAAATCTCCTCCTCAGACTCTGGTCCTTGTAGCAATGTCCTCCTTATTAGAGAATTTTTTTATGGATATCTGAAACCTAATTTCTATTTATTTTTATATTAGGAAATCTTTTTAGTTAGTATTCGGTATCTTATCTTATCCTATTTTGTGATTGTAATCCGTATTTATATGGAGTTTATTTATAATGCTTCTTAAAAGTTACTAGTAAATGTTTCCCTTTTCTTCATAGTCAATGAATGTAGGTATAATATTGAATGACGTTAAATCTTTATGTGGAATATTTTCCCTTTTATTCTCTTATTTAATCTCATAACATAATATTTGTTAACAAAAAAGCTCCTTAATTTTGTTAGGACTTTCAATGGAATTTGACACATAAATATTGGCATTGATATATATATATATATTTATATTTGTAACTCTATAATGCCTGAAGTTAATTTGATTTTAAAATGGTTTTATTTCAAAATTGTAATTCTTATGAAAAGTCTAATACTACATAATTTTTTTTAAAATCTTTAAAATAAATAAACAACCATCTTTGGCTTTACTTTTGTGTGACTACATAGACAGGAGAAGCTTGTAGAGTAATTGTACTTGTTGAAAAAAAGTCAGTTCTCATGTGATTAAATTTTTCCTTAAAAGAATCAGTTCAAAGCTTGAAGGCTACGACTTGTCGTTTTAGTTTTGTAGTATGTCGTTTGTTATCGAGCTCCATTATGTAATGTATCTGCTGACGTGAACCAATGGTGTATTGTTGTAATATATATATATATATATATATATATATATGTGTGTGTGTGTGTGTGTGTGTGTGTGTGTGTGTGTGTGTATACATATATATATATATTTAGGTATAGAGTCTGTTAAGATATATGAAAAAAAATCATCTGTAATGTCACGCCCTGGGGTACGGGAGGTGATGTGGCGGATTATTTAAATTAATTAAAAGGAGAATTTGATTAAAATCAAGAATTTAAAGGTTAAATTAAATAATAAAAATGTGAAAGTTTCGAAACACATTTTATAAAAGAATTCATAAACATTAAGCAGGTGAAATCATTAAGCGAATAATAAAATAATAAAGATCCACGAGTATGGGTCCCATTGACCCACAACTTATGCACACACATTGTACTGACAATATAATAATACAACTGCAGTCTAAGCATAGAGAAAATTAAAAACATTACATGCCTTGTCCAAATAATACAAATAACCTACTAGTCATTCTACTGCTCCTGGGTTCTGTCCGTTGAGCCCTGTCTGAACCTAAATAGGAATCCACCTAGAGGGGGAAGTTTAAAAACCAGTAAAATGTGAGCGAAAGGCTCAGTAGGACTATATTTAATAAATAATTTAATTTAAAGAAAAGTCTCATTATTCAAAAAATTATTTAAAAAAGCCTTTGACTGAATAAATAAATTTAATAAAACCGTTCTTACCCAAAACACTTTAATTCGGTCGATCAGAAACATCATTTTCTTTTCCTAGGCAAACTACATGAATATCACCACCGAAGTGGCCCAGCTAGGTTTCGAGACCTGCCCCCAAGGTCGATCGCTACACGACCCGATCTCTGATATGGTATCATGCCCTTATGTTTATTTCTAACATTATTCAAAACTCATTTACCGAGTATTATCATTTACATTCAGTATGAAGTTCATTTCAGTTCACGGTTTATTAAAATATAACCGATAAATCCATTTTCAATCAACCGTTGAAAATATTTTGATAAAATCCCTTTTCAAAGCCAAATCATTTGAACTAGGTTACCGAAGAAATGGTAAAAGTCCTACCTCGATACTCGTACCGGTGCCCCACACCGTAATCCCGGTCTGTTATGCGTTAGCTCCGTGGAACCACGAACGATCCTAGATACATACTAAGTCGATCAATATCTAGTTCGAGACATTCTATGTTACTAATCCATTTCATGATGTCCTAGTGTTCCATTTGATTCTTTGAAATCATTTTATAAGGTTAGAATTTCAATCGGGGTTCAAAATAGTAAAAACGGGTGAAAAATCACAAAATTTTCCCATGCCCGGTGGCTTGCCGAACACCCTGCTTCGGCCGGCCGCACTGTGCAGTTCGGCCTGCCGAAAACCAAGTCCGGTCGGCCGGACATTCTTCAGGTTCGGCCTGCCGAACGGATAAGTCCGGTCTGCCGATCCTTTGAATCCGGCCTGCCGAACACGTAGTTCGGCCTACCGAACTGGAAAAATCCAAAAATCCCAGCTACGGGTTTCGATTCTCCCAAAACCCAAATCCTGATTCTAACCTGTTTTTCTCAAATCTCAGGCATGAAAAACATTCATAGATGATAGAAAAACAAAATAGAACACTTTTGAACTCATTTAAATAAGATTTGAACACAAGATTTTCAAAAATCCGAAAATGGGGAAAAAATGAAAAAAAATGAAAAATCTTGAATCGAATCCGTTTTTCTTCAATCTAAGCTTAGATTCTAGGTGTTCTAAGTTCCTTTAACTCAAATCAAAGCTTCTCTAAGCTCAAACAAACTTAGATGTCAAAAATGCACAAAAAATCAAAACTTTGAAAAAGTTTAGAAATTTCAAAACTAACATCGAATCAAAGCTTTAAATTCATGTTTTTGGTTGCCAAATCACATTCCCAAGCTTCCCTCTTGCTAACCTGAAGCTTGGATTCGAATTTTGATTCAAAAATTTGATAGAGAAATGAGGGAGAATGAGAGAAACCGAGAGAGAGAGAGAGAGGAACTCACAAGGGGGAGAGGAGGAGAGAGAGAGTGAGAGCTGAGAGTGAAGAGAGAGGAAGATGAGAGAGAATAAATAGAGGAAAATAGTAGGCGGTTTTACTGTGCGAAAACTAAGTGCTACCCACGGTTTTGTAAAACGAAATATTTTTAACATTTTACAAACTGTTGTGTTTTAAAACTCAAAACAACATTTTAAAACAATAAGAAATCATTAGAATTTATTAAATTGACAAAACAACCTAAAATTCAAAATTTAACCAAATGATCAAATTAATGTTGAAACATTAATTATGGTACACTAATTCATCATTTTACATTACAATAACATTAAATAAATTTTGAAGCGTTACAACTCTCCACCCCTAAAAGAAATTTCACCCTCGAAATTTACATCTCATTTCAGAAACAAAACAAATACGGATACAATTCCCGCATGCTCGACTCTAATTCCCAAGTGGCTTCATCAACCCCGTGATGCTGCCACACGACCTTTACCAACTGTATCTCACGACGACGCAAACTGATCACTTTTCGATCGATGATCTGAATCGGCACCTCCTCGTACGTCGTATCTTCCCGAACCTGCACATCGCGAAATGAAACTATCTTACCCTGCTCAGGCGGACACTTCCTGAGCATCGACACATGGAACACATCGTGAACACGAGAAAGTTCGGGCGGAAGATCGAGCCGATAAGCAACCACACCAACACGCTGAGTGATCTCGAATGGTCCAATATACCTCGGTGTAAGCTTTCCACTCACTCCGAATCGTATAGTTCCTTTACGAGGCGATACTCTCAAGAGAACGAAATCTCCTATCGTAAACTCTAAGGGTCTACATCTCCTATCCGCATAACTCTTCTGTCGACTCTGAGCTGCCCTCAATCGACCTCGAATCACGGCGACTTTCTCATTGCTATCACAGATCTCATCCGGCCCAAGAATAACCCTATCTTTTGGCTCAGCCCAGCACACCGGTGACCGACATGGTCGCTTATACAACGCCTCAAACGGTGCTATACTAATACTAGCCTAATAACTATTGTTGTATGCGAACTCCGCTAGATGCAAATATTTCTTCCAATTCCTACCGAAGTCTAACGCACAGGCACGCAACATATCCTCGAGAATCTGAATAACCCACTCAGACTGCCCATCAGTCTGAGGATGAAACGCCGTACTGAAGTTCAAATCCGTACCTAAGGCCTCCTGAAAACTCCTCCAGTACTTAGCGTTAAACCTGGTATCTCAATTAGAAGTGATGGACAAAGGAACCCCATGCAACCTCACAACATTCTGCAGATACAAATCCCTGAGAATCCTCCTCGAACACGTTGACCTGAACGGAATGAAATGCGCCGATTTAGTCAACCTGTCGACCACGACCCAAACTGCATCATGCCACTGCTCCGTCCTCGGCAAACCTGTGAGAAAATCCATCGTCACATGCTCCCATTTCCACACTGGAATAGGAAGCGGTTGAAGCTGACCCGCAGGCTTCTGATGCTCGGCTTTCACCTGAAGACACATCATACACTTGGCCACATACTCTCGAACATCTTTCTTTATGCCTCTCCACCAATATTGCCTCTTCAAATCATGATACATCTTTGTGCTTCCCGGATGAATGGCGAACTGAGACATATGAGCTTCGTCCAAAACGGCTTTCGTCACCTCGGCGATAGCTGGAACTGCAAGACACTCCCGGAAGTACAACGATCCATCTGCATGCACGCTCCATTCTTCAAACTGCTCTCCATTCTGAATCTGCACCCAAATCCCCTGCAAATGCTAATCCTGCCACTGATTTTGCTTCACCATCTGAACAAGAGTTAGGGTCACCTCCACATGATATACCAAAACTCGATCATAGTCTTCACGATACCATAGCCCATACTCGCTCACTGTCGCATCCCTGCTCCAGTCCTCAAAAGCCAAATAAGCGAGAATCCCTGAAGACTTCCTACTAAGCGCATTCGCGACCACATTAGCTTTCCCGGGATGATACTGCAACGCAAAATCATAATCCTCCATATACTCTATCCATCTCCGCTGACTCAAATTAAGATCCCTCTAAGTAAACAAATGCCTCAAGCTCTTATGATCGGAGAAGACCTGAAATGACGCTCCATATAAATAACACCTCCAAATCTTCAGCGCGTGAATCACTGCGGCGAGCTCCAAATCATGAGTAGGATAATTCCGCTCGTGAGGTCGTAGCTGTCTCGATCCATACGTAACCACGTATCCATGCTGCATCAACACGCATCCAAGTCCACGTCCTGAAGCATCTGCGTAAACCTCATACGGCTCGTCACTGCTAGGAATAACCAACACTGGGGCTGAAGTCAACCGATTCTTCAATTCCTGAAAAGCAAGCTCACATTCTTCATCCCACTCAAACCTAATATTCTTCTTGATCAATCTCGTCAACGGAGCTGCAATCCTCGAGAAATCCTTTACAAATTTCCTATAATAACCAGCAAGACCCAAGAAGCTGCGAACTTCTGCTACATTCTTTGGTTGTTCCCATTCCACTATGGCTTCAATCTTTGACGGATCTACAGAAATACCATGCTCCGAGATGACATGACCCAAAAATTTGACCTCGGTCAACCAAAACTCACACTTTTCCCTCTTAGCATACAACTGGTGCTCCCGCAGAGTCTGAAGCACGATCCGAAGATGCTGCTCATGCTCCTCCCAAGTCTTAGAATATACTAGAATGTCATCGATGAACACAATCACAAACTGATCCAAATACAGCCTAAATATCCTGTTCATCAAATCCATGAAAGCTGTCGGAGCATTCGTCAACCCAAACGACATAACCAGAAACTCAAAATGTCCATGCCGGGTCCTAAAAGCTGTTTTGAGAATATCCTCTTCCTTGATCCTGAGTTGATGGTAACCCGACCGTAAATCAATCTTTGAGAAGTACCACGAACCGCCCAACTGATCAAACAACTCGTCGATCCTAGACAAGGGATACTTATTCTTTAGTGTAACACGATTCAACAAGCTCCTGAAGTTGCCTCCTCAATTCTTTCATTTCTGCTGGCGCAATCCGATAAGGTGCCATAGAAATAGGTGTTGTCCCCGGAAATAACTTAATACCAAACTCGATTTCCCGATGTGGTGGTAATCATGGCAACTCATCGGGGAAGACATCATCGAACTCATCAACCACCGGAATCGCTATACTTCCTCTCAAAGCATAAGGCTCGCACTCCAGATTTGCAAGAAAAGCACAACAACCCAGATTTCTTCGCCCTCCTAGACATGACTTCCTAAGACGCTCACTCGTTAACCAATCACCACCATCCTGGTAAGTGATCACCGTCCCCCTATCAAACACTAGGGTTACTTTTCTAAGTTGGCAGTCTACAACTGCATTATACCTGGACAACCAGTCCATCCCTAGAATTACATCATTTGAGCTGATGGGGAGTACAATCAAATCACTTTTCAAAATCTCATCCCCAATCTTTATTTTATAAGATTTACATACACAATTCACACACACTCGCCCCAAGGGAGAAGTTATGACTAGGGGTTCATTAAACTCTTCTATATCTAATCCCAAGGCATGTACAAAAGAACTCGAAATGAGAGAATGAGAGGCACCTGTATCAAATAAAATGCGAGCTAAGGATTGAGAAACTAAGATCGTACAATCGACAACTGCGTTACTGGTCTGAGAATCCAAACCACCCGATGCCATTGCATGAACCTGCACTGGTGCCTTTCCTTTCTCTCTACCAACATCGCTAGGTCCTAGATTATTCTGCCGATACTACTGAGACGGAGACGACTGCACACTAGTTGTACTCGGCGTTCGATACTGAGGGACGCTACGTTGAAAATGCTGCGGTTGCTGCCCTCGTGTCGGATATGAAAACTGCTGAGGAGAGAACTGAGGGTACTGCAACTGCAGATACTGTTGAGGCGGAGGTAGGGTCTGAGGCTGAGACTGACAACTAGCATCCTCTTCGGTCTAAGATCCAAGACGAGCACTCCTGATTGGGCAATTCCTCTTGATGTGTCCTGGCTGCTGACAAAAATGACAATGAAAGCTGTAGGGATTGCTGCATCCGCTACTAGATGAACTGCTGCTACCACTGTTCGCGCCACCCTGCTTGCCCTTTCTTGGAGTTGGACGACTACTGGTGCTCTTCCTACCGCTCATCTATGATCCTCCTGAAGCTTTTACTTGATCCTTACAATACTGTGCATAATCATTTGCCACTGATATTGCTGACGACACAAGCTCTCCAAAACTCCTAAGTCGTAGAGCAATCACCTGTCGTCAAATAGGAGCCTTAAGCCCTTCCTGAAACTTAATGCACCTCTCGCACTCCGATGCCACTGCCGATGGAGCAAACCTAGCCAACTCATTAAATCTTGCCTCATATTCCCGAACTGACAAATCACCCTACTGCAACCTATAGAACTCAGCTGTCTTCTGATCTCTATGCCCCTGTGAAAAATACCGATCATAGAACAGCTCCTCGAATCTGTCCCAACTGATATCGCCATCGCGTTCCAAACGCTTAGCTTGTTTCCACCAAGTGTTAGCACCACCCTCGAGCTTATATGCAGCAAACTCCACACGGTACTCATCAGGCACACCAAGGGTATCCAAATGCTTCACGATCGAGTCTAACCAATATTCTGCCAACTACGGATCCCCATTACCATCAAAAGTTGAAATAGATGCACGCCGAAATTCCTTAAAATAAATTTGCCGACGACCAACATCAGAATCCTCCGGTCTAGCCCTGGCTGCCATCTGTCGAAAAGCCGTAAACATAGACCTCATCATGCCCTCATCATTTCTGAACTCGGCATTAGCTGTCAAACGACGTCTAGGTGCCATTCTCTCACTTCTGAAATAAAATTTAGACTGTTAGAGGTATTTCATTGTCATACCTATGTGTGCATAATTCCTAAGGTTCATAACCTGGCTCTGATACCATTCTATCACGCCCCGGGGTACGGGAGGTGACGTGACGGATTATTTAAATTAATTAAAAGAAGAATTTGATTAAAATCAATAATTTAGGGGTTAAATTAAATAATAAAAATGTGAAAGTTTCAAAACACATTTTATAAAAGAATTCATAAACATTAAGCAGGTGAAATCATTAAGCGAATAATAAAATAATAAAGATCCGCGAGTATGGGTCCCACTGACCCACAACTTGTGCACACATATTGTACTGACAATATAATAGAACAACTGCAGTCCAAGCATAGAGAATATTAAAAACATTACATGCCTTGTCTAAATAATACAAATAACCTACTAGTCTTTCTACTGCTCATGGGTTCTGTCCGTTGAGCCCTCTCTGAACCTAAATGGGAATCCACCTAGAGGGGGAAGTTTAAAAACAAGTAAAATGTGAGCGAAAGGCTCAGTAGGACTATATTTAATAAATAATTTAATTTAAAAAAAAGTCTCATTATTCAGGGAATTATTTAAAGAAGCCTTTGAATGAATAAATAAATTTAATAAAATTGTTCTTACCCAAAACACTTTAATTCGGTCGACCAGAAACATCATTTTCTTTTCCTAGGCAAACCACATGAATATCACCACCGAAGTGGCCCAGCTGGGTTTCGGGACCTGCCCCCAAGGTCAATCGCTACACGACCCGATCTCTGATATGGCATCATGCCCTTATGTTTATTTCTAACATTATTCAAAACTCATTTACCGAGTATTATCATTTACATTCATTATGAAGTTCATTTCAGTTCACGGTTTATTAAAATATAACCGATAAATCCATTTTCAATCAACCGTTGAAAATATTTTGATAAAATCCCTTTTCAAAGCCAAATCATTTGAACTAGGTTACCAAAGAAAGGATAGAAGTCCTACCTCAATACTCGTGCCGATGCCCCACACCGTAATCTCGGTCCGCTATACGTTAGCTCCGAGAAACCACGAACAATCCTAGATACACACTAAGTCGATCAATATCTAGTTTGAGACATTCTATGTTACTAATCCATTTCGTGATGTCCTAGTGTGCCATTTGATTCTTTAAAATCATTTTATAAGGTTGAAATTTCAATCGGGGTTCAAAACAGTGAAAACGGGTGAAAAATCATAAAATTTTGCCATGCCCGGCCGGCCTGTCGGACACCCTACTTCGGCACAGTTCAGCCTGCCAAAAACCAAGTCTGGTCGACCGGACATTCTCCAGGTTTGGCCTACCGAACGGATGAGTCCGGCCTACCGATCCTTTAAATCCGGCCTGCCAAACTAGAAAAATCTAGAAATCCCAGCCACGGGTTACGATTCTCCCAAAACTCAAATCTTGATTCTAACCTGTTTTTCTCAAATCTCAGGCATGGAAAACATTCATAGATGATAGAAAAACATAATATAACACTTTTAAACTCATTTAAACAAGATTTGAACACAAGATTTTCAAAAATCTAAAAATGGGAAAAATGAGAAAAATGAAAAATCTTAAATCGAATCCATTTTTTTTCAATCTAAGCTTAGATTCTAGGTGTTCTAAGTTCCTTTAACTCAAATCAAAGGTTCTCTAAGCTCAAACAAACTTAGATTTCAAAAATGCACGAAAAATCAAAACTTTGAAAAAGTTTAGAAATTTCAAAACTAACCTCGAATCGAAGCTTTAAATCCACGTTTTTGGTTGCCAAATCATGTCTCCGAACTTCCTTCTTGCTAACCCAAAGCTTGGATTCGAATTTTGATTCAAAAATTTGATAGAGAAATGAGGGAGAATGAGAGAAACCAAGAGAGAGAGAGAGAGAGGAACTCACAAGGGGGAGAGGAGGAGAGAGAGAGTGAGAGCTGACAGTGAAGAGAGAGGAAGAGGAGAGAGAATAAATAGAGGAAAATAGTGGGCGGTTTTACTGTACGAAAACTAAGTGCCACCCACGGTTTTATAAAACGGAATATTTTTAACATTTTACAAACTGTTGTGCTTTTAAAACTCAAAACAACATTTTAAAATAATAAGAAATCATTAGAATTTATTAAATTGACAAAACAACCTAAAATTCAAAATTTAACCAAATGATCAAATTAATGTTGAAACATTAATTATGGCACACTAATTCATCATTTTACATTACAATAACATTAAATAAATTTTGGGGCGTTACATGTAACAATCTAGAGAGGGAGAAAGTACTGAAGAGCAATAAAGAGTGTAGAGTGAGAGAGGCGTTTCTCTCTTGAAATTTCTTGTTGTATTTTCTTGGAAAAATCTAGATAGGGAGGTGAGAGAAAAGATAAGAGAGCTTTGAGTGTTGTAATCTCTAGTTTTTGGAACTAAATAAGATGATCGAATTCTTAAGGGGAATTTGTGAATAGATAGGCACAATTGGCCAAACCTCGATAAATTTGTGTATTTTGATCTTTGTTCTTTCAACTTTTTTTTTTTGGCAATTTCCTACAGTACACTTATAAATTGTTCAACGACCCTCGTTTGTGTGATAGTATATGTAACTTATTTTAAAATTCCTAACAAAATGATGTTTTTTTCTTACTTTTTTATAAATTAAGAAAACAAATGTTACGTTTTGAAAATTGAGTAGCACATTTTCAGTTCTATTTTACAAAGCAACCTGGTTTATATTATAGTTGTTCTACTGTCATCCGTTTTATTAATGTTATGTTTTACTTTTGCTTGCAGGATCGATGCATGGGTCATGAAGTTGGCAGAAGAAGGCTTCCCCAAGGAAAGCGAGAAAGGTCAAAAATCTGATCAGATTATATATGCATTGTACAGAAATATTGTATTCATTATATTGGCATATGGAATGAAATTGATGATAGATCATCACAAGAAGGTCTTTAATTAATTCTTTCATTCTCAGTGAAGAAACTACTAGAATTTTTTCTCTTTTTTTGATAATTAAATAGTCTGTGGAAATGTTGTTTTTAACCATTTTGTTGTATTTCCTCGTCTTCTTTTGTCTTCAGTACTTTCTTCATGAAAGAAAAAAAAAAAAAAAACTCTTTTCACCGTATGAATTGTAAGTGAACATTTTCTCACAGAATATTCAAACTGGTGCGAGGTTGTTGAGAAAAAAGGATAAAAAAATTATTCATTTCAGTAGCAGATAAATTCTAGGCAACTTCTATATATTGCATCAACTTTCTTTGAGTAAGATAATGTGTACATGTATCGTCTGCCTGCATATTCGTTCACGTATTTGGGTACATTATTGCGTCTTTTCCTCTCAATGTCGTTTTTCAAAAGTAATTTTGTTTACCAAGTTGTCGTTTTTCCAATTTGTCGGGGTTCTCCTTATGCTGTCGCTTCGTCATCGGTGTCGTTTTTCCCGTTAATTCTTATTTTCATAAACGGCACACCATTTATGTTCTATTTCGTTTTTTTAATTTTCTTTTCTTTTGGTCTTCCGTATCCTTTATTAATTTACATTTCTGTTCCCCGTTCATAGTCGTTTGATACTTTAGTTAATTTTTTAATTGTTATGTTGTTCATCATTTATTGTCGTTTTAACCATTTATATGCTTTGAATTATGTTGACGTCTTTCCAATTATTTTTTGTTTTCTATTTGGTATTCAATTTGATTTTCACATTATTGCCGTTTTACAAGTTTTTTTAACTTTTCCCTTCCTAGTTTTCCTTATAAATACTGTTGTTTTATGTTTCCTTTATCCCCCCTACTGACCCGTTTTCATATTTGAACCACTCTTACCTTTTACACTACTTGATGTCGTTTTCATTACATTATTGCCGTATTAGAAATACCTTCGTTGTTCCACGTGTTTTTTCCTTTCTCCTTGTTGTTTGCCCCATGCAGTCGATTCTTCTTAGTTTTGCAGTTATTTTCCCCGCTTAAAGAGTTATATGTTCCTTTTTTTTTTCATTTTTATTCTACTTTTTCCCTTTCTCTAACACCAAAGTTATATTTTTTGTCAATTTCCACCTCTACCAAAGTTATAACACCAATTTATTGTTCATTTCATTTCTTACTGTTTCCTTTCTTAAAGCTTCTGACATTGATTTTCTTTCTTTCTTTCTTTCTCTTTCTTTTTTCTTTTTAATTAAAGTCCTCCAGTTTCCTACTGTTGTTTATTATCGAACTATTGTCGTATGTCACACTATTGTCGTGTACAAGTTTCCTGTCGTTTTAACCATATTTCTTCTTCTTTTTCACCTAAGGTCAAAGTTCCTTGTATCCTTTTTCCTTAGAAAAACAAAAAAAAAAAAAGCCTTATTCTTCTTTCCCTATTTTTTCTCCTAAAAAAAAGGTCCCACATAGTTAACCTTGAGTAATGTTGGGGTTTGATACACTCCTATACTCGCAAAAAATAAACTTTGGCAGAAATTAACACAACACGGGGCAAACATGCATGTGGTTTGACAAAATTGCCTAAGCCCATGGAAACTACAGAGGTAGCCTATAGAAACTATAGCTATTAATTTTAATTATTTCTTAATTTTAGAAACTACAAAAATATTCTTTAGATTTGAAAAACTTGTTTCAATTTTATCATTTATAGACTTTTTGGACTAAAAGAATACAAAGATAAAATGAAGATAATCTTAGTAAGTCCAAATTTATTTTTAAAATATTTTAACATTTAAGAAACCATAAAACTTATCCACTTTTTTTTTTCAAATTTGATGTTTTATTTTATGATTTTTTATGTTTCTAAAATTTTATAAACATATATTTTATAATTTTTAAAAAGTAATTGTATTGTTTTGTCTAATTTAATTTCTATTCAAAAGGAGTTTAAATGAATTGTTTAAAATATCAAAATAACATCTTTCTCAATTAAAAGAAAACAAATTAAAAAATAGTTAAAACTTGAAGATAAAATTATATAAGGTAGGCTTTTTTTTTTTTTTTTGATAAGACGCAATAGTGTGCATCAGCTATGCACGTTCCAAACACATCCGCACACGTCAAGAAACAATCCGACCGTACACGTCATCCACAAGGAGTGTACACTTTCATATCGCCCCCCATGTATACAAAGTTTTTATTCAACGATTTAGAGTAGTATGGTAAATAAAACACAAAATTATACACACCGGAAATGTTTTGTCTTTATACACCGCAAGTGATATTCTACAATTTCCAACTTTTATGGCAAAATTAAGCACATACAGATCCGTGTGAAAATGTCCTCACTATCGGATTGTTTAAGAGTTAACTACGTGTTTGGGACGTTCGACGTAGCACGAGCTGAGGTGGCTATTTTTTCAATTATCTACTAATATTAATTATTTATTGTTAATCAACATAAATGTAGATCGTTTTATGTTAATAAATTCACAAATAAAACCCTTAAAAAAATTCACGGATAAAAAAAAGAAAGAAAGGACAACATGTTAAAAAAGAGAGACGCTTCTTGACTTGGGAAAATTATAGCTGCGGATAGCTCCTCATACGTAGCACATCTTCGCGTTCATTAAAAAAAGCAATTACATCATAAAATAACAAATTAGATCCCTTATTTATTTATTTATTTATTTGTTTTTTTTTAAATAAAAAAAACTCTCAAATTTCCACTGATTCCCATGCATAGACAAGCATTTTGCATAATATGTTATTTAGCTTAAATTGAACATCGCAGTTACTGAAACGAAAGCAAAGGTGCTGGAAACAACGGAAGTTTTTAAATTTCTCTTGAGAAAAAGTTGCACAATGATCCAATATATATTGCTAGAAAAATAATATTTTTATTACAAGTTATATAGTTTCAATCAAAAGTTATTAAAACATCTCATTTTCTTTTTTCCCTTAATAATTCCAAAAAGAGAAAAATTGTAACCAATTATTTAACGAAAAAAAGATTTAATTTAATAATATCATGGTAAGATAGCTAATTTATTGTTTTTAATGATGTATTAATTAAACCATTGCATCAACTTTTTACTAAAAGAATTCTATATTTTATTTGGATTCGAACTTGTAGAATAGCTTTCTTTCTTCTAAATTAGTGTTTTTTTCTATCTTATTTTCTTTAATATTTTTATTATTTATGGAATCCACTAATGTGCTTTAATAAAAATAATCTTCCCCAATAAAAAGGAAAAAATGTCCTCTTGAATGACTTTTAATATAATGTTTCTGTTGCTTTTTTACTTGTTTTTTATTTTCCTTAATCAAATATGTGTAGGTCCCATTTTGAATATTATTACTTCCTTTTGTTAAGTTGGAACATACCCACGTAACTGGAACTAACGTTAGTTTAGTTTGATAAGTTAATTAAAACTTTAAGTTTTAATTTGTTATAATATAAAACTATTATATGTCACATTAAAGAAAAAGTTAACAAAAAATTGTTATAATATAATACTCTTGTATATAATATTTAAGTTTTAACTTTTAAGTTGTAGACTTGTTTTAAAATACTCTGTAAAGGCAAAGAGGAAAAGAAAAAACACAAAAAGAAATGTAATTAATAACTAGATGGGAACGTATCGAAACCATACGTGGAACATAGCATGTCAAAGGAAGCAAATAGAGCAAGTCCTCAACACACGATGCACAGATTTTTAAGAGTTTATTGGAAATAGTGCAAAATGCAGAAAATGTTAAACTTGTTTCATGGTCCAATCTTCAAAGCCCATTTGAAGCCCAATCAAGTCAAACTTCATTAAAAAGACATTTCTAGAGTTTGGTGTAAGCAGAGAAACGTGGAAGAACAATTATCATTATTTTTGTTGTGTGGCTAAGTATTAAGCTATAGCATATGATGGAGAAGTTGTTGGATACGTGCATGGTTCTAGAATTAATAGGTTTGTTTATTTGTGTGGTGTATGTTAATCAAGAAGTAATATAAATAACCCCCTCCCTTTGAGTTGTAAGCATCGAAAAAAGAAGAAAGAAAGAAAAACAAGGAGAGTAAAGAAACAAAAGACTTTTAAGAGTAAGAAAGAAAGAAGCATAGCTTCCAGTAAGTGAGTGAGTGAAAAACAAAACAAAGCATTGTATTTCGACTGAGAGTTGTGTAAAAAGTTGTAATATTTTGAGTTATGAGTAAACAAAAATTTGGTGTTTGAGTTTCAACAAATGACCAACAAAAATGACATGTTTGGATCACGTGATGTAATAAACGTTCTTTGGCGATTTTATTATGGTTACAACAAAGGCATTTAATATAGGAAGCTTTTTGGCCGTATAAAGTTAAATAGTGAATCAAGTTGTCCGTGCATCATCTTACACATAAGAGTGATGGGTTTCAAGGTGTGTCGTGAACTCGTGATCAAGGTAGATAGCTTAAAATCCCACGAGACACATGTTCAAACTGCATAAAATTCATGTAACTTTTTATCTACCAGCGATAAAGCCTAAATTTCTTTCCTAGCCCCCAAATGAGCACTAAATTACAAGCAAGTGTGAGACCTCTATCTCTATATATAGCCACGTACACTTTAAGTTTCCCCACATCCAAACATCCACGTAAATTAGTTTTCAATATTTTCATGCAGATGGCTTCCTCTTCCCTTCTCTCCCGCCCCTTCCTCGTCATCCTCCTCTCCATCTCCTCCGCCTACGCCCGCGAGTGGTCCTTGCCAAATGGCATCAAACAGAATACGATCGGGATGATCGAGGCTGCCGTTGGAGTTTCTGAACACCTCCTAAACCTCGACGGGATGGTGAGGCCCTTTATATATAGATATACATATATGTGCGTATATGTATGTATATTGCCTATGAAGTGACACTCATCTTCTTAGTACAAATCGGTTGGCATAGCATCATAACTCTTCAGCGATACGTTATCTAGTGATGATTTCTTTTATATGTTGTATTTTGATGTGTTAGAATGCACACGTAATCGGGTCTAAGAGACATGATTGGTTCTTTACTATTGAGAATATTTTATATATATATATATATATATATATATATATGTCTCTATATATTGAGGATTTATTATTGTCCTTCGGAAAATGTTTTGTAGGAAGCTAAAAACAATCAAGAATGTGGGAAAAGCAAGAATATAATAATAGGACCATGGGGAGCCAAAGTGAGCACTAGCTCCAATGGTAAGGCTTTTGATGACGGTGCATACAGCGGAATTAGAGAAATCAACCTTTCATATAATAAGAGGACTGCCATTGGGGACTTCCAAGTTACCTATGACTTGAATGGTTCGCCATTTGTAGGAGAAAATCATACAAGCTTTATAACAGGCTTCACCCCAGTGAAGGTTGGTTAGTAATTTCTTATTCATTTCTTCACTCTTTTAAGATATGGAATTTCATTTTTGGCATTACCTTATGATGTCCTTGTAAAAGCATTCTTAAAGATTTTATCAAGTGTTCACCATGTGAACGACTTAAATATTACAAACAATGTTATAGTTGTGAACGAAGAATGTTACATATGTAGGACTAGTCAAAGTGTATGATTAAAGACTATTCTTTTATGCTTCTACTTAAGTTAAATTATATATAGTAATAAATATTTCTATATAATACTCGTTTAGTTTACTGATAACATTTTGGTGTATCCTTTAAATTAATCCAGATTTCTCTAGATTTTCCGAAAGAGTGTATAGTAGAAGTGAACGGATACATTGGTAAAGTTATTGGATACACGGTAGTACGCTCTTTAACATTCAAGACTAACAAGAAAACCTACGGACCATATGGAGTTGCAAGCGGCACACCTTTTAATCTCCCAATCGAAAATGGTTTAGTTGTTGGATTCAAAGGAAGTATCGGCAGGTGGTTGGACTATTTTGGGATGTACTTGTCACTTTGAGATGATCAAGGAACTGATGAAAAAATAATAATTAAATAAATTCAAATCGCAATTATGTAATGGTATATTTATATGTTGGTTTTACTGACTATATTAGTACCATATACATGGGATGATTTGAAGTGTATTAGTGATGTTTGAAATAAAGCTACTGAGCATGCTGATGTTGTGTAATACGACCTCATGAATTTTCTACTTAACTTATTTGTATCTACAGTCTGTCATCCTTCTTTTGTGGTTTTTAAACTACACTTTGTTTGTGGTTTTTAGACTGAACCCTTCTTTTTAAGCGTATACATCCTACATGTTGTACTGGTTATCTAATTGTCCTCGGTGTAATTATTATACCAACCGTGCGAAAGACAAGTATGCAACCTTAAAAAACTAATAGAGATAAATTATGGGGTTGGATGAATTGGTACCTGGGGATTACCTTAAGGCTTCTTATACAAGAGGTTACAGGTTCAACCCCTGGGGGACACGCTCCCATGCGAGAGGCAAATCCGCGTGGGGGCTCCCGACCTCCCTGGGAACTCAGCTGGGACACTCGGGGTCGAGCCGGGCTGCCTCCGCAGCAATACGTTTGAGTTGCCCGTCAGGCTCCGGTCGGGGATCTCAATACCTCAACATAAAATGCGTGGTGGTGGCTCCCTCCTACAAATTGTGTCCAAGGTGGCCCTCTGATCGAGGAGGCAGCTCGGCGCGACCCCGAATCTCCCAGTCGAGTTAGATCCTAGCTGAGTTTCCAGGGAGGTCGGGAGCCTCCACACGAAGAGGGGCAGAGCTTGTATTTTGCCTCCAGTTAAGGAGCGCGTCCTTTAGAGTTGAACCCGTGACCTCTTGAATAAGATGGTCTTAGGGTGTCCCCTGGGTACCAATCTATCCAATTGGAGGGATTGGTACCTGGGGGTTACCTTAAGGCCTCTTATACAAGAGGTTACAGGTTCAACCCTTGGGGGACACACTCCCCCCATTGGAGGCAAATCCGCGTGGGGGCTCCCGACCTCCTTGGGAAATACGTTCAAGGTGCCCTTCAGGCTCCGGCCAAGGATCTCAACACCTCAACAGTGACCCCTAATTGTCAGTGCCCTAAACTTGAGTCAATGGCTAAATTGAAAGATTTTTTAAAGATTTTAAATTTTTAAACGTTAGAAAAATTACTGTTGGATCCAATAAAAATTTTGCAAATAAATCAAATTTGCTTTATTTTCGACTTAAAGTGAGACTTCGTCAAGTGTTATTAGTAAAGTGAGACTTTGCCAAGGGATAAATACCAATCTTCACAAACTTTGTTTGTTCTTCAAAAAAAAAAAAAAAGTGAGACTTTGTAAAGGGTTATCAGTAATAAAAAAAAAGTGTTCAAGTTTTTGCAATTTTTAATTATTGTCGTGATTTCTATTTCTCGTGGTTTTCCTTATTTTTTTTAAGGAAAAATTCAAAAGAAAAAAAAAAAACAAGAAAAATCCTTAAAGGTGTCTTTTTCTTGTTTACATAACTATTTTTATTTTATCATTTCAAAGTTGTTTCCCTTAATATTTCTTTTTTTCTAATTGTTTTCCATTTTGTTGTTGTTTCCACCGTTTAATTTTTTTATCATTGTCTAAATTTATTGCATTTATCCCCTTCGTTGTCGTTTTCAATGCTTCTTTTGTCGTAATTTTTAACATTCTTTTTGTTTTTATTTGTGATGTCTTTTTCCTTTCTTTTTTTGAAAATATTAGTCGAAAACACGTACTCCGCGTGAGTGTGTTAAACATATTAACAAAAAAATAAAAAAACATTTCAAAACTAAAAAACATTTTGGATAGTTAAAAGAAAAAAAAACTTTTTGAAAAACATGGAAAAGCATTTTGGCTGGAAAAAAAAAAAAACATTTCGTAAAAAAAAAAGATAAAACATTTTGAGTTTTTTTGAGTGTTTTAAGAGCACCACTCGAAATTTATTTTCCCTTTATTTATTTATATATATATATATATATATATATATATGTTAAAGATTAAAGATGTCCCTTTATTTTGTCATTGTTGGTTTCAAGGAGTATTGTCCTTCTACGAAATTGTTGTGTGGTCACAATTTACTGTACTGTTTCACTGTCATTCTACGTTTCTCAGCTTGTTTTAATTGCATTTAATTATTTATTATAAGCTTTTACACAATCACCTTTTTTTCTCTTTCAACATTTCGATCGTGACACTTTGACGTCATCTTTGTTTTTGGTATATAATTCTTTCTTCATTTATAATTAATCATGTATTTTTATGTCGCTTTTGATACAAATTGTCGTTTTACTAAATGTTGTTGTTTTTATCAATTATTGTCCTTTTTACCTTACTAGTTAAGTTACATGCGATGCATGCATGTTAAGTTGTAATTGAAATTTTTATAACGTAAGTTATAAATAGAAAACTGAATGGAAGAAAATTTTTTAGAGATTTTAAAAAAAAAAAGTTGCACAAATAGTTTTTGAAAATATGTATTTGTTTTATTTTGACCATCGACATTTATTTTTAGGTCTAACTACTCTGAGATTTATGAAATATAGTTTTGATCCCTTTGTCAACAAAACAATTATGTTTAGACAATGTATGACATGGATATTCTGGGTAGGGTTTTGCAATAAATAAAATAGTAAACGAAACAAATGCTTCAAAATTTTATTTTTTAAAAAAAAAAGAACAAAAAAGATTTGGCTTGTCAACACAATTCGATTATTTATTCAAATCTATTTTTAAAAGATTTTTTCAATATCATTTTTATTTAGTCCTTTAACCCAAATAAAACTAAAAATATTGAGATACACACATAAAATTTTGATCATGAAAGTAATAAAAGAAACAACCTACAATATAAGTTAAAATTGGTCATAAATAGTGAGATTATTCAAGAAAGAAAGTTGATATTATAGGTTTAAGGAATTTATAAGAGAGATAAATAAAGTTGAAATAAAGAGAAAATGATAAAAGAACAAAAAAGAGAAAAAAGTTAGGAGATCATATGGGGTAAGAAACCACAGTTGACAAATGGATTAAAATTAAGAAAGAAAAAATAAATCATCAAAAAAAGAAAGAAAGAGAAAAATAGTAAACAAATAGAGTTTAAAGAAAAATAAATCAATGGGGACTATAGTAAAACACTGAAAATGTAAGAAATAAAGGGAAGCAAAGGTAAAATATCAAAAAATTAAAAGATAAAAAATAAAACACCATTATGTAAGAGAAAATGATAGAGTTTTAGAGAAGGAAAAAACAAGGAAAGCACCAAAACGGTGAAGTTAAAAAGAAAAAAATCAACTATGAGACTATAGTAGATATATTTACCTCCAAAAAAAAAGTAAAAAAATTGATAAAAAGAAAGAAAAAGAAAAAAACACAAAAACAAAAATCCATAGAGCACTAAATGGTGAGGAAAACAAAAAAAAAAAACAAAGTACTAAAGAGTGGGACAAAAAAAAAGAGAAGAAAAACAAAAAAGGCCAAAAAAAGTGAAAAAAAAATAAATAAAAAAAAAAAGCAAAAAGGGCAAAAACAGAATTACAAAACCCAAAAAAAGAGAGAGAGAGAGAGAGGAAAAGGGGCTTTGGATGACCACAAAATGAATAGAGCATGAGAGATGCACTCTTTTATTATAGTCTATGGATGTTGTCGTTCTCGGATGTTGTTTTGTCGCTTTACATTTTGCCGTACTTTCGCCAATATCTATCATTGTTTTCACTTGAGGTGCCCTGTTATGCTTAGTTTAATAGGGTGTTTGGAAGGGTGATGAGAATCAATGGTGAGAATTATTTTTATTGTAATATATGAGAGTTTTATACTGTAGTATATTTTTTTATTATTACTGTAGCATGTTAGAGCTTTACACTGTTTATCACTGAGATTGTAGTAGAAACTGAGTGGTTTCTAACACTGCCAAACACCCCCTTAAGTCATTTTCTCCTGTTTTTCGTTTGTTTCACATAATTCTCGTTTACTATTCTTGTCGTTTCAATAATTGCTGTTTTTTCTATAATTTCTTGTGGTTTTCTTCCCGCTGTCCTTTCTTTTTTTATCGTTGTTTTCATTTATTTATTAGTTTGTTTTTTCTTTTCACCATTCCTTGTGCAACACAGTATTAACATTTTATTAAAGTACCCCATTCAACCTCTAGTAACATTTTTCTATTACATATCAAATCCCATGATTCCTGGTTAGGCCATCACCAAGTAAACATGCAATTTCCTCCACTTTTATTCATAAATTTTATCCTTCATTTTCTTTGCCTCAATTTGAAAATGTTTGTTAGTTTTAAGTTTTAACTAATGTCCAGATTATTTCCATGTCACATTCCATGTTAAGAAAAAATGAAATCATCAAGATTCCAAATCTGGTGAATACACACATACGCACGCATTACTCAACCATGTGAGCTAGTCTCAAGTGGTTTAAATATTCCAATAAAATAATGAGTGAATAATCAATATTTATTTCATTGTAACTGTTTACTTTCCCCTGTCCCAGCAAAAAAAAAGTTATTTTAGGGTGAAAATTCCTTGCTTGGTCTATAAAAATTTTTACACAATTTGTCCATATTTATAGGGTGTTTGAAAGGGTGCTGAAAACCGTTGGTTAGATACACTTTTACTGTAGCATGCGCAAGTTTTACACTATAATGATTTTTTAATTGTTATTGTAGTATGTGAAAACTTTACACTGTTTATAACTGAAAAAGTAGTGAGAACCCACCGATCCAAACACCCGGTTAATAATCACGGTTGGAACCGCTTTTATAATGTCAATAGTTTTTGATACAGTATTTTCTCTAACATAATTCAAACCTAAAAACAATCCCAACCATTGTCCAAACAGACTAGTCATGTTCAATGTGTTCAACAAAGTTGCAGATTGGTAGATAAAGGTTACATGCAAACTAACACGCTATACGACCCCATTGTAAATGAACTCTCCAATTATCACTTTTCGCCGCCACTTTTGTTTAATTATTTCAAGTTTTCCAAAGGCTTGTTACCTGGTGGTAGATTATAAAAAAAAAAAATCAAAAATTGTCCTTTTGAATTACATTCTACTTTTTCCATTCACTTTTGTCATCAGCTTCTTTTTTTTTTTTTTTTTTTTTTTTTTGTCGCCGAAAGGAAATTTGGGTTTCCTTTAGTGTCCCAAACTTTTGCAACTAGTGTATGGCACACAGGCTTAATGCAATTAACAATTGAACATAAAACTTTCTTTTTTAATGATTTCAAGTGCCAAACCAAAAAAAAAAAAAAAAAGACAAGAAATTCAGCATAACGTTAATCACAAGGGGCCTTAATTTGGAGGGGCAAAAAGTTCTCACATGCAAGTTTTGAGCCATGGAATATGATTAAAAATTAAATTTAAAACTTTTCCCAATCCTCTTCTTTTTTCTTTTTTTTTTTCCTTTTTTGTTGGGGGGTTTCCCCATCCTCTAAGGCCACATTGAAGTGAGACTGTAATAACTGCTTAGTAGTCAAATAGTGTGTACGGCTACAATAATAAACAATTTAATGTCACTTCCACATGATTAGTAATTATTAATTAATCTAGTATATTTACATAAGTTACAACAGAATTTGCACCTAATTCCAACCCAAAAGTTCAATACAACCTGAAAGACAAGTTAAGTGGAATGAGGAGAGAGACTTTTTGGCAGGATAAAAGAAATAAAGTTCACACTGCGTAAATGACACTGCATGAAAATTGTTGGCAGTATATTGGAAAGAGAATGAGACCTAATCATGTAATAATTCTATTTGAGTCACTTGCATCAATGACAATAATAAAAATAAAGACTAATTGGCTTTAGTGTCTCCTAAACTTTTTGCCTTTTGACATTGTCACCTGAATTATTTTATTAGGCTATCACATTTCTGTCTTATTGTTTATAATGAGGTTTTATTAGGGTTTGAATATTATTTTCTTAAATGTTAAGAATTTTATATTATTGTTTTTTTGACACTTTTTAGGTTTTAATTTAACCGTCAAATCGGCTAATTGAAAAGGCTGACCAATCGGACATGGCCAGATCAACATCGACTCTTTTTTGTCGATTTGGCGGTTGATTGTAGGATAATAATAGTGATTTCGAATTCACGACAACTAAATCCTTCTTATAAGTTTAGATCTATATATATTGTTTCTTTTCCCATTTCGTATATATGTAATTTGAGCAACTTTAAAATTGGAGGAAAAAAGCCTCAGTACACGATAATATAGGGTTAGTGATTAATAAATAATTTAAGGATAAAATATCAATAAACAATCAATATAAAGGCCGTAATACATATTCAAAAAAAAGTATAAAGACTATAATACGTAATAAAGTAATTCTAATACAAATATGGGCCCAAAAGTTTAGAGGGTGAGTGTCAATTTACCAAACCAATATTATCAAACACCACATTATCGGTTTAGTGCATTTAAAACATAACTTATAAACCGCTTTGTTCCATATATACATATATATTTGTGTTTGTTTTTAGCTCAATTAGACATTAATAACATTATTGTAACCTAATCTAGCGATAGCCTAACTCTATCATAAAATACAATCCCCACCCAAGTTGTAATGGAAAAAAGGCATTGAAAACGTCAAATAATAAAGAAATCCCACCCATGTTGTATTTGCCATATATTTGTTATGTTATTTTACTTTGTTTTATACTTCAATGTACAATACTATTTGAAATATCATATTTATCGTTTGTCATAATAATTAAACGTTAAAACTTGTAAAAATAATATTTTAATATTAAAAGAATTAAAAAGTAAAAATATCACAATTATTAAAGCAAAAAAGTCAATCTATCAACAATGAAAATCAATGTCAAATTTACTACATGCGAAATTTGTTGGCAAATTAAAAATATTACATTGGAGATTTTTTTGTACACTTAAATGTTGAATTTGTCATTGGTGCATCGATTTAGCATTACATTAAAGAGGTTATTTACCTTTTTATACATCATATTTTAGGTTTATTTAAACAAAATACCTTCAATTTTTAATCTAATTAATTTGTACATGCATATTAGATTTAATACATAAATTTATATATTTTCTTGATCAATTTTAAACTTTGTCATATAAATTGGCTAAAATGCCCTCTAATTAAAAATAAAATAACTTTAAAAAATTAAAAAAAAAAACTTTATACTAAATTATTTTGACTTCAAAAGTATTTAAATTACCCTAAAAATACGTACTCTATGATTTTATTTTTTGTTCAATTTTTAATTTTTTACTATCTAAATTAAAGTTGATTTGGTCATTTTAAAAATAAAAATCAACTATTGATTGAGATAAGATATAAATTGTATATTAAATCTAATGTTAATGTACATATTCTATACTATAGGATTAAAGTTAAAAGCATTATATATTGAATTGGTATTAAAAAAAAAAAAAAAGACGAATATCCCGACATAGAAGATGCTCTAAAGCCAAGAAAAAGTCACCGAAAAAAAAAAAAAAGCCTTCCAAACCTCAAGTCCAAATAAACGGGTGGTCATAATAGCCGTTGACTTGGAGGAAGAAACACACGGTCTGTTCCTCTACATTCAAAGCTAGGATTAAAAGTTAAAACCGACAACAGCAAAATTTATTATGAATGTGAAACCCGTCAAGTAAACCAACCAACTACCACAGAATTAAAAGTTAAAACAGCCAAAAATGGGATTGTTTGACTGTCTTATCCTCCTTCTTCTCCTTCTTCTTCGAAGACATTCATTACATTCCAATGGAAGAAGACAAACAATATAATGATTTTTTTTCAATTATTTCTTTCACAAATATATTTAACAATTTAAACATGTCATTATTTTGCCGTCTGATGCTGACCTTTTTTTAATAAAATATTCTTTTCTTCATATCCCTCCAAGCGGCAAAATTACAAGTTTTCATCAATCTCTCTCTCTTCTATTATGTTTCTTGTTAAACCCGGAGAAAGTACAAGGAAAGAGTCTTCTTTTCATATATGAGTCTTATTATTGCTTCTTCGTTTTTTCCCCCTTGATTTCTCTTGCTCTATGACCAGCATGTGAAGATCAATATCTGCTTTTGCCTTTCATGTTCTAATTCTTCTTTCTCTCTTCGGATTTCCTCTTATCTGCTTTTGACTTTTCTCTGTCTCCTTTGTTGATTTTGTTGATATTTTCCATCTGGGTATTTCTTAATCATAATTTTTCTTACAGTAAAAGCCATGGTAATTAGAAGATTGCAAGAAGAGATTATGTCAGAGGTAATAGAATCAGCTCAGGAGGTTAGTTCTCTGGCTCAAAGCTGTGAAACTGGGAGGCAAGTTTTCACTGAATTTGCTCTCTTGGTTGATAAGTTCATTCCAATTCTCAATGATTTAAGAGAAAATGTTAGGATTATGGACCACCCACCATTCCAAAAAGCTGTAGAATCACTAGGAAAAGAGTTCGACAGAGCCATGGCTATGATCAGAAGTCCGAACCCAAAAACATTGGTTAAGCAAGTGGAGAACTTGGTTCATGACTTAAGGAGGTCATTAGGCCTTGTGCTATCTGCTAGCCTTGAAGTTTGTGCAGATTTCAAGGACAAGATTGGTGGGCTGCATAGAGAATTGATGAGCGGGGGGCTAGACCCGGGTTCGGTTGCGACCTCGAGTCGACGTTCCGCAAGTGCTGGCCAGTCGGAAGTGGAAGAGGAAATACAGGAGGAGAGGGTGGTTAGTATTGGTGTGGATGAGGTTGTGGTGAAAATAAAGTATGGTGATGATGAAGAGCTTAGATTGGCACTGTTGGTGTTGAGTGATTTGGTTGGTGGTAAGAAGGTTGGGAATGATTGGATTGAATATGAGGGAGTTATTCCTGTTTTATTTAACAGGTTAAATTCTAGCAAGCCAGAATATAGGTTGACCATAATTCATTTGCTCAGAACCTTTGCTTTGGACAATGCTGAAAACAAGGTAAACAAGTATTCATGATCTGTGTATTTATTTTTTAGCACATTTTAATGCCAAGATTCAAGTTATCACCGTTGGTTTTGTAATGCAATCACCTGTAACATTACATTAAAACGACTATGAAATAGCAGTGGCGGAGCCAGAAAATTTTATTTTTTCAGTGGGAACAATATGAAAAATATAAGAAACATATTTAATTGAATGGAGACGTAATTGTAAACTTTCTTTATTGAAACATTGGGAACATAATCAAAATTTTGAATTAAATAGGGGGCAAATTGAAATTTTAGAAAAAATTTTGAAAGACAAATAAAAGGTTTGAAACCTGTCTGGGATCACCCGGCCCACTCAATTCTGTGTGTCTTCGCTATGGGATAACAGAGTGAAAACTTTTTTTTATGTTTAACGATCTGACAGTTCTCTTTTACTCGCACTAGTGTGATGTGGTGATGCATTACATGTGGTGATGAATATAGCAGTGTTCTTGAGCAACTGAGCTTCGTTGTTAGTTAGCTCACATTGTGGAGTAGTGTGCAGGAGAAGATGGCGGATATGGGGTTCTTGTCAACATTGGTGAAGTCATTGATAAGAGATGAGGCGGAGAGGAGGGAAGCCGTTGGCCTATTATTGGATCTGTCTGAGGTTTCAGCCGTCCGTCGGCGGATTGGCAGAATCCAAGGCTGCATTGTCATGTTGGTCGCCTTGCGAAACGGGGATGACCCTGTTGCCTCACGCGATGCTGCAAAGCTGTTGAATTGCTTGTCCTGCAACACGCAAAACGCGCTTCATATGGCTGAGGCAGGCTACTTCAAGCCAATAGTGAAGTACCTAAAGGAAGGTAATAAAAAATGTATTTCTAGGATTTGTTGTTATACCGTTCTGTTTTAGGATTGAGTTCTTTTTTTTTTTTTTTGTGTCCTAAATCAAAAAAAAAAAATGAATCTGTTTTTGCAGGATCTGATATGAGTAAAATCCTTGTAGCAACAGCACTTTCAAGGATGGAGCTCACTGATCAAAGGAGAGCTTCCCTTGGAGAAGATGGGGCGATAGAACCCCTTGTAAGAATGTTCACCACAGGAAAACTCGAAGCCAAATTTTCTGCTCTAAATGCCCTGCAGAACTTGTCAAGCTTGGCCGAAAATGTCCAACGCTTAGTCCATTCAGGCATTTTGGCATCTCTACTTCAACTCCTCTTCTCTGTCACCTCCGTGCTCATGACCCTTCGCGAGCCTGCATCAGCAATTCTTGCGAGGATTGCCGAGTCAGAATCCATCATTGTTAATCCAGATGTGGCTCAGCAGATGTTTTCGCTTCTGAACCTTTCTAGTCCAGTTATCCAGATTCACCTATTGCAAGCACTCAATAGCATTGCTTCTCATTCTAGTGCATCCAAGGTTAGAAGAAAAATGAAGGAAAATCGTGCTGTTCAGCTTCTCTTACCTTTTCTTACAGAAACCAACATGAAAATCAGAAGTAGTGCCTTGAAATTGCTCCACACTCTTTCCAAAGATTTATCACAAGAATTGTCAGAACAGATAGGGGAAAGCCATGTTATTACAATGATCAACATTGTCTCTTCATCAACATATGAGAGTGAAAAATCTGACGCACTTGGGATTATAAGCAACTTTCCTGTTAGTGATAAGAAAGTTACTGACATACTTAAGAGGGAAAATTTACTGCCCATTATTATTTCCATAATGACTTCAAGCCCCGCGACTACAACTCCTGAAATGCGACATTTGGCAGAGAGCATTGCGAGCATCTTAATCCGGTTCACTAGTCCTTCTGATAAGAAACTACAGCTATACTCGGCAGAACATGGGTTGATCACTTTGCTTGTGAAGTTGCTATCGAGTGAGTCAATGCTTGCCAAATGTAGAGCTGCAACCTCGCTGGCTCAGGTATCACAGAACTCTCTCTCTCTAAGAAAGTCTAGGACGTCAAGGTGGTTGTGCGTTCCGCCTTCTACGGAGGCCTTTTGTGAAGTTCACAATGGGTACTGCTTCGTGAAGAGCACGTTTTGTCTGGTCAAGGCTGGTGCTGTGCCTCCACTACTCAAAATTTTGGAAGGAAAAGAGCGGGAAGCGGATGAAGCTGTACTAAGTGCCCTTGCGACTCTATTGCAAGATGAAATTTGGGAGAATGGAAGCAATTACATAGCGAAAACGTCACGAGTACAAGCCATTATAAGAGTTTTGGAAGTGGGGAACGCAAAGGCTCAAGAGAAAGCGCTGTGGATACTTGAGAGGATATTCAGGGTTGAGGAACACAGAGTCAAGTATGGCAAATTTGCTCAGGTTGTGCTTATTGATCTGGCTCAGCAGGGAGATTCCAGATTGAAATCAACCATTGCAAAGTTGTTAGCACAGCTTGAGCTCTTACAGGATCAATCTAGTTACTTTTGAGATAAGGTTGTTTCATGAAAGCTAGAATTATTCTTGTGATATGTTTGTTTTTTTCCCTGTAAAGACATTCATTCAATACTTCATGGCATAGATCTTTCATTTCCTTATTGGATGAGCCATACATATATTTCCCGATGTATATAAAATAGTTTGAACTTTCAAAAATATTTTCTTGTATAATCTGTTAATCAAAATATCAGTTGGGTGGAAGTTTATTCTTTTCATTAGTTTTTGTATCTGAGATTGGTTTTCAGGTCCCAGAATTTGAAGTTTGTTTTTTGACCTTTTTACTAAATTCTTTAGAGAATATAACAGACCTTGTGTCAAACAAATGGCAAAGTTAAGATTTCAACTATAAAACCAGAACGTTATATTACATAGTTATATTTTTTAGTCCAAAATCTTTGCTCAAACTAAATAGCAAAAGCAAAAATAAGAGAGTGAGGTCAATGCCTCTACAAATGTTTATTCTAACCAAATCCCTCAGTAATAGTTATACTCGTAGGCAGCAAATACTACATTACAGAAATGTCAAGTAAACTTCAAATAGAAAATTGGTAGCTATATTCACTCTCCAAGAAGCCTCGGCTGGCATATCGTGGTGTTGATCAAGCGACAACAGTGACATCAAAACAAGCATCGCAGAGCCAACAGCAGCACAAAGCAAAGAGGCTGCAAAATTGTCACGTAACAAAAACATTCAAGAAGTTACAATAAGGACTATAAAGCAAAGAGGCTGCAAAATTGTCGCATAATAACATGAATTATGGTATACATGCCTACCATCCTTCAATAAAACCTCTATCCCCTTTCTTTTTTGTACGAGAGCAACATTTTGTCTTCAAATCTGTTGTTTTACATGAAAAAAAAGTCAGTAACAACTTTGAAACTAAAAAGAAAAGGAAAAAAAAAAAGATAGTAGAGAAAAGAGATTAGTTGGACCTGGTTTAGGTTTCTTTTCAGCAGGACCTTGTTGTGTAACTGAATGATCATGTTCTCCATTAGTGGCCATTATAGAACTATTAGTAATGTATTATTAGTCCCTTTTGTAAATGCTGAATTTATGTCATTGCAAAATATGTTTATTTATAGTGGTAACTTGTGCTAGAATGTGGCTTTTTTCTCTTCTACAACTTTCTTAGAATCAGAATCTAAGTATCAAAATCTTTGCCGTCCTTCTAGCTATATTGAATTTGAGTGTGAACTTTTGTATAGGGGAATCATTAAGTGGCAGTATAAGAGACGCAAAAGTGTCGTCTTCCAAGTGGTCATAGACATAGTCTAACAATTAATCCACACTCGACTCTGCCACAAGGCGAAGAGTTCAAATCCCCACCTCAACTCAAAAAAAAGTGACATGTCCCAAAAAAAAAGAATAGAAATTGAAAAGGGAATGTGAAAACTCAAATGAGATTAGTGAGAAATCTGAATGTGAACTGACCCTTTTTTTTATATAATTCAAGGAGAATATATGCTTTGTTTCTCTAGTGGAAAAGTACGTTTCCCTGATGGACTAAATTATTCTAGAATGGAAAGGGAATATATTGGATTACATTCCTTTTAATATGTCTCAAGGAATTTTCATATAGTTGTGACTAAATTCATTTATTTATTTATTTTAAATAGACTAAAGTTAAAGTTACGTTATTATAGACTACTAATGTTTTACAAGAAAAAACCTAATTAATGTTTGGTCGTTAAGTTATAAAACAAGATTAATTAACCTTTGGTTGAATACTTTGTTCTAACTGTAGAAATATACAACCTACCTGCCAGTGTGTATGCATTTAGTACAGAATAGTCAACTAATCAGTGTATATCATAGGATTAATAGCTGATTGTTTGCTGATTGATAGTGATTAATTGTTAATTAATAGTCCTAGGATTATTCACTGATTTAGTGCTAGTGTACATACTATTTATACATGTATTATGTACCAAATTTTGATATGATTGAGAATTCCTAATTTTTTTCTCAATTTTTTACCAATATTGTGTTAGAGCATTAGGCTTATTTTGTTGGGAAATTGTTGCTTTTTTTCCCAGCCTTCATTGCTGATTTTTAGTTCTGATTTTTATTGCCATTTTTAAGTCATACCTTTATTCTCACCGGTGACCCTCTGCCATTTTTTCCGGCTATCTTCTCTGCCATTATGTCCGACGACCCATTTTTCCGGTGACCTATCCAGCAGATCGTATGACGAGGGTTTAAACTCCCACCTCTGACACCATCTTTAATTTCAGACAGTCATATTGTTGTTGCTGTTACTGTGCATGGTTACCCCATCCGTTGTAGCCGTTGTTCGTCGCGGTTCACCGTCGTTCGTCGCCATATCTTTCATCATCGTCGTCATCAGCCTCCTTTCCAGTTCATACTAGGGTTTGCTCAGACCAACCGCCATAGCCATCAGTTCGCTCCTAGGGATTCCGCTCGGATTCTGTCGCTGCTCCGCCACCGTTCTGTCGTCGTCGTTCTTCCAACCGATACCGTTGTTTGGCCTCCATTGCTGAGGACCTTCATCAGACCTTTATTGTCTAAGTTTCTAACCCACTAATTGTCTGAATCATTAGTAGCCAAGAAAGAAAATTGCAGGACGTTTTGCACTAAAAAAAAGAGAATGTTAGAAGTATCCAGAAAGTGTCAGGTCCATATATCATCAGGATGAGATCGAGAAGCTGGGTACTCTACCAGCGAGTTTTTGAGTATTTCTTCAATAGCACTCTTAGGTAAATTCTTTGGGTACGGCTGGTTCATATATTTTTTTGAATCAAATAGACTTAAATTTAAAATTTGAGTATTAAATTTTTTTTAAATATATATTTGTTTTTTTTTAATTTATATTATTTGAGTACTAAGAATATAAGTTTTGAGAATTTTTATTCCCTTAAATTTTTAATATTCAGATATCTCTGTTATAGTAAAAACTAAAATTCTCTCTCTTATATTTGAGGAAAAAATCATAACTTCTTCATTTGATATCCAATTGAAATAATTCTTTTTTCATTGTCTTCATAATGAAGAGGGGAATAAATCAATATTCATATTGCATATTTTTTAAGATCATTAACATTAAAATTTTATTAGATTTATTAATAAATCAAAAAATATCTTCACTACCTCTCTAAACATAGAATTCAATTGTATTCCATCCTTAGTTTAAAACTTAAATACACATCCAAACGTCAATTCGAATAACAATTTAAATCACTAACTCAAATTCTAATTCAAATCACACTAACTCAAATTAAATCACTAATTCAAATCCATTTACCAAACGGACCCTGTTTCTCATGGGTTAAATGTCTTGGATGAATGTATTAAGAATTTATATATTATTGACTTAGGAACCATTAATCATATGACTCATTTTTCATTAAATTTTAGCACCTACATATTCTGTCCAAGTAGTTGAAAAATAGTCATCGCAGACAGGTCTCTCACTACCATTGTTAGCCTAAGGGATATCCATGTTAGTCCATCCTTTGTTCTAAAAAATATGCTTTATATTCCTAAATTATCCACCAATTTGATATCAATACATAAACCCACTCTTGATTTAAATTATAATGCGCTTTTTCATCCTTCCTCCTGTCTATTTCAAGTTCAAGATTCGGGGAAGAGGATTGGACTTGTTAGGAAGAAAGATGTGCTATACCATCTAGAGGAACAAGGTAAATCGAATATTGTCAAAAATATTTTTTCTTAGTCCTTCTTATCATCATCTAATAAATACATTATTTGGCTTCATCATTTTAGATTAGAACATCCATCATTTGGGACTTTAAAAACCATGTTTTCAACTTTATTTAAAGGGTTAGGAAATGAACACTATTATTGTGATGTTTGTGAATTTGCTAAACATAAACATATACCATTTCCTACTAGAAATAGGAAAAGTTCTATTCCATTTCATTTGATTCACAATGATATTTAGGGACCTTCCATAGTTCCAAATATGTCTCGCTCGTGTTGGTTTATTTCATTTATTAATGACTGCACTAGAGTATCCTAGATCTCTCTCTTTAAATCCAAATTTGATGTCAACAATGTGTTTCCAAATTTTCATAACATGCTTTAGAATCAGTTTGGGGTTAAGATAAAAAGATTTAGATCAAATAATGCACAAGATTGTTTTAATAAAGTTTTATTTCCATATTTTCTAAAAGAAGTCATTATTCATGAATCTCCTTGCGTTAGTAACCCACAGCAGAATGGAGTTGTAGAATGAAAGAATGACGCACAACCCCAACCTATCTTTTCCATCAACATGTTTCAAAAAATTATTGTTGGAAGTTGTTCTCATAGTTGCATATACAATCAATAGATTGCCGTCAAGTGTTTTGGAGTTAAAAACACAAATGGAAACACTTTCAAACTTTTATCCTAATCTAAGAACCATAAATAACCTCACTTCTCAAGTTTTTTGGATGCACTGCTTTTGTTCATGTTCATAGTCACAACAGAGGAAAGTTAGATCCCAGAGCTATTAAGTGTATCTTTATGGGCTATTCTTCAACACAGAGGGGGTATATATGTTATCATCCACCCACTAGAAAATTTTTTGTCTCTGCAGATGTCTTTTGAGAACAAAAAATGCTAATTCACTCAACCTTATCTTCAAGGGGAGTCCTTGTCAACTATTGAAGATAAAGACAGTGACTAGTTTTTGCTTGGCTTATCCTCCATACTATTACCTACACCTGTTGCAACAAAAACACCTCCTTTGCCTAAGCCTCCCCAAAGTAAGCCAACCTATTTACCCATCAAATTTGATACACCTCCTTCTTTGCTTGAGCTATCCTAGAGTGAGCCAACCTCTTCACCCATCAAACCTATGACAGAGAATAAAGCACTCCGTGATGTGTTTAAATTCGATCAATTTTACTTAAGACGTATAGACCTAGATCCTGCTCCAGAGCAAGCCCAAAAATCACCACCAACTTTTAGAAATGAGGTAAGTATAGAACCAAAAACTCCTTCTCCTCGATTAGAGCATGATCATGACCTCCCTATTGCCATAAGAAAAGGCACAAGGGAATACGATAAACACCCTTTATATCCTCTAATGAAATTTGTGTCACTTGATAAATTCTAATCTTCACACAAGAACTTCCTAGTCAGTTTAAATATAATCCATATTCCTAATACAATATCTAAGGCTTTATTTGATAAGAAATGGAAAAGCCATGAGACAAGAAACAGGCACTAGAGAAGAACCAAGCATGGGAAGTTATTAACTTACCACCAAGGAAAAAAGTAGTAGGATACAAGCGGGTGTTCATAGTGAAGTACATATCAGATGACTTTTTGGAAAGATACAAGGCTAGACTTGTAGCCAAGGGATACACACAAACGTATAGGGCTAACTATCAAGAAACATTTACTCAAGTGGCAAAGATGAATATAGTCAGAGTTTTGTTTGTTAGACATGTATGCTCTAAGGAGTAAAAATGTAATACGTTTTTGGAGACATTTTTATCAATAAAGAATTTATTCATTTATATATACCAAATATTGTCCTCTTTACGTTCATATTTGTTGAATGTATGATAAGCAAACAGTAGTCTAAGACTGTCAGTCTGAACCTTAAGAGTTGGGCATATGATGGGATGATTATGCGGTAGACACGACTCTTAAGGTGATGGTCTAAAATATATGATCCGCAATCGAGGGAATAAAGTTGGGCGCTTTATTCATGTAAAGATTGTTATGTTGTCTATATCCCTTTTGGGAGATGGTTTGTCTTGGCCATCGGAGTTGGACTCCATGAATAGAAACATTGGCGCGTTGTCATAGGTGACGATGTGTTGGATCGGGACATAAAGTGAATTGATTTGGATTAATAATTCTGTCTTGGCAAATCGATTCACTTTAGACAATCATTTGTATTGTATCTTAATCCTGAGATGAATAATGGGCCCGTTGTCTCGACTTGTGTCTTTTGATGTACCAATGGGCGACTCCCACATCTCTATAGTGGCATGCATGCCGGTACGTTGGAGGCATGACTCTTGATAGCGTAGACTTGTTATTCATAGATATGGAATCCATAGCTCCTCTTTAGGAGTAATGATATCCTCTTATATGCGTTGTCCTGTAATTGGAAAACTGGAGCGCTCAACCATTTGGATACATAGGTGTAACCGAATGGTATACTATCTTTGGATGGTAAGTTTTCTAATGATGAGACAATGGAACGTAAGATAAAAATAATCGGGAAGGTAAGACAGAACTTGTCCTTAAGCCGGTTATGGATGATCATATGGGGATGCGATACACTATGATATGTCATGGAGACTTAGCTACACGAGCTTCGTAATTCTATAAAGTTCGAGAGTGCAGCTCCAAGCTTTTAGTGGAGTAGCGTTGGAGTTGATAATTATGAAATGTATATCTGGGATATTGGGTTTCATAATTATCATGAGCTTGAACTTTATAGGTCCATTTTGGTCCCCTTTGCTAGCTCACAAAATCCTGTAATGACACGGCGTGCTTTTCCAATAATTGGTGACTTATGTCGGATTTATCAGATTGGTTTAAAATTTATAAGAATCAAATAATTCATGTCTGTTTATCGGTTGAATTAATTATGTAAGAAATTAGTTCAAGATAAACTTGTTGAATTATGGCGTTCGGATAATTCTTGTCTGTTTATCGGTTGTTTTAATTTTGGACAATTAGAACAAGATAAACTTGTAGAATTATTGTGAATTGATTTATTTTCTTAGAGATTATCTTGATAAAGTTTGTTTTGATCAGATATCTTTTCTATTGGGCTATTTGAATCAAAACTGAGACTTTATCCTTTAGAATCTCGGGTGGAAAATAAAAGATTCGCGGAGATTTTTTCTCGGCAGTTCGGCCTGCCTATCAGAAAGTTCGGCCTGCCTATCTCACAGTTCGGCATGCCGACCGCGACAGTTAAGATTACGCGTTTTTCACGCGTATCTTATCAGATATTGATCCGAACTTGATTCTGTTTCGATTTTTGAGACCTAATCTGATATGGACTGACCCCAAGGACCAATAGGTATAAAAAGGGAGTGAGTCTAATGATTTACTCAGATCAATTTGAGAGATTAAGAGTGATACTCTTCTAGTGAGCATCTGAAAACTCCCTGAGAGCTTTTGTTCACAAATCACGAACACTAGCTTTGGGTTCTCTCTATTGGTTGGAAGGAGAGTCACCGGTGGAAGAGCTGTACGTGTGAGCCCACACTCACTCCGGTTGTGGATAGAGAATAGCAAAGAAGACCAGTTGGTTGAGGCTCTTCTGGAACGTTACTTCTCTACACAGGTCGCGGAGGTTCTTCGGCACACTGATGTTAGTAAGATCTGTTTAATTTATACATATAACATGTCAAACTTGTGTTTTGGAAAATACTCTGATGAAAAATTTTTAAAATTCCGCTGCGCACTTTGTTTCCAACAATTGGTATCAGAGCCGAGGTTTTTTCATAAATTTGCAAGTTTGTGATCATGTTATATGCATAAATTTTGTGATCTTAATCTCTCCAATGCTTGAATTAAATTTTATAGAGAGATGGCACTCTAGGTTTCTATATAATATATATATGTTGTCATGGATTATATGGTGAATGTTTATTAATTAATTATGGTTGATTAAATTGTTGTTTAATTATTTATTAATTAATTAATACCGGTTATGGTTCCTTAGAGGTTAGAATGTGTATCTAGGTTTTTCATGTAATTAGATGGCGGACTATCATCTCCGTCTAGGAATTATTATTTAATTTTTAATTTGTAAGAATTTTGTAATTAAATAATTATTCGGAGAAGACGGAACGAGAAGTCGGAACTTAAAGATTGATGATGGCGCCTCCAGGTATTTCCTGAGTCTCTAATTTTATGTTTTTGAATTGTTGAAAATAAAATTGATGAATTGCATTAAAATTGTATTTTCTAGATTGAGGGTTTTCTGCTCGGTCGGCATGCCGGACCTCACAGTTCGGCAGGCCGAAGGTCACAGATCGGCAGGCCGGACGTACGATCCGGCAGGCCGACAGTGGGGCAGAAATTTTGGTGCTCTGCCGGCAGGCCGAACCACCATGATCGGCAGACCGATCACCCAGATCGGCCTGCCGACCGAGAGCAGCCAGGTGTCCAGAAAAGGTGCAATTTTTTGGTGCAGTTTTAATTTTATTTTTGGGACGATTCTGAGAAACATTAAATTTGGATATGACTGGAAATATGAAGTGTTCGATTCATACGGGATTGAGGACTTGAAGATGGATATTACATGAAGAAGGATACAGCTTGAGGATTCAAGGATGAAGAATCGATAAATGTCTCGATTATTCTCTTGTAATCTTAGTTTTTCTATTCTCTAGGGTGGAACCGTAATATTACGGTTATTATTATTATTATGCTTGTAGCTTTGCTTGATTGCTTTGCTTGTCTGCATTATAATATGATTTACTATGTATATTGATAACATGTCATATAGAATAGGGAGTGCCGCTCATATTAAAATTGTTCATGCATAATTTTAAAATAAAACCTTGACTTCAAAAGATTGAGTGGGAGAAGGTTTTCGAAGAGAGAACCTAAGGCCTCCATCGTTGGTCCATAGGAAGAACATGATGGTCCTAACCCCTAGGAAGGGATTTCTATCATGTACCAGATTGGATCTCTGAAAGGATAAGGTATTTTAGTATGATTTATGGTTGCACACCCCTAGGTGGTGATTATAAATCATGGAAAAAATATTAAAACGGTAGTTATACACTCACGTTAATTTTATTATTAACCTCCCCTAGGAGCTTTGTTAATAAAATTAATGGCCAAAGAAACGATTATTAGTATATGCTGGATCATACGGGTCCTGGATGGCATATATTAATCAGGAGGGGATCTGTGTTCCTGATTGAATTTGGCATGACTCCCCTAGGAGCTTGTTGAATTCTGAGTTGGGAATTATCGTTGTAAGGTTGTGATATTTTCAAGGTTTTGACACATAAACACATTTGTATGATTTTACATGATTGTGTTATCTTACTAAATTATTATATATGTTTGCTTATGTTTGGTATATGACTCTTTATTGTAGATTGAAAATGTCTAAAAACGCTTTATCATCGATACTTGACAAAAACCAATTAACCGGTGAGAACTATAATGATTGGAAACGGAACCTGGACATCGTCCTTTCCTTTGAGAAACTGAAATATGTTCTGACAACTCCTTGTTCTCCCGAGCCTACGGGAGACTCAAGTAATGAGCAATTCCAAGCGTACGACCGCTGGAAAGATGCTAATGATCAGGCCCGCTGCTATGTTATGGCTAGCATGAATAACGTGCTGCAGGCTCAACATCAGGATTATGAGACTGCGAAGCAGATCTTGGATAATCTTGAGGACATGTTTGGAGGTCAGGCCATAACAAAGCGGCAAGGGGCGCTTCGGAAACTCTTAAACTGTAGACAGAGACCGGGGACATCTGTAAAGGAGCACATGATGTTGGTCATGGGTTACCTCGCTGAGGCTCAAACCAATGGAGCCGACATCGATGCTGAAACTCAGATGACTATGGTCTTTGAGACTCTGTCTAAGGAATTTATTCCGTTTAGAGCTACTTTTAATCTAAGCAATAGACGGGCTATGACATTGACAGAACTGATGAAACAGTTACAAGAGTTTGAACTGCTGATCAGGGAGTCTCCTGCTGTGGAGAGGCCAATATGGTAGCTGCTTCTGGTTCCAATCCTAACTCTGGGAATGGAAAGAAGCAACGGGCCAAAAGTGGGAAGTCTTCTATTCCTATTGCTACCAAGAGCAAGAAGAAGAAGAAGAAGAACCCAAAGAAGCTTAAGTGCTTCTTTTGTGGTAAGGTCGGGCATATAAAGAAGCATTGCAAGGACTTCCTTTCCAAGGGAGGTAGGTGTGATCTTCTATATTTAGAAACTTGTTTGGTTGAGGAATCCAGTGACATTTGGGTCATAGATTCCGGTGCAACTAATCATGTTTGTGTTTCTCTGCAGGGATTCAAAGAAACGAGAAGTCTACTTCGTGAAGACTTAACGCTTCGGATGGGCGATGGATCCTTGGTCTCAGCGGAAGCAGTGGGAGATGTCCATCTTTATTTTGATAATTATAGGAGTTTAATTTTGCGAGATTGTTTTTATGTTCCTAAATTTAAAAGGAATTTAATTTCTGTATCTTCTTTATTTAAAGACTCCTACGTGGTATCTTTTAATGAAAAAGTGGTGATTCGTAAAAACAAATCTTTTATCTGTTCTGGATGGATGCAAAATAATCTATATTTTATCAAACCTAAGATGGACCTATTGCTTAATGCTGAGATAAATGATAATGACTCAAAAAGACTTAAAACTTCTCACTCTAATAAGACTTATCTTTGGCATTTGCGCCTTGGCCATATTAACCTAAATAGGATTCAAAGGTTGGTAAGGGATGGACCTTTAAGTCACTTAAAGGTGGAATCTATACCTCAATGTGAGTCTTGTTTGGAGGGTAAAATGACCAAAAGACCATACGGGTCTAAGGGCAATAGGGCCGAAGGGGTTCTAGAACTTGTGCATAGTGATGTTTGCGGACCGATGAACATCCGGGCACGAGGAGGGTATGAGTACTTCGTTACTTTTATTGACGATTACTCAAGATATGGGTATGTGTACCTAATGCACCACAAAAGCGAAACTTATGATAAGTTCAGGGAGTTTCGGGCTGAAGTGGAAAAGCAATTGGGTAGACCCATAAAGGCACTTCGATCTGATCGAGGTGGGGAATACCTTTCTGATGAGTTCTTAGGACACTTGTTAGAGAATGGGATTTTATCCCATTTGACTGCGCCGGGTACTCCGCAGCAGAATGACGTAGCAGAGAGAAGGAATAGGACTTTGTTGGACATGATTCGGTCCATGATGAGTTATTCATCATTGCCTTTATCCTTTTGGGGATATGCACTACAAACCGCATGTTATCTTTTGAACAATGTGCCTTTAAAATCGGTCCCTAAAACTCCTCGCGAGTTGTGGACAAGACGGAAGACATCCTTAAACCATATTCGCATATGGGGATGTCCAGCTCATGTCCTGTTTAAGGATCCGAATAAGTTGGAAGCACGTTTAGAAGTTTGCGTGTTTGTAGGATATCCAAAAGGGACTAAAGGGGGTTATTTTTATAACCCAAAGGAAAATAAAGTCGTGGTTTCAACTAATGCAACTTTCCTTGAGGAGAGTTACATGAACGACTTTAAACCTCAAAGCAAAGTGGTGCTTGAGGAGTTTAGGGGTAATCCGTTTACTCCGGAGGTTCCGAACAAAACCATTCCGATCAGTGTAGAAAAACCAAACAAACCTAAACAACAACCTCAGGGGCTTCGGCGTAGTGGGAGGATTGGGCATCAACCTTAGAGGTATATGTTCAATGGGGAAGTCTTTTTGGCTGAACCGGATGAACATGACAAGGATCCTTATACTTACGCAGAAGCTATGGAGGATGTTGATTCAAGACTCTGGACAGAGGCCATGAACATTGAGATGAAGTCTATGGAGACTAATCGGGTCTGGGAGCTTGTGGATCTTCCCGAAGGGGTAAAACCCATAGGGAGTAAGTGGATCTACAAGAGGAAAAGAGGAGTGGATGGAAAGGTCGAAACCTTTAAGGCTAGACTGGTAGCTAAGGGTTATACGCAAAAGGAAGGAATCGATTATGAGGAAACCTTTTCGCCTGTAGCCATGCTTAAGTCCATCCGGATTCTCTTGTCCATAGCTGCCGCTCTCGACTACGAGATTTGACAGATGGATGTCAAGACGGCTTTTCTGAATGGCTATCTTGATGAGTCCATTTATATGGAACAACCAGACGGGTTCAAGGTCACGGGTCAAGAGGGTAAGGTTTGTAACTTGCTAAAGTCTATTTATGGACTTAAGAAGGCTTCTCGTTCTTGGAACATAAGATTTGATCATGTGATCAAGACTTATGGGTTCTCACAAAATGTGGATGAGCCATGTCTTTACAAACACATTAAGGATGGGAAGGTGGTTTTTCTACTACTCTATGTGGATGACATTCTGCTAATTGGCAATGACGTTGGGGCATTGTCATCGGTCAAATTATGGTTGACCAAGCAGTTTGACATGAAGGACTTGGGTGAGGCTAATTTTGTTCTCGGTATCCAGATCTTTCGGGATAGGAAGAACAAAATGATAGCTTTGTCACAGGCCGGCTACATAGATAAAATTCTCAGGAGGTTTGTAATGCAGGATTCCAAGAAAGGTGGGCAACCATCTAGGTCTGGAATTACTCTTTCTAAGAAAGACTCTCCAAAGTCTTATGAAGAAAGAGAATACATGAAGAAGGTACCTTATGCTTCGGCAGTGGGTAGTCTCATGTATGCCATGCTTTGCACTCGACCGGATATTAGCTTTGCGGTCGGGATTGTGAGTCGATTTCAGGCGGATCCAGGACCGAACCATTGGGTTGCGGTAAAGCATATTTTCAAGTACCTAAGAAGGACTCGAGGGTATATGCTTGTGTATTCGGGTGAGGATTTAACTCCTCTAGGATACACTGATTCGGATTTTTAATCCTGCTTGGATTCTAGGAAATCGACATCGGGGTTTGTGTTTACTCTGGGTGGCGGTGCCATCAGTTGGAGAAGTGCGAAGCAAGATTGCACTTCGGATTCAACGATGGAGGCCGAGTATGTGGCGGCTAGTGATGCTTCGAAAGAAGCAGTGTGGCTCCGCAAGTTCCTTGGGGATCTTGAGGTAGTTCCTGGTGTGGATAAAGCGGTATCACTGTACTGTGATAACAGTGCGGCGGTAGCTAATGCTAAGGAACCAAGATTTCACAAGAAGAGTAAGCATATTGATCGGAAGTATCATGTGATAAAGGACTTCGTTGAGGGCGGGCATGTCACGGTATGTAAGATCGCGTCAGAGGACAATTTAGCTGATCCATTTACGAAGACACTTACTGAGAGAGTCTTCGAAAGGCATGTGGAAGCTATGGGGATGCGAAATTTGCAGTATTTACTCACTTAGTGCAAGTGGGAGATTGTTAGACATGTATGCTCTAAGGAGTAAAAATGTAATACGTTTTTGGAGACATTTTTATCAATAAAGAATTTATTCATTTATATATACCAAATATTGTCCTCTTTACGTTCATATTTGTTGAATGTATGATAAGCAAACAGTAGTCTAAGACTGTCAGTCTAAACCTTAAGAGTTGGGCATATGATGGGATGATTATGCGGTAGACACGACTCTTAAGGTGATGGTCTAAAATATATTATCCGCAATCGAGGAAATAAAGTTGGGCGCTTTATTCATGTAAAGATTGTTATGTTGTCTATATCCCTTTTGGGAGATGGTTTGTCTTGGCCATCGGAGTTGGACTCCGTGAATAGAAACATTGGCGCGTTGTCATAGGTGACGATGTGTTGGATCGGGACATAAAGTGAATTGATTTGGATTAATAATTCTGTCTTAGCAAATCGATTCACTTTAGACAATCACTTGTATTGTATCTTAATCCTGAGATGAATAGTGGGCCCGTTGTCTCGACTTGTGTCTTTTGATGTACCAATGGGTGACTCCCACATCTCTATAGTGGTATGCATGCCGGTACGTTGGAGGCATGACTCTTGATAGCGTAGACTTATTATTCATAGATATGGAATCCATAGCTCCTCTTTAGGAGTAATGATATCCTCTTATATGCGTTGTCCTGTAATTGAAAAATTGGAGCACTCAACCATTTGGATACATAGGTGTAACCGAATGGTATACTATCTTTGGATGGTAAGTTTTCTAATGGTGAGACAATGGAACGTAAGATAAAAATAATCGGGAAGGTAAGACAGAACTTGTCCTTAAGCCGGTTATGGATGATATATGGGGATGCGATACACTATGATATGTCATGGAGACTTAGCTACACGAGCTTCGTAATTCTATAAAATTCGAGAGTGCAGCTCCAAGCTTTTAGTGGAGTAGCGTTGGAGTTGATAATTGTGAAATGTATATCTGGGATATTGGGTTTCATAATTATCATGAGCTTGAACTTTATAGGTCCATTTTGGTCCCCTTTGCTAGCTCACAAAATCCTGTAACGACACGGCGTGCTTTTCCAATAATTGGTGACTTATGTCGGATTTATCAGATTGGTTTAAAATTTATAAGAATCAAATAATTCATGTCTGTTTATCGGTTGAATTAATTATGTAAGAAATTAGTTCAAGATAAACTTGTTGAATTATGGCGTTCGGATAATTCTTGTCTGTTTATCGGTTGTTTAATTTTGGACAATTAGAACAAGATAAACTTGTAGAATTATTGTGAATTGATTTATTTTCTTAGAGATTATCTTGATAAAGTTTGTTTTGATCAGATATCTTTTCTATTGGGCTATTTGAATCAAAACTGAGACTTTATCCTTTAGAATCTCGGGTGGAAAATAAAAGATTCGCGGAGATTTTTTCTCGGTAGTTCGGCCTGCCTATCAGAAAGTTCAGCCTGCCTATCATACAGTTCGGCATGCCGACCGCGACAGTTAAGATTACGCATTTTTCACGCGTATCTTATCAGATATTGATCCGAACTTGATTCTGTTTCGATTTTTGAGACCTAATCTGATATGGACTGACCTCAAGGACCAATAGGTATAAAAAGGGAGTGAGTCTAATGATTTACTCAGATCAATTTGAGAGATTAAGAGTGATACTCTTCTAGTGAGCATCTGAAAACTCCCTGAGAGCTTTTGTTCACAAATCACGAACACTAGCTTTGGGTTCTCTCTATTGGTTGGAAGGAGAGTCACCGGTGGAAGAGCTGTACGTGTGAGCCCACACTCACTCCGGTTGTGGATAGAGAATAGCAAAGAAGACCAGTTGGTTGAGGCTCTTCTGGAACGTTACTTCTCTACACAGGTCGCGGAGGTTCTTCGGCACACTGAGGTTAGTAGGATCTGTTTAATTTATACATATAACATGTCAAACTTGTGTTTTGGAAAATACTCTGATGAAAAAATTTTAAAATTCCGCTGCGCACTTTGTTTCCAACATTGTTATCACTAATTACTAATTTCAACTAGAATTTGGATCAATTTGATATCAAAAACGCCTTCCACCATGGTGACTTGAAGAGAAAATATACATGAAAATTCCTCTAGGATTTAAGCGGGACATTAGGAACAATAAAGTCTATAGGTCTCAGAAAACATTATATGGTCTCAAGCAATCTCCAAGGGCTTGGTTTGGTAGATTTTCTAGAGTTATGCTTGCCAACGGGTTTAGACAAAGTCAAGGAGATCACATACTCTTCATCAAGCACTCGAATTCAGGAAATATAACAGCTTTCCTATGTCAACGATATAATTGTTACTAGAAACGATGAAAAGGAGAAAGAAGCCTTGAAAAAATGTCTAGCTAAGGAGTTTAAGATAAAGGAGCTTGGAAGATTGAAGTACTTTCTAGGAATTGAAGTGGCTTACTCCAATGAAGGCATCCTTATTTCACAGCTGAATATGTCACAGATTTTTTAAAAGAGATAAAAAAGTTAGCATGTAAACCAGCAACCATACCAATTAATTTGAATCACAAGCTAGGAGAAGCAAAAGAAGACCCAGCAGTAGATAAAGAAATGTACTAGAGACTAGTGGAAAAAATCATATACCTGGCTCATACTAAACCAAATATTGCTTATGTTGTAAGCGCAGTAAGCCAGTTTATGCAAGATCCTAGAGAAATTCACCTATAGGTAGTTCACAGGGTACTACATTGGCTAAAAGCAAATCCTGGTAAAGGCATTCTGTTTAGAAGAAATGGTGGATTAGCACTTGAGGCATACACTGATGCAGATTATGTAGGCTCACCCATTGACAAAAGATCTACTTTAGGCTATTGCACTTTTCTTGAAGGAAACTCATGACATGAAGAAGTAAGAAGCAGAATGTAGTGGCTAGATCGAGTGCAAAGGCAGAATTCATAGCAATGACGTTGGGAATATGTGAGTTACTATGGCTCAATATAATCCTAGAATATACCTAAAGATTAAACGGAAGGACCAAAGAGACTATTTATGACAACAAATATGCCATAAATATTGCCCATAATCCTATTCAACATAATAAAACAAAACACATTAAAGTAGATAAGTACTTTATAAAGGGGAGGTTAGGATAGTTGACTAATCTGTATCCCTTATGTCTCAACCAATGGTCAACTTGCGGATGTGCTTACAAAGGGCCCTAACAGTACAATATTCCAAGGAATTATTTGCAAGCTGGGAATAAAAGATACATATTCACCGACTCAGGGGTGTCGAAATATAAAACCTATTAGTGTGTATGCATTTAGCATAGAAAAGTCAACTAATCAGTGTATATTATAGGATTAATAGTTGATTGTTAGCTGATAGATAGTGATTGATTGCCAATTGATAGTCCTAAGATTATTCTCTGTTTAGTGCTAGTGTACATACTTTTTATACATGTATTTTGTACAAAGTTTCTATATGAATGAGAAACCTAATTTCTTCTCAATTTTTTCCAATACTAACTTTATTTTTCAAAATTCAATCATTAAAAAAAAATCATGAGATCTTAGTTGAATGTTCTATAAGCATTTATAAAAATACACTTTCAATCATCTATGACAATTAGTTTTTTTTTTTAATAATATTCAGCAAATAAGTTGTATACTTTTGTTTCTTCTTTTTGAAGGAAAGATTATTCACTATTTGCGCATATCAAGGTAATAGGTCTCAAAAATATTGGATTTACATAAGGAAAACAATCTGGTAAATAGTGAAAGAGTACATACACCCAGTTTCAATTCAACAAAAATTTCATAACAAATGAATAAATAAAAACTAGTTCTTCAAAAAAAAAAAAGCCACATATAACAAGAGTGGCAGCACATTTATATCTTGATTTAAATTTTAATTTTTCATACTTCAAATCTTTTAAGATTTCTGCTTTGTCCTTTTTTATAAAATAGATCATATTATACCCCCATTAAATAATTAAAACTTATAATAGTGTTCCTATTAATTTAAAAATATCTGTTTTTGTTTCTTGGGATATTGCCCTAATTAAAAAATTTATTTTTTTCTTTTTTGTTGAAAGAAAGTTAAAAAAGAAGAAGAAGAAGAGAAATACACTTCAAGAGGGGGAGAAATAACAATCTGTGTCCGTCAAAGGTGGAACCGAATCGAACCGAATCGATGATAATTTGAGTCGGGTAAATATCAAACCACGCCCGTTTCGAATCGCATTACAAAACGCTGTCGTTTGTTTGGGCGCTGTCATCTTCAGTCCTCCACAAACCCTAACCCTAAACCCTTTCGCAACGCTTAAAAAAAAAAAAAAAAAAAAAACCTTCTGTAACATCCACTGAGAAATTTCTTGTTGTTCTCCGGCAGAGGCCATTGCTACAGTCTCGAGCGACAATGTTGCGCAGAAACATTCGTCTAAGGAGAGAGTATCTTTACCGAAAGAGCTTAGAAGGCAAAGCTCGCTTGCTGTACGAGAAGAAGCGCAAAATCAGAGAAATCCTCGAAGGTTTGAAATTTGTATATACGAATGTTATATATGTTCTATTACGATTTAAAGTTCCATACTTTAGTCCTTAATCCCTACTTTCATTGCTTATTTTTATAATTTATAATTTTAAATTTAAATTTAATTTTTTTGTTGTCTATGGCAGAGGGAAAACCGATTCCCACAGAGCTTCGGAATGAGGAGGCAGCGCTTCGCCATGAAATTGATCTCGAGGACGAAAACACCGCAGGTGAGGTTTTTGTTTGTTTGTTTGTTTTTTTTTTTTTTTTCAATTTGATCCTTGGAAACGGTGAAATTTGGTTACATTATTTTGGCTAAGCTAATGCTCCTAATTTTGTATTTTGATTATTGTCATTGTTGTTTTGTGTTCGTATTTTTCAATTTTCTAAATGAGCTTTTAATTTAAAGTAGAGGTCTAGGTTAAATATTGGTTGAAATGCTGCTCAATGCTCATATTTGTTTCCTTGGATATTGACTATCTTAGTCCCGAGATCAACTATCGATGATGAATATGCTAATGCATCGGAAAGGGATCCTAAAATTTTGATAACTACATCGAGGGACCCAAGTGCTCCACTTATTCAGTTTGCAAAGGTTGGTTTCTTGGGCTGTTTATAGTCCTATAGTATTTTCTTCACTTGGGGCTGTACTCTATACTTTGTATCGTATTGACTCTACGATTTGATGCGTGGTGCGATTGAAAATGAACTTTTATTTCCAGGAATTAAAGTTTGTCTTCCCTAATGCGCAGCAAATGAATCGTGGTGGCCAGGTTAGTGAAGTTTCCTATCCTTTTTGGCCTTTGCCTGTTCTTCATTTGTTCTGTTTGTTACTTATTAGGCAGAAATGAAGGAAGAAAGCATTGCTGCATAAGGAGGAAGACATCTGTTTTTTTTACCTTAAAACGGTATTGTCTCGAAAGTGATAGTATAGAACTGTGAAGACATCTGTGTTTAACTTTCTTAGGAGTAGCGTTAGTGATATGTTTAAGTGGCTTATCGATTCAAATTTTTGGAAAAGGAAATAAAAAATTAAGCCCCCCCTGGCTCGCAATTTTAACCACAGTTCAAACCTTTTTGCAACAATATTTTCTCATGAAAATTTGAATTTTTTGTTCAAACCTATGAGTCAATGGGCTATAACGATATTGGCTGTTTGTGAACTTGACATTCTGCTTCTCTGTTTTCCTGGGTCTGTGTTAGGATGAGATGACAGAAATTGGTGCCTTTTGACAGCTTATCTTAGAAGGACATATAATCATATTGGGTGTAAAACTATGGCGTTTTAATAATGAAGAATTTGTTTTCTCTGTAGGTTATCTCTGAAATTATTGAAACCTGCCGGGCTCATGATTTCACTGATGTTATATTGGTCCATGAACATCGTGGAGTACCAGCTGCATTAACTATAAGCCATTTGCCTTTTGGTCCAACTGCTTCTTTCCAGTTACTCAATGTGGTACGTACAATCTTTTTTCATTTTTTTTGTTAGTGTTGTATAAAAAGCTGAGATAAGAGAGCAGGATAAGAATTCTGAAAATAGTTTAATTTCTAAGGTGATGATGTATTGGCAAGTTGTCTATTTCAACAAGACTTAGGCTCCTGCATGGAAAAAATAAAAATAAAAAAATCAAAAATAAAAAAAAATGGAGGACCATAAATGTGTCTTCCTTTTTTTCATGGAAAAAAAAAAGAGGACCATAAGTGTGTCTTCTTTTTCTTTTTAAATCATGTGCGGCAGATATATAAATAATGCCATAAAGGAGGTCAAGTAAGGTGAACTAATTATGGAGTTCCAAAGAGATGTCTCTTGCATACTTGAATTACTGCAATTACTAAGATAAATCTCCAACATCTGCACTGCTTTTTTTAGTACTTCTTTTAAATCAGAGTTTTTATGTTAATTTTATGGTTGCCTAATGATTTCCATACCAGTAGGTTTGAATAGGCTTTCTATTGTTTACTAGATTCATTTTTCTCCACTCACTACTTTCATTGGTATGCTGGTACTGTTTTTACCTGTAGGTTACTAGACATGACATCAAGGACAAGAAAGGCATTGGAACAATGCCTCAGGCCTACCCACATTTGATTCTTAATAATTTTACAACCAAGGTATTGTGTTTGGTTGGAGCCAAAGTTATTGAATAGTTATCTGATTTGGTTCATCTTGCTTTGACACATACGATCTAATTAATGTGTGTTGAGAAATCAGTTTCATTGCTAGTATTGGTTGCCAGTGGACCAGAGCAATGACAATCTTGTAATCTAAAACAATTTTTTCTTATATCTATTGGCAGTAACAGAATTAAGTAAACTTATCTTAAAGTGATGGAAAGACTACTAAAAAAGTACTTTTTGAGGGATTTCATGGTGGACATACTATAGTCTTATAAGCTCGTCTAACCGTCCTCATTACAGCAACGAATGAGATGATTGCTGTTTCTTTCCATTGCTTCTCTCTCTCTTTTGTTATGAATGTAGAATTGAAGATATTCTCTCACCACGATTTCACAATCATGTATGTTAGTTTAGTGTTGCAACCTAATAATGGACATTATTTTTTGTTGGTTTGCTTTTTAACTGTTTAGCTGGGTGAGAGGACAGCAAATATATTGAAGCATCTGTTTCCAGTGCCAAAGGCGGATACGAAACGTATTATCACTTTTGCCAATCAATCTGATTATATTTCATTCAGGTTGGTTCTATCAAGTCTAGGAGAGATGCTTGTGACTGCCACTAACTATTAGTATTACAAGTTTATTAAACGCTATACATGTTTGCTTTGATATATCACCAATGAGTCAAAATTATAGGCATCATATTTATGAGAAGGAAGGAGGTCCTAAATCCATCGAGCTGAAGGAGATTGGTCCTCGTTTTGAACTTCGGCTTTATGAGGTAGTTACCATGCCATTTAGTGAACTTTTTGATATATTTCCCTCTTCATCAAAAGTAACTCAACTTTTTAGTAGGGTATGAATATCCTATCTCAGTATGCTTGTATTCCTTTACGTTCTGATGAGAAGGATGTGAACTTTGTCTTTTCAGCGCCTCAGCTTCTTTTCAGGAGCATATAATTATGAGTTTTGATTGGGTCTGTTGGAGACCCTGTTATATGTTTGATAATTCTTTTTAACCTTAGTTCTTACAGCCGTCTGCTGTTTCTTACGTGTATTTTTTTGATCGGTCATATTCATTGTTGAGTAGATTGAAGTCTCATGTTTGCTTAGTTTATTGACGCTTCCTTTTCTTTTTGGTGTTGCAGATAAAGTTAGGGACGGTGGATCAACGTGAAGCGCAAACTGAATGGGTGATCCGACCTTACATGAATACAGCCAAGAAGCGGAAGTATATTGGCGAGTGACACAATTGCTTGGCCTTTATGCTTGTCAATGGAGTTTTGGTTTATACCAGGTCTAAATTTTCATTTATATATAGACATCTTTAAGCTTTATTAACTTTTTTCTTTCAGTCTATTTTCTCCTCTGGTATGTTGGCAAAAATTTGCCTTCTACATACTCAAAGAATGTTATTTCTCTGTTTGCCATTGTATCACATAACAAATAAGTAAATATCATTTTTCTTTTTCATGCAGTCTATTCTAATAGGGTGGATTGTTTATCTAGGCACAGTTTGCAACGGATGTAAAACAACATTCTCCAAACAATTTTCAATGATAACATCTCTTACATGTTAGTGTGAATGCCTTTTTTTTTTTTTTTTTTGGCTTAGATGAAGTTGGGCACATGGGTCTGTCAACCTGAAGCACAACCGATTGTGTCATTAGACCATAAAGGAAACCTGTCAAGAATATTGCTTTGCAAGGGACTGACTCCATCTCAAAAGCTTTTAGGCTTGACCTTACTTGGCTTGCTTGGTTATGGATAATGTCCATGTACCATTGAGTTGGTGAATTTTGAAAAGTGTTTTTTTCCCTGTCAAAATCCTGTTAATTTATTTTTGCTTTCGTAACAGATTTTTAACGGATTCTGTATTATAGATAGAGTAACGTATGGATCCTTATTCCATGTCCTATTTGTTTGGTTATTATGATATTTTTTATGTTTGAGAAGGCATCAACTTCTTGTGCTTATCGATGTGCCCAATGTTTTGATTCCTTTTTCTGAAGCTAACTAAATTGATTATTTTTCCTACTCTATAGTCCGTCAACTGATGATCTCTTTTTCAGGCTCCGTCCCTTGTAGTAAAATTGTGGCAGTTGAACTAGTTTCTCTTCATGTATTTGAAGAAAAATGTTACTGTTTCTTACTTTTGCGTATTTCCCATCTGCTCAATCGTGTTCAACGGTAGCTTCGTCGCTCAAACCGGTCGTTTGGCATCGAGTGTTGATCTCTCTTGTTGAATCCTCTTATATCACCTTTGCATTTGGCATTATTATGTGGAAGGATCAAGTCATCAAGGTGAAGAGGGGTGTGAACAAGTCATTAAGGAGGAGTTTGGAAAAAATAGAACCACCTAACAAGAACAAGTCAAAGAGCCTAAAATCTAACACGGAAACAAGTAACTCTACCTGTCAAAGGATTGATCCACACACACCTCTTGAAAGACAAGCAATTAATTTGTTGATATGGTTTCTTTAATTTTGTTTTTCTTCTTTTCTTGGAATGAATTAATTTGTTTTTTCGATCCAAACTGAAAATGTTAATTTGTTCATGCATATCTCAACAATGGAGAGGAATGTTTTGACTGACTTCCTCGTATAATCCATATATATTTTTAAGTTATATATATATATATATATAAAACTTAAAAGCATGTATAATATAAAACTTAAAAATATATATGGATTATACGTGGAAGTCAGTCAAAACATTCCTCTCCATTGTTGAGGAAGTCAGTCAATGGCACAATATTGGCACAATACTTTTCTTCCCTACCTAAGATTCCTCTCTATTATTCAGGATGTCAGTCAGTGGCACAATACTTTCCTTCGCTACCGTTGGATACTTTTCTTCGTTACCGTAGGATCCTCTCCGTTATTGAGGAAGACTGATACAGGTCGTTGAGGTTAATCCGAAAGTGTTTTCGTTCAAATCATAAAAGTAGTTTGTATTGGTATTTGTCGTAATAATAATTAAAATAGTTTATATTATAGAGGCAATTTTAAAAGTATTAAAACTTTAAAAATCTACATTTCATCTTTCTAAAAGTTTTATAGTTTGTATATTTTTTATCGTAAAAATAATTTTTACTTTTTTATAGATTATTTTTAAATATCAATTTTTATTTTAAATTTAATGTAATGTTTTATTTTTATTTTAAATAAATCCTCATATTTCAAACATCAATTTAAAATCCTCATTTAAACAATATAATTTATAACTCACAGTTTAAATTATTAAATTTTAAACTGTATCATTTCAAACCAACCCATCAAAGGACCATTATTTTTTGAGAAGTCATATCTAAACCGATTCTTGTAGTAAAAAAAAAAAAAAATCTACAAATTAGCTTGTCACAGCCATTTCTCAGAAATCATATCAGTTTTTCTCTCAATGAAAAGCAAAATTCAGACATATACTTCTGCTGAGTTTCCCTGCTACTTCACTCCAAGAAACTAAGTTGGAAATCTGAGTCTCATCTGTCAACGCTTCATTGTAAGAGACAGAGAAAACAGAAAACTCTTTAAAGTTGAGGACATCTGCTCTTGCCTAATGGAAAAGAAAAAGCAGGAGGTGAAATTTTCTTTTTCTTTTTCTTTTTTTGGCCAAAGCAGGAGCTGAAATTTCTCCACAATTCATATATATATATATATATATATATGTGTGTGTGTGTGACACCTATTATTTTCTTAACAGGTAATATATTAATTAAATTAATTATTAGTGTGCTAACTAAAATTTATTTCATTTAAATCTATTTCATCCTATTTATTTCTACCTATTTTAAAATTTTTTTAAATTTTTTTATATCTATTTAGTAAATTTACCGAAACGCTCTTGAAACATCAAATTAATTACTAAAATACCATTTGGCATTATATGAACTAAAGTCTCTGAAGGAGACATAATGCACTTAATGCTTTACCTACTTGTCTCCCACTTTTCATTATTTTCCTTCTTCAATAGAGCCCTTCAATAAAGAAAACCATGCATTCATTTTCTTTTCTCTGTGCAACACTTAATCTCTTCCTTTCTCCTTGAAATGTCTTCTTCTCATTATCTTCTTCTTCTTCTTTCTTCTGCTCTCTAAGCTTGAGAAACCCAACTCCATGTCGTTCAAAAGTCTCCATGCTAAAGTTGAATTTGAGCTTTAATCCCTTGAATTGATGACTTAAAGTTTTCAATGAGATTTTAAGGTAAGATTTTAAAAAATTAATCTAGTTTTATCTACTATCTTTACTTTGAATTTGCTCATTTATTTTGCTGCACAAATTAGATTTCATGGTTTTGAATGAGAAAGTTTAATATAAGCATGTTTTCACTCTTATTTGCAAGAAAGGCTAGAGATATGGTTTGATGATAATTTTTGTATAAAACTCATGAGAATATGTTTATTGTGATTATATAATGCATGCTGTATATTTGAAATCGTTTTGAGATTTTGAACAAGGATAATATATTTTGGGTTGAAGAAAAACTTGACATTCCATAAACTTTGTAGTACCTCTATGGGCAGTGGCTATTTTTTAAAATTCTGGGATTAAATTAAAATGAATTTTATAAATTTGTTTGCATATTTAAAAAGTAGACATCCTAAACTTTCTAACGAGCCATCATAAGCTTAAATCAGAGTTGTATTTTATTTTCTATGAATTTTTTAATTTTCAAATTGAAAACTAGTAAACCTGCATATACCAGCTGCTAACCTGAACCAAGAACCCATCTTTGCCCACTACCTAATTCCTTAATGTCTTGCAACCTTTCCAATATTATCCTAAGTGATTGATGAATCTTATTAGGGACTAAAACATATAGATTACTTGTTTACATTTTATATTGTGTTAAGACAAAAATTGTTTACTGTGGTATTCAAAAGAGATTTGCATAAAAGCTTTAATCGCATACTAGTAAGATAGATTTACACATGATTTATTTATGAATGTAGTTGTATGTTGTGTTTTAGTTTTAATTGTCCTTATGCATGCCTTAGGATCAAGGGAGTATGGGGCTAACGTTAATTGATTACAGGATTAAAAGATTGTTGATAAGCTTGAAAGGTATGAATTCTATTACTCATCTTTTGTAAGGTTTTTATGGAATTAAAATTGATTGTTTTACCGCAAGATATATATATATATATATATTTATGTTGAACTGCTATTATATGAGTATCACATATGAAACTATGACATGGACTTGTCTTGTATTGTACGGCAAAGAACATAATGAATTAATGCATGTTGTTATAAATTTAGAAGCATGGTTAGAAAACTGACTATAAATAATAATTAAATATAGAGAAATAGTAAGACGTGAAGAGGGGCGACAGTTACGTCCTTGGGCACGAATACCCTAAAAGGTAAAATAGGGGAAGGTGATGACGCTTTCTTGGGTTGAAAGTCCTAGAACACACTGTACAAGAATCGACTTTGTGAGGACTCGGGGCTTGATGTCCCATCATTGGAACACCCTTGGAATGTTTAGAGGGTGATCAAACTGTAATGACCGAGAAAACGTCATCAATAAAACCTAATATTTAATTAGATTTAATTAATGAATTTATTCTTAAAAATATGAAATTGTGTAAAAATTGTAATTTATGTGAAAATTACAATAAAATATGAATGAGCAACATTGATTGCAAATTTTATGGCATATGTAATGCAATGGTGGATATTATAAAATACAAATTTTATGAGTTTGATGACTCAGAGATTTGTGCATAATATCTATAAAATGAATTTCATGTCACAATTAATTGTGAAATTGTGATATAAACGAATGAATGATTAGAATGTAAATAGGACGTAGAGGTTGTCCTAACCCTAACCGGGGGTAGAAAGGAGGCCAGAGCAGTATAAGAATACTGCTAAATAAAAACATAGATATGAAAAATGTTATGATTGGCCTCAGAAAGTAAACAAAAAGTAAGTTAAATATTTTTATACAGTCTAAGGATAGAAAGTACACTGAATTGGCCACGGCAGTATAGGAAAAATACTGTGTGGTGAAAAATTACACAGTATAAATTTTTAACTCCATAAAGTGGACACTTTTTGCTTTTCTATTGGGCCACATGTCAAGAAAAGTGGCCCAATCATTTTGTGACACCTAGTGGTGTACTCATGGGTTACCATGAGTCACCAAATGAGATAAACATGCATTTATGGCAAGTTTATCAAAGTTTTCTTTTCTTTTCTTTCCACCAAAGCTTCGGCAGCCATAGTTCTGCTCCCAAAAAAATATTTCTCAGCCCCAAATCTTGCAAAAATAACCCCCAACAAATTTTACAAGCAAGAACAAGGATTTTCCCACAAGTTTAAGGTAAAATCCTAAACTTTTAATGGGTTTTCAAGGGATTTTTCATGGGCAAAGGACAAGAGATTAATCCATGGTATTTTTGTATGGAAAGGAAGCTTAGGAGGGAGTCTAAAAGGATTTTGAAAGCTTCAAACCAAAAGGGTGTTATTTTGGTAAGTTTTAAGCTTTAAAGTTTGAAATTTTATAGATTTTGTTTTGATTTTTGTTCTTTCAAACCCATGAGGGGTTTTGAACATGTATTTGATGGAAGTTCATGTATATGTGGTGTATGATAAGTTTGAGTTATGGAAATTTTTGTTTTAGTGTAAATCGGCAATTTTTGTAAAAATGGTATTTTTGTAATTTTGAGGTTAAACTTTGCAAAGATGATGTTTGAGCATGGGAATGTATTGATTAAGGTATGAAATGATTTCTGCAGGGGTAAAATTGCAAGTTTGAAATGGATTTATGTAAAAATGCCATAGGGACTAAATTGAAAGAAAAAAATCCCTCTCGGCAGAATTGGAAATTAGCCAAAAACACCCCTGTACAGTAATATTTTGGAAAAAGTTAAAACACAAAAGTTGTAGATATCGATGAAACTGTTAGGCATCGCGGACGGTTCATCAAAAAACTGAATCGTTTATGAGATTTTAATTTTTCAAGAATTTATGGAAATTGTGAAAAATTTGAAAAGGGGCAAAAACGTCATTTCTCAAAGGATTTTGAATATGGTACTTTGAGCAAAAATGATCCCTGACAAAAATAGAAAATTCTGGTGCAAAGAAGTAAATTTTAGTTTCGGGGGCAAAAAGGTCAAAATTTTCGGTTCATGGGCTAAACCGCAAAGTTTAATGAAAATGGGGCATAATTGAGAAATAAAGAGATTTGACCCACTAGGATGTTATTTTAGAATGAATATATGGTTATTTTATAAGAATAACGAAATCGAGCTCGGGTAGGTTAGTAAACCTGCGGAGGGCAAAATCGTCATTTCTACCCAAATAACCCGAACTGCTTTGAAATGTTCCCAATGGGATAAGAAAACGACTAGAAAGGTTTCCACCCTTCGTTAGAAACGATATGGTGAAGTTAGATAGAAATAAGAAAAAACGGTGGTTTTTAGAGTTAAACATAGTAATGCAACTCAATTTATTAACTAACAAATGTTTCGTATTGAAACATAGTAAAATTTGGCTAATGGCTTTGTAATTGGCCAACAGGATCCTAGGAATCTAGAAGAAAGGATATCGTGGTTAAGTTGCCCGACAATTGCATCAAGTAAGTACCCATCCCACCTACAGTATGAAATTGTAGGCTTAGAGTATAAAATGTGTATATGTATACTTGTATGTATATCAAGGTGTATACTTGTATGTATGCAATAACATAAGTATTTATAAATAAAAGAAAGGGTATACTTGTGAGTATATGGAATATATATATATGCCTGAGCGTATATTAATGCATACCAGTGTGTATATTTTATGTTAAGTACCTGTTAGTACATTATGCTATATATACTTGAGCGTACATTAATGTATACCAGTGTGTATATAAAGTATGTACCTGTATGGTCTATATCGTACAAAAGTATTTATGTAGATTATGTTATGTATAACATGTACTCATCACTTCATGCATGGTATGTTAACCATAATAAGTGAATTGGTAATGAATCACCAAAAGTTAAGAAAAGTGTCGTACCGACTCCTGACTCAAGGGGAGTTTAAGGATTACAGAATGGTCACGGTGTTACGTAGACCTAAGTGCGCAATGGTACGAACACTTGGGCCCTAGTTAAAGATAAGAAATGATAAGGATAATGAAGGATTATAAGAAAGCATAATATGATCATGCATTTTATTGAATGTGCATGTGGGTTTATATGGGACTTACTGGGCGTTAGCTCATTAAGTTTTTCATGCTGTAGGTATTCCGACAAAAATGTCAGAATAAATCATAATGATGAGCTGGCGGACGGATGATGTGTGCAGACTGGGTATGGTTTCCGCCGCAGTATGTTTTCCGCTGTATGATATTTTAAAATATTTCGAAAGTAATGTTTGATAAGCTATATTGTAAGAGAAGGATGGTTATATAAACACAAGTATATGTATGCATCTCACAGGTTATTAAACAATATATGTACAGTATTTGTATTAAAAAAAAAAATCCTAAATTTTTGCCCTAAAGTAATGAAGAAAGAGTTTAATCACAGCCCGAAAAGGCGGGTTGTGACAGTTGGTATCAGAGCGGAAATCTTGCCATCCTACTGCACATCGTCGTCTGCTCCATTGCCATCGCTCAAGTAAGATAGTTTGATTTTAAGTATAAGAATGTTCAGTACTAATTTATATGATACTGCTATGTTAATTACGACAATAAATATAGTATATGGCGGAGTCGCATCATGATCGTGATATGGAAGCTGATCAAAGAGCCAGCATTGCTTTTCAAGAGGAGATGCCACCGCGGAATTATGGGAGTCGGCAACCAATGGTGTAGACCGAATGGCTTAGTTAAAGTGATTTTTAACGCTTGTCATATGCCACCGCATCTTCTAGTTTTATTGGCCTCAGGATTATTGATGAGGGAAGCCTTAGTATATGGTTAAGGATTGAACTTGACAAGCAACCACGAGATTAGTAAGGTTTTAGAGGATAAATTCTAGCTAAGTTGCACCCATACCACCAGCAAACGTTATTCCAGTCTAGGTGATTTCGATGTTATGGGCGGACGGGAGACATCGATTGTACCTGCAAGTAGAATCGATATGGGGAAGATACGTAGGCGAACCGATATATTATTACATTCTTAAATTTCGCCGTACTAAGATGCCACTGATTCCGCCACAATTACCCTTATGGTGCATTTACTAACTAGTTTGGAGAGATCTTCCCAACGTGGTCCAACAGCGAATGCAGTATCCTGGAAATTACCTTAGTATCCATGATTCTCTTATGGCGACATTACATGCAGACTAGAATGTAGCCGCACCATTAGAAGATCCTCCAGTAGGTATGGATGATGCTGATGATGCTGATGATGATAATAATGATAACATTGATGAAGAGCCTGTGCCTCTAGAGCCTATAATCGCAAGTGATGATAAGTCGACTGATTCGGATATGGAGGAAGAAGAGGAATCCTAAGGAGGGTTCCGAATATAGTGGCATGTTTAAAGTCGAGTTCGACAAAAAAAGAAAATCTTTGTGTATTATGACGTACATAGATGAGATATTAGTACATATTTGGGCTTTGATGCCTTTGTATATGCATGTATGTTGGTTAGTGGTGTCCTTCTTGGCAAGAAGATATATGTAGCCAGAAGTGATAATTGCTCTCGGAGATGATATGAATAGTTATGTATGAAAGGAAAGTATGTATGTATGTATGTTAGTTATGCATATAATGTTATGGAGAATGTAAAAAGGAAATGAAAGAGGTTTATGAAATGAAATACATGAAGTGAATGACATGAAATGAAACGAAATGTACGAAAGGAAATGAAATGAAATGTATGAAGGGAAATGAAATGAAATGTATGAATGTTTATGAAATGAAATGTATGAATGCTTATGAAATGAAATGTATGAAGTTAAAAGAAATGAAATATATGACGCAAGATACTAGGTTCATGTAATTGTGTATGTTTGCATGTATTTATGTTGTTTGAATACATGCAGTTATTGATTGGATACTATTAAGTTAATAGTATGTACTAACATAGTAACGAAAATACACGATAGATATATAACGATTGATATCAATGGCTGATATACCAGCTGCTATGGCTGTTCCGGTAGTATCCACTACTGAATTTTATGAAAGATTTCAGAGAATAAAGGCCCTGGAATTTGATAGATCTACAGATCCCTTAGAGGCCGACAATTGGCTTACAGGTATAGAAAGGGTTCTGAAATTTATGGTACTTAGTGACTATGAAAAAGTCCTATGCGCTTTGTTTTCTCTCACTAAAGATGCTAGGAGACAGTGGGAGTCGGTAGAGAATAAAAGGAATGTAGACAAAATGACAAGGTCAGATTTCATTGAAGAATTTGGCAGGGCTTATTTTAATGTAGAAATTATGGCAGCCCAACAAGAAGAATTTAATAATTTTAAGCAAGGCAATATGTCCGTAGCTAACACTGTAAAGAGGTTTAATCAGCTAGCACGGCTTTGTCCCGAGTTAGTACCCACTGATCGGGAACGAATAAGACGGTTAATGAGAATGTTTAAAATCGACAATGCCCTTGTGGTCGATATTGGAGGGCAAGCTCCCAAGGATGTAGAGGATTGCATCAAACGGGCGACCAAAGCTGAGTTTAGAATTGCCCGTGATAAGGAAGAAAGAGAAAAAAAAAATTTCAAGACATAGAAGGAAAAGAAAGCTTTAGCCAAGCAAAGTCGAGCTGTACAAGTAAAAGGACAAGAAAGTGTTCCAAGTCAAGGGTCGTCTTAGAACGTTCAAGCAGGACGCAACTACACTGCTAACAGTAAGAGGAAATGGAACGTGAATAGTGCAAAGAAATCAAAAGTTCAACCCCATAAGAGGATTAAAGATGTAGGAAATAACAAACCCTTTTGCAGTCAATGCATGAAAAGATATGTAGGGGAATGCAAGGCTAGCACGAACAAGTGCTATACCTAGGGAAAGAAGGACATTATGCCAAGAATTGTTTTTCTAATTCCCAAAGTTAGAACAGTCATGCTCAGTAGAGGTCTCAAGGAAACCAATTGCATACGGTTCAAGTTCAGGCACAAATTGAAGTCCCTAGTGTTAGTCAAGGGCGATTAGAAGCTCCGGAACCAAGTGGGCGAATTTATGCCTACATGAAGAAGGAAGAAGATGCAGGAACCTCATCGGTGGTGACATGTTAGTTTTCTGTTGCCAACACTGATATATATATTTTATTTGATTCCAGAGCAACATATTCGTTTGCATTGCTTAAGTTTGCGAAATGAATAGGAAGTAAAAGAGATAGGATAGAGTAAACCTTTAGAATTGCACTACCCTCTAAGGAGGTATTAAGTGCTGATTATTGGTTACGTTATGTATCGATAGTCATATGTGGAAGGGAATTGTATATTGATTTTAGAATAATCGATATACAAGATTATAACGTCATCCTAGGAATGGATTTCCTAGGGAAAATACCCGGCAAAGATTAGTCATCGATACCGCAACATTACGTGTCAATCTTCCGGAAGTGAGAAGTTTATGTATTTAGGGAAAGTTCCCAAAGCTCTCAAGGCGTTGACTTCTGCATTAAAGGCAAAGAAGATATTGGAAAATGGATGTACCGGTTATCTGGTGAACCTACTAAGGAAAGATAAAGAAGCTCAGTTAGGACCAGAGAAGGTCCCCATAGTGAAGGAATTTATTGATGTGTTTTCGGACGAGTTGCAGACTTACCACCAGAACGAAAAATTTCGTTTGAAATCGAATTGACCCCCGAAACAGCCACAATTTTTTTAAGGCGCCATATTAAATGACTCTTGGGAAACTCAAGGAACTTCAGGTGCAGCTAAAGGAAATATTAGACAAGGGGTTCATCCGACCAAGTTATTCCCCATGGGGAGCAACTGTTCTATTTGTTAAGAAAAGGATGGAATGTTATAAATGTGTATTGATTATCGGGAACTAAACAAGATCTCGATTAAGAACAAGTATCCACTCCCAAGGATCGATGATTTGTTTAACCAACTTAAAGGAGCGTCAGTATTCTCAAAGATTGATCTACGCTCAAGATATCATCAACTTCGAGTTAAGGAAAAAGATATACCAAAGATGACGTTCTGAACACGTTATGGACATTATAAGTTCTACATCATGCCTTTTGACTGACCAATGCTCTAGCAACTTTCATGGATCTCATGAATCAAAGAGTACCTCGATAAGTTTGTTATTGTCTTCATCGACGATAATATACCCAAGAACGACAGAGGAACATGAAAAGTACTTGACGATTGCACTATAATTATTGAGAAGGCATCAATTGTATGCCAAGTTCTCAAAATGTGAGTTTTAGCTGGAGAAGGTTCAATTCCACGGACACGTGGTGACACGAGAAGGAGTATCTGTTGATCCTTCCGAAGTTGAGCAATGAATAAGTGGCCTACACCGAAAAGTATGTCAGAAATTAGAATTTTCCTCGGTTTAGCAGGCTACTATCGACGTTTTGTAGAAGGATTTTCCTGACTTGCAGCACCATTCACTGCACTTACATGAAAAGCAACAAAGTATGAATAGACTAAGAAATGCAAAGAAAGTTTCCAAGGATTAAAAAGGACGACTTACAAGTACACTAGGACTGACAATACCAGATCCGAACCATGGAACGTTCGTGATCTATAGTAAAGCATCAAAATAGGATTGGGAGCCGTATTTATGCAAATGGAAAAGTGATTGTTTATGCATCCCAACAGTTAAAGGATTATGAAAGGAATTATCTGATGTATGATTTAGAGTTAGTGATGGTTGTATTTGTATTGAAGATATAGTGTCATTACCTATGTGGAGCTAAGTACGAAATTTATACAGACCATTAGAGTCTGAAGTGCATCTTCATACAGAACAAGCTCAACATGATGTAGCAAAGGTGGCTAGAGTTAGTCAAAGACTACGACTGTAAGATTTTGTATCACCTGGGAAAGGCTAATCAAGTAGCCAATGCCCGTAGTCATAGAACAACGTCCTTGCTAGTAATGGTATAGATGATACCAAAACCTCTCCAAAAAGGATTTGATGGAAGCAGAAATAGAGCTAGTCACAGGAAGATTAGCTAATTGATCCTTTCAACCAACTATGTTGGAGAATTTAAAAGAGCGACAAGAAGCAGATCCGTCGCTACTTAAAGTTAGGAATGAAGTTCTTAAAAACAAAGAAACAGAATTTAGCCTTTTGAAAGATAGTATCCTCTGTTACAAGAATAGGATATACATTCCCAATGATGAAGGATTAAAGAAGCAAGTATTAGAAGAAACTCATGAAACACCATATGTGGCTCATCCAGGAGCTACTAAAATGTACCAAGATTTGAAAGAACACTATTGGTGGAATGGAATGAAAAATGATATCGCATAGTGTGTTGGCAAATGCCTTACATGCCAGAAGGTGAAAGTTGAGCATCAATAGCCAGTAGGCGAATTACACAAGAAAATTGAAATCCTAGAGTGGAAATAGGATCAGATAACTATGGACCTGATAACTGGGCTACCCAGAACTACGGGTGGACATGATGCTATATGGGTAATTGTTGATAGATTGACTAAATCAACTTATATCCTACCCATTAAACTCAGCAGTTTTGTAGAACGACTAGCTGAACTATACGTAACCCAAATAGTTAGATACCACTGAGTTTCAAAGTTTATCATTTTTTTTATCTAATGGTAGATTCACTTCCAAGTTTTGGAGAAGTGTTCATCAAGCAATGAGAACAAAGCTGACATTTAGCACAGCCTTCCACCCATAAACGGACGGTCAATCAGAAAGGACCATCCAGACTTTAGAAGATATGTTAAGAACATGTGTGCTAGATTTTAAGAGAGGATGGGATAAAAGCTTCCTCTGATCGAATTTGTATACAACAATAGTTATCGAAGCTCCATTGGTATGGTTCCATATGAAGCTCTATATGGAAAGAGATATAGACCACCTTTACATTGGTACAAAACCCAAGAAAAGGCGTTGTCAACCATAGATTTTGTTAATAGAACAACGGAAGAGGTAAAGTTAATTGGTCAACGAATGAAAATGGCTTTTAGTCGGCAAAAGAGTTATGTTAATCGACGACGGAGACCTTTAAAGTTTCAAGTAGGAGACTTGGTCTTTTTGAAGATAATGCCATGAAAGGAAATTGTAAGATTTAGAAAGAAAGGAAAGCTTAGTCCAAGGTATATTGGACCATTTGAGATCTTGAAATGGATAGATAATGTAGTTTAAAAGTTAGCCTTACCCTCTAATCTAGCATTGGTATACAATATATTCCATGTGCTCATGCTAAAGAAGTATGTGCCAGACCTTTCACATGTTCTTCAGCGGGAGGAAATTGACATACAGGAGAATCTGTCTTAAAAAAAAAAAAACCAGTTCAAATTCTGGCATAAGAAGAGAAGGAATTAAGGAACAAGAAGATATTTCTCGTCAAAGTTTTATGGCGTAACCAACAAGTAGAAAAAGCAACGTAGGAACGAGAAAATGAAATAAGGAAAGACTACCCCGAATTATTTTGATTTTCGAGGACGAAAATTCTTAAGGGGGGTAGATTGTAATGACCGAGAAAACGTCATCAATAAAACCTAATATTTAATTAGGTTTAATTAATGAATTTATTCTTAAAAATATGAAATTGTGTAAAAATTGTAATTTATGTGAAAATTACAATAAAATATGAATGAGCAACATTGATTGCAAATTTTATGGCATATGTAATGCAATGGTGGATATTATAAAATACAAATTTTATGAGTTTGATGACTCAGAGATTTGTGCATAATATCTATAAAATGAATTTCATGTCACAATTAATTGTGAAATTGTGATATAAACGAATGAATGATTAGAATGTAAATAGGACGTAGAGGTTGTCCTAACCCTAACCGGGGGTAGAAAGGAGGCCAGAGCAGTATAAGAATACTGCTAAATAAAAACATAGATATGAAAAATGTTATGATTGGCCTCAGAAAGTAAACGAAAAGTAAGTTAAATATTTTTATACAGTCTAAGGATAGAAAGTACACTGAATTGGCCACGGCAGTATAGGAAAAATACTGTGTGGTGAAAAATTACACAGTATAAATTTTTAACTCCATAAAGTGGACACTTTTTGCTTTTCTATTGGGCCACATGTCAAGAAAAGTGGCCCAATCATTTTGTGACACCTAGTGGTGTACTCATGGGTTACCATGAGTCACCAAATGAGATAAACATGCATTTATGGCAAGTTTATCAAAGTTTTCTTTTCTTTTCTTTCCACCAAAGCTTCGGCAGCCATAGTTCTGCTCCCAAAAAAATATTTCTCAGCCCCAAATCTTGCAAAAATAGCCCCCAACAAATTTTACAAGCAAGAACAAGGATTTTCCCACAAGTTTAAGGTAAAATCCTAAACTTTTAATGGGTTTTCAAGGGATTTTTCATGGGCAAAGGACAAGAGATTAATCCATGGTATTTTTGTATGGAAAGGAAGCTTAGGAGGGAGTCTAAAAGGATTTTGAAAGCTTCAAACCAAAAGGGTGTTATTTTGGTAAGTTTTAAGCTTTAAAGTTTGAAATTTTATAGATTTTGTTTTGATTTTTGTTCTTTCAAACCCATGAGGGGTTTTGAACATGTATTTGATGGAAGTTCATGTATATGTGGTGTATGATAAGTTTGAGTTATGGAAATTTTTGTTTTAGTGTAAATCGGCAATTTTTGTAAAAATGGTATTTTTGTAATTTTGAGGTTAAACTTTGCAAAGATGATGTTTGAGCATGGGAATGTATTGATTAAGGTATGAAATGATTTCTGCAGGGGTAAAATTGCAAGTTTGAAATGGATTTATGTAAAAATGCCATAGGGACTAAATTGAAAGAAAAAAATCCCTCTCGGCAGAATTGGAAATTAGCCAAAAACACCCCTGTACAGTAATATTTTGGAAAAAGTTAAAACACAAAAGTTGTAGATCTCGATGAAACTGTTAGGCATCGCGGACGGTTCATCAAAAAACTGAATCGTTTATGAGATTTTAATTTTTCAAGAATTTATGGAAATTGTGAAAAATTTGAAAAGGGGCAAAAACGTCATTTCTCAAAGGATTTTGAATATGGTACTTTGAGCAAAAATGATCCCTGACAAAAATAGAAAATTCTGGTGCAAAGAAGTAAATTTTAGTTTCGGGGGCAAAAAGGTCAAAATTTTCGGTTCATGGGCTAAACCGCAAAGTTTAATGAAAATGGGGCATAATTGAGAAATAAAGAGATTTGACCCACTAGGATGTTATTTTAGAATGAATATATGGTTATTTTATAAGAATAACGAAATCGAGCTCGGGTAGGTTAGTAAACCTGCGGAGGGCAAAATCGTCATTTCTACCCAAATAACCCGAACTGCTTTGAAATGTTCCCAATGGGATAAGAAAACGACTAGAAAGGTTTCCACCCTTCGTTAGAAACGATATGGTGAAGTTAGATAGAAATAAGAAAAAACGGTGGTTTTTAGAGTTAAACATAGTAATGCAACTCAATTTATTAACTAACAAATGTTTCGTATTGAAACATAGTAAAATTTGGCTAATGGCTTTGTAATTGGCCAACAGGATCCTAGGAATCTAGAAGAAAGGATATCGTGGTTAAGTTGCCCGACAATTGCATCAAGTAAGTACCCATCCCACCTACAGTATGAAATTGTAGGCTTAGAGTATAAAATGTGTATATGTATACTTGTATGTATATCAAGGTGTATACTTGTATGTATGCAATAACATAAGTATTTATAAATAAAAGAAAGGGTATACTTGTGAGTATATGGAATATATATATATGCCTGAGCGTATATTAATGCATACCAGTGTGTATATTTTATGTTAAGTACCTGTTAGTACATTATGCTATATATACTTGAGCGTACATTAATGTATACCAGTGTGTATATAAAGTATGTACCTGTATGGTCTATATCGTACAAAAGTATTTATGTAGATTATGTTATGTATAACATGTACTCATCACTTCATGCATGGTATGTTAACCATAATAAGTGAATTGGTAATGAATCACCAAAAGTTAAGAAAAGTGTCGTACCGACTCCTGACTCAAGGGGAGTTTAAGGATTACAGAATGGTCACGGTGTTACGTAGACCTAAGTGCGCAATGGTACGAACACTTGGGCCCTAGTTAAAGATAAGAAATGATAAGGATAATGAAGGATTATAAGAAAGCATAATATGATCATGCATTTTATTGAATGTGCATGTGGGTTTATATGGGACTTACTGGGCGTTAGCTCATTAAGTTTTTCATGCTGTAGGTATTCCGACAAAAATGTCAGAATAAATCATAATGATGAGCTGGCGGACGGATGATGTGTGCAGACTGGGTATGGTTTCCGCCGCAGTATGTTTTCCGCTGTATGATATTTTAAAATATTTCGAAAGTAATGTTTGATAAGCTATATTGTAAGAGAAGGATGGTTATGTAAACACAAGTATATGTATGCATCTCACAGGTTATTAAACAATATATGTACAGTATTTGTATTAAAAAAAAAAAATCCTAAATTTTTGCCCTAAAGTAATGAAGAAAGAGTTTAATCACAGCCCGAAAAGGCGGGTTGTGACACAAACGCGCCCATTTGGGTTTCGATGAGTTGAGTGATACTCTATTGAATATGAGTACCTAGGAATAATGATGAACTATAATATTTGTATATATGTATATGTATGAAACTCGGTAATGATTAACTATGGTATCTATGGAATATGATTATAATAAATCTCATAATCTGGATAATGATGAGTATTAACTAACCATGCAGGTTTTAATATGGTAATGATAAAAACCTAAAGGTGAGTAATGGTTTTCTCTACTGAGCATCTTGTCGCTCATTCTCTTATATTTTGATCTTTTTATGACTCACTAAGTGTGAGGTGGCTACGAGAAAAATAGTTGAGGAAGCTATGTACCTATATTACACTGTGACTACTTCAATTGTTAAAAATGTTCTTTATAATAATGTAAGCATCAATTGTTACTTTCTGTAACTGTATTAAAATGCGTTGAGGGTTAAAATGATGATGACGACAGTTTATATTATTAAATTTAAGGTGCTATATTAAACTATGGTTTAATTGTCGTTTATATTTTTATTTTTGATTTGAAAGTTTTCATTTAAGCCCCGGGCAACTTTATTTTTAAGGTTTTACTTTTATTTTTTATTTTTATTTTAATTCATTAAAAACTGTTAACTCCTATATAGGGGCATTACAATATGTACATATATGTACACAGAGTGTTTGAAACTCTACTTATAACTATAAACAATTTAAAGTTTTCAATAGTTATCGTAAAAAACAAAAAAATACTAAAATATAAAACTCTTATATGATATAATTTTTAAACTTAAAACATCAACTTTAAACTTAAAATGTTAATAATAATTGAGGTTTCAATCGTCTTATCATTTTGTAGTCACACTAAGATTCCTCTCTCTATTATTGAAGCAAACTTTTTTTTTTTACACTCTCTTTTGAGCGGTGGTTTCGGATACTTTGGAAAAGGGAGTCTGTGAGGAGATGACTCGTTCACATCTTGTTTTCCATGTGTTCGATTGTGGCTTGAGAGGCACCGTTAAAATAGACTATACACCAATAATAATAGTAGTTCTAATAATGATAATAATAATAATAATAATTAATGGAACTCTTTTTCTGCTTAGGTTGCTCTGAACAAGAAAATTATTCTTCACAGTCCTCGAAATAACCTTATTTAATTAGATTTCAAATTCTTGTCAATGATTTTTAGAATTAATAACTAGAATTTTAATTTTATCATTACCTTAGGTTTGTTATTGAGTCATTTTTACAACTGGCGAGTTTTCAGGGAAAAAAATAAAAGATAAAAAGGATACATATAGAGGCAAATGACTCTTTTTTAAAGGCTTTTTAAAAATAAATGACCATATGTTTTTTTTAAAATTAGGGATATGCCTCCTTCTTATTACTTATAAACTCAAAATGACAAAAATAACCTTCATGAATTACAATTAAGTATAATATATTAATGATAAACTCGAGTGTATTAATAATAAATCCAAGTACATCAATAATAAATTGCAATATCAGTGATATAATGTAGTACATCTAAGATAAACACGACATTAGCTGTAGTATATCAGTGATAGAAAAAAATCTAATATACCAATGATAAACCTTATTAATACATCATTGATAAATTGGTAAATAACAAACCCTAACAAAAAAAAGTTACTTCCTAACTTTCTTTCTCTTATCTCGTTGCATAGCATCTCTAAACACGGTCGGCGTCACACTTCGTCAAGTTGGTCACCTAGAGCATCAACGAAGCTATTTTGATTAATAATAATGGAGGTTATTTTTTAGAGAAAATTACGTGTTATGCCACATTTTTTAAAGTTGTGTTCATCTATGCTACAGTTAAAAAGATTTGTGTCACACTATCATTTATATTATATGTTAAGTTATGCTATAAATAAACATGTATGACATTTATAAAAAGTAAATCTTAAAAGATTTTGCCATATTTTTTAAAGTTGTATTTATTTATACCATACTTCTAAAATTTATGCAACACTATCATTTTATTATATGTAATATATGTTATAGATGAACATGTATGATATTAATAAAAAATAAATATTAAAAAATGACAATTACTCATAAATATAATATAAAATAAGCCAGACCTGTTCGATTAGCATTCTAGAAAAAAAAAAAAAAAAACAAAAGAAAAAAAATTTTTTTTTTATCCAATTGTGAAAGAAGGTAGATGAGAGATTAAATCTCGTATTTTCTTGGATGTGATTTCACTGTTGTAAACAATAAAAAGTTCCCTTTGAACTGTTTGAACTGTCCTTTCACTTAACTAACAGAAGCTGTAGAGTTATATATGAACATGCTAGTGGCGCAAAAGCGCACCAACAATCTTCAAAAAATGTGAAATTTCTTCACCATTGCAGGCATATTTTCTCGACAACGTTGCATTCTCATATCTAGTATTGAAGTAACTTCTCTTTTTGTTTTTGATTAAGGGAAAAGACTAGGGTATTTGGATGGACGATAGAAACCGTTGGTTAGAACCACTATTACTATAGCATATGAGATGAATTTTTTTATTATTATTACTGTAACATGTAAGAACTTTATACTATTTATAATTGAGTTTGTGGTATTAATCACGGTTCTCACCACTTAGCCAAACAGTCAGTCTGTTTCTAGGTAGGTCAGCTGTCAACAAGAATTATTATTTTTCAGTCCTCTAAATAATGTTCTTTGATTCCAAATTCTTATCAGTCTGTTTTTTTCCATCGATAATCTGTAAGAGAGATTAACTGCTATCAAAGGCGAATAGCACATCTTTAATTCCAAATGCTTATAATCTGTAAAAGTTAATAACCAATATTAAAGAAAACTAATAATCCTTGTTTGGTTGCTAAATCCTTTACCAAATTCCCCACTCGATAATTTATTACAATAAAGGGAAAATACGGAGGAGTTTAGAAAAAAAAGAACTACCCAGGAGAGGGTAACAAGGACAAGTCAAAGAGCCCAAATCTAACATGGAAACAAGTAACTCTACCTGTCAAAGGATTAATCCAAACACTCCTCTTGAAAGACAAGCCATTAATTTGTTGATATGGTTTCTTTAATTTTGTTTTTCTTCGTTTTTTGGAATGAATTAATTTGTTTTTTTGATCCAAACTGAAAATGTTAATTTGTTCATGTATATATATATATATATATATATAAAACTTAAAAATGTATATGTTTGTACATATGGATTATACATGGAAGTCAGTCAATGACACAATAAATTTCTTCACTACTTAATAAGGTATTTGAAAGGACGATAAAAATTACTTTTATTGTAATATATAAAAATTTTATACTATAATATATTTTTTTATTGTTATTATAGTATATAAAATTTTTATACTCTTTGTAATTAAGGTTATGATAGAACGGAGTGGTTTCCACTGCCGATCATCCCCTAAGATTCCTCTCCCTTATTGACGAAGTCAGTCAATGGCACAATATTGGCGCAATACTTTTCTTCCCTACCCAAGATTCCTCTCTATGACTGAGGGAGTCAGTCAGTGGCACAATACTTTCCTTCGCCACCGTTGGATAATTTTCTTCGTTACCGTAGGATCCTCTCCATTTGTGAGGAAGGCTGATAGAGGTCGTTGAGGTAAGTTCAAAAGTGTTTTAGATCGTTCAAAAATTATAAAGGTAGTTTAAATTTTTATTTGATGAAATAATAATTAAAAAAATTTATATTATAAACGTGATTTTAAAAATATTATAACTTTAAAAATTTAAATTTTATACTTTTAAATATACATAGTTTGAATATTTTTTATAGTAAAAATAATTTGTATTTTTTTATAAATTATTTTTAAATATTAATTTTTATTTTAAATTTAATGTGTTTTTATTTTAAATAAACTTTTATAATCCAAACATCAACTCAAAATTATCGTTTAAACAATATAATTTATAATTCACCGTTTATATCATTAAATTTTACACTATATTATTTAAAACCAATGACCATTATTTTTTAATAAGTCATATCTAAACCTATTCTTGTAGTAAAGAAAAAAAAGAAAAGAAAAGAAAATTCTACAAATTAGCTTGTCACAGCCATCCCTCAGAAATCATATCAGTTTTTCTCTCAATGAAAAGCAAAATTCAGACCTATGCTTCTGCTGAGTTTCCCTGCTTACTTCACTCCAAGAAACTAAGTTGGAAATCTGAGTCTCATCTGTCAACGCTTCATTGTAAGAGACAGAGAAAACAGAAAACTCTTTAACGTTGAGGACATCTGCTCTTGCCATAGTTAGTAAGATTCAACAGTATTATACATCATTGCTTGTTATGGTTGATTTTTTTTTTTTTTTATTTGGCTCCTTTTTTCCGTTCTTTTTGAAAATTGATATTCTTTCTTCTTGTTACTTGAAAAAAAAAAAAAAAAACACTAAAACGCATTTTTCTTCTCCTGTTTTCTGCAGATCTTGACTTCTATCTTCATCTCTCTCTATCCCTTTTGTGGTCGGGCGGAAACATCAAACATCAGAGACAGATCTTCTCCATTGTTGAAGACATCTTCTCTTGCAACGGTAAACCTTTTTTTGAAGTAATTTTCATATCATAGCATGTCATTGTTGAATTTCTTTTCTTTTTTTTTTTTAAGTTGTCGAACCATTTTTCCTCTCACTTTATCCATTTGTTTGTTGTTACTGGTAAAAAAAAAGTGAGCAAATTAAACAAATTAAGTAAACGTTCCAGGATTTCAGTACACACCACAAACCAAAAACTCACTCTTCTTCTTATTTTTCTTTTCATTACAGACCTTGACTTCGATCTTCATTGCTCAACCCCCTTCCTTGATCAATACGGAAACATATCAAACATGGCAGAATTGGTGGCTGAAGCTTTTCTCTCTGCTGCCTTTCAGAAGATCTTAGAGAGGTTGACTTCTAGAGAGTTCGTGAACTTCTTCCGGGGAAAGAAATCCATTGATGAACAGCTCAAAGTGCTGAAGGAGAAGATAAAGACAGCTAGTCTACTGCTCAACGATGCCGAAGACAGGCAAATGAGCGAGCCAGATGTGAAGCAATGGCTTGATGAGCTCAAACATGTAACTATGAGAGCAGAAGACTTGGTGGAGGACGTCAACGATGAAGCCCGAACTAAACGGGAACAAGAATCTGGAGGAATAATGAGTGTGCTAATGAAGTCCATCTCTCCCTCCCTCACAGAGTTCGACAAAACTGTACTCCGTGAGGTAGAAAGTATCTTGGAGGGTTTAAACTTTCTTTTAGATAGAGCGGGTGTGCTTTGTTTGGAACACGTTGTTGGAGCTCAAACCACCAGATCATCACAAAGATGGCCTGCTCCTCTGCTAGAAGAAAGTCATGTTTATGGAAGGAATGATGATAAAGAGAAGGTGCTGAAGTTGGTGTTATCAAATGACCGTTGGGGCAATAAGATAGGTGTGATTCCCATAGTGGGTATGGGGGGTCTTGGCAAGACCACCCTTGCTCAGCTCGTGTACAATGATAACAGAGTGAAGGAGCATGGTTTTCACGTCAAAGCATGGGTTACGGTGTCAATTGAGTTTGATATTTTCAGAATAATGAACACTATTTTGCAGAAGGTTGATTCGGAGATTACAAATGACATCAAGGAACCGGAAGAGCTTCAGCGTAAATTGGGAGAGGCTTTAAGAGGCAAGAAATTTCTCTTTGTTCTTGATGATGTTTGGGATGAGAATTATAGCAGATGGAATGTCCTAAAGAGTACGTTCACATATGGGGATTGTGGAAGCAAGATTATTGTAACGACACGCAGCAAAAAGGTCGCATCCATTGTAAAGACTGGGCCAACTCATGAACTAAAGCAAATACTCGAGGAAGATTGTTGGAAAATCTTTGTGGACCATGCCTTCAATGGATCAGACGCGGACATAGATCCACCTTTGAAGAATATTGGCGAAAAAATTGTGAAGAAGTGCAAGGGCCTCCCATTAGCTGTACAATCAGTTGGTGGTCTCCTACGCTCTGAAACAGATATAGAAAAATGGGAAACCATATTAAACAGCCGAGTGTGGTGTGAAAGCCAGAACAATGATATTCTTCCATCTCTATGGTTGAGCTATGTTTGTCTACCGTCATGCTTGAAGCAATGTTTTGCTTATTGCTCGATATTTCCTAAAGATCACGAATTTGAAAAGGAAAAAATAATTTTGCTATGGATGGCAGAGGGTTTGTTGCCATCTAATGAGAAAGAAAAGCCTATAGACGAGTTTGGAAAGGATTATTTCGACTGTCTAGTTTCAAGGTCATTATTTCAGAGATCAAATTGCAATGAGTCGAAATTCATGATGCATGACCTTGTGCATGATTTAGCTACATTTGTATCAGGTGAATTCAATTTCATACTTACTTATGATAAGAACTTGGAGGACAAGGTTATTACGAGCAAAACCCGTCGTTTGTCATACCAGGTACCTGTTTACCGAGGCTTACAGGCTAGCGATCTATCTGAGGCCAAACATTTACGCACCTTCATAGAAGTGGGAAATGTTATGTTACAGTCTCATGATTTGGTTAAAGAATTACTAAGAACAGGGAGCTGCTTAAGAGTGCTTTCTCTATGTGGAATTCATTTGGACTGGAACCAGCCGTCTGTTTCAATTTGCACCCACTGGAGTATGTCATTCAATAATGTGAAGCATCTAAGATATTTAAACTTATCCGGCAGCCAATTTAAAGAGATACATTCTTCAATTTGTACTTTGTACAATTTGCAGACTCTGTTATTGGTGAGCTGTCGAAGACTTATTCGGTTGCCAAAGGACATGGGAAGACTGATCCATTTGCGTCACCTTGATACTAGGGGCACACCACTAGAAGAGATGCCACCACAGATAGGTAACCTGAAAGAGTTGCGGACTTTAACTGATTTTGTTTTGGGCCGGTCTGATTGTCGTTCAGGCATTGAAGAGTTAGGAGCGCTACAACACCTGGCTGGAAAGCTTCGAATTTCGGGGCTTCAAAACATTGTTGATGTTGGAGGCATTCAAAAGGCCAATTATTTGATGGATAAGAAGAAACTTACCAAGCTAGATTTAAGATGGGAAGGTGAAGTTACCGACACAATAAGAGCAAGGGACACATTAAATGCGTTGCAGCCTCACACAAACTTGACTAAACTCATTATCCGTAGGTATGCAGGTTCAAATTTCCCAAATTGGCTTGGAGATTCTTCATTTTCAAAGATAGTGTCAGTTGATATAAGTGGTAATGAATATTGTTTCTTCCTCCCACCACTCGGACAGTTACCTTCTCTTCAAAAGCTTGTGATTAAAAGCTTCCATGGTGTGGAGAAAATAGGAGATGAGTTTTACGGTGCTGGTCGTATTTCTTCAATTACTCCATTTCAATCTTTACAAATTCTGGAGTTTTCTGGCATGAAAAGGTGGAAAGTGTGGTCCTTTATTGATCGACATGGCAAAGAGAGGCAATGTTTTCCTTGTCTCAAAGAGCTATGGATTGATGATTGTCCAAACCTAGCTTGGAGCTTGCCTGATTGTGTCACAATAGAAACTCTCATGATTTTGAGCAGCATGAAATCTATGGAGTCTCTTCCATTAAATCACTTCTCAAAGCTTAAGCATCTTCATTTGCGGAGGATTGAAAATCTCAAGGAGCTAATTGTGGAGTCACCTAATGTGATAGAAACGCTAAATATTCGTGAATGCAACAAATTAGAATTCTCAGGGGGGCACTGCTATGAGCACATTAAAGAGTTGACAATTAAAGAATGTGCTTCCTTAAAGTCGCTGCCATTAGACTACTTCCCAAGGCTTGAGGTGCTTGACTTGACGACATGTCAAAATTTGGAATCGCTTACCTTCACAGAAGAAACTGGCACTGCAATCAAGTCTCCAATCAGTGAGTTGTTCATAAATGATTGCAAGAATTTCAGGTCACTGCCTGAACACACGCACAAACTTCTTCCGTCTCTTGCTAGAATGGCATTGTCCGACTGTCCTGAAATTGAGTCATTTCCCAAAGGAGGATTGCCCCCAAACCTAAATGAGCTTGAATTTTCCAATTGCTGCAAACTTGTTGCCCAACACAGGCACTGGAATCTGCAAGGACTAACCTCTCTGAGATCATTAGGAATATATGACTGTGAAGACACAATGTTGGATTCATTTCCAGAGGGGTGGTCGACACCCAGCTCCTTAACTTCTTTCTCACTTTCGAATCTTCCCCATCTTAAAACCCTGAATGGCGGTGCCTTTAAAAAGGCTGAATCTCTTGCTAAATTGAGTATTTATTGGTGCACCGAGCTCCAGTTTTTGCCAGACGAAATACTGTCGCTGACTTCTCTTCGCTGTTTGGAAATTATGGAGTGTCCTTTCCTGGAACGACGGTATAGGAGAGGTAAAGGGGAGGATTGGCATAAGATTTCTCAACTTCAGGAATTACGTATTAAGGGCAAGACAACGTGAGTATTCGAACATTCCCCTTCTCCTAATTCTCCACCTCTATTAATTTTCCTTCATCGTGTGACACACCTGTATTATTATTTTTAAGAGGTTCAACGCCTAATTACAAGTTGTACTAGTCAAATTGTCACTCCATTGAGGCAATAAAACTAACTTGCACACACACACATATATGTATAAAATATGGCGAACGTATGCTTATATATGTATACATATTATAACATATATTTTTTTATATACATATATATATATATATATATGAAATAAAATATGTCTAGAGTGTGCCAACGCATGCTTTTAATTTTTTCATGCCTTTTTGCCCCTTCCCCTGCATTGCTTATATAAAAATAACTCTTTCTAATCCTATTTATAAACAAAATATGATGCACTAATCATAATTATTTTTAGCCATTCTATTTTGTCATTTTTCCTTTTCGAATTTATTATGCATATCAACTTTCCAATCATAATATGCAACCCTATAAGTTCTTGTTCTTTTTTTTTTTTTCTCCAATTGCTATTTCTCAATTCCATTGAAAAAGAACCTTGCTTTTCCGTTTTATTACATACATTTTAGTATCTGCGTTTTCGTTTGAGGTTCGGCTTAAATTTATGCCTCACAAAGTGACACTAAATTCTACCAAAGATAACAGGTATTACCGAGTCCAATCATTCTCTACTGTGCAACAACAAAACTAACTTACACACGCAGCATTATACTTATAATACTAACATCAAGCATCAATTCTTTTAATACCTTTTCAGTCGTAGTTATCAAGAGAAGAATTCTGCATTCGCAAATTTTTAGAAGTCACCACTCTGCTAGCAAGGAGGATTTTTTTTGCTCTCAACATAAAGAAGGTTAGCGTCTTAAGCAATTGTGCTATAGAATAAATACAATTCTGACTGATGTGGTAATATCTTGGCACCATTATAAAACGTTGCTCTTGTTCAGTGTAATCTTATAATTTTCATTACTTGTAACTATATTGCTGTTGCAATCCTACGAAAGCTTTTCTCTATTTCTTCTTTCTAGTTTATAATTACAACCAAACATGTTTTCAAGTGTGCTAGTGTGAATCTATCAATTTCATCTTGTTTTAAAGTCTGCTTCTCTTGTTTTGCAGTGTTAGAAATCAAAGCAATAAGCAACCAGAAATAGAGAGAAAATTGCACATAAGATTTACGTGAAAAAACCCTAATAAAGGGTGAAAAAACCACATGCAGAGGAGAAGCAATCCACTAATCACAAAACAGAAATTACAATAGTGTTTCAAGTGCTCAAATACAGAAATTCATTCACTCAATTACTCACAAACTCACAAGACTGAGTTCTCTGTATCACTCTCAACACTATGATCTCTATGAAATTTTGTGACTCTTTTTGACTCTCTATTGTGTCTCTCTATAAACTATGGAGAATATGACGTATTTATATGCATGGGGACTCAAAACCTAGCCCAAAATAACATGTTTTATGCAAAATATACAATTAGGCCGCATCGGAGAGCCACGGCCCTACTTTCAAGCACTGCGGTGCTGGTTTTCCCAAATTGGAGCGCCGCAGTGCTGCTTTCAAGAGCTGCGCGCTGGATTGTAGTGCCGCTGCTTTGCTTTCAAGCGCCGCAGCCTTACCTTTCTGCCTTTGCCTTTGAGTAGGTTTTGGGTCACAAAATAACAATCTCCACCTTGACACAAAATCCATCATAAAGAACTCCAACATGTGATTAACTAAATTCTCCACCTCTTCCACAAAGCCCCAACAGGTAACTAACCGGCACGAGCATGAACTCCAACCAAGTTCAAGCAATACTCAAACTTAGTTGTTGGTAATGATTTAGTCATCATATTGACAGAATTATCATGCGTACTGATTTTGCTCACAACAATATCACCACGAGCAACAATATCACGAACAAAGTGATAACGAACGTCAATGTACTTCGTCCTCTCATGAAACATTTGATCTTTAGTGAGAAAAATAGCACTCTAACTGTTACACATCACCATAGAAGTCTTCAAATCTTCACTGAGTTCTCCAAATAGGCCTTTCAACCAAATAACTTCTTTGAAAGCCTCTGTAATAGCCATATATTCAGCCTCAGTAGTAGACAAGGCAACAGTAGCCTGCAAGGTTGCCTTCCAACTAATAGCACAACCACCAACTATAAACACATACCTAGTAAGCGACCTCCTCTTATCCAAGTCTCCAGCAAAATCAGAATCAACGTATCCCACAACACCATCTCTAGTCCTCCCAAAGTGTAAACAAACATCAGTAATATCACGCAAATATCTGAGAATCTATTACACCACTTTCCAGTGCTCTTTACTTGGATTTGCCATGTATCTACTAACTGCACTAACTGCATATGATAAATCTGGGTGAGAACATACCATAGCATACATGAGAAAACCGACTGCACTAGAGTACGAAACGCGTAACATGTACTCAATCTCATTATCTGACTGTGGAGCTAACGCAGCTGAAAGTCTGGAATGTGCTACTAACGGAGTGCTCACTGGTTTTGATTTCCTGCATGTTGAACCTATGCAAAACCTTTTCGATATAACCTTTCTGACTCAGATAAAGCTTACCTACCTTTCTTTTTCTCAAAATCTCCATCCCGAGAACCTTCTTGGCAGCATCCAAGTCCTTCATCTCAAACTCTCTACTGAGTTGAGCCTTTAACTTCTTAATCTCTCCTTTATCCTTAGCAGCGATCAACATATCATCAACATATAAGAGCAAATAAACAAAGGACCCACATCACCCTTCTTGAAGTAGACACAACTATCATAGCTACTCCTCTTAAACTCATGAGCGGTCATAAATGAGTCGAATCTCTTATACCACTGCCTAGGAGACTGTTTCAAACCGTAAAGAGACTTTTTCAACGAGCAAATATAGTCTTCTTTACCTGTAACAACGAAACCCTCAGATTGCTGCATGTAAATGTCTTCCTTGAGCTCTCCATGTAAAAATGCAGTCTTTACATCTCACTGCTCAAGCACAAGATCATGAGTGGCCACAATACCAAGCAAGGCTTGAATTGAGCTATGCTTAACCACAAGAGAAAAAAGATCTGTAAAGTTAATACCTGGAACCTAACTGTATTCTTTTGCAACCAGTCTAGCCTTGTATCTAGCATCTTCAACTTCTAGTGTGCCTTCTTTTCTTTTAAATACCCATTTGCAGCGAACAGTTTTCTTCTCTTTGGGTAACTTCACCAAATCCCATGTGTCATTCTTATGTAGGGATTTCATCTCCTCCTGCATAGCAATCATCCACTTACCAGAGTCAAATGAATTAACCGCCTCTAAATAGGTAAAAGGTTCCTCACTAGACTCAATACCTTCTGCCACTGATAAAGCGTAAGCCACCAAGTCGGCCTCATTTTGTGGAGGCCTAACATCTTTCATCGCCCTGTCCTTAGCAATAGAGTACTGTGGTGGCGGCGGTGATAGCGATGGGGAAGCACCATCGCCTTGATTCTCTAAAATTGACTGGGAAGTCAGATCAGATGATGTACCTTTCTCAATTTGAAACTCTACCTGTCTGCCAAATCTCTCTCGATCAACATTACTAGACCCTATAGTAGATGTCCCACGTAACATGAAAGTCTCATCAAACACAACATCTCTACTAATAATAACTTTCTTGGTTTCCGGGCACCACAACTTATAGCCTTTAACTCCAGGCTTATTACCAAAAAATATGCACTTCAGGGATCTAGGCTCCAATTTTCCATTGTCAACATGACCATAAGCAAGACAGCCAAAAATTCTTAAATTTGAGTAATCTGTAGGTTCTCCTGACCACATCTCTTGTGGTGTCTTCTTATTAATAGCGATGGAAGGAGAACGATTGACCAAATAGCAAGCTGTAGAAGCAGCTTCAACCCAAAATGACTTAGGTAGCCCAGCATTGGAGAGTATGCAGCGCACTTTCTCCATCAACGTCTTGTTCATTCTCTCAGCCACACCATTTTGCTGCGAAGTACGTCGGACTGTTAAGTCCCTTAAAATTTCCTCTGATTTACAAAATGTATTAAATTCATGTGAACAAAACTCCAAGCCATTATCAGTGCGGAGATGTTTAACTGGTTTACCGATCTACTTTTCTATCATGGTCTTCCAATGTTTGAATGTAGCAAAGACATCATTCTTCTACTTCAAAAAGAATGTCCATACCTTTTTGGAACAATCGTCAATAATTGTAAGCATATAACTAGCACCACCATAAGAAGGAACAATAGATGGTCCCCAAAGGTCATAATGAACATACTCCAAAATATTTTTTGTGTTGTGAATGTCTTTGCCAAATCGAACTCTCTTATGCTTTCCAAACACACAGTGTTCACAGAACTCCATCTTGCGTGTGCACTGTCCATTAAGAAGCCCTCTTTTACTCAACTCTGTCATCCCAAGCTCACTCATATGCCCCAGTCGCATATGCCATAACTTAGTGAGATCACTATCAGACATAGTGGATGTAGAAACTTTTGCATCACCAACAACTGTAGTACCCTACAAAACATACAAACCAATAGCCTTCTTCTGCCCTTTCATCATCACAAGAGCGTCTTTATTGACTTTCAAAACTCCACCTTCATCGGTGTACTTGTACCCTTTAGCATCAAGAGTACCTAAAGAAATTAAATTCCTTTTAAGATCAGGAACATGTCTTACATCACCTAGTGTCCTCACTACACCATCATGCATCTTAATTCTGACAGCACCAATACTAGCAACCTTGCATGGGGCATTGTTTCCTATCAAAACAGAGCCCTTAGGGACCGTTTCATATGTTGAAAACCAGTCCTAGTTGGGATACATATGAAACGTACATGTAGAGTCAAGAACCCAATCTTCACAGGGTTTAGAATCACCATAATAAATTACCAAAAGCTCATCACCAGAGCCTTCTTCAATGACACTAGCCTCACCGGCATCTGGTTTCTTCCCTTTCTGATTTTCAGCCCTCTTGTTTTTATTCTGTAGCTTATAACAATCAGTTTTAATGTGCCCTTTCTTCTTGCAATAGTTACAGAACTTCTCCTTATTTTTGGATTTAGACCTACCTCTATTCTCAGTCCCAGTACTTCTCTCTTGGGTTCTACCTCTAACAACTAGACCCTCTCCTTGTGTTTCGGATCCAGTCACTAACTGTTTCATCTTTTCTTTAGAAAATAAAGCCTCATAAACCTCATCTAGGCTAAGAGTGTCCCGACTATACAAGATAGTATCCCTAAATGTGGCATACGATGAAGCCAGTGAACATAATAAAATTAACCCAAGGTCTTCTTCATCATACTTAACTTCCATAGCCTCCAAATCAGACACAATCTCCTTAAACGCAGTTAAGTGATCCTTAAGAGGCGTACCTTTAGACATTCGGTGAGAGTATGGACGCTGCTTTAAATGAATTTTGCTAGTCAGACTCTTGGTCATGCATAATTGCTTAAGCTTGAGCCATAAAGCAGCAGCAGTCTTCTCCTTCAGTATATCTTGTAAATCTGATTTGATAGATAAAGGTGTATTTAGGATAGGGCCTTTCGGTCCTTACACTCTTTTTCCTCCTTCGACCATGATGAGGGCATCTTATCGAAACCTAATAGCACATCATCAAGGTCCATCTGTGCCAAAACAGCCGCATCTTCACTTGCCATAGAGAAAACCTCGTTGTACGATCCAGTAGCGGAATATCAAATTTCATGGTTGCCATTGCAAATCAAAGCCAAAGTTCTGATACCACTTGTTAGAAATCAAAGCAATAAGCAACAAGAAATAGAGAGAAAATTGCACGCAAAATTTACGTGGAAAAACCCTAATGAATGGTGAAAAAACTATGGGCAGAGGAGAAATAATCTACTAATCACAAAATGAAAATTACAATGTTGTTTAGAGCGCTCAAATACAGAAATTCATTCACTCAATCACTCACAAACTCACAAGACTGAGTTCTCTGTATCACTCTCAACACTATGATCTCTATGAAATGTTATGACTCTTTTGACTCTCTATGTGACTTTCTATTGTGTCTCTCTATAAACTATGGAGAATATGACGTATTTATATATATGAGGACTTAAACCCTAGCCCAAAATAACCAAAAAATGCATAAAAACGTGAAATATACAATCAGGTCGTATCGGAGCGCTGCGGCGCTACTTTCAAGCACCACAGCGCTGGATTGTAGTGCTGCGGCACTGCTTTTAAGCGCCGCGGCCTTACCTTTCTACCTTTGCCTTTGAGTGCGTTTTGGGTCACAAAATAACATGCAGGATACCAGCTGGGTGGAATGAGAGGTTGATTCAAAAGAGACTAAGCCGTCCCTGTATTTTGTTAATTTGTTTTCTCATCATATGTTGGTTTAAAGAAACTGGTTAAGTTCTAGTTTGTTCGAGACACTTCTTGTGATGTTTTCATTTTCTTTCTTTTTGTGGAATGGTATGTGGTACACTTTATAGGTGTTATCTTTATTCTTCGAGTTCTGAACAATGGATTTTGCAGTGTCTTTCTCTAATAAATTTGGAGAGGGGAACTTGGTGTGGCATGGATTCTCTAGTAGGTGCCAACTTTATTGAGATGTGCCAGTGACCTTGATGCTAATCATTCCCTCTCCTTCATTTATTTATATATATATATATATATCTTCAATGTAGATGATAAGCAATACTGAGTTGTATGCCAAAAGCACTTGCTCATTATTTCTCACGATTTACAAAATTACGATTTAGATAAATATGATAGAATGATAACAAATGTTTCTATTGAAAAATAAATGAATGACTCGCAAAATGTATGGGAATTATTCAAGCGAAGCGCAGCCTCAACGAGTCGTCCAATCTTCATACCTTTACTCATGTGGTGACTGACACAAGCTTATCATGATTACTATTGTTCTGTCCAAGTTCTTGTATAATCAGAGTAAAAAACTTATTATGGCACCAAATCATTTTAAGCATGGGACGTTGCTAGATCAAAAACGAGAGCAAATTCAACAATAAACATTTCTTGGTAACAGATATAGCCAAAACAAAAATTTTCCTGAGAAAATCATGCAGTGACTTAATTTATTAGAGAGCTCTGGTTTGCAAATTCCCCTGGTAGGATGTTCTCTTGTATCTTATACATCACCTTTGTATTCAACATTATCCTTTCAATGTCAAGAAAAGTCATCAAGCTGGAAAAAAAAGTAGAAAAAAAAGAAAAGAAAAGAAAACACTAATATACATGTAAATGTGCTCCTACTTGCATAATTATAAATCACATCCTTTATATACATTGGAAATACAAAAACATATTTCATAAAGGAAATGGTTTGGAGGTTCATAAAGGAAATAAGGATAACTTCTCGATATTTTTGAAGAAATGTTCTTTCTTTGTAGTTCTGTGTAACGTACAAATTTAAGATGTGCTCGCGAAAGATTATTTGTATAATAAGCCTTGAGTAATTTTTTCCTTAGTAAAAGCTTTTTATGATTTGTAAGATAATTATAATGTGATTTTTATAGCCTGTGTTTAAAGTTTTTTTAGAAGACAAATTTTCGACTATTAATCTCATTAAAAATATACTAGTATTATGTGTAGTACAAAAATTACCACACTTTCTTGCTCAACAGTGATTTTTGACCTCCTAAGTCTCCAAAATACCCTTGAAAAGACCTATAGCGCAGTTAAATGTGAACGAACTTCTTATAAGTGGACTGTCATGTCTAGCTGAGACTTCGTACGACTTCATTGTCGTTTCTCCTAATGGAAAAGAAAAAGCTGGAGGTGAATTTTTTTTTTTTTTTCTTTTTGGCCAAAGCAGGAGATGAAATTTCCCCACCATTCATATGTATATACATACATATATATATATATATATATAAAGGGTGTTTAAAAGTTTAGTTTTAACAATAAACAATTTGAAGTTTTCAACAGAAAAAAAATTACTACATATAAAATCTTTACATAATATAATTTTTAAACTTAAAACACAAGTTCATCGAAGCTCCAGACGTAGTCACAGTAAGATTCCTCTCTCTATTATTGAAGCAAACTTTTTTTTCCCCGCTCTCTTTTGAGCGGTGGTTTTGGATACTTTGGGAAAAGGGAGTTGAGGAGATGACTCATTCACATCTTGTTTTCTATGTGTTGGATTGTGGCTTGAGAGTCACCGTTAAAATAGACTATACAATAATAATAATAGTACTAACGATGATGATGATAATGATAATGATAATAATAATTAATGGAACTCTTTTTCTGTGTAGAATAATAATAAGAATAATTAATGGAACTCTTTTTCTATATAGGTTGTACTGAACAAGAAGAATTATTCTTCACAGTCCTATGGATAACCTTATTTAATTTAATTTCAAATTCTTTTCAATGATTTTTAGAATTAATAATTAGAATTTTAATCTTATGATTAACTTAATTTTGTCCTTGAGTCATTTTTACAAGTGGCGAGTTCTTAGGAAAAAAATAAAAGATAAAAGGGATATATATAATGTAACGCCCCTTATTTCGGACGTCATAGATGTCGTTACATTCTTACATTCATACTTGTTTGAACTTTAAATATATATATAATAACAAACTTATACGGTACTTATGATTTTAAAAGTAATTAAACATACTTAATCAGGATCCATTCATACGTTTTTTTTTTTAATAACATAACATTGTTAAACTCTTTCCATATCATAATTTATTCATTTATACTTTAAATTAATTATGAACTTATATTAATAAAATAGATATACCAAGTTATAAATTAGGACTTATAAAAAACATCACAACATATCTCATCAATCATTAAATCCTTTGAAGCTTACTTACTCCCACAGTTCGGCAGGCCGAACTTGGGACTTCGGTAGGCCGAACATGATCGGCAGGCCGAAGTTCCCTCAACCGGCAGACCGGCAGAGACTTTGCAAACTGACTTAAAACTCTCATCATTGTTCGGCAGGCCAAACTTTCAGACATCGGCAGGCCGCCCAAGGATGTTCGGCAGGCCGACCGAACCAAAGTCTAAAGAAAACTTAAATTTTTTTTTAAAACAAACCAACTTTCATAAAAATGCGGAAGATCAAAATTCATTAGAATGATAAAATAACTTATAAAACCATAGTTTGAGTTTTCTTAAAACTTAACATAAAAATAATGTTCTAATTATAAAACTTGATTAGAACATAAGACGTTTATCTTGGCGTTTCTTCCGGTTACAATTCATTGAGATTTGTATCCACACGCCTTTCCATGTCCTCCACCTAATCCATGACTTTCTTACCCTTATCTGCAACATGACATAAAACATGATTAAACTAATGCTTAGTAAGTACAAATAATTCTCACAATTTAAAATATCACATAAACATCATCATCATCATTGTCATAATATCATAAAAGTGCCTTAAGCACAATTTCATAGAGACATATCTTTCATTGCATTGACCATTTTAAAACTTATTTCATTTTATCTTAAGGGCCCAAGTGTTGCACCATGAACATTATTGTAGGCGCGCCGTCATGAGAGGAGAAAGGTAGCTAATCCCAAACCAACCATGACATCATAACATATCATTTCATAACATTGGGTGTGCAACACTTATTAGGTGATACATATATACATAATTTTCATACTTTGAAACATATCATAATCATCATGCATAACTTAAAATCATGAAAATCTTTCATAGAAATTCTTAAGGAAAAATATCCATAAAATCATCATGAATATCATTATGAACATAACATCAAATCTTGTAAAAACGTGTCATGTCGCAGGTGAGAATGTACTTACCTTAACGCTAGCTTACTTAACCTTAATATACTTTTGGTGATGACGCCGCGGTCTCGATGTGCTCGCTTCTTTGATTGTTCATGTCATTTATCCATATAAAAATACAATAAAATTAATACTTATCATCATGGCGTAAATCATCCATTCATATAACGTTCATTCATATTTCATTCATTCATATAACATTCACATATACATACATTCATCACATATTACAAACATAATTTACAACCATAAACATTGTCATCACATAAACATGTTATTATGATTTTTTTAAAATTATAAAAATTACCTTAAGCATATAAAAACAAACCATACATTTTAAACATAAATATCTTTTAAATAAAACATTTTCGAACAATTAAAATACATATATTTTAATTTAAAACTTCATACAAACATCATATTATCATGCATAAAATTATTTTATTATCATAAAATCATTTAAACATAAATAACAATTCATAAACAAAATCCAGAAATAACATTGTTAAAATAGTTTTCTTAAAAATAACATAAAATACCTTCATCATATATCATACATGCACATTCTTGACAACTTTCATGAAAAACATCATATTTACCCCTTGAATATCATTACATTTTTCATACATCAAGATTAAACAGTAATATTTACTGTGAGGGGTAGAAGATAGAAAATTCATATTTCATCATAAAAACACCGAAATAACGTGAAACTTGAAGAAACATTACATAACACATACATGCATATCATATTAAAAATTCAGAAAAAATACAATACCTAAAGAAAGATATTGTAGACGGATTGAGGAGGAGAATTTCTTTTCAAAAATACTGAAAAAACTAAATTCTTACCTTGAATTTTCTTCTCAAAACCCTTGATTTCAACCAACGAAATATGACTTTTCTTTCAATTTTCTTGCAGAAAATTTTTGAGAGAGAAGGAAGTGAAATGCGTGGAGAAGAGAAGAGGAAGAGAGAATGAAAGAACATCTCAGAAATGAATGAGAAAGGAGTGAGAAGTTGAGAGAAAAATCCGAGGAGAGAAAACGTTAAAAAAAAAAATTAACGTAACAAGCATAATGAATATTCATTACCCTCCATTAAGTCAGAATTTTCTGACTGTTGGGTGGCTATTGGAGTGGGAAAAAGGAGAGAAAGAAGAAAAGTCAACAAATCATCACATCTTACCATATTATGCCCTCTTAAAATAGGAAACCATTTAAAATAACACAAATTAATGCAAAGTCAAACCTTTTAATTTCCTTAACTGACAAAATTATTCCATTATTATGCTAATTAATCACATTAAATCATCCAATTATCGTAATTAACTCAACCATAATTTTAGAGAGATTTCTGCTGACTGCTCATCAGCCGTGTTCGGCTTGCCGGTTCCACCAAGTTTGGCCTGCCGATGGATTTCTTCGGCCTGCCAGTCTTGGGCAGACTGTTCGGCCTGCCGATCTTAAAAGTTCGGCCAATCGAACTGTCCATATTTGCCATTCATTAAAACATTCATACATCATGCATCACAATTAAATATACATTAAAAATAATCATGAACACTTGAGCACAACGATTCAAAGCGATCATCACTTGTCATAAAACTTGACATAAAAAGTTAGTAACATTTAAATCATATATCTTTACATATAACATAATTATTAATAAAATTCCTTAACATCGTTACTAACTTAACGTGGTCTGTTACATAAAAATAAGTGGCTGTTACATATAAACGCAAATGGCCTTTTTTAAAGGCCCCGTTATAAAATTTCATTTTAGCCAACGATAACAATCAAAGGACTAATTTGGAACTAAAAATAAATGACCATATATATATATATATTTAAATTAGAGATATGTCCCTTTCTTATTACTTATAAAGTCAAAATGACAAAAATAACCTTCATCAATTACAATCAAATGTAATACATTAATGATAAACTCGAATACTTTAATAATAAATCCGAGTACATCAATAATAAAATGTAATATATCAATGATATAATGTAGTACATCTATAATAAACCCAACAATAGCCGTAGTATATCAGTGATAAAAATATATAGTATATCAATGATAAACCATATTAGTACATCGCTGATAAACTGGTAAATAAAAAACCCTGGCAAAAAAAAAAAAACTTAATCCCTTACTTCTTTCTCTTCTCTCACTGCACAGGATCTCTAAACACTGTTCGCGCCACACTCTGTCAAGTCGGTCACCTAGAGCATTGATGAAAGTTATTTTGATTAATAATAGTGAATGTTATTTTTTAGATAAAATTACGTATTATGCCATATTTTTTAAAGTTGTGTTTATTTATGCCACACTTAAAAAATTTTATGTCACACTATCATTCATATTATATGTTAAGTTACGCCATAAATAAACATATATAGTATTTATAAAAAGTAAATCTTAAAAGATTATGCTACCTTTTTTAAAGTTGTATTTATTTATATTATACTTATAAAGTTTATGCCACACTATAGTTCATATTATATATTATGTTATGCCACAAATGAACATATATAGCATTTATAAGATGAAATTTACTCATAAATATAATATAGAATGAGCCAGACTTGGGAGAAACTGTTCAATTAGCATTCTATAAAAAAAAAAAAAAAAAAAAAATTGATCCAATTGTGAAAGAAGGTAGATGAGAGATTAAATCTCGTATTTACTTATTTTCTTGGATATTATTTCACTGTTGTCAACAATAAAATGTTCCCTTTGAGCTGTCCTTTCACTTCAAACAGAAGGTATAGGGTTCTAAATGAAACTGCGCCAACAATCTAAAAAAAAGTGAAATTTCTTCACTATTGCAGGCATATTTTCTCGACAAAGTTACATTCTTATCTCTAGTATTGAAGTAACTTTTCTTTTTGTTTCTGGTAAAAGGGAAAAGAAGTCTCTTTCAAGGTAGGTTCGCTCTCAATAAGCATTATTATTTTTCAGAGTCCTCTAAATAATGTTCTTTGATTCCAGTTCTTATCAGTGTTTTTTTTTTTTTAAATCAATAATCTGTAAGACAGATTAACTGCTATCAAAGGCGTATTACACATATCAACTTGCCTTGCACCTATTGAATGATGATAATGATCTTTAATTCCAAATGCTTATACAACTAATACTAGAGAAAACTAATGAATCCTTATTTGGTTACTAAATCCTTTACCAAATTCCCCACTCGAGAATTTATTACAATAAAGGAAAAATGCGAAGGAGTTTGGAAAAAATAGAACCACCCAGAAAAGGGAAACAAAAACAAGTTAAAGAGCCAAAATCTAACATGGAAACAAGTAACTGTACCCGTCAAAGGATTAATCCAAACACTCCTCTTGAAAGAAAAGCAATTAATTTGTTGACATGGTTTCCTTAATTTTTCTTTTCTTTTTTTTTTTGGGAAATGAATTAATTTGTTTTTTCAATCCAAACTGAAAATGTTAATTTGTTCATGCATATATATATATATATATATATAACTTAAAAATATATATGTTTGTACATATGCATTATACGTGGAAACATTTCTTCGCTACCTAAGATTCCCCTCCATTATTGAGGAAGTCAGTCAATGGCACAATGCTTTTCTTCCCTACCTAAGATTAAACTCCATCATTGAGAAGTCAGTCAATGGCACTATAATTTTCTTCGCTACCGTAGGATTCCTCTCCATCATTGAGGAAGACTTACATAGGCAGTTAGGGTAGGTTAAAAACCATTTTAAACAATTTAAAACAAAGAGATAATTCAAATTAGTATTTGATTAAGTAATAATTAAAATCAGTTTATAACATTAACGCAATTTTAAAAGTGTCCAAATCTTAAAAATCTAAATTTCATCCCCTTTAAGTTTATATAGTTTGAACTATTTTTTACCCTAAAAATTATTTTTATTTTTGTTTTTTTTTCATAAACTATAGCCGTAAAAATTATTCTTATTTTTGTTTTTTTTTCATAAACTATAGTTTTTTAAACACTAATTTTTATTTTAAACTTAATATAATATTATATTTTTATTTTAAAACGTCTATTCAAAACTACTATTTAAATAATACAGTTTAAAACTCACAATTCTCCCAAATCCAACCACCCAAACCAAAATTATTTTTTGAAAAGTCATCTCAAAACCTTTCTTGTAGTTAAAAAAAAGAAAAGAAAAGAAAAGAAAATTCTTCAAATTACCTTGTCACAGCCATTTCTCAGAAATCATATCAGTTTTTCTCTCAATGAAAAGCAAAATTCACACCTATCTTTCTGTTGAGTTTCCCTTCTACTTCACCCCCAAGAAACTAAGTTGGAAATTTGAGTCTCCTCTGTCAAAGCTTCATTGTAAGGGACAGAGGAGACAGAAAAGTCCTTAACGTTGAGGACGTCTGTTCTTGCCATAGTAAGTAAGATTCAACAACATTATACATCATTGCTAGTTATGGCTGAATTTTTTTTTTTATTTGGCACCTTTTTTCTGTTCTTTTTGAAAATTGATATACTTTCTTCTTGTTACTTTAAAAAAAAAAAAAAACACAAAAACACATACTACTTCTCCTGTTTGCTGCAGATCTTGACTTATATCTTCATCTCTCTCTATCCCTTTTGTGGTCGGCCGGAAACATCAAACATCAGAGACAGATCTTCTCCATTGTTGAAGACATCTTCTCTTGCAACACTAAGCTTTAAGTCTTGTAAGTAATTTCCATATCATAGTTTGTCATTGTTGAATTTCTGTTTTTTTTTAAGCTTTTGAGATGATTTTTTTTCATTGTGTTCCTAATAAAGAGAAGAATAAATTAAGATTCATATTGCATATTTTTTTAAAATCATTAACATTAAAATTTTATTAAATTTATTAATAAATTAAAAATAATTTTCCCTACTTCTCCAAACACAAATTTCAATTTTATTTCATACTCAGATTAAAACTTAAATGCACAATCAAATGCCAATTCGAATAACAATTCAAATCATTAACTCAAATCTTAATTTAAATTACACTTACTTAAATTAAATTATTAATTTAAATCTATTTAGCAAATGGACTCTAAAATTCCTCTCTCTATGCTCAAGTACCTTCTCTTTTTTTCCTCTTTTCGAGTCATTGTTTTCGACACTTTTGGAAAAAGGGTTGTCTGTAAGGAGATAACTCTTTCACCGCTTTTTTTTTTTTTTATCTTATCAATGGTTTTAAAAATCAATAGTTGTAAATTTAATCTTTGATGTGATTACTTAATTTTGTTATTTAGTGGTTTTTACAAATGGTACTTTTCTAACCTGAAAAATAGTCCTTCTTTTTAACCTGAAAAATAGTCCTTTTTTTAAGCCTGTAAATTCGCAATCTATCCAATTTTGTCGGCAGATAAAACAGGTCATGAACCCTGAATTTATCAAATTTGGTCATAGATGAAGCTTGTAAATTCCAGATTTATTAAACGTGGTCATAGATAAAGCCAGTAAATTTTTTACTTTACCAAATCTTAAATAATAGTCAGAATTTATAAAACTTCTAGTAAATTAAATTGACTTAAAACTTTTCGTAAATTAAATTGACTATCTAGAAGTTAATTTAATTCAAATTCTAAACTTAGCACAACTCATGCTTTATGGGTATAAACTGAATTGTTCATAGTGGAAAGTCGTTTATATAGTTCTACATTCAATCTATGGATGTTCTTTGAACTTTCTTTAACCACAATATGGATTTGAAACTAATCCATTCCTGATATTTCATAAAAGCTTGTGCATTACTTGTGGACTCCATTAACGTTTTTATAATAATAATAATTATTATTATTGTTGTTGTTGTTATTAATTTTCACATAATTATTTACACTTGTAAATAACTAACTGTGAGCATACAGGATATCGTGAATAATTGAATTTATAATAATTCTTATGACTTAGAAAATCCTTGTCATGCCTTGTAATCTCATAAAAATCAAGATCGATTTTTGCATACTTAAGCTTTATGCTCACCGTACTTGCATTTTGGTGTTGGGCTTGATGATTACTATTATCTAGATTTCTCTTACCAAACTGATATCATATAAGAATTCTGTATAATCATAGTAAGTTGAAAATTTCTCTCTTTTTTATCAATTAATCTCAATTTAAGTTTTTTAATTCAGATTCTTATAAAGGCCACTACTTTAGCTTATACATAAAATTACTGAATTATAAAATCTTGGTTTAGTACACTAAGTCATTATTTTCAATTCTCCGAGCGTACCATTGTGACAACATATTTGCTATACATTTCATACATAAAGCACATAACATTATCTATTACTAAAGTCTTATAGTTATTAAGACTTCCTAAATCCATGTTAATTAGAAAAATTCATAGTTATAAATTGTAGTCATAGAAAAATCTTTAATCAATTTTGATTATTAAGCATTAGATTTTTTTGTCACTACAATTACCATGTTAATTAATAGCGTTTCTCTTATATTTAGTACGCGAATTAAAACACTCTCTCAATCAACGTGCTTCATTTTACCTCATAACTCCCCTTGAAAAGAAACTATAGCGCACTTAAATGTGAACTTGTTATAAGTGGCAAAGACTTTTCTATCGTTACAAGGTCCTGTTTATGCAAAGACTTTGCACGACTTCTTGTTAAAGATTCCTTTCTCTATACTCGAGTACCATTTTTTTTTTTTCCACTTTCGAGTCATTCGATACTTTTGAAATAACGGTTGTCTGTAAGGAGATGGCTCTTTCACCTCTCCTTTTTTTTTTAAATCTTATCGATGATTTTTAAAATCAATAGCTATAAATTTAATCTTTGATATAATTACTTAGTGGTTTTTACAAATGGCTATCTTTTAGAAAAAATACAAAAGATAGCTTTTTCTAACCTGAAAAACAGTCCTTTTTAAGCTCGTAAATTCGTAATCTACCCAATTTTGCATTAGATAAAACAGGTCATGAACCCTGAATTTATCAAATTTGACCACAGAAGAAGCTTGTAAATTCCAGATTTATTAAATGTGGTCATAGATAAAGCCAGTAAATTTTTTTACTTTACCGAATACTAAACATGAAACAAACATAAAACATATTGTCGTAACGCATTAATTCTTTAAATTTTTTCTCTGTGTAACAATATTAGGGGAAAAAACAAACCCTCGAATTAACTTGTTTCAGCTATGTTTAGGATTACAGAGGAAGAACAAAGGCCTCTCCGACCCTCCAATAAGCCCCCTTCATTGCTAAAGACGTCTTTTTCTTGCCACAGGATTTAGATTCCTCCCTCTATTGATGTTAAGGAAACCACTTTTTCTTTTTGAAAATTCACACCATTCTTTTTGTCGTTTTCCAACCATTTGCTAAGGACGCTCTTTCTCTCTCTTGGAAATCACATGGAGCTTTCCATACCGCACAAATAACAAAATATTCCAACCAAGTAAAGCTTCTTAGAGTTTTATAATGAGGGATTTTTAAAAAGGGTTTTTTTTTTTATATATATTTATAATACAAAGCTCATGGTTCTTCTGAAACACTTCATTGTAAGGAAAAGCTAAGAGAGATCTCTCTCCAATATTGTTTGAAGACATCTTCTCTTACAACGGTAAGTTTATGTTTTTGAAGTTGTTTTTTTTGTTCACCGGAGCTTGTTATTTCTGAAATATTTCTGTCTATCTCTGTTAAAGACACTTATTTTTTTCTTGAAAATTCATCTATGGAATTTTCTTATATGACATAATGAATAAAAGTCGCAAAAAAGTAATGAGGAAAATATTCTATTGGGTTCATAACACAAACTTGTATTTCTTTTTCTTTTTCCTTAACGTAATCAGAGAAGAAGACAGGACAAGGTGTCACTGCAACACTCCATTGTTGATCACATATTCTTCTCTAGTAAAAGTAAGATTTTTATTTTAAAAAAATTCCATATTGTATGATCTTCTCATTCAACTATTTTTTTCCAAATCCTCTTTTAAGACCTTTTTTTTCCTTCTTAAAATTTATCGATTTTCTTGTTGCGCTGGAAAGAGTAACAAAATTAGGCAAAGTATGTAAACGTTTAGGAATTCATAGTAGATCACAAAAAAGAAACTTATACTTCTTCTTCTTCTAATTTCTGCAGAGCACTTGAATTCAATCTCTATCTCTGTATACCATTTTGTGGTCAAGACAGAATCATCGAACATGGGGGAAATTGTGGCTGAAGCTTTTCTCACTGTTGCGTTTGAGAAGCTATTTGCACTGTTGGCTTCTCCAGGGTTCAGGAGCTTCTTCCATGGAAAGAAATCCATTGATGACCAGCTTGGTTTGTTAAATGGGAAATTAAAGACGGCTAGTCTACTGCTCAATGATGCTGAAAATAGACAGATCACTGATGAGAAAGTGAAGGAATGGCTTGATGATCTCAAAGACGTAATTTTCAGAGCAGACGACTTGGTGGAGGAGATCAAGGCTGAATCACGATCCAAGCAAGAACTTGAATCTGGAATCACGACAAGCGCGCTAAAAAAGATGGTGGCGTTCCTCACTCCCTTGACGGAATTTGACAAAACTGTACGAGGTGAAATCGAGAATATCTTGAAGGCGTTGGGTTTTCTCTTAGAAAGAGCGAGCACTCTTCGTTTGAAGCATACTGATGGTGCCCAAAACACCCGATCTTTACAACGATCACCTGCTCCTTTGCTAGAAGAAAGTCACGTTCATGGAAGAGATATTGAAAAGGAGGAGATCTTGAAGTTGTTGCTATCAGATGAGATATGGGGCAATAAGATAGGGGTGCTTCCAATTGTGGGTATGGGTGGTCTTGGCAAGACCACCCTTGCTCGGCTCGTGTACGATGATGACAGAGTGAAGAAACATGATTTTCAGCTCAAAGCATGGGTAACTGTATCAACCGACTTTGACATTTTCAGAATAACTAAGATTATCTTGCAGCAAGTCAGTGGCCAGACGACTAGTAACATCGAGGAACTAGCTGAACTTCAAGGGCGATTGAAAGAGGCGTTGAGGGGAAAGAAATTCCTCTTCGTTCTTGACGATGTTTGGGATGAGAATTATGGCAACTGGGATACTCTAAAGAGCGCCTTTATGTCTGGGGATTGCGGAAGCAGGATTCTTATAACGACACACAGCGAAAGAGTTGCATCCAATGTAAAGACAGCGAATGAAGTTCATGAGCTACAGATTGTATCCAGCAAAGATTGCTGGAAAATTTTTGTGGACCATGCCTTCAATGGAAACTCTATTATAGATCCACGCCTACAAGAAATTGGAGAAAAAATTGTTGAAAAGTGCAAGGGCCTTCCGTTAGCTGTAAGATCACTTGGCGGTCTCTTACGCTCTGAAAGAAATCCAGAAGTATGGGAAAGCATTCTATGGAACCATGTGTGGTCTAAAAATCTACGCAACAATATTCTTCCAGGGCTCTGGCTCAGCTACTCTTGTCTACCATCAAGTGTTAAGCAGTGTTTTGCATATTGTTCGATTTTCCCCAAAGGCTATGAATTTGAAAAGAAAAAAATAATATTGTTGTGGATGGCAGAAGGTTTTTTGCGCTCTGATCAGAAAGAAAAAAGGATGGAAGAAGTGGGAAATGAGTGTTTTGACGAGCTAATGGTGAGGTCAATATTTCAGAGATCAAGTCGAGATAAGTCCAAATATTCAATGCACGACCTTGTGCATGATTTGGCCATGTTTGTATCTGGAGAATTCTGTTTTAGATTTGACGATGCCACAAATGCTAAGCAACTTGCAAAAAAGACTCGTTATATGTCAATAGAAAGAACACCAAAAGATCATAAGTTATGGAAAGGTCGATTTGACGCCAAGAATTTACACAGCTTCCTGACATTGAAGTACGGGTCTAATTTCAAACTTGAATTGGTTAAAGAATTGGTAGAAGGAGAAAGGTGCTTAAGAGTGCTCTCTCTACCAGCAGTACGTGTTACTGAGTTCCTAATGTTGCACGATTCATTTAGTAAACTGAAACATCTAAGGTATTTGGACTTATCTAGGAGTGGAATTGAAGAGATACCTTGTTCAATTTGCACTCTATACAATTTGCAGACTCTGTTACTGTCATGGTGTGAAAAACTTACTCAATTGCCAAAGGATTTGGGAAGACTGATCAATTTGCGCCATCTCGACATCAGGCGTACGCCTTTAAAAGAGATGCCACCCCAAATGGGCAAGTTGAAAGAGTTGCAGACCTTAACTAATTTTGTTTTGGGCCAATCTGATGGTGGTTCAAGCATTGAAGAGTTGGGAGCACTACAACACCTGGCTGGAAAACTTAAAATTTCTGGGCTTCAAAACGTTGTTGATGTTGGAGGCGTTCAAAAAGCCAATTATTTGATGGATAAGGAGAAACTTACCAAGCTAGATTTAAGATGGGAAGGTGAAGTTACCGACACAATAAGAGCAAGGGACACATTAAATGTGTTGAAGCCTCACACAAACTTGACGAAACTCATTATCTATAGGTATGCAGGTTCAAATTTCCCAAATTGGCTTGGAGATTCTTCTTTTTCAAAGATGGTATCAGTTGAGATAAGTGGTAATGAATATTGTTTCTTCCTCCCACCACTCGGACAGTTACCTTCTCTTCAAAAGCTTGTGATTGGAAGCTTCCATGGGGTGGAGAAAATAGGAGATGAGTTTTACGGTGCTGGTCATATTTCTTCAATTACTCCATTTCAATCTTTGCAAACTCTGCAGTTTTTTGGCCTTAAAAGCTGGAAAGAGTGGTCCTTTATTGATCGAGATGGCAAACAGAGGCAATGTTTTCCTTGTCTCAAAGAACTACGCATTGATCATTGTCCAAACCTTGCTCGGAGGTTACCTGATTGTGTCACAATAGAAACTCTCATGGTTTCAAACAGCATGAATTCTACGGAGTCTCTTCCATTAAATCACTTCTCAAAGCTTAAGCATCTTCATTTGCAGAGGATTGAAAATCTCAAGGAGCTAATTGTGGAGTCACCTAATGTGATAGAAACGCTAAATATTCGTGGATGCAACAAATTAGAATTCTCAGGTGGCCACTGTTATGAACACATTAAAGAGTTGAGAATTTATGAAGGATGGGCTTCCTTAAAGTCATTTCCATTAGACTACTTCCCAAGGCTTGAGGTGCTTAAGTTGACGAGATGTCAAAATTTGGAATCGCTGAACTTCACAGAAGAAACTGGCACTGCAATCAAGTCTCCAATCAGTAAGTTGTCCATACGGGATTGCAAGAATTTCAGGTCACTGCCTGAACACACGCACAAACTTCTTCCATCTCTTGCTAGTATGATATTGTTCGACTGTCCAGAAATTGAGTCATTTGCCAAAGGAGGATTGCCCCCAAATCTAAATGAGCTTAAAATTTCCAATTGCTGCAAACTTGTCGCCCAACACGGGGACTGGAATCTGCAAGGACTGACCTCTCTGAGATCATTAGGAATATATGACTGTGAAGACACAATGTTGGATTCATTTCCAGAGGGGTGGTCGATACCCAGCTCCTTAACTTCTTTCGAACTTTCGAATCTTCCCCATCTTAAAAGCCTGAATGACACTGCCTTTAAAAAGGTTGAATCTCTTGCTGAATTGAGTATTAATTACTGCACCGAGCTCCAGTTTTTGACAGACGAAATGCTGTCGCCGCCTTCTCTTCGCTGTTTGGATATTATCGAGTGTCCTTTCCTTGAACGACGGTATAGGAGAGGTAAAGGGGAGGATTGGCATAAGATTTCTCAACTTCAGCAATTATATATTGATGGCAAGACAACGTGAGTATTCGAATATTCCCCTTCTCCTAATTCTCCACTTCTATTAATTTTCCTTAATCGTGTGACACACCTGCTTTTATTTTTCAATTCCCCTTTTCTTTTTCCCCTTTTCCTTTATTATTATTATTATTTTTTAAGGGGTTCTACCTAAAGCTTACGCCTAATTACATGTTGTACTATTCCTCCATTGAGGCAATAAAACTAACTTGCACAAACACACACGCATATGCTTCGATATATATATATAATATGTTATTATATATATATATGGCGACCTGTCTGGAGTGTGCCAACGCATGCTTTTAATATTTTCATGCCTTTTTGGCTCTTTCCCTGTATTGCTTATTTAAAAATAACTCTTTCTAATCTTATCAATAAACAAAATATGACGTACTAATCATAATTATTTTTAGCCACTCTCTCTTGTGATTTTTCTTTTTCGAATTTATTATGCATATCAACTTTCCAATCGTAATATGCAACCCTAAAAATTCTTGTTCTTTTTTTTTTTTTTTTCTCCTATAGCTATTTCTCAATTCCGTTGAAAAAGATCCTTGCTTTTCCATTTCATAACATGCATTTAAGGAGCTGCGTTTTCGTTTGAGGTTCAACTTATATTGACTCCTCACAAGGTGACGCTAAATTCTATAAAAGATAACAGGTATTACCGACTCGAATCATTCTCTACTGTGCAACAACAAAACTAACTTAATACTTTTTCAGTCGTAGTTACAGAAAGGAGAATTTTGCATTCTCAAATGTTTAGAAGTAACCACTCTGCTAGCAAGGAGGATTCTTTATGCTCTCAACATAACAAAGGTTAGTATCTTAAGCAATTGTGCTATAGAGTAATATAATTCTGGCTGATGTGGTAATATCTTCTCAGCATTATAAAACGTTGCTCTTGTTGGGTATAATCTTATAAATTTCATTACTTGTAACTATATTGCTGTTGGAATGCTATGAAAGCTTTTCTCTATTGCTTCTTACTAGTTTAATTATGCAACAACACATGTTTTCAAGTGTGCTAATGTGAATCTAGCTATTTCATCTTGTAAGTCTGCTTCTCTTGTTTTGCAGGATGCCGGCCAAAGTGGCATGGTGAGGTCGTTATTCACGTGGGACTACCTGGCCTCATGTTGCTTGTGGTTGGTTTAAAAAGACTAAGGCATCTTTGTACTTGACAATTTGTTTTTCTAGTCTTGTGTTGGTTCAAAGAAACTGGTTGTGTTCTTGTTTGTTCGAGACAAACAAACTTTTTTTTTTTTTTTTTTTTTTTTTTTTGCGGTGTGGTATGTGCTACACTTTGATGGCATTGTCTTTATTATTGGGAGAGGAGAATTTGGCGTGGTATGGGTTCTCTAGCGGGTGTCAATTTTTTTGAGATGTATTAGTGTACTTTGATGCTAATTATTCCCTCTCCTTTATTTATTTACTTATTTTCTTTGAATGTGTCATCTTATCTTCGATGGAGTTTATAAGTACCGCTGAGATGTATGCCATACACAGTTGCTCATCATTTCCCACCATTTATATTTATAAAATAAAGATGCATACATAGTTTTATACAAATGATAGAATCATATAAATGCGTCCATTGAAAAATAAACGACTGAGTCGTAAAATATATACATGTTATAATTGGTCTTGGCTGGCTTATGGCTTTATTGTATGTGATTAATCTGGAGATTTTCAGGTACTATTTATGGACTTGAATCCGTTAGAATTGAACATTTTCTCGAGTCCTGCTAGTTCCTTTTGCTTAAATTGTTGGTTCTGTTTTCTTACAGTTGTATGCTGTTAGTTGTTATATTCTTTTGAATTCATCGATGAGTCGTGGATTTGCCAAATATGTACATTTGCATATTTTTGGAGCAAAGCGAAGACCAACCTAAATTGGTTATCCGAGCAATTTTTCATGGGAACTAGAGCAATTCGAAAGCGAACTCATGAACATGAAACAATTCCTTTTAATTCTTCTACTCATGATATGCAATGAGGCCTCACGCAACCATCAACACAACTTAATGACCGCTTCTTTTTTTTTTTTCCTGCTCAAGTTCTTCGAATAGCTTCATCTCAGTACTCAACCTGGATCCCAATCTCTATTAAGAACGAATGCAGAGAAACAAACAGCTTCCATCAAGGACTATGAAGCCATAGACGCGCACTTTGCCTGACATGAAACAAAAAGATGAATCTCTTGCTTAGAAACCCTTATAAATAATAGAGCGACTACTGATGAGAAAACTTTTGATATAAAATTCATTTTCTCAAACAAGGCATTGCCTAATTTTTGGGAAAAAGTTTACTCATATTAACCTTACCTTACCTACTTGGTTAAGCTTATTAAACAACATATTAGAGTTACAAAAGTTGTGTTCTTCCTTCTCCTTTTTCAACTTGATATCATCCGTTAGTGCTCCTCTTTTTTTTTATTTTTTATGTTGTCCTTCTTTATTCAATGATTTTTATCCTGTTATTATCAGCTTCAGTTAATGATATTTAACATTGAGTTCTTTAACTTGTTCTTTAGTAAATATGGTTATTATAGATTTTACTTCATAGTTTCAATCTTGTGTGATTATTGGTTGATGTTGTTGAATAATGGAGCCGAATCAACCTAGCAACGGAGAAAGAAGAAAAAAAAGAGGAAGGCGGGGGCTAGAGACGCAGGGCCGCGGCGCCTTTTACAAATGGCGACCTTTTAGAAAAAATAAAAAAGATAGCTTTTTCTAACCTGAAAAATAGTCCTTTTTTTAAGCCTGTAAATTCAAAATCTATTCAATTTTGTCATCAGATAAAACAGGTCATGAACCCTGAATTTATCAATTTGGTTATCGATGAAGCAAGTAAATTCCAGATTTATTAAATCTGGTCATAGATAAAGCCAGTAAATTTTTTACTTTACCAAATCCCATACGTGAAACAAACCTAAAACATATTACATAATATTTTCCCTGTGTAATAATATTAAAAAAAAAAAACCTCGAATTAACTTGTTACAGCTATTTTTAGGATTACAGAGGAAGAACAAAGGCCTCTCCGACACTCCAGTGAGCCCCCTTCATTACTAAAGACACCTTTTCTTGCCACGGGGTTTTGATTCCTCTCTCTATTGACGTTAAAGAAACCACTTTTTCTTTTTGACAATTGACACCCTTCTTTTTGTCGTTTTCCAATCATTTACTAAGGACACTCTTTCTCTCTCTTGGAAATCACATGGAGCTTTCCATACCGCACAAATAACAAAATATTCCAACCAAGCAAAGCTTCTGGGAGTTTCATGGTACAAAGCTCATGGTTCTTCTGAAACACTTCATTGTAAGGAAAAGCTAAGGGAGATCTCTCTCCAATATTGGTTGAAGACATCTTCTCTTACAACAGTAAGTTTATGTTTTTGAAGTTTTTTTTTTACTTGTAATTTCTGAAATATTTCTCTCTATCTCTGTCAAAGACACTTATTTTTTTTCTTGAAAATTCATCTATGGAATTTTCTTATATGATATAATGAATAAAAGTCGCAAAAAAGTAATAAAGAAAAGATTCTGTTGGGTTCACAACACAAACTCATATTTCTTTTTCTTTTTCCTTGACATAATCAGAGAAGAAGACAGGGCAAGGTGTCACTGCAACACTCCATTGTTGATCACATATTCTTCTCTAGTAAAAGTAAGATTTTTATTTTAAAAAAATTCCATATTATATGATCTTCTCATTCAAATATTTTTTTTCCTAATCCTCTTCTAAGACTTTTTTTTTCCTTCTTAAAATTTATCTATTTTCTTGTTGTGCTGGAAAGAGTGACAAAATTAGGCAAAGTATGTAAACGTTTAGGAATTCATAGTAGATCACAAAAAAGAAACTTATACTTCTTCTTCTAATTTCTGTAGAGCACTTGACTTCGATCTCTATCTCTGAATGCCATTTTGTGGTCAAGACAGAATCATCGAGCATGGGAGAACTTGTGGCTGAAGCTTTTCTCACTGTTGCGTTTGAGAAGCTATTTGAACTGTTGGCTTCTCCAGAGTTCAGGAGCTTCTTCCATGGAAAGAAATCCATTGATGACCAGCTTGGTTTGTTAAATGAGAAATTAAAGACGGCTAGTCTACTGCTCAATGATGCTGAAAATAGGCAGATCACTGACGAGAAAGTGAAGGAATGGCTTGATGATCTCAAAGACGTAATTTTCAGAGCAGACGACTTGGTGGAGGAGATCAAGGCTGAAGCACGATCCAAGCAAGAACTTGAATCTGGAATCACGACAAGCGCGCTAAAAAAGATGGTGGCGTTCCTCACTCCCTTGACGGAATTTGACAAAACTGTACGAGGTGAAATCGAGAATATCTTGAAGGCGTTGGGTTTTCTCTTAGAAAGAGCGAGCACGCTTCGTTTGAAGCATACTGATGGTGCCCAAAACACCCGACCTTTACAACGATCACCTGCTCCTTTGCTAGAAGAAACTCATGTTCATGGAAGAGATATTGAAAAGGAGGAGATCTTGAAGATGTTGCTATCAGATGAGATATGGGGCAATAAGATAGGGGTGCTTCCCATTGTGGGTATGGGTGGTCTTGGCAAGACCACCCTTGCTCGGCTCGTCTACGACGATGACAGAGTAAAGAAACATGATTTTCAGCTCAAAGCATGGGTAACTGTATCAACGGACTTTGACATTTTCAGAATAACTAAGATTATCTTGCAGCAAGTCAGTGGCCAGACGACTAGTAACATCGAGGAACTAGCTGAACTTCAAGGGCGATTGAAAGAGGCCTTGAGAGGAAAGAAATTCCTCTTCGTTCTTGACGATGTTTGGGATGAGAATTATGGCAACTGGGATACTCTAAAGAGCGCCTTTATGTCTGGGGATTGCGGAAGCAGGATTCTTATAACGACACGCAGCGAAACAGTTGCATCCAATGTAAAGACAGCGAATGAAGTTCATAGGCTACAGATTGTATCCAGCAAGGATTGCTGGAAAATTTTTGTGGACCATGCCTTCAATGGAAACTCTATTATAGATCCACGCCTACAAGAAATTGGAGAAAAAATTGTTGAAAAGTGCAAGGGCCTTCCGTTAGCTGTAAGATCACTTGGCGGTCTCTTACGCTCTGAAAGAAATCCAGAAGTATGGGAAAGCATTCTATGGAACCATGTGTGGTCTAAAAATCTACGCAACAATATTCTTCCAGGGCTCTGGCTCAGCTACTCTTGTCTACCATCAAGTGTTAAGCAGTGCTTTGCATATTGTTCGATTTTCCCCAAAGGCTATGAATTTGAAAAGAAAGAAATAATATTGTTGTGGATGGCAGAAGGTTTTTTGCACTCTGATCAGAAAGAAAGAAGGATGGAAGAAGTGGGAAATGAGTGTTTTGACGAGCTAATGGCAAGGTCAATATTTCAGAGGTCAAGTCGAGATAAGTCCAAATATTCAATGCATGACCTTGTGCATGATTTGGCTATGTTTGTATCCGGAGAAGTCTGTTTTAGATTTGATGATGCCACAAATGTTAAGCAACTTGCAAAAAAGACTCGTTATATGTCAATAGAAAGAATGTCAAAAGATCATAAGTTATGGAAAGGTCGATTTGACGCCAAGAATTTGCGCAGCTTCCTGACATTGAACTACGGGTCTATTTTCAAACATGAATTGGTTAAAGAAGTGGTAGAAGGAGAAAGGTGCTTAAGAGTGCTCTCTCTAGTACGTATTACTGAGTTCCAAATGTTGCACGATTCATTTAGTAAACTGAAACATCTAAGGTATTTGGACTTATCTGGGAGTGGGATTGAAGAGATACCTTGTTCAATTTGCACTCTATACAATTTGCAGACTCTGTTACTGTCATGGTGTGAAAAACTTACTCGATTGCCAAAGGATTTGGGAAGACTGATCAATTTGCGCCATCTTGACATCAGGGGTACGCCTTTAAAAGAGATGCCACCCCAAATGGGCAAGTTGAAAGAGTTGCAGACCTTAACTAATTTTGTTTTGGGCCGATCTAATAGTGGTTCAAGCATTGAAGAGTTAGGAGCACTACAACACCTCACAGGAAAACTTCAAATTTCGGGGCTTCAAAACATTGTTGATGTTGGAGGCGTTCAAAAGGCCAACTATTTGATGGATAAGAAGAAACTTACCAAGCTAAATTTAAGATGGGAAGGTGAAGTTACCGACACAATAGGAGCAAGGGACACATTAGATGTGTTGCGGCCTCACACAAACTTGACGGAACTCATTATCTATAGGTATGCAGGTTCAAATTTCCCAAATTGGCTTGGAGATTCTTCATTTTCAAAGATAGTATCAGTTGAGATAAGTGGCAATGAGTATTGTTTCTTCCTCCCACCACTCGGACAATTACCTTCTCTTCAAAAGCTTGTGATTGGAAGCTTCCATGGGGTGGAGAAAATAGGAGATGAGTTTTATGGTGCTGGTCATATTTCCTCAATTACTGCATTTCAATCTTTACAAATTCTGAAGTTTTCTGGCCTGAAAAGCTGGAAAGAGTGGTCCCTTATTGATCGAGATGGCAAACAGAGGCAATGTTTTCCTTGTCTCCAAGAACTATGCATTGATGATTGTCCAAACCTTGCTCGGAGGTTACCTGATTGTGTCACAATAGAAACTCTCATGATTTCGAACAGCATGAAATCTACGGAGTCTCTTCCATTAAATCACTTCTCAAAGCTTAAGCATCTTCATTTGCAGAGGATTGAAAATCTCAAGGAGCTAATTGTGGAGTCACCTAATGTGATAGAAACGCTAAATACTCGTGGATGCAACAAATTAGAATTCTCAGGCGGCCACTCTTATGAACACATTAAAGAGTTGAGAATTCATGAAGGATGGGCTTCCTTAAAGTCGTTTCCATTAGACTACTTCCCAAGGCTTGAGGTGCTTGAGTTGATGGGATGTCAAAATTTGGAATCGCTTACCTTCACAGAAGAAACTGGCACTGCAATCAAGTCTCCAATCAGTAAGTTGTCCATACGGGATTGCAAGAATTTCAGGTCACTGCCTGAACACACGCACAAACTTCTTCCATCTCTTGCTAGTATGAAATTGTTCGACTGTCCAGAAATTGAGTCATTTCCCAAAGGAGGATTGCCCCCAAATCTAAATCAGCTTGTAATTTCTAATTGCTGCAAACTTGTCGCCCAACACAGGGACTGGGATCTGCAAGGACTAACCTGTCTGAGATCATTAGAAATATGGCACTGTGAAGACATAATGTTGGATTCATTTCCAGAGGGGTGGTCGATGCCCAGCTCCTTAACTTCTTTCCAACTTTGGAATCTTCCCCATCTTAAAAGCCTGAATGGCAGTGCCTTTAAAAAGGCTGAATCTCTTGCTGCATTGATTATTTCTGAATGCACCGAGCTCCAGTTTTTGCCAGACGAAATACTGTTGCAGCCTTCTCTTCACTTTTTGTACATTTGGGGGTGTCCTTTCCTTGAACGACGGCATAGGAGAGATAAAGGGGAGGATTGGCATAAGATTTCTCACATTCAGGAAGTATATATTTTTGGCTAGACAACGTGAGTATTCGAACATTCCCCTTCTTCTAATTCTCCACTTCTGTTAATTTTCCTTTATCGTGTGACACACCTGTATTATTATTTTTAAGATGTTCAACGCCTAATTACAAGTTGGACTAGTAAAATTGTCACCCCATTGAGGCAATAAAACTAACTTGCACACACACATACACACATATATATGATATGGCCAGCGTATGCTTAGATATATATATTATAACATATATTTTTTTATATACACATATATATATATATAATAAAATATGTCTAGAATGTGCCAACGCATGCTTTTAATTTTTTCATGCCTTTTTGCCCCTTCCCCTGTTTTGCTTGTATAAAAATAACTCTTTCTAATCTTATCTATAAACAAAATATGACGCACTAATCATAATTATTTTTAGCCACTCTCTCCTGTGATTTTTCTTTTTCGAACTTATTATGCATATCAACTTTCCAATCATAATATGCAACCCTCTAAATTCTTGTTCTTTTTTTGTTTTTTTCCTCGTATCGCTATTTCTCAATTCCGTTGAAAAAGATCCTTGCTTTTCCGTTTCATGACATACAATTAAGTAGCTGCCTTTTCGTTTGAGGTTCAACTTAAATTTATGCCTCACAAAGTGACACTAAATTCTATTAAAGATGACAGGTATTACCGAGTCAAATCATTCTCTACTGTGCAACAACAAAACTAACTTACTCACGCAGCATTATACTTGTAATACTAACATCAAGCATCAATTCATTTAATACTTTTCAGTTGTAGTTATCACGAGGAGGAATCTGCATTCGCAAATTTTTAGAAGTCACTACTCTGCTAGCAAGGAGGATTTTTTATGCTCTCAACATAAAGAAGGTTAGTGTCTTAAGGAATTGTGCTATAGAATAATATAATTCTGACTGATGTGGTAATATCTTGGCACCATTATAAAACGTTGCTTTTGTTCAGTGTAATCTTATAAATTTCATTAGGTGTAACTATATTGCTGTTGGAATGCTATGAAGCGTTTCTCTATTGCTTCTTACTAGTTTAATTATACAACAAAACATGTTTTCAAGTGTGCTAATGTGAGTCTATCAATTTCATCTTCTAAGTCTGCTTCTCTTGCTTTGCAGGATGCCGGCCAATGAGGCATGGGGAGGTCATTTTTCACTTGGGACAACCTGGCCTCGTGTTGCTTGTGGTTTGTTTAAAAAGACTAAGGCGTCTTTGTATTTGATAATTTGTTTTTCTAGTCTTGTGTTGGTTTAAATAAACTGGTTATGTTCTTGTTTGTTCGAGACAAACACCTTTTTTTGGCGTAATGGCATGTACTACATTTTTATGGCATTGTCTTTATTAGTTGGAGAGGGGAACTTGATGTGGTATGAGTTCTCTAGTAGGTGTCAACCTTATTGAGTTGTAATAGCCTGCCTTGATGCTATTTATTCCCTATCCTTTATGATATTTTTATTTTCTTTGAACGTGTCATCTTATCTTCGATGGAGATGATAAGTACCACTGAGTTGTATGCCGTACGCAGTTGCTCATTGTTCCCCGCCATTTATATTTATAACATAAAGATGCATATATAGTTTTAGATCAACGATAGAATCATAACAAACGTATCCATTGAAAAATAAACGACTCAGTCGTAAAATATATACATGTTATAATTGGTCTTGGCTGGCTTATGACTTTATTGTTTGTGATTAATCTGAAGATTCTCCGATACAATTTATGGACTTGAATCCGTTAGAATTGAACATTTTCTCGAGTCCTGCTAGTAACTTTTGCTTAAATTGTCGGTCCTGTTTTCTTACAGTTGTATGCTGTTAGTTGCTATAGTCTTCTGATCGTCGGTCAATCCATTGATGAGCCGTGGATTTGCAATAAGTATATTTGCATATTTTTGGAGCAAAGCGAAGACCAATCTAAATTGATCATCTGAGCAACTTTTCATGGGAACTAGAGACTACAATTTCACTACAATTTTCGAAAGCGAACTCATGAACATGAAACAATTCCTTTTAATTCTTCTACTCATGATATGCAATGAGGCCTCACGCAACCATCAACACAACTTGATGACCGCTTTTCTTTTTTTTTTTTTTTCCTGCTCAAGTTCTTCGAATAGCTTCATCTCAGTACTCAACCTGGATCCCAATCTCTATTAAGAACGAATGCAGAGAAACAAACAGCTTCCATCAAGGACTATGAAGCCATAGACGCGCACTTTGCCTGACATGAAACAAAAAGATGAATCTCTTGCTTAGAAACCCTTATAAATAATAGAGCGACTACTGATGAGAAAACTTTTGATATAAAATTCATTTTCTCAAACAAGGCATTGCCTAACTTTTGGTAAAAAGTTTACTCATATTAACCTTACCTTACCTACTTGGTTAAGCTTATTAAACAACATATTAGACTTCCATCAAGGACTATGAAGCCATAGACGCGCACTTTGCCTGACATGAAACAAAAAGATGAATCTCTTGCTTAGAAACCCTTATAAATAATAGAGCGACTACTGATGAGAAAACTTTTGATATAAAATTCATTTTCTCAAACAAGGCATTGCCTAACTTTTGGTAAAAAGTTTACTCATATTAACCTTACCTTACCTACTTGGTTAAGCTTATTAAACAACATATTAGACTTACAAAAGTTGTGTTATTCTTTCTCGTTTTTCCACCTGATATCATCCGTTAGTGCTCCTCTTTTTCTCATGTTGTCCTTTTTTGTTCAATGATGTTCTATCCTGTTATTATTAGCTTCAGTTAATGATATTTAACATTGAGTTCTTTAACGTTTTCTTTAGTAAATATGGTTATTATAGGTTTTACTTCATTGTTTCAATCTTGTGTGATTATTGGTTGATGTCATTTTTTCAGTCATTGTCATTTTCAGGGTAAAACTAGTAATAAAAGGAATACCTGATAAAGCTCCTGGTATATATTCATCATCTCATCAACACCACTGACAAGATGCATGGGACCAGTGTCTTCCACATGACGTTCTGTGTATGGCGCAAGCTCAGTCAAATTGAGAGCAAGGTGATCAGGCCTCTGAAGTAGAAGTTGAAACGTAGGCTGAAGTTCAAAGCATTGCTCAAACAAAGAACGCCGACAAAACACATACAAGCCAAGTCGAGCACGAGACATCGCGACAACCAATCTTCTCACATCACGAAGGTGACCAACAAACCGAGTGCGCACAAGTGACAGCAGTACAAAATCATTCTGTTGACCTTGAAATTTATCAACTGTAGTAACCTGAGAGACAACTTATGAATAGCACTATTTTAGATATGGTATCCCAAAAGGAAGTCTAAAAGTGCTATTGGGTCATAAGACAAAAATTACCACAAACGGGACTTTGCCAGTCACACCAGTCTAGTGTAAGATCTACTAGATCAGTATATCAAGAGGAAAGAAAAATACAAACCTTGCTAGGAGGACCAATGAAGTTGTAGGGAACACATCGTCTGTTAATAACATCTCGAATCAGAAGCTTTTGTCCATTGTAAGTTGTCAAAATGGATATCTTATTTGCAGGATACCCCAGAAGGCGCATGTAGATGTAGACACTCACAATATATTCCGCTTCTCCCTCGTTTTGGTAGAACCAAGGTGAGGGGGCAGTCTCACCCTTACCTTGATAATCTGGCACATCTATCAATTGATATTCATACGAGAACCCAGCATTTGCTCTATGAAATATCGGGTCCTCTTTCACATAAGAAAGGTCTCCCAAATCTCTGTACCGCCAGTTGTAAAGTCTTGCTATGCTTGGCCGGGCTCTACCTTGGGCATTAAGTTCAATATAAGGGATACCAAGGCGAACAAACCGTGTGAAGAGACTTTGGTCCATGTGGCTGTACTTTTGAAACGCCATATTCTTAACAACAGGAGGCAATTGATGATGGTCACCAATCAGAATGCAGCGTTTAAGCCGCGCATAACCATCTTCCTGCCTCTGGAGCAACATTGGGATGAAAGTTTCAATCTCCAAAATCTGGGCACTTTCTTCCATCAGCAAGTTGTCATACTTGAAACCCAACTGAAGGAAGTCCTTTCTCTTTAAAGCTGCATGAGTGCACGTCATTGCAACAATCTTTGCCTGCTTTGTCATCAGGTAATTTGCTCGGTCAGCTGTTGACTTGAGCAACTCAAAAGCCTTGCATTCTTCAAGTTCCTGGAACATAGTCCTGAGATGACGAAAGCACCCTTCAGCCGCCCGCATGTCTTTCTCGAATGATTCGCCAGTAAAGACTGGATGAGGGGCATTGACGAAGAACTCCTTAAAGGGAAAGCGATCCTTAACAAATGATGGTTTATTCTCATTGCCCTTACAAGCATCACGAAATTGCTCCCAGCGGGAGAGCACATGAAGCAACCAAAAATACCCAGCAGTCTCACAGGTATAACCTACATCCTCGGGCAATTGGAGAGATCTTGCCAGCCTCTCCACTTCACTAAGCAATTCCAATCGCCTTACTAGCATTGCATTCACACGGCCCTGTCGGCTGAAGTCAAGATCAGTTGCAAGCTCTTGTTCACCTTGACCAAGTCGAAGAAGATAGCGTGCAGGCACATCCCTCTGAAATATCAAAACATATATAAATAATTGTACAAAGAATACAAATTAATTAACATAAAAGGTCCAAGAAATTTGTATATTACAAGCCAAGACCTGCATTATCTTCTCAAAAAGGTCATTGAGAGCCTGATTCGAATGAGTAATAATCAATGTCCTCTGAGTAGGGCAATTATGATAAAGAACATTCAATATCTGCACCGCTGTATCTGTCTTTCCCGTACCAGGAGGACCCACAACCATTGTTAGTCCTGGCTGAACACCTGAAATGATTGCTTCAACCTATATAAAAATAGGAATTATAGATCAAGCTCTTCATTAAGCATGGAGTACATAAGCAGAAATGATTGCTCCAATACATTGATTGACGTCACAAAGGAAAAGCATTTACTTTGACAATGTTGTTGAGCATGTATTAATATTCATAAATATTTAAAAAATAAGTTAGCATAGCACCTGTATGGGAGTAAATCTAACAGAATTCTGTCTTGGTTGATCTTGGGGATATGGACCTGGGTCCGGAGGAGTGTATGCCTCAACAATAAGTTTCTCTTTCTCACCATCAGCATCCACCATATTCACATCATTCATTGAATCAGCAGCAGACTTCTTATTCCCTGGAAGGGCATGAGTGCTGCTCCTCAGCATCTTAGGAAGCCTGATCCTGAAAGGAGGCCTTGGATCCAAATTTTCTGCACCATCTGAATTCGTAAAACAAACCTGAAAATTGGGACATTGGAAAGGCAAATGTCTTTAGTCACACTAGCCCTCAAAATTATTTGCAACCTGCTGCATAGTGTTTCCTAAACCGAGATATTAAAACAGAAGGGGAACATAATAGCTACCTCATAATCTGGAAAACATTTCTTCAAATGTTCTGCATCAAGAAAGGTATCTTTGAAATCCACTGTTTTCAAGAGATCAGGCATGTTAGTCCATTGTGCTGCAGAAGGATTCCCATAGCCAAGAAATATGTTGTGCAACCAGTCAGGAACAATACAATATTCATTCATAAGATCCCTTATAGACTCTAGAATTGCTTTGAAATTGTTCTCCTTGGGCTTCCTCCTCATCAATATATTAAAAGTTCCATAAACATCTTCTGCTCCTTTCTCAGCAATATTGGTCACATCCATGTGGTATTGTGCTGTATCCAAAGCAACTGTCACAGTTCTCAGTTCCCCTTTTGGAGGCTTCCACTCATCTCGTTTGATTCTTCCAGTGAAATCGTTCATTAAAGTTCCCTCCTCGTCTCGTATCTCAATGATTTCACATCCCCGTACATATTGAAGGCCAAGCCTTTGGGGAACGCTGGCCTTGGCAGCTTCTTCTGCACTTAGAGGCTCAAATGAAGGGCGGATAGAGAGTAAAAACAGAACATCATGCTCTTTAAGAGCATTCCATTCTGATCTTATCTGTGCTTTATAACTTGAAATGCTAAAAGTGACTTCTGCTGTTACAGCAGATGGCTTGACTTCTCCAATGTTTGGCTGCTTTACTTCAGTGATCTTAAATTCTTTAATTGGCACAGCCATCCTCGACCAGCCACGAAAAGCAGTTTCTCCTTCATTGTTAATATGGGCAAGAAGATGTGGTACAGCTTCCTGAATATCCTCACGAATTTCGTATGTTGATTCAAGACGGAAGAGATTAAAATTTCTCAGCAGATAATCATGTAGCGTTAGAAATTGTAAGTTGAGCTTTGGAAGCGCAAGACAACCTTCCCCAGAGTAATTAATGCTAGGAACAACGCTTTCATCCCACATAATGTGTTCATTTGGATAGAGTGGAAGAGCATTAATGGCTTCTTTTTGAGACTGTTGCTTCTCAAAAAAGGAAACCATGACTTCAATGAGAAAATCAACCCTATCTGACCAAGGATCATCCTTAGACGCCAGCTTGAGCTGCATCAAAGGAAAACTGTCAATCATCCAAAATTATAACCAAAACACTCAAAATTAAATCTTATCCTTAGATAACAAGCATGAAGAATCCACATTTTTTAAAACCTCCAAGTCTCTGACAAAACAAGTAAAGAATTTTTGAGAGAGAATTTCAGATCTTAACACAAATTATCTCATCATAAATTATTTATCAAGCAAGCAGTTCAAACGAAAAAATAAATTAAGAAAATAGTGACAAATAGCCAAGACAAGAACAATAGTTGGCTCTTTCCCAACTATATTGCCCTCTAACAAATTACCAGATCCAAAGTTCATCGAGGACATCAATGTACGCCAGACAGTAATTAGAAGAAACAAATGTGTCAACAATAAAAATTTTAACAGAACAGTTATTTGCAGGCCAAAGGTTCCAGAAACAAGTGATCTAAATGATAAATGATTGCCAATTCTCCTAGGAGACATTAGAAGCAAAACAATTCACAAACAAGTTTCCACTAAAAACTAGGGGACAACGACCATAAATCTTTTATTGCAAATGTACGAACATCAACCCACGACAACAAAAGCATATACTTTTCAGTTTACTCATAATACCCTAAACACGCCCGTCAATGTGTCATATACGTACCTTGCTACAAACCAAATCCTTCAGCTCTTCAGGAGAAAGTACAGACAATTTCTTAGATAGATCATTACGCTTGTTTATTGCACCAATGTTAGCCAATGCAAGATCCCTTAACTACAACCAAAAGAAAGAGAAAATTTACACATTTTAATATCTTGTTACAAACAAAACGATAATTATTTTAGCGATCAGCAACCATTTTTTATTATATCTCAATCACTTCAACACTCATATACTAACCTTGGGAACCTTTTTAAAACAAAGTAGTTGGAAAGATTGCAGGCGGTCATAGTGAGATTGTAGCACCTCATCATCAGTTAATTGTGTCCCGACATGATCATTAATCTCAAAACGTTCATAAAACTGCAGCAAGTCAACCAGTTGCGCAAAGAGTTTTCCCTTTCCATGTGTATAAAGAGCACTTAAGTGGCACTTGGCAACAACACCGACATCAGCAACAAGAGGCCTCAAATACCTGAAACCAAATTAGAGAGAAAAGGATTAAGAAAGTGGGACAAACACAACAAACTACGAACAAGGGAAAAAACTGCTAAGTTCCTCATAGAATTACATGAAAAGTCAATTTCCAAAAGCCTCATCTTTTCTAGAAATTGAAAAACTGTTATGTTAATATGGCATATATAATATCTCAGAATACCTTATTGATAATTATTGTTTAAATTATCATCAGATCAATTTTCAATTAGCAGAAACTAAAAACACCATGAGAAAGGACTAGCAATGATATTCTGGTGAAAAGCAAGAGGAACCCCCAAAAACACCCTCTACTGAACAGATCCTTTTTTGTATAGAAACACAAAAGAAAAAAGGGACGCAGGGCAACAAGAAAATGAGAGAGAGAGAGAGAGAGAGAGAGAGATAAGAGTATAATCATAGCAAATTATGAGGGATGATACCAGACCACGTCATCTTCAAGTAACTGAGTTTGTTCCAACATAAAGCCAAATCAATTGGGGAAGAACACATAACGAAGATATGTCCAATGTGCCTCCCCTTGAGGTCCAGATAAGTATTCAAAAGAAAGAGATTCAAACAAAAAACAAAAAAAAAAAAAAAAAACAAAACAAAAACAAAAACAAAATAATACCTTCTTGTTGGAAGTTGACTTAGAAGGTCAATAAGAAACTCCATAAATCGTTCACAATAAAGGACACTAGCATCATCAACCTGTGTGAATCCATCAGCATCAGTATACACGTCATCTTCATTGATAAAATGTTCTGAGGAGAAAACCTTGCAATCAAGTATCTGTACAAACAAGAAACGGCGGCCATTACATTATTGGTGCATAATAATTTACCCCAAAAAAATGTTACTGAATTGTAATTGTGAAAAGCAACCTCCAGAAACTCTTCAATGAGATTTCTTAAGAACTTCACTTCAAGCATGTTTAAGGGATCATAAGGCACTCCTCGCCTTGCAGCTTCTTTGGCTTCCCTCTTTATCATCCTCTTCCATTTCTTGATCAAATCTGTGTTCAAACAAAGCTCCATCTACGACAAGAAAGAGAATCATAAATGCATGAAGAAATACACCCACGTAGTTCAAATCAATAAAATCATAATGGATCATTTAAGCCTTACCTGAAATCTACCGTACGACAAACTATGCCACGTTTGCAAACTTGTCAATCTGAGAATAGTCTCACTGACTATCTCATCTTCCAAACTCTAAAAGATTGTAATATTTTGTTAGATATGTCAAGAAAAAAAAAAAAAAAAAAAAAAAAAAAAAGGCCACACACACACAATATCCTACTGCTGAAGTTTTAAAAGACATTTGACAGGAATAGTATATCAAATATTGAAATACATATCACATGTGCAACATCCAACAACTCTGTAGAAGGAATTCTCACCCACAAATCAAACCCTCAAACATAAAAATAAAATAATAAATGATAAAAAACAAAAAGTGAAAATAGACCTATGCAGCAAGAATCAATGGGAAACTGTCCAATGTTATATCAGACAATTGCCTCCTTCTAAATTTTCTAGTCTTGTAAAAAAAAAATTAAGGCAACTATATTCTAAGGACGACATCAATATTTATTACAGGATCCTATAATAATAATAATTAAAAAAAAAAAAACTGATAAGTAGCAAAAAATAATAGCAAAAAAATTGCTCATAGAATTATTGTTTTTAATAATAAGAAGCAAACATTCAAAACCGCAGAAGGTGATACCTGAAACGCATTAATCATGAAGACCAAATAATTTGTCTTCACTGCTATAGTCAATTCTCTTCCCTACAACCACAGTTGAAAATATCAGCCAAAGTCATTCATATTAAACACTAAATATAGTTTCATACACAAATCTTTTCCTCTGACTTCTGGCTTGAGAGAGAGTAAAGCAACAACATTGACCTCATCTACAACTAATAATTCGATAAACTTATTTAGTAGTAATTCATCGACAAGTCGATAGAATAGAGATGTGGCCTTGACTTTAGAATGGTATGAAACTATTCCTGAAGAAGCTGTTCAAACAATTGTCATGCCATGAGAAATTTCTAAATTATCCGTATTCATCATAAAATATACTTTTATAGAGAAAATATTCTAACACGATCCGAAAGAGTCAAGGCTAACACGTTGGAGAAAGTAACATCTAATAGATATGCATCCTCGTCTAAAAATAATAACTCAATCAAATGCTCTAACTCTCCTTGGAAAAAAAAAAAAAAAAACAATTTTCAAGGTTTGAAACTTGACAAGCACCCATAAAGCAACTCCACCAAACAAGTTGACCAGTAAACCCATTGAAAATTAACCAGTCCAAATCTCATCACTTGAAAGCATGAGGGCTATTAAAACAGCATTATCTCCATATTAAAAAAAAAATCAAATATTCATTGTAAGATTTCCTAAGATCAAATATATGTAGTAACACTGTAATGCTTTGAAAGCCGAGAGGGTTTGATGCTTTCCCCTGAAACCGAGGAGGTATGGGGGATACTTGGAAAACAAAGAAAGAATTAAGAACAATAGGAACTTGTAACTCTTTACCATATGCAAAACAATATCCTAATGAAGGAGGAGAATATAGCACAAACCTCCTTAAGACGAAGAACCCTCTCAAGAAACCCTTTAAACACATCTTTCCGGTCATAAAAACATACCCAAGCTGCCACATTCTCCCGAAACTGCAAGTTCACAAAGAAAAAAGCGTAAATTAGTATATACTCTATATCGACTTCCCCTTTAACGGTCTCGTCCTCGAATTACAGAAGCAGTACAAAACAACAAGTAAGCGTCCATACTTCATAATCGGTTTATGTCCCACAATCAATACAATTTAAACAGATTGATCATCATCGGTTTCCTAATCAACTATTCCACTTGGGTACCTTCAAATGAGAAAAAATCAGTTATAAATCCCTAGCTTCCGAACCCTAAATTAAACAGATTCATACAATTCAAACACCCTTTTGTTTCCAGACATTTTCTTAGCCAGCACAAGGAGTTCAAAATCAGTAACAACATTCTCAAAAACTAACTCTTTTCCCTTCTTATCATACACTCCACAGACCAAATACTCCAAATCCACCACAAAATCCGTAAGATCTAAAAATAAAAAATGAACTCCGTTGTGCATAATTTGAAACATAAAAATAAAAACAGATAATTCTAGAAAAATTCACAACCTTCTCGTTGATCATGATGATCATGGACATAACATGCTCGAAGGTCGCAGTCTCGGTTTCGAAATTCGGCCATAGGTAGTTCTCCAAGTACTGGCTAACCTCCAATATCATGACTCTCTGCAAAGGCACCGGCTTCCTCTGCCCTTCCTTAACCAGCAACTCCGTCTCGTAGATCTCCTTCACTAATCCGGCGTCGAACGGCTTCCTCGGTTCCGCGGAATCGCCGACCTTGGACCAGTTGGCCGCGGCGATCTTCGTGAGCTTGTCGCGCTGAATCTCCGACAGCGTTATCGAGCTCGGAACCGTCGAACCGGGCTTCGATTCGACCGGCGGCTTGTCGGTGGCGGCGAGCTGGTGGTGCGGCTCGACCGGGTACTCAGCGACGTGGTGGCGCTTGAAGTCGTACGCGCCGGTTCCGTACACCTTCGTCATTGTGAGAGAAGGGAATTCTAGGTTTCTGGAGACGCAGAGAAGAGGAGATTTTACAGTGGAGGAAGAGAGAGAAGTTTCAGCCCTTTCAAGAGTTCATAGTGGAAGAAAATAGAGGAATTTCGGATTTTTAGGGCTTTGTAATTTGAGAACGAATTTTGGCTCTCTTTCTGCAGAGGTTTTGCGAAGGGGAAAGAGGGAGGAATAAGTGGGTTTAAGGCAGGTTAAAGAAAAGGCAGAAATAAACGACATGCTGTTTTCTCTTTTATTTATTAGGGATTTTTGCAACATAGATCCAAACTTTCTTGAGTTTTGGCACTCTCAAGAACTTAAGAAGTCCTCTCAAAAAAAAAAAAAACTTGAAAACCTAGTGATGCAAGAACGAGCCAGCCTGGCCTGTTCTCCTTAGGCCCACGCGGGCCACGGGCCGGCCCACCAATTTTGTGGGCCGGGCATATTAAAATTACCTTGACCTGACCGATCCACGGGCCAATTTTTACATGGGCCGTGTTGTGCCGGGTCGTGCCGTATGCCTTAAATAGGCTGGCCTATCTTGACCTATCATGAGTTTAAATGGGCCAGCCCATCTAAGTATGTAATTTTTAATTTTTTTATTTTTTTTTATTTTTTATTTTTGAATTTTTAAACAAGTTAACAAATATAAAAGTTTGAATAGTTAAGGGAAATATAAAAAGGGATATTTTATTTACGATTGTCTCATTAAAAACCTTTCCAAGAAAAACCCAGTGGGACAAAACTTTAGTAAGGAAAAACAAGTACAATTGAGATAATTATATATAAGATGTTTATAAAATTATTAAAAACAAAAAAAATAAAAGATATTGTTCATTGTGGGCCGAGATGGGCCGGCCCATTATGGGCCTAGACGGCCCGGCCAGCCCCGGCTCATGATTTTCTATGGCCCATGGGCCGACATATATTGGCCCAGCCCAGCCCACCAATATTTGTGGGCCGGGCCAGGCCGTGAACAGTGTCAGGCCTTGCCGGCCCCGCCCATCATGTAGCAGGACGGGCCCGGGCCGACCCACAGGCTACGGCCTATTGTTGCATATTAGAAAACCTAAATATTCAAATTCTTGAAACAGGGATTGGTGGAATTAGAGAATATGAATATCCAAATTTTTCAAGTAACGGTTAGAAAGTTTAAAAATCTTTAGTGTAAATTTCCCTCAAAAAACATAAAGGTAAAATTTGAAATATAATTGTTCGTCGTTTTCGTTCAAAACGACATATTCAGAAGGCAAACTACATGCCTTTTCATGTGTTGAGGAGAAAGTTAATAAGTAATAAAGTATATGGCATGTCGTTTCATAACCTAATCGAGGACGAAAATGTCATGGAAAAACGGCATGTTGCCTTCATTGTGTCTAACCTTGCTTACCAAACACTTGTTAAAGGACAGAACCGATCATTCTTTTTCACATGTCATAACGGCATCAGAAAGGGCAATTTTGTTAACAACTTGAGCCCCCAAAATCTTCAGAATTAGATACTATACATGCCATTAGAATCTCAGTAAGACTTCTTGTGTTTAGAAACAATATTGGATTCTGAAATTCTTTCATTTTCTTCATAACTTCATGCTGCAATGCTTGTCGTATTTGAAAACGACGTTAAACCTTGAAATTCTATCTTTATGCAATTTACTTCAGAAATGACAACAAAAATAAGAAGACAACGAGGACTCTATTCTAGCTGCAAACGACAGGAAAGCTTCAAGCGTAAAAGAATCCACAAAAACGGAAAAAATGAACGTGACTTTATGATATGAATGGCGACATTCTTTTTCAAATGTCAGCTGCATGTCGTTTTTTCGTGATCCATAATAAATTCTAAAGTTCAATCTACGTCTCATTGGCCACAATAAAATTCGAAGACAACGATTAGTCGTATTTTGATTAACGACAAGAAAGTTTTCCATGAAAACAACATGAGATACTTGTCCAGATTATGCTCGAAATGAAACTACATGTCGTTTAATATTTAAGCTGCAGCAATCATTTCACAGCGAAACGACATGTTGCTTTCATGTAAACGACAGTAAAATTTTTCAAACAACGTGTCGTTCCTCCCATTAAGGGTTCATTTGGTACATGGTTTTAAATAATGTGGCATAAAACTTTATAGTTTTGAAAGGTGAATTTTAAACTTTGTAATTTAAATAATAATTTTGAACTAACATTTGAAACGTAAATGTTTAAAATGATAATAAAACATCACATCATGCTTAAAATGATGAAGCAATTTTTATACAAATGTACAACCAGCTTAAGGACAAACAAGCTAATTGTACTTTATGCATATTCATTAGTTATATGGCATTGATATTTATTTGATGCCTTATTTTTTGTGAACTTCATGGGTTGGCTGCCCTGCAATGGTCTATTTGTCAAGATTCCCTTAGAAGGTGACAGATCTAATAATTTTCCTGAGCTTTCTAATTCTTGTGAAACTTACTTGCACTTGAATCTTCAAAATGCGTCCACTTTCACACTGATTGAAGCTTAATATGTTGGAACTTTTTGTCAGCAATGAACAATATCAGGGCATTTTTTGTCTTAATCTACAAAGCTTTTCTTAACTTTTTTTTTTTTTTTAACAATTGTAGCTAGCATCAATCTTGTTTGATCATATGAATTCATCAGCATGACCTTGATTTAGCCATGGAATCCTAATAGGAGGGTTACTTTAGTGTTAAGGAAAACCATGTTGTATAAAACTGTTTTTTGTTTTGAATGTGGCTCATCCCCGAGAGTGACAGGGAAGTTCAAAATTAAGGCCGTTTGGTATTGTTTTTAAAATAGGTAAAAATATTTTTGTTTTGAAAAATGAGAAATTTTTAGCAATTGTGTTGAGAGTTTTTAAATTTTTGCCTTGAAAAAAGTGTAAAAATATTTCAAAAAATTTTGAGATAAAAAACAAACGGGGTATGTTTGCAATAACTAAGGACTTAGTGATGGTTGACAGGCCAAATGAAGCTCGAGCGATGTACGAGAGGCTTCAATCTCACCCGAACGCTAAAGTGAGCAAGAAAGCAAGGCAATTCTTGTTCAGCTTTCAGGTAAACTACTAATGGCATTTCGTGGCAATTTTAGCATCTGTTTGCATGAACCGATTTTCAAGAGTCAGGAATCAGGACTGCTTAAACTGAAAATTGATATAGTTAGTCCATATGTGTTTTGTTTGGTCAAAATTAATTAAAAAAATTCCCTTGTGTTTTGCTTTGTTATCTGAAATAACCCCTCTAGTTACCGAAATTTATACATTTCATTAAAATAATCTCTAGAGAGGTTCAAAAGAAAACAAAGGGGGATAAAATGACAAAGAAGAAAACAAAATAAGAGCACCTGATTTTTTTTTTTAAACAATAAAATGCTCAATCTGGAACTGTCCAGGGTTTCTTTGATAAAATTTGCATAACTTGGGGGCCTGAACTGTTATTAACAGAAACACAGGGTTGTTTTAGAAAAAGGAGCAAAGCATATGGTAAGTTTTAGCATTTGCAAGTACTAGCATGTTCGAATTTCACATTTCAAAAAATACTGTCTATGAGAATTACTTTGAGGCATTTGTTGAAAATAAAGCCAACTACCCATTAAAAGAGGATGAAGATGAAATAGGTTCACTTACTCAAACACTTCCATATAAATATTTCTTCTTGTTTCCCCTATTTTTCTTGTATTATATATTGCTGCACAAAAGAGAATATAAATTCAAAACATATAAGAAAATAGAGTATACAATCTTTTTTTTTTTTTGGGGAACAAATGAAATTGCTAACCAAGTGGATATTAAATAATAAAAGTTTCGTGGTAAAGTTGCTGCAAACATAACTTGTTCATAGGATGAATTTTTGTGTGTAAATTCGAAAACGACAACAAAGAAAATGACTAGTCAAATGTAAACGACTCAACAAATAACTAAAAGTTTTTAATCACATGCCAAATATGGAACGACATCAATGGAAAACGACCATACGCGGCGCTAGGCCGATAATATTCTTAAAAGTGCGTGCCATGACGAAACGACGGCAGAGAAGCGACAAAACAGAGATAAACGACAAGAGCAAAAACGACCAGAATATGTCAACGACATGACAGATTCAAGGGACAAACATTATATAAACAGCAGGTCGTAGCAAAACCAGGGAATCAACCAAAACGACAAATAATTACAAACGATTTGACATCACCAGAATTACCCACATTCTTAATAACGACATGTCGTACAAAATAAAGTGTTCAAAAAATATGCTAATCCGCTCAAAGCTTCCAATTAAAACCAAACTAAACCAGTGGTTTTTGTTTCAATTTTGGACAGTTTTGGTGATTTTTTAGAAAAATATTTTAAGTGGCTTAGTTAGTGGTTTGAACTTTCAAACTGTCCACTTAAACCGTCCACCTAAACCGCTAGTCAAACCGCCTACTAAACCACCATATTATATAATTTTAATTTTTGATATATTTTTTTATATAAGAATTTTTAATATTTTTCCTTGGTCATTGCAAGGATTTCTACCCATATAAGATGCACTCTATGGTTACACTCCTTTTAATCACTTATTATTAGCATCCAAAAAAACAAAATCAAATTAAAGAACCAACATATACAACCAAGACTAACTCATTACATAAAACCCTAACCTTCCCCCATCTAGCAACCAACGTCTTCTTTCTGCACCATTGCTTGCCTACTCGTCATGTCATCATTGTCACGTCGTCTCTTTCTACTGTCGGCCCAACTCATTACGGTGTTGATTAAGGATATTAGTAGGATGAGAGGTTTATTGGCACAAGTTGAAAGCTTTAATTCAAGTTTAAAATTTAATTGTATTGTCTTATATATTTAGTTATATTTTATACTTTTTAGTTTGGTTATTAATGAACATTGATATGTGTTATTGTGACTTTTTAGTTTAGATTTTGGTTTGTATAAAACTTCAAAGGGTAAATTTTTACACATTTTATAATTTTTATTAAAATTAATATTAAACACAAACCCTCAAACCACTTATGAATGGTTTAGTTTGGTTTAGTTTGGTTTAATTTTATATAAAATATGAAACTGTCTAAAAATAAAATTTATTTTTTATTTAATTGATAGTTTGAAAAAAAAAAAAACAGCTCGAACCGCCCACGAATACCCTTAGAAAATCGCAATTAGTTGTAAACGATGTGAAATATTGTCAACATATTCTATGGCAAACAATCATAAAAATGACATGTAGTCCGAAGATGACAGAAGAGAAAAGAAAGAAGTCAAAAGATAAATATCATAGCGACAAGTAACCATTGAGAACACGTCAAATATTAAAAAAAAAAACATACATAGAAAATGACGTTATATGGGAAGTTGGCAACCATTTTCTAAGAATGACGTGTCGTACCAAAGGGACATCTAGCAAGTCAAAGCAATTTAATTACAGACGATTCACACTTGGTGTCTGATCTAAAATTATACGTGTGATCTAAATACTTCTGCACTTCCTATTGCTTTAAGATCTCGATTTGACGAAGCTGTTCACGACTTGTATCATCAGTGGCCTATCTTCTCTCTCGATTTGTGTGCATTTCAAGGCCAGTTCTAAAAATTCCTACAATTGTCGTTCTTGATTCTCTCCACCCCCCTCTTCCAAAATCTTGGGATCTATAATTTGAGAGGCACAATTCTGTTCCACCATATGATTTACAAAAGTAGAAATGTTGGTAGAGTTCTCGAGTAGGCTCAAGTCACATGCATCACGTCCCATTAGAAGGTCAATCATAAACGCTCCAAAGCTATAAGCATCAGTCTGCTCAGCCATACATCTTGTTCCAAAGTATGTAGGGTCCCTAAACCCCAATGACCCCGCAGTCTCATCTTTGGCCATGGTTTTGTTGGAAACAAAGTGCGCAGCGGAATTTTAAAAAAAATTTCATCAGAGTAATTTCCAAAACACAAGTTTGACATGTTATATGTATAAATTAGACAGATCTTACTAACCTCAGTGTGCTAAAGTACCTCTACAATCCGTGTAGAGAAGTACCGTTCCAGAAGAGCCTCAACCAACTGGTCTTCTTTGCTATTCTCTATCCACAACCGGAGTGAGTGTGGGCTCACACGTACGGCTCTTCCATCGGTGACTCTCCTTTCAACCAACAGAGAGAACCCAAAGCTAGTGCTCGTGATTTGTGAACAAAAGCTCTCAGGGAGTTTTCAGATGCTCACTAGAAGAGTATCACTCTTAATCTCTCAAATTGATCTAAGTAAATCATGTGACTCACTCCCTTTTTATACCCTATTAGTCTGGGGTCAGTCCATATCAGATTAGGTCTCAAAAACTCGAAACAGAATCAAGTTCGGATCAATATCTAATAAGATCCGCGTAAAAACGTGTAATCTTATCTCCTGCTGATTGGCAGGCCAAACACACAGATCGGCAGGCCGATCAGGCTAGTTCGGCAGGCCAAACACGTCATCCGACAGGCCGATCTCCCGAGAAAAAATCTCCGTGAATCTTTTATTTTCCACCCGAGATTCTAAAGGATAAAGTCTCAGTTTTTGATTCAAATAACCCAATAGAGAAGATATCTGATCAAAACAAACTTTATCAAGATGATCTTTAAGAAAATAAATCAATTCACAATAATTCTACAAGTTTATATTGATCTAATTTATCCAAAATTAAATCAACCGATAAACAGACAAGAATTATCTGATCACAATAATTCAACAAGTTTATCTTGAACTAATTTCTTACAAAATTAATTCAACCGATAAACAGACATGAATTATTTGATTCTTACAAATTTTAAACCAATCTGATAAATCTGACATAAGTCACCAAATATTGAAAAAGTACGCCGTATCGTTATAGGACTTTGTGAGCTAGCAAAGGGGACCAAAATGGACCTATAAAGTTCAAACTCATGATAATTATGAAACCCAATATCCCAGATATACATTTCACAATTATCAACTCCAATGCTACTCCACTAAAAGCTTGGAGCTGCGCTCTCGAACTTTATAGAATTACGAAGCTCGCGTAGCTAAGTCTCCATGACATATCATAGTGTATCGCATCTCCATATGATTATCCATAATCGGCTTAAGGACAAGTTCTGTCTTACCTTCCCGATTATTTTTATCTTACGTTCCATTGTCTCACCATTAGAAAACTTACCATCCAAAGATAGTATACCATTCGGTTACACCTATGTATCCAAATGGTTGAGCGTTCCAGTTTTTCAATTACAGGATAACGCATATAAGAGGATATCATTACTCCTAAAGAGGAGCTATGGATTCCATATCTATGAATAACAAGTCTACGCTATCAAGAGTTATGCCTCCAACGTACCGGCATGCATACCACTATAGAGATGTGGGAGTCACCCATTGGTACATCAAAAGACACAAGTCAAGACAATGGGCCTACTATTCATCTCAGGATTAAGAAACAATACAAATGACTGTCTAAAGTGAATCGATTTACCAAGACAGAATTATTAATCCAAATCAATTCACTTTATGTCCCGATCCAACATGTCGTCACCTATGACAACGTGCTAATGTTTCTATTCACGGAGTCCAACTCCGATGGCCAAGACAAACCATCTCCCATAAGGGACATAGACAACATAACAATCTTTACATGAATAAAGCGTCCAAATTTATTCCCTCGATTGCGGATCATATGTTTTAGACCATCACCTTAAGAATCGTGTCTACCGCATAATCATGCCATCATATGCCCAATTCTTAAGGTTTAGATTGACAGTCTCAGACTACTGTTTGCTTATCATACATTCAACAAATATGAACGTAAAGAGGACAAGATTTGGTATATATAAATAAATAAATTCTTTATTGATAAAAATGTCTCCAAAAACGTATTACATTTTTACTCCTTAGGGCATGCATGTCTAACAATCTCCCACTTGCACTAAGTGAGTAAATACTGCAAATTTCGCATCCCCATAGCTTCCACATGCCTCTCGAAGACTCTCCCAGTAAGTGTCTTAGTAAATGGATCAGCTAAATTGTCCTCTGACGCGATCTTGCACACCGGGACATGCCCGCTCTCAACGAAGTCCTTTATCACATGATACTTTCGATCAATACGCTTACTCTTCTTGTGAAATCTTGGTTCCTTAACATTAGCTACCGCCGCACTGTTATCACAGTACAGTGATACCGCTTTATTCATACCAGGAACTACCTCAAGATCCCCAAGGAACTTGCGGAGCCACACTGCTTCTTTCGAAGCATCACTAGCTGCCACATACTCGGCCTCCATCGTTGAATTCGAAGTGCAATCTTGCTTCGCACTTCTCCAGTTGATGGCACCGCCACCCAGAGTAAACACAAACCCTGAGTCGATTTCCTAGAATCCAGACAGGATTGAAAATCTGAATTAGTGTATCCTAGAGGAGTCAAGTCTTCACCTGAATACACAAGCATATACCCTCGAGTCCTTCTCAGGTACTTGAAAATATGCTTTACCGCAACCCAATGGTTCGGTCCTGGATTTGCCTGAAATCGACTAACAATCCCGACCGCATAGGTAATATCCGATCGTGTGCAAAGCATGGCATACATGAGACTACCCACTGCCGAAGCATAAGGCACCTTCTTCATGTATTCTCTTTCTTCATAAGACTTTGGAGAGTCTTTCTTAGAAAGAGTAATTCCAAACCTAGATGGTTGCCCACCTTTCTTGGAATCCTGCATTGCAAACCTTCTGAGAATTTTATCTATGTAGCCGGCCTGAGACAAAGCTATCATTTTGTTCTTCCTATCCCAAAAGATCTAGATACCGAGAACAAAATTAGCCTCACCCAAGTCCTTCATGTCAAACTGCTTGGTCAACCATAATTTGACCAATGACAACACCCCAACGTCATTGTCAATCAGCAAAATGTCATCTATATAGAAAAGTAGAAGAACTACCTTCCCATCCTTAATGTGTTTGTAAACACATGGTTCATCTACGTTTTGTGAGAACCCATAAGTCTTGATCACTTGATCAAATCTTATGTTCCAAGAACGGGAAGCCTGTTTAAGTCCATAAATAGACTTCAGCAGCTTACAAACCTTACCCTATTGACCCACGACCTTGAACCCGTCTGGTTGTTCCATATAAATAGACTCGTCAAGATAGCCATTCAGAAAAGCCGTCTTGACATCCATCTGCCAAATCTCATAGTCGAGAGCGGCAGCTATGGACAAGAGAATCCGGATGGATGTAAGCATGGCTACAGGCGAAAAGGTTTTCTCATAATTGATTCCTTCCTTTTGCGTATAACCCTTAGCTACCAGTCTAGCCTTAAAGGTTTTGACCTTTCCATCCACTCCTCTTTTCCTCTTGTAGATCCACTTACACCCTATGGGTTTTACCCCTTCGGGAAGATCCACAAGCTCCCAGACCCGATTAGTCTCCATAGACTTTATCTCTATGTTCATGGCCTCTGTCTAGAGTTTTGAATCAACATCCTCCATAGCTTCTGCGTAAGTATAAGGATCCCTGTCATGTTCATCTAGTTCAGCCAAAAAGACCTCCCCATTGAACATATACCTTTCAGGTTGACACCCGATCCTCCCACTACGCCGAAGCCCCTGAGATTGTTGTTCAGGTTTGTTTGGTTTTTCTACATCGATCGGAATGGTTTCGTTCGGAACCTCCGGAGTGAACGAATCACCCTTTAACTCCTCAAGCACCACTTTGCTTCGAGGTTTAAAGTCATCCATGTAACTCTCCTCAAGGAAAGTTGCATTAGTTGAAACCACGACTTTATTTTCCTTTGGGTTATAAAAATAACCCCCTTTAGTCCCTTTTGGATATCCTACAAACACGCAAACTTTCGAACGTGGTTCCAACTTATTCGGATCCTTAAACAGGACATGAGCTGGACATCCCCATGTGCGAATATGGTTTAAGGATGTCTTCCGTCTTGTCCACAACTCGTGAGGAGTTTTAGGGACCGATTTTGAAGGCACGTTGTTCAAAAGATAACATGCGGTTTGTAGTGCATATCCCCAAAAGGATAAAGGCAATGATGAGTAACTCATCATGGACCTAATCATGTCCAACAAAGTCCTATTCCTTTTCTCTGCTACGCCATTCTGCTGCAGAGTGCCCGGCTCAGTCAAATGGGATAAAATCTCATTCTCTAACAAGTGTCCCAAGAACTCATCAGAAAGGTATTCCCCACCTCGATCAGATCGAAGTGCATTTATGGGTCTACCCAATTGCTTTTCCACTTCAGCCTGAAACTTCCTGAACTTATCATAAGTTTCGCTTTTGTGGTGCATCAGTTACACATACCCATATCTTGAGTAATCGTCAATAAAAGTGACGAAGTACTCATACCCTCTTCTTGCCCGGATGTTCATCGGTCCGCAAACATCACTATGCACAAGTTCTAGAACCTTTTCGGCCCTATTGCCCTTAGACCCGTATGGTCTTTTGGTCATTTTACCCTCCAAACAAGATTCATATTGAGGTATAGATTTCACCTTTAAGTGACTTAAAGGTCTATCCCTTACCAACCTTTGAATCCTATTCAGGTTAATATGGCCAAGGCACAAATGCCAAAGATAAGTCTTATTAGAGTGAGAAGTTTTAAGCCTTTTTGATTCATTGTCATTTATCTCAGCATTAAGCAATAAGTTCATCTTAGGTTTGATAAAATATAGATTATTTTGCATCCATCCAGAACAGATAAAAGATTTATTTTTACGAATCACCAATTTTTCATTAAAAGATACCATGTATGAGTCTTTAAATAAAGAAGATACAGAAATTAAATTCCTTTTAAATTTAGGAACATAAAAATAGTCTCGTAAAATTAAATTCCTATGATTATCAAAATAAAGATGGACATCTCCCACTGCTTCCGCTGAGACCAAGGATCCATCGCCCATTCGAAGCGTTATGTCTTCACGAAGTAGACTTCTCGTTTCTTTGAATCCCTGCAGAGAAACACAAACATGATTAGTTGCACAGGAATCTATGACCCAGATGTCACTGGATTCCCAACCAAACAAGTTTCTAAGTATAGAAGATCACACCTACCTCCCTTGGAAAGGAAGTCCTTGCAATGCTTCTTTATATACCCGACTTTTCCACAGAAGAAGCACTTAAGCTTCTTTGGGTTCTTCTTCCTCTTCTTCTTGCTCTTGGTTGCAGGAGGAATAGAAGACTTCCCACTCTTGGCCCGTTGCTTCTTTCCATTCCCAGAGCTAGGATTGGAACCAAAAGCAGCTACCATATTGGCCTCTCCACCAGCAGAAGACTCCCTGATCAGCAGTTCAAACTCCTGTAACTGTTTCATCAGTTCTGTTAAGGTCATATCCCGTCTATTGCTTAAATTAAAAGTAGCTCTAAACGGAATAAATTCCTTTGACAGAGTCTCAAACCAATGGAGTCGACATCGATGCTGAAACTCAGATGACTATGGTCACTTCCCACTCTTGGCCCGTTGCTTCTTTCCATTCCCAGAGTTAGGATTGGAACCAAAAGCAGCTACCATATTGGCCTCTCCACCAGCAGAAGACTCCCTGATCAGCAGTTCGAACTGCTGTAACTGTTTCATCAATTCTGTTAAGGTCATATCCCGCCTATTGCTAAAATTAAAAGTAGCTCCAAATTGAATAAATTCCTTTGACAGAGTCTTAAAGACCATAGTCATCTGAGTTTCAGCATCAATGTCTACTCCATTGGTTTGAGCCTCAGCGAGGTAACCCATGACCAACATCATATGCTCCTTTACAGATGTCCCCGGTCTCTGTCTACAGTTTAAGAGTTTCTGAAGCGCCCCTTGTCGCTTTGTTATGGCCTGGCCTCTAAACATGTCCTCAAGATTATCCAAGATCTGCTTCGCAGTCGCATAATCCTGATGTTGAGCCTGCAGCACGTTGTTCATGCTGGCCATAACATAGCAGCGGGCCTTATCATTAGCATCTTTCCAGCGGTGGTACGCTTGGAATTGCTCATTACTTGAGTCTTCCGTAGGCTCGGGAGGACAAGGAGTTGTCAGAACATATTTCAGTTTCTCAAAGGAAATGACGATGTCCAGGTTTTGTTTCCAATCATTATAGTTCTCACCGGTTAATTGGTTTTTGTCAAGTATCGATGATAAAGCGTTTTTAGACATTTTCAATCTACAATAAAGAATCATATACCAAACATAAGCAAACATATATAATAATTTAGTAAGATGACATAATCATGTAATATCATACAAATGTGTTTATGTGTCAAAACCTTGAAAATATCACAACCTTACAATGATAATACCCAACTCAGAATTTAACAAGCTCCTAGGGGAGTCATGCCAAATTCAATCAGGAACACGGATCCCCTCCTGATTAATATATGTTATCCAGGACCCGTATGATCTAGCATATACTAATAATCATTTCTTCGGCCATTAATTTTATTAACAGAGCTCCTAGGGGAGGTTAATAATAAAATTAACGTGAGTGTATAACCACCGTTTCAATATTTTATCCATGATTTATAATCACCACCTAGGGGTATGCAACCATAAATCATACTAAAATACCTTATCCTTTCAGAGATCCAATCCGGTATATGATAAAAATCCCTTCCTAGGGGTTGGGACCACCATGTTCTTCCTATGGACCAACGATGGAGGCCTTAGGTCTTCTCTTCGAAAACCTTCTCCCACTCAATCTTTTGAAGTCAAGGTTTTATTTTAAAAACATGCATGAACAATTTTAATATGAGCGGCACTCCTTATTCTATATGACATGTTATCAATATACATGGTAAATCATATTATAATGCAGACAAGCAAAGCAATCAAGCAAAGCTACAAGCAAAATAATAATAACCGTAATATTATGGTTCCACCCTAGAGAATAGAAAAATAAGATTACAAGAGATTAATCAAGACATTTTTCGATTCTTCATCCTTGAATCCTCAAGCTGTATTATTCTTCATGTAATATCCATCTTCAAGTCTTCAATCCCGTATGAATCGAATACTTCATATTTCCGATCATATCCAATTTTAATGTTTCTCAGAATCGTCCCAAAAATAAAATTAAAACTGCACCGGAAAAATTGCACCTTTTCTGGACACCTGGCAGCTCTCGGTCGGCAGGCCGGTCTGGGTGATCGGCCTGTCGATTATGAAGGTTCGGCCTACCGAACTGAAACTTTGGCTTGCCGGTAGAGCACCAAATTTTCTGCCCCACTGTTGGCCTGCCGGACCATACATCCGGCCTGCCCATCCGTGACCTCCGACCTGCCAAATTGTGAGGTCCGGCATGCCGACCGAGCAGAAAACCTTTAATCCAGAAAATACAACTTTAATGCAATTTATCAATTTTATTTTCAACAATTCAAAAACATAAATTTAGAGACTCAAGAAATACCTGGAGGCGCCATCATTAATCTTCTAGATCCGACTTCTCGATCCGTCTTCTCCGAATAATTATTTTATTACAAAATTCTTACAAATTAAAAATTAAATAACAATTCCTAGACAGAGATGATAGTCCGCCATCTAATTACATGAAAAAACTAGATACACATTCTAACCTCTAAGAAACCATAACCGGTATTAATTAATTAATAAATAATTAAACAATGATTTAATCAACCATAATTAATTAATAAGCATTCACCACATAATCCATGACAACATATATATTATATTGAAACCTAGAGTGCCATCTCTCTATAAAATTCAATTCAAGCATAGGAGAGATTAAGATCACAAAATTTATGCACATAACATGATCACAAACTTGCAAATTTATGTAAAAACCTCGGCTCTGATACCAATTATTGGAAACAAAGTGCGCAGCGAAATTTTAAAAAAATTTTCATCAGAGTAATTTCCAAAACACAAGTTTGACATGTTATATGTATAAATTAGACAGATCTTACTAACCTCAGTGTGCTGAAGAACCTCCGCAATCCGTGTAGAGAAGTAACGTTCCAGAAGAGCCTCAACAAACTGGTCTTCTTTGCTATTCTCTATCCACAACCGGAGTGAGTGTGGGCTCACACGTACAGCTCTTCCACCGGTGACTCTCCTTTCAACCAACAGAGAGAACCCAAAGCTAGTGCTCGTGATTTGTGAACAAAAGCTCTCAGGGAGTTTTTAGATGCTCACTAGAAGAGTATCACTCTTAATCTCTCAAATTGATCTGAGTAAATCATGTGACTCACTCCCTTCTTATACCCTATTAGTCTAGGGTCAGTCCATATCAGATTAGGTCTCAAAAACTCGAAACAGAATCAAGTTCGGATCAATATCTGATAAGATCTGCGTAAAAATGTGTAATCTTATCTCCTGCTGATCGGCAGGCCGATCAGGCCAGTTCGGAAGGCCGAACACGTCATCCGGCAGGCCGATCTCCCGAGAAAAAATCTTCGCGAATCTTTTATTTTCCACCCGAGATTCTAAAGGATAAAGTCTCAGTTTTTGATTCAAATAACCCAATAGAGAAGATATCTGATCAAAACAAACTTTATCAAGATGATCTTTAAGAAAATAAATCAATTCACAATAATTCTATAAGTTTATATTGATCTAATTTATCCAAAATTAAATCAACCGATAAACAGACAAGAATTATCTGATCACAATAATTCAACAAGTTTATCTTGAACTAATTTCTTACAAAATTAATTCAACCGATAAACAGACATGAATTATTTGATTCTTACAAATTTTAAACCAATCTGATAAATCTGACATAAGTCACCAAATATTGAAAAAGTACGCCGTATCGTTATAGGACTTTGTGAGCTAGCAAAGGGGACCAAAATGGACCTATAAAGTTCAAACTCATGATAATTATGAAACCCAATATCCCAGATATACATTTCACAATTATCAACTCCAACGCTACTCCACTAAAAGCTTGGAGCTGCGCTCTCGAACTTTATAGAATTACGAAGCTCGCGTAGCTAAGTCTCCATGACATATCATAGTGTATCGCATCTCCATATGATTATCCATAATCGGCTTAAGGACAAGTTCTGTCTTACCTTCCCGATTATTTTTTATCTTACGTTCCATTGTCTCACCATTAGAAAACTTACCATCCAAAGATAGTATACCATTCGGTTACACCTATGTATCCAAATGGTTGAGCGCTCCAGTTTTCCAATTACAGGACAACGCATATAAGAGGATATCATTACTCCTAAAGAGGAGCTATGGATTCCATATCTATGAATAACAACTCTACGCTATCAAGAGTCATGTCTCCAACGTACCGGCATGCATACCACTATAGAGATGTGGGAGTCACCCATTGGTACATCAAAAGACGCAAGTCGAGACAACGGGTCTACTATTCATCTCAGGATTAAGAAACAATACAAATGACTGTCTAAAGTGAATCGATTTACCAAGACAGAATTATTAATCCAAATCAATTCACTTTATGTCCTGATCCAACACATCGTCACCTATGACAACGTGCCAATGTTTCTATTCACGGAGTCCAACTCCGATGGCCAAGACAAACCATCTCCCATAAGGGATATAGACAACATAACAATCTTTACATGAATAAAGCACCCAACTTTATTCCCTCGATTACGGATCATATGTTTTAGACCATCACCTTAAGAATCGTGTCTACCGCATAATCATCCCATCATATGCCCAATTCTTAAGGTTTAGATTGACAGTCTCAGACTACTGTTTGCTTATCATACATTCAACGAATATAAACGTAAAGAGGACAAGATTTGGTATATATAAATAAATAAATTCTTTATTAATAAAAATGTCTCCAAAAACGTATTACATTTTTACTCCTTAGGGCATACATGTCTAACAGGTTTCCCCTTGGGGAATTGGTATTGACAAGGAAAAGTCATAAAACCTCACAACAAAATTCTCACCCCGTAGTCTCATCTTGTTCCAAAGTATGTAGGTTCCTATGAATTATAGGCCTAGAAAATGCACCATGAAGGTACGTTAGAGCATTAGCAACATCTTTTGCAACTTTCAACCTGGCTTTCTAAGACAATCTCTTGGGCTCATTATTGATATATCGGCTCTTCCCCAAGCGTTAAGATGTCCGATTTTTGCATACTTATAAACCAAAATTAGATCATGGAACTCCAAACAACACCCAAGTAGCTTGAGAAAATTTTTGTGTCTACCCATCAATGAGCTTATGACAATATCGCGATATGGCCCACCATTTACTTTGTCATAGTTCATGGTGTCATCTCTATACCGTTTGATTAAAACATGACGGCCATGATCCAATATGCCCTTGTATCAATCGAAATCGGTGCTGTAACAATGGGATTTGGGTCCGTAGCCATTTGTGGCGTTTTGGAGTTGTTGTACGGAGAAGCTAGTTATAGGATTGCATCTATCGTTGGTTGCTGATATTAGCTCTTCTAACAACTTCCTTCCGTTTTCCAAGAACGATCTCTCTTTGTCCTTCTCTGTCCACCATATTGCACGCTCCGAACGCCTTTTTCTAAGAATTCCTGGGAGTTTCGGGAAAGTTTGCCAAAATAACAACTTTAGAAACTGAAATTAGGCAATGACATTGTTCGTTTTACTTAACAACAAGTAATCAAGTCATTTTGAGAGTATAAATTTAAGAAAACTCATTATTTAAGAAAGTTATCCAGTGAAAAAGTGCTTCTTAAACTCAATTTATAAAGAAAAACGTTTTATAATTTCATAGAGTTATAACTCCACCCTTGACCTTTCGCAAGAGATGGGTCTCACAAGATCCTATAGGACATAACTAGGCCCCACTTGTGGGGTTTCCACCCTGTATAAGAGGGTAGGTCCCATGAGACAAATAGCATTTCTATTTTACAAAAGGCGCGATGGAAAAAAAATTATGTTAGGGTTTAACGTTTTTATTAATATGTTTTTGTTAGCAAATATTTTGGCAAAAGTTATCTAGGCATTCAAATTCAAATGAAAAGACAATCTACATGGTATCGTGAAGAATCTAATTTGAAAAATAGTTCAAATCAGAGAAAAACAGTCTAGCTACAATTCAACACAGGAGATAAGGATAAAGACTTGAAGAGAAAAATCCTAGTTCAAATTGGAATCAATTTAGAAACTTGAAAAGGATTTTTTTTTTTTAGTTCTTTTAAAAGGATGAGATTGCATTTTCTTTGATGATGATTTATGAAGATTTTTTTTATAAAATTTAGATAAAAAAACATAGCAAAAAATCGTCTAGATACATTAAAAAAAATCATATTTGGGTTTTATTAGATGAAGTTGTTTGGAAGTCGCGACTTCAAATAAAGATTTTGAAGCTCAAATTTATAACCCAAGATTTTCATGAGATTCTAGAATAAGCTCTATATATACCTCACTTTCTAACGTGGTTAACACATCCAGAGAGCTTGGTTAACACGGAGGTTTTCAAAGCAAAGCTTCAACATTCTTCTGGAGAAATCTAAAAACACTTTGCACATGGAAGGGATTCTACAAGTGTAAAATTAGAAGACGAGTGATGCTCACTGGATAAATCTATCTAAGAGTTGCATCTCAGAGACGACAATCAAAAGAGGGAGTCTTGACATTGTACAAGTTCAATTGGTGATTGTAACGTTTTTCTATTTTAGTGAATTATTCAATAGCTGGGCGTGGCCTCGAGGACGTAGGTTTAATATCCAAACCTCATTAGCAATTGCTTGTATTCATTATTTACTTTCTGTCTTTAATAAATTTAATTAACCTGAATTTAATTAAATTTGGTAAATATTAATAACCAGATCTTTTAAATTTCTTAATATCTGAAATCCTTCAACAGTTTCAATTCAATTCAATTGTTGATTTTTTTTTTCTCTTCTTTCATCTACTTGCTTAACTTTAGAAATAATTTACAGAAACATATATACATAAAAATAAAGCTTAAATATATATATATATATGCATACACACATACACACACATATACACTCTGTACAAAGTTATTCTTATAATTACTAGCACAGTTGGCAAAAGAAGCTCATATTTAATAGTGGAACAAATTAGAAAAAATCAGATGCAAGTTTGCAAACGTGATCAATTCATAAATGAAATTACCAACTCAAAATATGCAAAATATGGCATAGAAATAATAATTATTATACAAGTACTGGGCAAAGAAATAGATCAAAGAATTCATAATCTACTAACCTTTTTCTTGGAGCCTTTGAGCCTTGTGCTGTAGCCAGTCTCGTATTCCTTCCATGGAAGAGCAACTCTTTGCCACTGCCTTTTTATTCATGTTGACCTGGAAGGTAGAATTGACTAGTTCAACGATGTATTGTAAATTTTGTTTTATTTTTATTATTATTATATATATATATATATATATATATATATATTATGAAAACAACTGCATAACACTGTCCCAATTGGCACAAGTGTCATTTCTCACGATCCAAGTGTCACAAACACCGGCAGTGTGAAGAGTATCTTTCAGAAAATGGTCTTTCCCTTTTTTCTCAAACAACAATTTTTAAGAGCACCATCCGTGGAAGGTGCCGCACCTAATTGAACGTGGGTCAAACCAGCCGTTTTGCTACGTGGAACACGTTTTTTATCTCGGTTGCAGTGTTTAACATTATCAGTGTTTTATAACTTTTTTTTAATCTAGATGTAGCCTTGTGGCGATAGATAAGAATGATATATTAGGGCGTTTGAGAAAGTAATTTAATTTATTAGTTAGATTTGAGAATTATAATATGTGAAAGTTTTATATTATAGTTTTTTATTATAGTATATAAAAGTTTTACACTGTTCATGGTTGGTTTGAATTGTATTTCTAAACACCCTATATATCTTAAAGAAGTAGAGCGATTAAAACTAAACATTTAAACTAAGTTATGCTTGTCGTTTTTTAACTAAGTTATGCTTGTAGTTTTTTAAGGCAAATAAACATTATATCTTTCTTTCTTTCTTTTTTTCTTTTTATTTTTCTTTTAATTTTTGTAATTGTATTTGTTTTCTCCTTTTTCTGAATGGACTAAGCTTGGAATAGAATTTAGTTCACTTTTTGAAGTTTAGTTTCTCACCCAACAGTAGTTGATTTTTTTTTAAAATTTTTTGATTGAAGTATAGTTGATTTTTGGCTTATTCAAGATAGTTGAAATATGAGTACCTGTAAAAATTAGAACTTGAGAATGAATGAAAATTTTGAATAGATTCTATATAAATATTGTGATTAGAAGATTTTAAAAGGATAAACTAGTCACAGAATAATTATTAAAAAAAAAAAAAACGAAGGTAAAAGTATAAGGACCTCGTCGGCCTGGGGTAGCTTTTGCCCTCGGTCATGAATCGTTATATGCCAACTGCAATATGATTTTAAATAATTTTAAACGGATAATTACAAAAATACCCATTATTTCGTTGAAAAATAATCACATAAAAATCCTTGACATGGGCAGAGCAAAAAATAATTAAATAAATAAATTCCTTGAGATGGATTTGACGTTGGTCATCTACCATGAACAAGAAAGACCTTTCTGGGGCAATCAACTGGTACTTCATCATAAATTGAAGAAAAAAAAAAGACAAAATTTGAATGGATTGCAAAAATTATTATTTTCAGACGCAAAATTGCATAATTCATAGTTATTAGATGCGTTTAGGCAAAAATTAAGTCTCAAAAAGAAGAGAAGAACATTAGAAGACTTCAATCAGAAAGGAAACCCTTGGTTTACATTCTTCTTATAGGTCTCAGCCAACCTTCCAATCCCTTTAACACTCGCATAGAACTTCGTCAATTCCTCGGCGACATCCTTTGGTTGACACGCCACAAACGCTTTGAGGAACCTCTTCTCCTTCATCCTCAGTGCCCTCATCATGTCGCTCGCTTTGATCCTCGTCTCCAACCCCATTTCTCTCATCTTTTCCGCTAGAAGAAACCGCGGCCTCAACACGGTCTCTAAATTGGACATCAGCAAGTTCGGATGCTTAAGCACCACTTCGGCAGGAAGCCTCAATGTGCCTAGCACAAATGTCATGTTTCTCTGAACCTTGTCCATGGACAGCGTCAGCACGAGAGGACTCCGCCCTATGAACCAAAAAACCTCCTCCTCCGAGAACCCGAACCTCTCAAAGTTGCTCACCTTCTTGCGAATCGTTTCGAGGCGGGACACGCCAATGAGCGTGACGACATACTTGTACATCTTCGAGGTTTGAGAAACCCCAGTCTTGCGTATGTACTCAATCTTCTCCTCATCGAAAGAAGTGCGAGGGATTAGCGTCGGCCTAAGAAGAAGCATTGCACTCAAGTCCTTCTTACTCAGTCCCATTCCTTCATAGACCGCTATGATCGGCTTGATCCTGTTCTCAAAATCATAGGTCAGCAAAGAAGGGTTCCTAACAATGGCTTTGACAAGGAATTCCTTCGACTCGAACAACGTTGTGAAATACGCCAACCGTTCATCGAAACAATGATTGATTCGACAGCTAAGAATCCGAGGACGACAATTCACGATCCTCACAAGGTCGGAAGCAGTAATTCCCAACCCGCCGAGTAGGTTGAGCTTGGACTTAAGACGCGAAAGGTAAGCGTTCTTTAGCGAAGGACGGCGTGAGAATAACTTTGATATCTCTTCTTCGCTACAGCCCCAATTCCTCAAAACTTCTTTCGAATCCTTCGGAAGTTCATTTGCTTCAACTTTTACACTATCTAGTTCCTCTTGACAAATCGTCGAACAAGTGGTGGGTGAACAAAATGTACGTGCTAAACAAACCGAACCTCTCGGCGAAGAAAACGGATATGGTGCATTGGGCAATAAGACTTGACGAAGCTTCATGAGAGCACAAAATCCAGGTTTCATAGTCGGTATTTTGACAATGCTTTGAATGACTAATACTCTGTCTATACGGAAGTAAAGAAAATATTTTTTAAACTTTGAATTATAAGTGAAAAAGGATCAAAAATGGAGAACCGGGTATCGATCGAATCCGGGTTTACTCTTGTTCTGAGCTGTCTATGTAGAATTATTTAGATTGAAAGAAACTTTGAAGAAGATCAAAGCTTTTTATAACGAGCTTTTGAAGAAGAAGCGATAAACTAGTAAGCTGAAGAATGGGATATTAAGAGGTCCAATCAAAAATTCAAGAGAGAGAGAGAGATGGAGAGAGAGACAGAGGTTAAGACATAAGAGCAAGTGAAGTGAGAAGGTGATAAGAGCGATTCAGTGAAGAGAAGAGACTGCAAAGGAGAAAAAACAGAGGGTACTTTCTGAACCTGAGAATCCTCGTACATACTACATCGTACTTCCTTGTTACTTTCTTGTTACACAAAACGAAGCGTTTTATTGTTCCAATGGGTTAATCTGATAAAATTATTTTGGTTTTTTTGGGTGGAAATTATTTTGGTTTTCTTACATTAGGGACTTGCAATTTTTGGTTTGTATAATTTAATTTTTGAAGTAGGGGTTTTTTTTTTCATTTTTTTATATTCTTTTTCAAAATTTTTATTGTTATTGTTGTTGTTATTATTATTATTGAATCAATACTAAAATTATTTAACTCGTTAATTCAAAGTTACTGTATATCAAACGGGGACTTGAAATAACTTGCTTTTTTTGTTTGTTTTATATGATATGTACTGGAATTTAGATTTTTCATTTTTGTTAGCAATTATAGGATCTAGTGTTGGCTTTTGTTAAAAATAAATTCAATTTTTTAGCACATAATATAGATTGAAATTAAGTTGATCAGTTATTAGAGAAAATGGTGTTTGTTGTGATTGACAAGATATAAATCTATTAAAAATATGCGAAATCAATTCTTATGAGCAAAAAGTTGACATTTTGCACGTAGTTCTTTATTAATAGTTTTAAATTTATGTATATGTAAGTCTCCTGATTTTGTGCGATTTGACAGCATTGATAATCTTACGCGATTATACAATTATAACTTGTATCTATATAGAACTTATTAATAATGTTACTTATTAGTGTATTTATTATTTTTTTTTTAATGTAGACACATTATCAAATCATATTAAAACTTTACACATATAGCTAGAAATATATAGATAATTTAAGTATAAAAGTAGAATTTTCTAATCATATGTGAAAGTGATTCTATTGAGTGAGTTATTATTTTCTAGTTGATAGTTACGTGTAAAACATCAGATTTTTTAGGCAATTGGTCTATAGGATATGGCATAAGATCATCACAAAAAGCATTGACCAATACACTAGGGGTCTGTTTGGTAATGGATCTAAATTGTGTTGATTTAGATTATTTTAAATTAAGTTATGTGATTTAAATTGATGATTTAAATTGCTATCCAAATTGACGTTTAGATGTATATTTAAAGTGCTAGTCTAAATAGTGAATAAAATTAGAATTTGTATTTAAATAGGTAGTGAAAAAAGTTTGTGATTTATTAAAAAATCGAATAAATTCTTAACATTTGTAATTCAAAAAAAGATGCGAGATATTGATTTATTCCTTTCTTCATTAGGAACGTAATAAAAGAAGAATCATCTCAATCAGATATCAAATGAAGAAATCATGATTTTTTTCTTCAAAATATAAGAGAGAGACTTTTAGCTTTTATTATACAAAACATATTTGAGTCCAAAAAGTTCAAGGGAAATAGAACTTTAACTTTAAAAACTTGAATTTAAAGAATTCATTTAATTTAAATTTTTAAAAAAACAAACATGTAACTAAATAATTATAAATATTTAAATATAAAAAGTTAGCCGAATATACAAAACAGATCAGCCTTGCATCTTCACCCCATGGGATCTGATCATTTCAGAGGAACAAAGTGCTTTTGTTTGAGTACTTTTCTTACGTACCGACAACATAATTGTTTTATTTGAGAGTTGAGACCCTCCATATTAGTGAGAACAACAGACTCATGGCATTTAAGTCAGATATAAGTAAAGCTTATGGTAAAATGAATTAGTCTATTTTGAGAGCTATCTCAAACAAATTAGGTTTTTCAAAAGTATGGATGAATCGTGCTATGAATTGTCTGTTCATGGTGAAATTCTCCTTCCCCTTAGGGAAAGTTGTATAATCAATCTCAAAAAATATTTGACAATGATGTCCACTTTCTCCTTTTCTCTTCCTGCTACGTGCGAAGGAATTGTTGGCACTAATTAGAAGACTGGGGAGTAAGAATGCTCTAACCCGAGTGGCGTGTGCTAGAAGAGTCTTAAAGATCAATCATCTTTTGTTCATTGATGATAGAAGCCTTCAACAAAGCTTTGTTATAGCAAAGCATATCATTTATTAGGGTGCTTGGGAGAGTAGTTTAAACCATCGGTTTTAGTTTGAGAACTGTAACATTTGAGAGATTTACACTATATTTTTTTACTGTAATATGTGAGAGTTTTATACTGTTTACAGTTCAAACCAATCTAAACACCCTATATAGCTCGTGTTCTCAAAGTCAAGTATTTTCTACTGTCGAAATTTGTCTGGCATATTGTGAAGAAAATTTAATTTATTATTTTTATTTTTTTTAGAAAAAGAAGAGGGTGAGAGAGAGTAAAAACTCGTGCAAAACGGAGGTCAAAAAGAAACGCGTTAACACCATGTTCTTTATCCAAGTCAATGTTTGTGCATTAGCACAAGCAACAAGAACAAATGTGAATTATTATAATTTTTTTTTTTTAGATTATTCCTTAGGTGATTAGTACAGGTTTCGTCGTTTCATTCATGGAACCAACTCCAAAACGCTGCTTCTTTGGCATCACTCTTTCAGGTAATATTTCCGCTAACAAAGTGCTATTTAGTTAAGGATTTTGAATTAATTTGTTTGTGCAATTGCGTTTGTTCTACCCTTTAATATATATATATTTTTTTTGTGATGTTTAAGTATTGATGTATTTGCATGATTTGGGTTAATCTTGAATATTCCTTTCGTTGTTGTGTGTGTGGGTTTTTTTTTTTTTTTTTTAATGTGTGTATGGTTTAGTAAAATTGAACATAAGAAAACTAAGAAGATCATCATCAAACATAAGTATTTGAGACAAAACAATTGTTAATTGGGAGGTTTGAAATATCAAGCGTGTCGTTTTGTTTACTAAATGAATCTAACCTTAACGCTTGTTGATTTCTGCTTTCGTCCATAGAAGAGTGGTTTAAACCATCAGCTTTAATTTAAAAACTATAGCATATAAAAATTTTACCCGTTGGTTTTTATTGTAGTATTTATTTTTCATTTTTATGTGGAATTAGCAAGTATCATCTTAATTTATATATATGATGAATAAGCATTATTGAAATTGCCACCGACAATATAATCACATGATAATAGCATTTACTTTGACCTTTGTCTCTATTGCTGTAAGATATAGTAGTTTTTTTTTTTTTTGTTAATGAAGTAAAGGACAATAGTATTTTGTTGGGTAGAGAAAGAAACGGAGAAAAATATCTTGTGAAACAAAAATCAATTTAAAAAAAGGGGTAAAAAGTGGTGGTCATCGCATTAATGTCAAGTAGGAAAAAATGATCCTGCACAAACATTTGAAATGGAACGACAATTATATCAAAGTAATAAAAAAAATGTCAGTTTCAAATATAGGCCTCGTTATTATTCAAAAATAAAAAATAAAAAAACCCTCATGGGAAACGATAAATATACATTATGTATTAAAGGAGGGGAAAAAAAATCAATTTCAACTGTCTGACTTTTTTTTGGGTCTTTTTTTTCTTAAGTATTAAAGAAAGATATGATATAAAAGAAAAAATCAAGGTTCCAAAAAAAAAAGTTTCAACTCCTTTATGGAAAACAAAAATTAATATATATTCAGCAAAAGTGGTCTAAACCATTTTCTCAGATACAAACAGTGTAAAGCTCTCACATGCTACATTAATAATAAAAAAAATCACTACAGTATAAAGCTCTCATATACTACAGTAAAAACAATTTAAACTAATAATTCTAACCATATTACCAAGGACCCTATGAGTCAAGGGTATGCCTAATATATATTGGTGCAGGGCTCATGGCTATCAGTTTTGAGTTAAAAAAATCAATTTCAACTATAAATTATTATTATTATTATTATTATTATTATTGGAGGAAAAATATCAATTTCAACTAAGTCTAACTTCACTTTTTTTTTTCTTTTTTTAAAGTATTAACAAATAGATATGATAACAATTTAAGTCGATTTCAACTCTAGGCCTTGCGAGACACGAGATATTATAGAATACATATTGTTAATATATTATATATTAGTGCAGGGGTCATATATAATGAATTTCAACCCTGATCAATCCGACTTTATTTTCTTTTCCCCCTATATTTTAGCATTTTGGCGTTTTCATTTTACTTAGATTTAAAATTCCCAAAAAACCCATTTCAAATTTCACTCCATACAGCACATTGCCACTTTCTCATCACGATCAAATCACGATTCCATGAAAAGATAATCAGATCTAGGACATACAGTCAAATCCAGACATATAATTATTAATAAACTATATAATGATACCCCTAATTATAGTACCATAATTTTGGATCACTAACCAACACTCCAAAAGCCAATCCCCTAAGATTCTCAATGCCTTAAAAGCATTTTTTTTTTTATGCACGCACATTCCATTTCCACATACATTACTAGCAATTATTTTGGATCACTAACCAACACCCCAAAAGTCAATCCCCTAAGATTCTCATTGCCTTAAAAGCAATTATTTTTTTTTATGCACGCACATTCCATTTACATATATTACTAGAAAAATTTCCTTCCCACATTTTACATATATATACATATATAGAAATTTTTGTGACAGAGAAGGCAGTTTTGATCATCAATGGTGTATGTTGTTTAACTGTTTATATAAAAAATTTACAAACACGACATTGAATTTTTTCTAGTCACATATCAGACTAAAACAAAATGCTAAGTGTAAAATTATCATCTCCACTATAAGAATTTCTTATTGAGCAATCTTATTTAACCTTATGAAGTTATAGCCCGTTACTAATAAAAAGTGTGATCTAGTCTAAAAAGTACTTATATATTAGATTGAAACCTATAATTTTATGAGTAACGGGATTATAACCTCATGGTTTTTTTCCTTATGTGTGTATATTCTCTCTTTTTTCTCTGTGGAAGAATGAGAGAAAAATTTTGTGCTGATCCTCTTCCAAATGAGCTGTTAGCCATGTGTTGCATGTGAAAATTGTTAAACATAAAATCTAACCAACGACCTTAAAAGGGTCATTCGTTGTCAATATTCCATCAAAACTTTTTTTTTTTTTGAAGCCAAAGAAATTGTCAAGATGGACTTGCGACTCTTCTTTGTTACCATGCTCTTGTTCTTTTCACATCTGTCTATAGCAAGCTCTAGTAATCATGATCTTGATAATACTAGAGGAGTATTAAGGAAAAGTGGTGTGAAATGGAGATCAATGCCGAAGATCGGGTGCAATGTGTACGAAGGAAGTTGGGTTTTGGATGATTCATATCCTCTTTATGAATCTTTGGATTGTCCTTTCATTCGGAAGGAGTTTAACTGCATAAAATATGGTCGCCCTGATCGTTTATATCTCAAGTACAGATGGCAACCCAATGATTGTGACTTGCCAAGGTAACATTTCTGTCTTGTTTACTGAGGGCCTTTAGGAATTCAGTTCGAACCAAATTTGAACTAAAATACTGTGACGATAATATAGCAAACTTGGGTTGAATCAAACTTCGTTTGTTCCTGCATTTAAAGTCACGAATATCAATATTTGAAACAATTTTTTTTTTTCTTCCTCTTCTTGTGTTCGTTATTTCTTGGGTTTATATCAGATTTTCTCTTCTTTGAGTTATTCATGTCATACATGATTCTTTTGTGACCTTTTTTTGTTTTATTTTATGTGACTTGCCAACCTACATTTTCTATGTTGTTTCAATCTTGTCTTTGTTATTTGTAAAAAGTGAATACTAAGGAGAAGCTTTTTGTGGAGGGAAAAATTTTGAATTTGTGTAATTGTCTCTTTTTCCTAATGATGATGAACAGAAGGGGTTTCTCTCTCATGTGTGTGTTAGTGCTTGTTGTGTATCCATGTCTTATGGTATGTGGGGACATACTGCAGGTTTGATGGTATAGATTTCTTGGAGAGATTCAAGGGCAAAAAGATCATGTTCGTAGGGGATTCTGTCAGTCTCAACCACTTTGAATCGCTTCTGTGCTTGCTTCATGCTTCTGTGCCTCATTCCAATATAACACAACATAACAATGGCTCGGTTTCTTCCGTGATATTCGAGGTGGTTTTTTTATTGATGTTTTCTTTTTTGAACTTACTGATAAAAGGATTTAAACTCTTCACCTTTTAATAGAGTCGAATATGGATTTATTGCTAGGCTACAACGTGAAAACTAGGAAGTGGAAGTAAGCCAATGTTGCTATAGTAGAGAAACGCACTGCCAATAGGAAACAAAAGAAAGAAACGTTTTGTGAGTACCGGTCTGTTTGTGATTTACAGGATTATGGAGTTTCTGTATTGGTATTTAGTTCCCACTATTTGGTGGACATTGAAGAGGAAGACATCGGTCGCGTTCTGAAACTCAATTCGTTGAAAAATGGCGATTTATGGAAGGAGATGGACATTGTGATCTTCAACACTTGGCTCTGGTGGTACAGAAGAGGACCTGGACAACCGTATGAGCTCTATTAACACAAAATACAAATTCAAGTTGTTTTTTAAGAAGCGTTACGGCATGAAAATTTGTCACATGAAGCATATTAATGGAATTCTCCAAATTGCAGATGGGATTATGTTCAAGATGGTGAGACCATACTCAAAGACATGGATCGGATGGAGGCTTTTCGAAAAGGTTTAACGACATGGGCGAATTGGGTTAATTCAACTGTGGATCCAAGAAAGACTAGAGTCTTTTTCCAAGGAATTTCTCCCTCCCATTACAAGTAAGTCATTTTCTATTTTTTTCCCTTCCTTATTCTCCTCTTAATTTCTGTTCATGGCATGACTTGAAATCTTTCTTGATTCAGCGGCACGGAATGGAATGAACCAGAGGTGACAAACTGCGGAAACGAGACGGAACCCATTAGTGGTTCAAGGTATCCTGGTGGTTTACCGCGGGCCGCGTACGTGGTGAAAGATGTCTTGAGCCTGATCGAAAAACCGGTTCATTTGCTCAACATAACCACTTTGTCACAGCTAAGAAAAGATGGGCATCCCAGCAGTTATAATGCCTTTAGGGGCATGGACTGCACACATTGGTGTATTGCTGGGGTCCAAGATACCTGGAATCAGCTTCTATATGCAGCCCTCATTACTTGAAATGAAAGGGGAAGGAAATTAGTAAAATTTGGTACTAAAAAAACACCACAAGTATCAGCCACAGTTTGATTAATCTATTGTATTGATTGATCTATAGTAACATGATGTATTTTGTAATGCAGATGTTATTGGCAAGGCCCAATACGTTTGAAATAATTTTTTTCAGGCAGAAGATGTGAGAAATGCATCTATTTGGCTCCCCCAAAATGATAATCTAAATTTTATAAGCCTTTTGGGAAAGAAATTAAATTAATAGTTTAAATTAAAATTCATTTAAAATTTATATTTTGTAACAAAAAATACTGTAGTAAAATATTAGTTTGAATATAAAGTTATTATTAGTTTAATCACAACTTTATAGTTTGAACTACCTTTGACAAACTGCCTCTTACATTGTTTGGTTTTATTTTTCAGAAGTATTTTCTCATTTCAAAAACACAAAAGATAAAAATGAAAACAAAAACTTGTTTGGTTAAATTTTTGACAAAACACAAAACAAAAGCGTTTCCAAACACTCCTCCTAAAAAACCCAAAGAATGAAAACAAAAAAAAAGGTGTTTTGTTGTTTTTTGTTGGTTTGTTTTCAATTTGTTTTTCTTTCTTCTTGACCTATTAACCCCCCAACTTCTCTCATCCCATTCTCTGACAATCCCCCTCATCTCCGAAGCCGCCTAGCCAGAGTAAGGCGAGCACGGCCCAACCACCTAATCCCCCGCTGATGAAACCACCACCCCCGCCATCGACCCTTCAACCCTAGCGCCAGCGAACCTAGAGCCCCCACTAGTGACCTCCCGACCCCGGCGCCCACTGCCGGCGAACCCCCCTCCATCCCTTGCCTAAGCTTAACAGTCCTTCGACCCACCTTTCACCGACGAATCCAAGCGAATCTTGACTCCACCAGATCTATGTCGAAGACCTGTGATGGCTGGAGGAGAGGCGATCTTGGATCTTCGCGGGGAGCCACGGCGATCTTGCGAGAGAAAAATCGCCTCTGCGCTATCAATCCCAGGGCCGTCGATCTCCGAGCCTCCACTATCGTTGATCTCCGTGCCTTCGTCGTCGTCGATCTCCCCTTGGGCCGTTGTTGGTGAGCTGGTCTCACCGAAGCAGAGAAAGAAGAAGAGTCTTCTTCCTCCCATTTTTGTTAATAATAATAATAATAATAATAATAGTATTAATATATCAATAAATAGTTTTTTAAAAATTTAATTTGGTTATGATTTATATTAATAATTTTTTATTAAAAAAATATTTGTGTTAAAAAATATACCATTATATATAACTAAACACAATTTAAAAAACTATCTTAGCATATTTTTTAAAATATTTTTATTTTTAAATTTTTTAAAAAACAAAAAACAAAATAAAAATACTACAACGGCTGTGGAAGTACAATCATTCTTCCTTTAGAAAGATGAAGGTGAGAAATGTTGAAAAAGTTAAAAGGACGCAATAAATAAATAAAGTCACTCTGTCCTTGATTAAAAGCTGTAGTTTCTAAGGCATATTACAAAATGGCTGATAAAGTCCTTGGTTATCATGACAAAGTCATTCTAAAAGTAAACGCCCTTTTCACTAAAAATAAAAATAATAATAAAAAAAATCTTTAAAAGTATTAGAGTTGAAGACTACCTATACATATGAAACTTATACCCTTTTTTCATTAGCTTGCAATGAGTAGAATTACTACAATGCTTGGAGAAAAATGAGAAAAAGAAAAATGAAATAGGAAATAAAGAAAACAAAAATACGTTGCTGTATCTTTAAGATACATCAACCAGACCAAGCACCATTAGGAATACATTCTACATTTTTCAGCCTTTTAAAGTGGTAATCAGCACATCAAGATTTATTACCCCTATGCCCTCTTCTCAATTCTTTTAAAAAGACCACCACTTTACTAAATTAACACAACCTTAACACTCTGTTCTCCATAGCCATACTCACTTGAGACTAAAATGGCTTCTTTTCTCCCTCATGTTCTATTCCTCTTTAGCCTCTTTTCAAGCTTGTTCCTCTCCATCAATGGAATTCTCCCTGAGGACAGCTACTTCATCAGTGAAGCCAAACCGATAAAGAGAACTGAAAAGATGAGCCACCTCCACTTCTACTTCCATGACATCCCCAGTGGAAAAAGCCCATCTGCTGTCAAAATCATTTCTAGTCCTCCAAAAGCCAAGTCTGCTTCAGGCTTGTTTGGAGAAACTTTTATGATCGATGATGCATTGACGATAGGGCAAGAAAAGACCTCGAAAATCGTCGGTAGAGCACAGGGTTTTTACTCCATGGCCTCGCAGGGTGATGTAGCACTTCTTATGGCTATGAATTTTGTCTTCACTGAAGGTAAGTACAATGGAAGTACCATTAGCATTCTTGGAAGAAATCCTGTCTTAAATGATGTGAGGGAAATGCCGATAATTAGAGGCAGCGGTTTGTTTAGATTCGCCCGTGGCTACTCCTTGGCTCATACGATTTGGTTTGAATCCAAGACTGGAGATGCCGTTGTTGAGTACAACGTTTTTGTGTTACACTATTGACCTTCTTCAACATCTCTTGTTATCCATGCTTCTCTCTTTTTTTTTTTTTTTTTTTTTGGTTCTTGCTCATTGCTTGTAATGTAAGCCTTGTCAACCTTCTAATCTATTAAGCTAAACTATATTTTCTAAATTTGTATTCCTTCTAAGGCATAATTTGGATTATAACAAGAAAGAAAGAAACCTCATTTAGTATAAATCTCATCACTAAAGAACAAGCCACTATCTATTTAGAGCTTCCACTCTTGTTGGCTATGTTATTTATTAGATCATGTAATAATGTTGTGATTCTCCCCACAAGATTTGCATACTCATGACATTATAATTTTCCAGAAGGTTTAGTGGGATTGAACTAATTTAATTAGTTAAGTTAGGTGAAATTAAAATTTTTTATTCCAAATACTTCAAATGTTATATTTAAGCAGACATTTGATTCTGTTAAACAATCCCAAGTACACGCTAAGAGTTTCAATAACACCCGTACATTTACATAAAATAGGTTGACCAGACAGAACAAAGATTAAGTTGTTTATGAGAAGAAGTGGAAAAAAAATAAAAACTAACAAAAGATAAAAGAAATATCTTCTAACCTTTCTAAGGAACACTATGCATTAGAAGAAGTAGCCACTCTTAAGAACTTTTATACAAGGGGAAAAAGAAAGAACTAACGGAAAAGAAAAATGAAAAATCACTCAAAAACAGATTATTATTATTAATTTTTTCTTTTGATCAATAAATCATAGCCTCACCTCCTAGATCTCCAAGCAGAAACCGAAAAGAGGGGTGTGTCTTGCCAACACATAATCAAACATCCGTTTTCTTCTTTGATCTTATAGCCATTGTAGACATGGCTCTGCCTAAGAAGCCTAGTTGCCTGCATCATTCCTTGATAGCTCAAAGGCACATTGAAGAACCCCGCCAACTCAAGCCTTAACCTCCATTTCTCGAGCTTCTCGTGCCTCTCCGTTCTCTTGAATCTCTCACACGCTATGATGTTCTTAATCTCTTCCCCAAAAAGCATCTTCTCAACCTTCTGTCGTTCCATCGATGTTCTAGGCACCGTGGATTCCAAGGCATCAAACAGTGCGCCATAATAGAAAAGAGCTTCCGACATCCTCTCTGTCAGATTATATCCATTGTGGTTCGATTCTTGCTCGGTTAGCACCATGACTTTCGGCGACAAGCCACAAAGAGCTGACAGAAAATTTCCCATCTTTGGTGAAGAGGTTAAAGATAAAGGGGACAAAGCAGAATCCGGACTCATTTTCAACAAACTGAATGAATCTTTCTCAAGCCAATCTTTTAGTGGTCTTTGATTCATGAGAGAGAGTTTATGCAGGTAAGCTGACATCGACGGTGAATTCCTTCCTGGCATCTCATCATCAGTTGCCAATAGAGAATGCAATTGAAGCACAGAGCTGACTGCAAGAGCTTCCCCGGTCTTGACTCGCAAGCTTTCAATGTCTAGATTCTCCACCTTGCTAACTATGGAATTGAACTGAAAAGGGATGTCAAGTTTCTCAGCTTCTTCAGTCAAGCGAAGCGCCATTTGCTCCAACACCTCTTTCTGCTCATGAATGCCCGTGATCCTCAAATGGGGCGGTCCTTCGGGGCGTGCACTTAGCGTCTGAAGAAGATCAATCATCTGAACAGGCTGGCTTGAATTGAGATCAATGATGTGAATCATCTTCTCTCCCTCCATGGCCTCGAAGATGGCCTGATTTGTGATCACATATGAAAGTTTTAGGAAAGGACAGAGCTCAAAGAAGAATCTTTGAACCAGAATCTCTTCGGTGACAGAAACTACTTTCGTTGAATTGAGGGCTCTATGCAGACCAGGCCAGCTTCGGATTAATCTGTCCGCAAGGGCTTCGGCAAAGTAAGCAACCATTCTCTGCATTGAATCACCATCAGGAGAAGTGAGGTGGGAAATGTGTTCCAACCAGATATTCGCATTCTCGAGGCTGCCTGCGGCGACTTGGTAAGCGCAGGCGACGATAAACTTGATAAGATCTAGTCCCCTCTCTTCGGTTTTGGGCTCTCTAAGCCATGTATATGGTGAGCCTATCCCAGTTGATGGTAATACAGGAAAGAATTGTTGGGGCGGTGAAGTAACAGATGATGAGCCCTCCTCTTTCATCATTCTCTCCAAAACCAGCAAATTCAACTGAGTAGGAGAATTTCCAACAAGGGGATGTTTATAAATTGACCAAAAAAAAAAAAAAAGATTTAGACCAGATAGGGGAAAAGAAAATTTTTGAAGGAGGGAATTTTTCTTATTGGAACTGTACTTTTGCTTTATCGGTAGGAACTACTGTTTCAACAATTAGATTAATTTTTCAACTGTTTGAGCAATGATTAGGAGCAATTCTGTTTCATGTGTTACAAATTTTTTAACATGAACACTTACAAATCAGACAGTTAAAAAATTTTGATGTGACAATGAAAAAAACAGTTTCTACCGGTAGTTCAAAAATACAGCAAGAAAAAAGCAAAATAATGACACAGAATGTTTCTTTCAATAACTGAATAACTACCATCACATATCATAGGAATGGCGTGGAAAAAATAGAAAAAAAAATAATATGAACTTATTCTTTAGATCAATAATGATCACTCTTCTTCACTGGCCCTATTTCTTTTTCTTTTTTTTTTTATAATGACCATATTTTTTCCTCAGATGTTATATAATTATTTACTTGCTCATAAAGCAAGACATAAAGAAACCGGCACAGGTTTTCACCAATCTTACAATGTCATGAGAGAAATTAGTGGAAAAGAACCATACTTCTAATAAAAGAACTTGACTTACTATTTACTAAGAAGCAGATAATATAAAAAGGAAAGAAATTTTCTTGGCAACTTAATAGAAAACTGAGAAAACCATCTGATTCTTGTAAGAAAAGTGATATTCAATCCTGATTAAAAAAAATATTGCAAGAAATCTTATATGGATAGTTATGATAACATAAGTTAGGTTTCATCAAAGCAAGGAAAGAAAAAGCACAAGAAACCGAACATGAAAAGAATTACCTGTCGAAAAGCTCAGTAGTTTTGCAGATGATAGACCAAAACTCTCTACCAAATTCAAAATCCCAGCTGGGTTTTTCAAATTGGAAGAAAATCCAGAGATTCTCTCCACCTATAAGTCAAAAATCTACACCATTAAACTGGGGTTTGGGTTTTAAAAAGCTCACAAGAGAGTTTTTAACTTTATTTCGGACTGCTACAAAGATAGGTAGATAAATAAGGAGAGTTAATGTTAAGGCTCTGTTTTTTAAAGACAAAATAACTTTTTCTTTTTTTGGTTTTTGGTTTGGTTCGGTTTTCATGGTTGCTTTGGCGACAATACAAAGGAGCTTGTTGTTTGTCGCCATTCATTTGTTTGTCCTCAATTGGGGTTTCAGAAGCATATTGGAATTTCCTTCTTCCTCTCTCTCTCTCTTGTTAATAATAATAGGTCTCTGTCTCTCTATATAGATTTCCTCTATCTATCTGAATTGTTTGTTTGTTTGTTTTTCCTCTCTCTCTCTCTCTAAGTTACTAGGCAGTGTCACTTTTGTCATGTAGTGAAGTGGATGGGAATAAGAGCTGGCCAAAGTTTTGGTATTATGCCCAAACACAGCACCAATCCAAACATGTCGTTACAAAACTAAGCAACAACCTTTCTTGTTGGTTAGTGGGGGGTGATATTACGATTTTGTGGAGGGATTGGCAAAAGCAAAAACAAGACTCCAAAACAAAACAAAACCCATTTTGGATTCTTTTATTTTATACAAAGGCCTTGAAAGGCGATAGCCCACACTCTCTTGGTACTTTCCTCTTGCATTACAGGACAACCAGACAAAGAAGGCTCCCACAAAATGCCAAAAGTAGATAGGACACTTAACTTTTCTCTTGGCTCCTCTTGGCCCATTGGTGGGGAGGAAGACTTTTCTCCTTTGCGTGGGAGACTAGGAACTTTTGAAACCCTATTAACAAAATGTTTTTTTTTATTTTTATTTGGTTGAGTAAGAAAAAAATTTCAATAAAAATATTCTATCAATAATGTAATTATTATTTTTTTAAGAAAGGGAGAAAATATATTTCAAATCAAAATGATACAAACCTCGATACTAGTTACTAATTTTAAACTGTATAAAAATAAGTTTGAAATAGTCGGTTTCACTAGTAAGTCTGTATTATGCATATTCTTATAAAATTTTTATAAATGTTATTTTTTAAAATTTACTTTTTATAAACATCACACGTGTTTAAGTGTGATATAACTTGAACAAATACTATGAATGATATTGTCGAATAATACATTTTAAATATGAAATGAATAAACATATTTGTTAAAAGTGTGGCATAACATGTAATTTTCTCCTAATATTGTGCTAAAGTGATTTGAATTACCAATAGAGAACGGTGTCAGTGTATGGGTATTGTTATTGTGTGTGTGTGTGTAAATCTCATTTTATATTAGCATTATAGCAAAAAATTGAACATTATGCAAGGACTGGAAAAAAAAAAAACATATCTGTTTCTCTTTTCCATAAAATTATTCAAATAACAATCTCTCTTTTCTTTTGGTCTCCATCGCCATCCTAAAGCATGTTTCCTTGTACAACACAAAAACGAAAGTTAAAAACTTTCTCAAATCCTGCCATACTTTAAGCCACACTAGACAATGTTTTAGTGGTATACCACATCATAGCAACAACCAACTAGTTGTGTTTGCTAGTGAAAGTTGTTCAAATGAGCCCTTTTGCAATATATTTTTATAGATCCATTTTTGTCATATTTATTTCAAAAACATGTTTTTAAAAAACAAAGTGTGATTAGTTCTCAACATTAAAAATGAATCATACTAGAAAACAAACACCACGCAAATCTAATTAAAAAAAAGTCAGATGAAGATTAATATTCATATAGTTGTGCACTATCAAGATAAGAAACTTATATTCTTAACGTTAGAATTCTCCAATTTTTTTCTCCATTCCCCACGTCTTAAAAACATGTTTCCTTGTATAATATACAAAAACAAGGCATCAAATTTGTCTCAAATTATGCCATACTTTAAGCAACACTATAGGATATGGCTTGGGAATCACAGTTCAAATCAATTTTGTTTCAGTGTTTTCTCTTAAAAAATTTAAATTGTTATTGTATTTTTGGTTTAAATCAGTGGTTCAAATAGAGCTCTTAAGTGCCCTATTAAAGTTGTTGAAATGATCACTTGTTATGTTTATTTTAGGAGGAACATATTTTTTTTTGGGGACCAAAGGTTGGTTAGTTCTCAACAACAAATATAAGAAAGTATTTGTCATAAGTCCATTACAGTTTTTGCACAAAAAAACTTTTTCATCCATGTAGATAAAACGTTATAGTTTATAAAAAATTGAACCTCAGTCTAATATATAACATATTTTTTAAAATAAAACTTATTATTTTATAAATAGTAAAATTTTAACACCGTAACGTTAAACATGAATGCTCTTCCTGGAATGAAATCCAACGCTTCCTCAACAAATAAATAAAAATCTTGTACTTTTTTTCTCTTCAACCCTTTGGAAGTAAATTAAACTGGTGTCAGAAAAGTGCATGCTGATGGGAAAAATGGGCATCAAGTACTTCCTTGACACTTTCAATTTTGGTCGTATGAAATACCTCTCTGCGTCGGGAGCAATGGACTACATTAAATACAATTAAGAACTATATGTTAGTATTCTTTAATTCTAATTATAGATATTCATAATTTTATAGAATCTTATGTTAAAAAGTGTAAAGTAAAATTTAACACATTTGAAAATATTATCTCATGTAGAAAATTTTGAGGATCGACTTTCTCAGTAAAGTTGTTGTAGGGTTGGAAGAGAAGAGAGGCGAGAAGCTTCTCTTCCAAGGGTACGAGGGCGGAGCCCTAAGCCTAAAATTTTACTATAAATGTTAAAGAAAAAGTGAAAAACAAAAAAAACAAGGTTTTTGAACTTAGATGCACGCCCCCGCAGAGAAAGATTTTATGCGGCAACGAGAAAAGCAAAGGCCACGTAAGGCCATGCGTGAAGAACTACAAATATCTTAGCACGAGGCAAATATCGTGCAACCACACGTGTCAACGTGTTGGGGTTTGTGTTTTGTGATTTTTATGGTTTGTTACCTATTTTTTTAAACCTATAAAGATAGGTTGTGTTCTTTTCTTTAGATAGTGAAACTCAAAAAAATTGAGTGGTTGAGAGGCTAGGAAAAATTCTAAAGAGTGTGTGTATAATTTTCTTTTGTAAACTTCTTTATCATCATAGTGAATTATTCTGCAGTGACTGAAAGTAAATGTAGCTCCCGCATCGAGGGTGAACCATTATAAATTTAATGTGTTCTTATTTATTTTTTGTTCAAATAGTTTCTTCCTCGCTAAAATTAGGGTTTTTAATTCGCAATATCGTAAAATAAAAATATCACAGTCTTCGGATTATATCATGTCAGATTATCAAAAAACTCAATTAAGGAATAAATATTTGTATCCATGGTAGCAGCTATCGGTTCTTTTGTGAAATTATTATGATAATAGACAAACGGGTTATTGCTTTTCTTAATCAAATCACCTCAATTCTTTAACAGGTTCTTTCTCTTCTAGATGGAGAGAGAGGAAAAAGCTGTAGAATGATTTGATGACTTACAGACCATAACCTATAATATCTTTATATACTTTTTTATTAGGATCCTATTAAACCTAATTGGATCAGTATTGTGTATCTACTCATTTAACCTAATGAAGTCAGCATTGGTTATTCACTTATTAAACCCATCCTTGGTTATAAGCCTATGGACTTTTTATAAATAAATCACTTAAAAAGCAGCCCATTATAATATAATAGACAAAATAATAGGAAACTTAAAATTTCTCTACACCATATTCATTCAATTTCTACCAAAAAAACTATATGCATCTAAAGAACATAATTAAAATATATATATTATATATATATATATATATCTATATATATATGTAGGGGAAAAAAGAGCTGCTTATGTAGCATGGCATCACTTGTGATGGTAAACGTTTCTAAAAGGTAAATATGTTCAAAATTACATTAAAATTAAAAAGTATACAGTTTGATCAAATACAGATCTTATGATTTAAAACAGTACGGCACAAAAAAAAAATCTTTTTACACCCCATCCTTAAAAAAAGAAAAAGAAGTTTGTATAGTCTGGTTACTGTGGTAGTTCTGCACTTCTGCAACGGCAATACGATGCTTATCCTGGCCTCCACCTTACAACCCTTATTCCATTCAAAAGGAGAAGTCAGCTAATACACCCATGTGTTTCTGCCAAACATAACTAGACAAAGCAAGGCATCTGTCAGTGTTTTCCTCCACATTTTCTGATTTGGGTCCTACCAAAGTAAGCAAACAGTTCACTACTTTTCATCTTTTGTACATAAACAATACTGATTTCTTTTTCGCATTTACACATGCTCAACATATAAGAAATAAAACTCATTCATAACTTTTTTTTTACTCAAAACTTCATTCTGCAACTGTCTTTTGGTCTTTTTCGTTCCTCAATTTTAAATTTTGGAAAGACCTCTAATCAATTATTGCAAAATTTGGAGCTGTATAGAGTTACTTTTTATGCATTTTTCCCCTTTCAAAAGAAGAGTGTGGCTTTCTGCTAGGACATAAAGTGGTTGTAAATTGTAATGCATCCGATACACACACACACACACAAATTATTTTCTATTAAGCACTATTGTTCTAATGTACTATTCCACGCGCAACACAATAAAATAGAACTATTACGAGGCAAAAAAATCAGAAATTTGAGTCTTATTTTGTTACGTGACAATTTAAATATACGATAATATAGGGAGTTTTTTTTACAAAAGATAAAAGTCTGGCGGGGTAATATCGCATGAAAATAGAAGGTCTATGGGTCTTTTTTTTATCCCTAGAGAAGAAACAATGATGGTATCTAGGGAATGCTATTTTTTTTAATTCAACTTAGGCAAAATATATTATACATTTTACTACCCCATCACCATGTTGCTCTTGTTCTTAGTAGGAGCAAAACACAAGGCCAATTTCCGCATAAGTAAGACGTCCTTTTTTTTTTAATGTCCTAAGCTCATTAATCTCTAAGCTAAATGCTCCTATAGGCTCTAATTAACAAGGAATATTCTTAGGAGAATATTTGTCCCCCAAGACCAAAGGATTGGGCTACTAAACTTGAGCCAAACAAGAATCCCAAATTTTATTAAACTTGTTTTACTCATAGTTTGAATTCCTAACACTAATGTTTAATTAGGTTTCTTCCTATTTCTTATTTTTTGTCCCACTCAAATTCCTCTCAACTTCTAATGGATACAAACCACATACACTTGAATTGGGTGCTTTCAAACATTTGGATAGTATCTCTAAAAACGACAAAAAGTGTAACTAGAACCATTCAATGCTTTTGGGGTTTTGCTAAGATAAGGTTGTGAAGTAGATTGACAAAAAGATAGGGTCTTGATATAGTGAAAGGTACCTTTATTGTCTTAAATGGTGTGTTGGTCCAAACAACGTTTAAGGGTGGTGTTTACCAAGGCACAAGTTGTACTATTGTAGTGCTTTGCTTCTTCTAAAATAAATAAATAAATATTTATTTAATCAATTAAGAATAATTTAATGTTTTGCCCTGGCAGTGGCAGTATTGTTAGTGGAGGAGATGATGTTAATTACCAAACTAGAACTTGTGTACCTATTGATTGTCTGTATTTTTTGATTGATTATTGATTGTCTATATTATCTATATACTGACAGAGATTAAAAATATTTTCAATAACACAATATGAAATCTTTTTTCATTGAATAAGAACATATATTCTATACTTAAAATTATCAATATAGAACATAGTTATAATTTCTCTTATTTAAAATGGGGTAGAATGGACTTAATATATATATATATATATATATAGAGTGAGAGAGAGAGAGAGATAAAAATCAAAATTCTATAATCTGAGTAAGAGCATGTTGTAATGAGTCTGGCATAACACACACATACAAAGAACTAAGAGTAACATATTTATAAAATTTTCATAGTTAAATTATTGACATAGAACATTGTTATAATTTTTCATATATAAAATGGGACAATGTGATTTTTTTAAACAAAAATTAAAGATAAAAGTCAAAATTCTATAACCTGAGAAGGATCATGTGTCGACATGGCTCTGCCATATTATCCACACACACACATGCATAGGACTAAGGGTAATATATCTCAATTAATCCCCCTAGATTTCAGAACCAAAGCTAAGTGGAAGAATATTTTATTGGATGGCCTGGTTAAGACAAAACCATGAGGAATCCACCAAGAAACAAGGGATTGGTTTTCATGAAAGTATGGCATGTGTTTCTTGCCGTGTAGGGATTGTCTTTAATTTCCTAAAAATAAACTTAGTGGTGCATCTAAAATAGAATTTTGACAAAAGGAATATGACTTAGTGAAGGTGACAAGCACTATGGAAGTCCACAGAAGGGCACTAATGTTCTCTTCTGAATTAATATAAAATTTTACAGCATAATATCTTCAAATAATAACAATAAAAATCTTGGTCCCTCTCTCTCTCTCTCCTTTTTCAGGTGTAGTTGTATGTTTTGTTTCTTCTTCCAAACGAATCAAGCTTTAAATGAATAACAAGGGTTATATAAAAGGATAATAAGCTTTAAGGAATCAAACTTTAAATAAATCAAGTGTTGACCTCAAATTTTAAGGAAAGTTTACATGGTAATAACAAGGGTTATATTCACATATAGTTCCCAAATCATTGCCTCAATTTAAAGTTGGCCGGCCTCTAACATTTAATTTTACATAGTACACTCCCCCAATCTAAAAAAATCCCACAATTTGGACCTATGTCAAGTTACAAAAATGAGTCACGTGTCAATCATATGAGACTAGATTTCACGTGTCAATCATATGAGACTAGATTTTAAAGTTTTTAACCTAATTCATGCCTTCTGAAAAAAAATTCGAGTGCTATCAAGAAGATTTTAAATTCACCATTATTTTAATCATTTTCATCAATTTTTAGATGGAACTTTCACGGAAGGACTAATCAAGGGATTTTTTCAACGATTAGAGTGGCATACAATGTGAAAGTAAATGTTGGAGTGCCAAATTTATGTCAAGGTTACAATTCGATAGTCATTTCTGAAAAATAACTTAAATAGTAATTTTTTTTAATTGGCACGCAAATATAAATTTACATAGTAGTGTTATTGGTTTTAGCTTTACTTGAGATTTTTCTTTTGAAGGGATTTTTTTTTTACTTTAAAAATATAAGTATATTTGAGGGATAGTCAAAATATTTTTAAATTATTTGGGATAATTCATACTTTCATAAAAAAGTTATGCAAAAGTCGCAATTAAAAAAATTTAGAGGGATAAATTAGAAACAAAAATTATTATTTTGAAGTAAAAATTTAAAAGAGTTACCTTTCAAAAACTTTAGAGAGCCTCTCATTAAAAAAATAGAATAAAAAAATAGAACAAATAAAAGAAGTAATAGATTTTCAAAACTTTTTAAAATGAATAATAGGTTTTGAAAATATTTGTAATAAATAACTATTTACATGTAGAAATATTTTTAAAATATGTTATTTATTACAAATTTTCATAGAATAAATTAGGTGGCATATCACTTTTTTACTATCATTATTCTCTTCTATTACTTTTTTTCTCTTTCTTTGATTTATCTTGTTTCTCCTAGCTAAAAAGGCCAATATACCCTTAGCCAACACATACTTATCTAACTTTAACATAAAATACTAATCTAGTATATCCTTATATTGTTTAGATGTTGTATGTTTCAAATGGCCATTTGGGATAGTTTGTGCTTTTACTTTAAGTAGTAGAAGAAGAGAAGTATAAGGCTTTTTAATTAATGTTTTGATAGTGTATGGAATTGAACCTGTTTGGTTAATAAGCAAAAAACTCTTATTGATACAAAAAGTAATGTAATTGAAGGATATGAATAAAATTCTTAATTTATTATTCTTAATAACCAAACAAGCTTCTCTTAAGCACTTATTCGTAAGCTCTAAATGATTGACTTCTCCTAAAGGTGCTTATCAAAGCTGAAAGTACTTTTTCAAAGTCTATCCAAACATATCAAAAAACAGCTTTTAACGTAAATAAGACATGCAAAAATAGTTTTTTAGGCTATTATAAACAGGCTCAAACTTTCTCATAAAAGTAGTAAAGTTGAAAAACTATACCAAATAAGTGTTATTTCTCAAATTAAACCTTTTTAAAAAGGCTTTAAGATAGCCCATTGGGCCAAGAGTAGCTAGGGGCTAAGGGTGTTCATTGATCGGTTTCCATTGCTTTGGTTGACCAGAAACCAACTGACCGCGGCCGATTTTGAGAAAGTGAAACCGAGAGCTAACCAAATAGATAGAAAGTCGGTCGGTTTTATAGTAGACGGTTTTCGACAAGAGTAACCAGTTAGGATATTGAAAGTAATCCAGTATTTAAAGAGTAATAACATGCTTTTTATTTTGCCCTAGTTTAATAGATTAAAGAAGTCTAAAACATCATTATAAGAAAAATAATGTATGAGTTAAATATTCTAATCAAGACTCATTCAAATTTAAAGGTTTTACTTTTTATTCATCTATTAATATATGAATCATATATTTTAATTTTTGAAAGGATTGGTTGGTCGAAAAAAAAGCTCTTTTGAAAACCACCTTCGATTTTTACCAACCGACTTGGTCTGTTTTTGCCTTTAAATAGATTTGCCAGCTTTTTTGATAGATTTTTAGTTTTCGGTTTTTGTGAACAGATCATGCCCCGGGCCTAAGATTATGGAAGATATTTTGATCCCAAATGGTACCGCTACTTGCATTGTTTTCTGCAATTATGGGATTTATCAATGCCTTTTCTACTGGATTATTTCTTGTCGAAAAGCAAGTTCTGAGCTTGCTTGTGCACTTGAAATACCTATAATTGGTATGTGAGAAAAATGATGCATTGGCTTTGAAACTTGGCAGGCCCTGCCATTAGACATTAAAGAAGTAAAAGACCTAGATGTCCTTTATTACTGTTTATAGTTAATAATGCTGCTGATTTTTTATATTTTATTTATAAAGTGCCAAAAGAATTAAAAAAAAAAAAGAAAAAGCCCTTTAATGGAGAGTAAATGAAAAGCTCAAGTGTTGGTTCCAAGATGAAATTTTGCAACCTTCAATAGCCCAAGAACATTTGGACTTTGGACGGGCCGGGAGCAAAGAGCAATAGTGTTTTCAGTTATTTGGCAGCCTCGATTACCACTATTTCAACCGTTTTTTCTTTGGTATCGTTTAGTGTTTTCAACTTCAACTATCAATTTTAATTCTCAATTTTAACTCATTTCCTAAACAGCTTAATTATTTTACAAAAATACGCACAAATTTATAAGAGTGGAATTGAAATATAACAAATTTTTTAAAAAGATATTTTTGGAATAATAAATAACTTAGTGATAATTATAATGATATTCACGTTTTATATTAAAAAATTATATAATAATTGTCTTAACAAATTTAATTCTTGTTATTTATAAAGATATATATATTAATTTATTGTTACATTTTAGCATGATCAGTAAAAAAAATTTATATGTTTACATTTCTCCGAAGTGATGAAAAAAAATTGATAATATTTAAAGAGAAAATTACATGCTAAGCCGCACTTTTAAAAAAATGTGTATATTTATATTATACTTAAAAGTCACGTCTACTATTACTCATATTACATGTTTAAGTTTCGTCTCTCTTAAACATATATAACATTTAAAACAAAAATTATGTTTCAAAGGAAAATTTAATGTGGCAGAACCACTAGTTTCGATTAACAAGCCCAATACCGTTAACGGAAATCTATTTTCTAATTGGATTGGGGCACTGTTGGTCTAGCAAAGTAATGTTTTGGACTTTTGACCACAAGTGTCCATTTTAAGCTTTTAGAGCTATATTTATATACAATATTTTAATACTGTCTTTTTTTAATTATTAATGATTTAGTTTGCCCATTTTGCCCAAGTGTTTAATTTTGGGCGCCTCCTTATTTTTTGGCCGTTCGCTATTGCCTTTTTTTAGGTGTTATTGTTCCCAGGTTGACTTCATACAATTTTTAATGCCAGATTTGAACTTTTTCTCCTTATTTTTCATCAAATTTAGCTCCTCCTTTTTCACACGAATAATTTTGAATTTTCACATAAATATTTACGGGTTTTTTTTCTTTTCTTGGCTAAGCTTTATCCTGCATCCATTTGGATATTTGCTCATTGTTGGTATGTGTGTTTCTTTTCTTTCTCTCTCTCTTTCTTTATTTCTTTCTTTCTTAATTTCTTTCATTTTTTTCATGCCATCATTTTAATATACGAACCCTTTTAACTTTTTTTTTTAATTAAACGTTTTGGCTTTATAATGCTTTATCACACAGATTATGTAAATACTAATATACTATGGTGAAGAATTTCATTCACAACTATAATTGTCAATGTGATAATGATGCATTCGTTTTTCCAATTGTCATTGTGATAATCATGCCGTCGTTATCACAATTACCATTCTTTTTTCTTTCCTTTTTCATGATTACTTATGTCTTCTGTAACAAAATTTTTAATTATAACTATGTATTCATTATCAGAATGATAGTTTCAACTAACTCTTTTAATTCTCCTTTGTTTTTCATGTATACATTTAGCTCTAAATCTAATTTATCATAATACCCGTATTCATTATGTTGAGGAAGGTATGTGATGTATAGAAAACTTTCACAAATAAAAGAAGGTTGGTTTTGATGTAGGATAGTTGGTAAGAGGAAAGGCTGTGCATCATGTAATATTTTTTTGTATATTCAATGTGATTTTAATGGCTATTTTAAATTAAAAATTTTCCAATTAAAAAAATTATATTATACAATAAAACATTTGATGTTCATGTTTAAGAAGGAAACAATAGAAACTTATTATTTTGTGTTGATTCATTTTATTAGGTTTCCTAATTTAAACATGGTTAATGAGACATTTGACCCTTTTTTATTTGTAAAATTAAAATATGGCTGCAGTTTATGAATATTCTTTGTATATCCTAATGCATATGTATAAAGACATTAATGACCATAATAATAATATTTTAATTTTAATTTATTTTTTAGAATAACTATAATATACGTATTTAAGATTTTAAATCAATTATAATATCATTATATTTAAAAAAATCCATGGAATTAGGATGTTTATTGTTTAAATTCAAATTGGTATCTAAAATAAAGATTTTAAAATTCCCTAAAAAGATGGAATTTATTTATCAACAAGTTGGATTTACCGACAAATTAGAATTAAGGTGTTGTAATTAAATTAATGATATAATTTTGCTGACAAATTAAAATTAAGTTGTTATAATTAAATTAATGACATAGTATTATTAAGTATTTTTATATGTCTTACTGGTTATATAATTGAATATCACTAAGTTAATGATACGTAATGATAATGATACTTATGACATTCATTTCATTTTTTTAAGACTTCAAGTAATAATGCTAATGTATCAATGTAATATTTTAAAATAAGAAATATACGTGTATATTTTTTTCCCTAATTTAACTATTCAAAAAATAAGAAAATTTGTTATAAAAATTTAAATACATGATAAAATTTAGTTAGAGGGTATTTTTAGGTTTTGAATATATGAAATTTTAAAAAAGGAACATATAAGTGATATTTGTATAACGAAAACATATATTAATTCACTCTTTAAAAAATAGACAGATTATATAATTTTTACTTTAAACATTTGTTATCATTTGTATTTGTTTCATTATTTAAGGTTATAATAGTCTTTACAAGTATTATCGTGAACAATTTTGTAATTAAAAAGTTCGTAGATAATTTTAGATTCAAGGTGCTGTAGATGGATAGTTACGTAAATGACCTATCCTTAATAGAAGTCAGTCCCTGGAAAAGTTAATCAATAAAAGGAAGCATAGTAATCTTTTGATCTCAACAAATTAATATATAACCACACACATTAATATATACGTACCTACATCCGTATGTATGTATGTGAAAGTCATTTTATTAATACATGATAGAATTTATAAAATAATTTCATCCTGTGTCAGCAACAGAGACTTTATAAGTGAAAGTCTTTTTTATTAGTACATGATAGAATTTATAAAAAGTCTTTTTATTAGTACATGATAGAATTTATAAAATAATATCATCATATGTCAGCAACGAATTTATAAAATAATATCATCATATGTCATCAACTAGAGACTTTACATGTGAAAGTCATTTTATTTGTACATGATAGAATTTATAAAAAGTCTTTTTATTAGTACAAGATAGAATTTATAAAATAATATCATCATATGTCAGCAACTAGAGACTTTACATGTGAAAGTCATTTTATTTGTACATGATAGAATTTATAAAAAGTCTTTTTATTAGTACAAGATAGAATTTATAAAATAATATCATCATGTGTCAGCAACTAGGGACTTCATATGTGAAAGTCTTTTTATTAGTACATGATAGAATTTATAAAATAATTTCATCATTTGTCAGCAACTAGAGTCTTTGTAGATTATAAGGTTTCTGTTTCGTGACGTGTTTTTATGAAACTCTATTTTATTCATGATGGTTAGTTATCATTTTTCCTATTTACACATGTTTGCTTTTGCATCAATTAATGGGGTTTAGAACCTCTACAGTACTTTTGCTTTCAAATATCATTTTCCCTGTGCCACTAGTCGATCTTTTCTTATGGGCACGAGCAGTTATTATTATTATTTTTTTTAATGCAACTTTTGCAGGGAGATAATTACAAATATTGCATTAAAATTTAAAAGTTTGCAAGATCTAAACTTTTGTTGTTTAAGCTAGGTCAGCTTTCTCTCCATCTGAATTTCATCAAGATCTTATAGGAAGGGGGGAACAACACATGAACGAGAATGATCTGCCACTCTCTTATACTTTTTTTCTTTCGATATTGTATATAAAATTTTATAAAAATTACATCCCAAAAAAATCTCTTTTATTTAATATTTTTATAATATTAATATTATAAGATTTATCCCTGATTAATTTTTTTTGACTCCGCACTTATTTATGGATCCTTTGATAAACACATGCGAACACCAAACTCTTAGAAGTGGATGGAATTCTTACACATAACCGTGTGACATGTTTCTTAACTAAATTAGCTTTGCACTATAGTTAGCTCAGCACCAATCAAGAATCCCCAAAGAATTCCTAGAGGTCTCGCTTACGAAAAGTAGAAAAGGAAGTGGATCAGTTTCAAGTGAATGGATATTTTGAGATAGAACGAGATTTGTATCTCCGATTAATGCAACCTCAGATACTTCAATTGTCGATTCTAGAGTATTGAGTGAAAGGTTACACCTATGGGTTAGTCAAACTTACCCCATGTTCATAGAATCATTGGATATATTCATTAATATTGTTATTTGATATTTGACCTTTTATAAAGTTGCAAAAATATATAATTGTACGCAAGTACTATGTACATATGATACAAATGTACACATGTTTTTTCTGATCGTATATGATGGTAATGAGGAAAGGAATTATAACATATAAAACTTATATAAATAAATGAAAATAAAACAACTATTAGAGATACAAGTGCTATCGACTCGTAAATTTACATAATTAGAAAAAAAATTTCTTTCCACAAAAATAAAACCACGTAACGAGTCATTTTTTGCCTGAAGAAAACACTTAGAAAGGACATACAACCAATCAATTAATTCCATGCATTAAAAAATGCAAAAACTATAAAGAGAGGATAAGATAAGTCCGTTGACATTTTAACCGTTTATTTTTACAATAGATATTAGATTGGCTTTAATCTTTTAATTCTATAATAGGCTAGCTTTAAATTTCTTGTTTTATTTAGGGACGGTGATGGAGTTCCTCATCTGGGGGCGTTAAGAAAAAGGTACCATCGCATGTTCACATAGCCAAGAACAAAAACTATTTTCTTTTTTCAAGAAAATTATAAAACTAAAAATAACTTCTTCGATTAAAAACCCTATCAATATTGTATGATTTTAAACTGTTAAACTTAATTGAAATCATTTTTTTATTTTACATTAAAAAAATTACCAAAAATAAAATAAAAAACTTTTCCAATTTTAGCACTTTAAAATTCTTAACAATATAAGAAAATAATGTCCTAATATGCAACCGACCAAACCATGCACTTCATCGAAAAATAAATATATGTCGAAGAGAGCAAAAAAAACCAAACCATAGTTGCCATCCTGTTACATTCTTAAAAAAACAATTATATTTTATATATGTGTGTCTAAAAACACATAAACACCCATAGTTGTCCCTGTTACTAGCTAGCGATTTGAGCTTGTGAAAATAATGAATGTCAACATGAATAACTAATGCGATGAGGCCTATCTGAGTTTTTGGAAAATTTTCTGGCTAGAATTATGTGAATTGTAAAGTAGTACCAAGTTTCCTAAAAAGCGTATTAATTAGTAGAGGTTTGGCAATCCTATATATAGCTAGCTAGCTATCGACATTTGTGAGATGAATGGATTTTCTAAGATTCGAAATTTTAATAAAAATTAATGACGCCATAATATTTTGTCGATGAAAAATTATGTAAAAAATTACCGATAATTTTTATTGCATACGAATGTAGTTATATGTTTTAATTATTAAGTGAGACACAGAATTATCTAAAAAATAAAGACACAATGATATATTTTAATTTTTTTTAATGAAGGAACAGTTAAAATATTTCATGTAAAATAAGGATATAACTAAATTTTTTAAAAAATTTTTAGGAAAAAATTCAAAGTTACCCTACTCAAGCACAAGTTGGCTTTGCCACTAATTATATGCTCACATTATAAAAAAAGGTTAATTGGTCTGTTAGTGTTTAACCTTTGACAAAAGTGTTAATTCACCCCTCAACAACTAAAATCAAAAGTTTTGGTTGGTTAAATTAAAAAATTAGAGACTAGATTAACACTTTCATTAAAGATTAGGGACTAACGGAACAATTAACCTTAAAAAAATTGTGCACGTAAACTTATAGATGGACATATTATGAATAACTTACGTTGTGTTAAGCGTTGTTTTTGTTTTTGTTCTTTTTGTTTTCTGCTTTTTTAGATCATGGAAGATTTCTTTTCCTTCCTCTTTTTTTCTTTGTAAAAGCTATCTAACCATAGAATATTCTTTTTATAATAGGAGGTGGGACGAAACGTGCAATCTCCCACAAAGTCCCACCGCTCAAACTCTCAGTGCCACTGAACCAAATTTTCCTTCTTAATGACTATGCTTTACTCAATAATTAAGTAGCTCCAACCAAAAAAAAAAAAAAAATTAAGGAGCCAATTCCAAACCCTTCCGCCTCATAGGGGGATTAGCAAGAAGTAAATTTCACCAAATGCATAACCCGCTGCATATAAAAGTCCAAATTAAATAATGGGTTATTCATTTTTTTATACTTATATTTTAGGTTTATTTAAATATTATATATTCAATTTTTCATCTCATCAAATGTATACTTTGATATTAGATTTAACACATAAACTTTTACCTTTTATGATCAATTATTGGTATTGACCTAAAAAATTGCTTAATATACTCTCAAATTGATAAATAAGAGATTGTTTGACAATGTCGTTCAGAAAATATCATTTCAACTACTATAGTATAAAGTTCTTACATGTTACAGTATCAAGAAAAATAAATAACAACGCAAAACATTCGTATACTATAGTATTTTTAATCAAACCGGTTTAAATAAATGCTCCCAAATAGCCAACTCCAAGACATTGATATGGTCTCTCCAACGCACATTAACTAGTAATCAAGTTGTGTACTTAGATATCGACTTTCTCTAGAATAGTTAGTTTGTCATGTCTTATAAGCAACCTTGAGTATATCGAGGCATATTCGAGGCATCGTTTAGATACTTTTTGTCTGCATTATATATTTTGGTGCTTGAAGGCATAGCCATCATCGTTTTTTTTTTTTTTTTGGAAAGAAGAATTGCAAGTGCTTCTACGCCACTACCATGAAATATAATAATAATTATAAGCATATCCATATGTAGAGTGCTTTTGAAGGTAGAAAAATAAATGCTTCTTGCAAAACATTTTATTACAAAATATAAAAATAATAGCAAATACGCAATATATATATACACACACATATATATATGTCGCATTCTCTCCCTTCTAATATACAGTAAAAAATAAAAATAGAATGTCTATCCCTTTTCTTTATATTTCATAGAATTTAATTCCAGAATCCACTTAAATTGTTAGAGCTTTGATTGGAATTCTTAGAGAAAAAAAAGGAAAAAAATATCATAAGAGAGCATGAAATTCAAAACACAAAGATGAAAAAATGACATGAGTTACAGCAATCAGCCAACTTCGTCAATGGTATGAACATAACTATCACCAATACAATAACGTGACGTCAAGAAACATACATACATATATATGTATACATATATATTTATCAATATTATTATTTCAACGTAATATTGATTCTACAGAGTTAAAAATTAGCGCACATATTGACCTCTATGTTTTCCTACATGATCTCTCATTTATATAGGAATTCCCACTCTCACACACACGCACAGAGAGACAGATATATATATATATATATATATATATATATTTATGATCGCTATCTCATGAGTTTTGCCCTCTATGTTCTCCTACATGATCTCCCATTTATACAGGAATTTCCATATATATATATATATATATTTATTTATTTATAAGCCACATGATTCTTGTCCTAATTTTCCCCTTGACTTTCTCATCCAAGAATTTAATACTAAAACTCAAATTTCATGAGATCGCGACCATAAATAGCTGCCTATAAAGACCTTATTCTTCTCATTCATTTGAACAATTCATAACCACAAAGCATTAGTCAATTGTTTTTCCTTCCTTTCCCCTCCCTTCTTTTGATCATCATGATCATGGGACCATTTAGTAGTACTAATAAATATTCCAATTGGGTTTTCAAGTTTATCTTCATCATTAAACAAATCTCATTTATAATTACACTCTCTTTTGCATCTTCTTCTTCTTCTTCATTGCACCCTTTGATCGCCGAGTCTCAAGCCATACACCAAAACTACACGGCGATATCGGATTTCCGGCTAGTGAATCGGAGAAACCTCGGCGACTGCCCGGATTTGAACCCTTACCAAAAGACTGTAAATGTTAGTTCGGGTCTTAAACTTGGCGATGAGCAATATGTCACGGTCAATGTTAGTGGTGTGTTGTCACCTTCTAAAGGTGATTGGATTGGCATGATATCGCCTTCTCATTCTGAGTAAGATTAATATCATTATTAGCCAAATCATTATTTTGATTTTTTTTTTTGTATTATTTGTTGATTCGTTTTGTTCTTGAATGTGTTTTAACATTTTTGCAGTGTGAAAAGTTGTCCCGGTAGTGCACTTAATTATATACAGACTGGTGATCTGAGCAACCTTCCTCTTCTTTGTCATTATCCCGTTAAGGTAATGAACTTCTCCTTTTTTTAGACTTTTATTTTTTTGGTCTTGCTATATGAACTATATATATATATATATATATGTATATCATAATATATTAGTGGTTGATATATGACGGCATGCCTTTTGGATGAGAACCCAAAAAAAAAAAAACGGTTGGTTATGTGTGTATGTCATGTGAATCTGGTTGGTGTATACATATATACATATATGTATATATATATACATATAGTAGATATTCATGACCAACTTAACTACGACATTTTAAGAAAAATTATCCGCTGGTATATATAGGTACCCATAAGGAGATCAAATTAAAGGGTGGGCTTATATTCTATATATATATATATATATATATATATATATCGAATATGTAAATCTATTTTTTTGAATCAAAGTTACTTATTTTATTAGGCTAAATCAGCCAATGTCAAACGTGATACGTAATTACATAATATAAAGAAATTTTAATTAATTTCGCAGCTTCTTGTAAAGAAAAAAGGCTGGATTTTTTTCTTGCATAATAAGGGAATCAATAGCGAGTGAGAGAGAGAGAAAGGGAGAATAATTAGCTATATATTGTATATAAGGATATTGTCATTTTAATTTCTGAGAATTCGAAAAAGAAAAAAAGATCCTGATATTAGCATTAATACCTCGTGGCTGTAATTAATCAAATAGTATACAAGTGAAGGATTAAAATTGAAAATAAAGCAAAAGACGAGGGTCGCATAGCAAAATTCGACTTATCTAAGTTTTAAGACGTTAGAAATAAAGTCACATCGGGAAAATCATAGCGTCTACGTAATGCGCTCTCTGAAGTTGATCTTCTAGCTGATGGGGTACTATAACAATTATATAATTGCCTTTACATTTTTATGTGTGTGTGTGTGTGTAAATCGCCACCTTTTTTTTTTTTGGGAAAAAAAATCGCTTCGTTCTGCCTTCTAGTGATTGTTTCTCCTTATTCTTTCGATAATTGTTATAGAAATAAGAAACCTTTATTAATTAATGAGAGATAATTTTATATTATGTTATACTTTTGAAAAATGTGTCACGTTAAAAAAAAAACTTTAATTTGTATTATTTTTTAAAAGTAATAATTTTGTGTACGCAAAATAAATAAATAAATAAAGTGGATGGGGCTATATTTTCTTTAAATGCTAGTTAGATTTTATTTAATATTGATTTTGTTACAGAAGAATGCATGATACGTAGTACTAAATTTATGCTTAATAAGTAATATTTGGTCCGTATTAAAAAAAAAAAAAGAGAATAGAAGTCGAATGGCATAATTAAACGGGCAAAAAAGGGTTTAAATGCAATTAACAAAGACATAAAAATTATGCTATTGTTTTGTAGGCAGCTTTTCTCAGCAGTGACCCTGACTATCTGAGCTGCAAGAAGAAGGAATGCAAGAAACGCGACCCGCAAGGCAAATGCATGATTTCGACGTGCAGCGGTTCGGTGACGTTTCATGTCATCAACATCAGAACCGACATCGAGTTCGTCTTCTTCGGCGGCGGCTTCCTCACCCCTTGCATCATTGCAAGGTCTACTCCCTTGAGTTTCTCAAAGCCCGATAGCCCATTGTATGCCCACATCTCAAGCGTGGATTCATCTGGAACATCCGTAAGTTTGATCAAAATTATATTTCTAACATTTAATAACATTTTATTTTATGTGTTGTAATTGTGTGTGTGTATATATTTTGTTGTAGATGAGAGTGACATGGGTTAGTGGGGATGGTAAGCCTCAGCAAGTACAATATGGAGGAAAAACACAAACATCACAAGTTGCCACATTTACCCAAAATGATATGTGCAGTGAGTTAACAATTTCTTGATCACCCTAGTTTTATTATCCTGAGTACAACATTATCTAAAACGTCACAACAAGTTTATAATGCACCCTTTTTTAAGTCTCATGGTAGCAAAAAACTTTTTTGCACTGCAGTAAAGAAGGTTATTTTAGCTATTAGATTAATTTTTTAACTGTTTAGTTTGTAAATAGGAGCAATTTTGAGAAGTACGGTGTACATTTTTAACATAGATAGTCATAAATTAAACAGTTGACAAATTAATCTAATAGCTAAAAAAATTTTACCAGGAGTTAAAAAAAAAAAGCCTTTTCTGCCAAAAAATCCCATTCTTTCAAAGTTTCATTTTTTTTTTTATTTTATGTTATTGTTTTGTTAACAATATCAACTAATTGTGTGCTAATTTCATGTAAACTAAAATAGAGTCGGCTATTATAATTACCTCACCAGCAAAGGACTTTGGGTGGCATGATCCTGGATTCATTCATTCAGCAGTGATGACTGGTCTTACGCCTTCAACCACTTTCACTTATAGCTATGGAAGGTAGTGTATATATACATATATTATATATATAATATAGTTCATTGTAACATCCTAATCAATAATAATTGCAGTGATTCAGTTGGTTGGAGTGAGCAAATTCAGTTCAAGACTCCACCTGCAGGAGGATCAGATGAACTTAAATTCCTTGCATTTGGTGATATGGGAAAAGCTCCAAGAGATGTCTCTGTTGAGCACTATATTCAGGTTAATTTTTTGTTAGAACATGACACTATTATTAGCCCACGATTATTATAGCTCACTTTCTAATAGCTTAAACTTTTCGGAACGATTGGTAAAGTAGAATGGTAGCAGAGCAGGTGGTCCTATTCTAATCCTTGCAATTGCAATTTCTTAACTTTCACTTGTTGGCCTATTGTCTCCTTTGCATTTGTATTCTCCCTTCTCTTTAATTGGCCCAGCTTAAAAATTGTAAATGCATAATTCAATACTAATTGAAAGTAGCTTTGATTAATCGGATGGTACCAATAATTAATCAACTAATTAAGTTACAAATGAATATTATAGCCAGGATCAATCTCAGTGGTAGAAGCCATGACTGAAGAAGTGAAGTCTGGAAATGTGGATTCCATCTTCCACATTGGGGACATAAGCTATGCCACAGGCTTTCTTGTTGAGTGGGATTACTTCCTCCAACTCATCAAGCCAGTCGCTTCTAGGGTTTCGTACATGACGGCCATCGGAAACCATGAGAGGTACGTCGCACCGAAGCAGCTAGCTTCAAGCTGAAAATGCACAAGGCATGTACAAGTATTGTTCAAGATTTTTGTGTTGAATTTCCAGGGACTATATGGAGCATGGAGCTGTGTATTCTCCAGATTCAGGAGGAGAATGTGGGGTTCCTTATGAGACTTATTTTCCTATGCCAACCCCAGGCAAGGATAAGCCTTGGTATTCCATTGAACAAGGCAGCGTTCACTTCACTGTTATCTCTACTGAGCATGATTTCAGCAACAATTCTGAACAGGTACTAATTGGATTAATATTTAAGCAGATTACTGATACATTGGAGTTTGTTTTGCATGCTTTTCAAAAGTCGTTTTCGGCTTCTGGGTCCAAAAGTTGCTTCTTCAAAACTTTGGCCTGCTTAATATATTTTTAAAAAAATTTCAATTAGCCATAGAATCATGGCTTATAAAATTAACCCTTCTAAGAAGATCACTTGAAACTTATGCAACTATAATTAGATTTTATAAACTTCAGTCTACTATTTTTGTTACTCCATAAAATTTTAAAGCACTATTTTGATCTTATTAAGCTCTTTGTAATCTGTAGTTCCACATACTAATAGAAAGGTCAGAGTTTTTACTTCTTTTTTTCTATTTCATAAAAGCATAAACAAAGATTGTGCTGAACGGGCCCATTTATCTCTTGTACATACAAATATGTCTCATTTGTTGTTTCTATGTATCGATCATGCTCTTCACAGTACGAATGGATGCAAAAGGATATGGCTTCTGTTGATCGGTCTAAAACTCCTTGGCTAATTTTTACGGGGTAAGCTTGTATTTTCTGCGCATACTAAAAAACTATTAGGGCGTTTTGGAACACAGACCAACTTTTACTATAGTATTTTCTATCACAAAGTTTGTTGAAACTACAATGTTCCAAGTGCATTCCCAAACGCCCGAAGTGCTTGATCAATTTTTTATTAAATTGGCGTTGTGTTTGTGTTGTTAAACAATGCAGGCACAGACCTATGTATACCTCCTCACCTCTATTGTTTGGCACTGGCAAAGATTTTGTCAAAGAAGTTGAACCATTACTACTGGCCAACAAAGTAATATATATATATTTTTTTTCTTTCTTTTATGGTGTCTACATAGTACTGAGATATTAACTGTTAAAAAAACTTGAAACAGGTTGATTTGGTTTTATTTGGTCATGTCCACAACTACGAGAGGACCTGCTCGGTTTATAGGAATTCATGCTTGGCAATGCCTAAAAAAGATGAAAGTGGGATTGACACATATGATCATAACAATTATACTGCACCAGTGCACGCAGTTATCGGCATGGCTGGCTTCAAACTCGACAAGTTCCCGGATTCTGTAAACCTCTCTCTCTCTCTCTCTCTCTCTCTCTCTCATATAAAAATGTTTTGAATTTGGTGGTGGTAAACATTTATTTACAGGTACACAACACTTGGAGCTTAATAAGGATATCAGAGTATGGCTATTTTAGAGCGCATGCAACAAAAGAAGAACTGAAATTAGAGGTTATTATATAGAGTCAACATCATTCCAATAAGGAACATTGCTAAAACACAAAACAGAGATTTTTGGCGCAAAAGTTTCTGTATTCTTCTTGCATCTGTAGATTTTTTTTAGCATTGTTTCATACTAATTCCTCTTCTTTTTTTTCCCCCTTTTCTTTTGGCAGCTTGTTAGCGCGGCTCAGAAGGTTGCGGATAGCTTCCGTATTATCAAGAAGCAAGATTCCGGCAACAGAAAGCTGAAGAAACGTTAATAGATGAAAAAGGTCCACAAAATGTGAAGATAGATATAGATGTAGAGAGAGATTGAAAGGACCTGGACCTTTCCATAAAAGCACACAAATGAGTGACTCAGTCTTGACAGAGTTGTTTGTTTTCTTTTTACAATTATAAATCTTGTTGCCATTTTTGTGCTTCTGTTCAACGCAAGTCAACAATGGCTTCTGCATCTCCATTCATAGGTAATAAAAGTCGGAATTGATCAGGTGTTCTTTACAGTCTTTACATCGACATTTTTTCCAATTCTAAGAAATCTTCTCTTAACAATGAACTTTACATATTTACATTGGGACACCAAAATAATCGAGGGGTCAAAATGGAATTTTGCATCTATTTGACCCTTCACAAAGATATTGAACTGTCTAGCATGTGCAATTTTCTTTGCTTGGATGAGAAAACAATTGTCAATTGCCCCAAACTAACTGGAAGATATTTCTACTTGCAGTTGCAGTAACAACATTGTTACTTTGCTTCCTAAGCATCTCCTGTTGTGCAGTAATATCACCCTCCTAATTTAAAACAAAATTTGAAAACGAGTAAAAATATAATAAAAAATCGTTGAAGGAAAGCTAAGCACAAAAGAACTATAACTAAGATATCATCAAGTGAATCGGGACTCACGAGTAGCAAGTAAGCACTCGCAAGAGAGAGAATTGTTGGGTACAACTCCACAACAGCCATGGCAACCTCCTCTGTAACCTGAGGGACCTGCACTGGTTTAATAGTCAACTGATTTGCACCGAAACTTTACATTTTTTTTTTCTTTTCTTAATATAAACAATCATTTTTGGAAGTAGAAGAAATTTTTATTCGAAGATGTGGAAGAATTTCCACTAAAGAGGCACACACATGCACTCAATCTCATTAATGACAATACGCAATAATTGTTGGCTCAACAAATTGAAAGCTTAAGCTTCCCCAAGGTGCATGAAGATGTTCTGTCTTTGTCCATGAACAGTTTTAAAATGTGCATGCACACACACACACACATACATATTTGATGAAAATACGCAATAATTGTTGGCTCAACAAATTGAAAGCTTAAGCTTCCTCAAGGTACATGAAGATGCTCAGTCTTTGTCCATAAACAGCTTTAAAGTGTGTGTGTTGTACCTGCATTAGCTGAATGGCGAATAAATCATTGACTGTCATCTTATCCAGGTCTTCGCACTTTCGGATGAATTCATTAAAAGGTGGGCAGACCCTAGTGTGTTTATGCATTTCCTCAGGAATCTGCGATTTGTAGTATTGAGTTATCGCATGGGTAAGATGGCCATACTTCTTCAATGTGTCACTTAAGCCTGAGGTTCTCTGCACATCAAATCCCTCCAGTATCTCTGTCGTAAAACAGCTGCACAATTGAGATCGTCACAAAAAATGTCGAAGGAATCAAAAGCAACTTTTTTTGCAAACATTCACAATTAAGATGGATTCTTTCAACAGAGGAAAGGGCGGGAGTGCTGAGGTGCAACCCAAGCGAGGAGAAAGATAAGAAGACAAGGCATATTTAATTTGTATACAAAAAAGTATCAAGGAGATGGGACTTTTTTTTGGTAGAATCAAGAAGAAAGACTTGTTTATTCAATAATATAGCAAAAAGAAATGTCTTCCCTAACAATATCTAAAATGATGCTTACGCTGTTTTAATGCTTTCTGCTGCTTCAGAATAATTTGGGTCCCCTTCCACAAGATATATCAGCTTCTTAAGTCCACATCTCTAGCAAAATGCCAAAAAGAAACAAAATACTGTTAGGTCTTACACTAGGAATAACTTCTAAATGAAGATGAATTGCCAAGTTGGACTATACTTCAAGAGGGAAAAAAAAAAGTGTTATGAACTTCATGAGAATTAATACCAGAAGCCTCAATTTTTGATCCCTGTAGCGATTATCTCTTATTGAAGTGCGCAAGTCGTCAACTTTCTTCCTCTCAACAATAAAATCAAGTACATACTCCCTACCAAGATATTTATGGCGAGCTATCCAAATTCCGTCTCCAACCGGCAAACGCCTAACCTATAAAGTAGCAAACGTGTGAATTGTTGATGGGAAGAAACGATACTTCTCAGCAACTACAAGACTAAGTGACAGTACAAATATTCATACAAGTTATATGGAGTGACAAGAAAAACTAGTAGACAATGGATTCAATGAACTTACCTCTATTTTAATTTTGAATTGATTGCAAATGCTCTCGATGATTTTGGTAGACCGTGAGCTGAAAACCACCACACGTACCAACAAAATCAATCGAGAAAAAGAAAGAGTGAGTGTGTCTTACAATGGCATATAAAATGTAACGTAATCAAAATAAATGACTAAATCTAATACAAGACCATTGTAATGACAAGATAGATAAGTCAAAGTCTTGACAAATTGATCACTTACCCCTTATTGGCAAATTGCTCTCGATTATCCAGTATCAAGACCACTTCATACACATCTTCAAAAATCTCACCAAAGCTTAGAGGTGGCATAGATAAGATATTGAGTCCCACTTCTTGGCCATCTGAACTTGATTTTTGTGCCTGAAAATCCCAAAAGAACTCGATAAGAAAATCTAGCAAGAAGAAGTTCAACAAATCCAACTTTGCATTATTTTTTTAATAACAAACTTAGCTAAAGAACAATGCAAAAAGGTATATACTTTTTCAACCTAATAAAAAGGATTATAAACACACCTCACATAAATGTTCTTTGTAAACATCTATTATAAGAATATTGGCATTCTTATTGAGTCCTTGTCATTTTAAGAGGTACAATACTTCAAAAATAAAAGTGATTGCAAGACTTTAAAAAACTTAAAAATATAAATTAGAAATAATTGTGTTTGTTTAAATCTCTAGTAGAACTTAATCACTAACAAATGCATTAAAGAGAGAGAGAGAGAAAAAAAACAACAACAAACAAACAAAAAAAGCGTGGTGTGCCACTTAAGAAAATAAAAACATAGTGTGCTAACCGAACGAGTGCTTCCAGACAAAGAGCAAGCTTTTAAGACATAAGAGTTTGGAGTCGAATCAACAGAACTAAGATTCTTCCTCGTATGTCCAACACGCTGAGATGAGCCCCTTGCATGACCTAGCCATTAAAAAGGTAATCTAGTTTATGGAGGATTTAAATTGTTTTGGTTGGGACTTGGGATTATACAAGTGTCATCCAAAGCCACATAAAGTTTTACCATTTGCATCAAAAGGATTTGATATTGTAGGACATTCATTTCTTGTAGTTTGAGACCCTGAACCATAAACATCATCTTCTCGAAGATGACATAAGATAGATAGCCAGGGTGAACCTGTGTCCTTGTTACCATCAGTTTTTGAAACTTCGTTGTAAGCTTGGAAAATTCGATCCCTTGAATAACCCATTTTCATGAGCTACAAGATAAAAGAGCATAATTTAGGGAAAAATATCACAAAGAAATCAACTTTTGAAGAAAAAGAAAGAAAACATTACAAAGGCCAAAATCAAAAAAGTGTAATGAACACAAAGAATGGTAACTACAGTTGGACTCCATCAAAGTCTTAATACTTAAGTTAGAATTCACAATTACGTCAACAAATCTTGTCAACGTGCTGATGGACACATCGTTTGTGCAATACCATAAACATAAAACTGACGAATGTATTAGAAAGAAAGAAAATGATGCACATCTAATCAAAAATTCAAGTTAGGAAGTGTGTCCACAATGACCTAAGAAGAAGCTGAAAAAGTGCTGATGGGAAACCATTCACAATTTTCTAGAAAGAAACTTTAAAAAAAATAGAATCCAAGTGCAACTGTGCAAGTATACCCGCTCGAGATATTCAGGATCCATTGGTTTCTGTTTTCTTGAATCGACAGGAGACGCCATCACTTCTACATCAGAGTCTGGCTGCACAAGCTCAAGATCTGACACATTGTGTGTTCCTTGATCGCACAGCCCTTCAGAAGTGGAAGCATCCTTCGATGGATAAGGCAAACCAGATCTTGCTATACACTCACGTGCTGCCTCTTTACCTTCTTGAGTGAGCATATACCTGTAGTTTGTTCTAGAATTAAATACCAACTAATATTTCAAAATTGCAATATTCTTCTAAATAAAAGATGCAGAAAGACAAGAACAGTTTCAAGAAAAAATATATACGAATCGATAAAAAAAGAGTCATACTTTGCTGGGCAGCTTGATTTAACAACAAGCCCCTTGGTTATTAGCGTCTTCATAGAAGTCCATCCACTATACCACTCCCTCGGTGAACTTCCAAATGACCCTGGCTTTCCTTTTCCCAGTTCTGGCCTATGGACAAACAAAAAAACCAAGCTCAAAAAACAAGCGAACATCCAAATTCAACACCACTTGCAAAAAATATTCAGGTAACTATTTTTAAAAAAATAAAAAAACATACGCAATTGGCACCCGAGAGAGCCCACTTGCTTCAGCCGCATCGATAAGCTCGTGTTTACGCATAAATTCATTCCCGTTTTCAATTCCCCTATAGAAAAGTTATATTTACCTCGTTAGACTTTGACAAAAGTACAAAACCAATCTACAAAAACGTACTTAGGTACATCAAAGTAAATATCATATACCTATAGAGGGTGATCAGTAGTGCATATGCAACTGAGTTCTTTTGTGGCAAATATCGCCTAGCTCCTTTGGTTTTCTTGCCTAAAATTTATTGCAAAATTGAAAAGAATTAATTAACCATGTAAAGATTTGAAGCCATATGATTAGCAAAAGTACCTTTTTCGGTCAAGTCCTCTGGCTCAGCAACGCTCGAATCAGCCTTGAAGAACCCTTGCATAAGCTTCAGAATCCATTTTCCAGCTCCTCTACATTAAACTCGCAAAAATTTAATCCCCAACAAACAAGAACATAGTATAAAAAACATAAAAACGACATCAAAACACAAGCAACGACAACTGTTGAAAATTATATTCCCATATCGCAAAAATCCAAAAAAAAAAAATGTATGATTTGCATCCCAAGATTTTCCCCAAACATATTAAAAATAGAATGAAAAACATTAAAAAAAAAAAAAAAAATCAATGACAACAATCTGGAGAAAAAAAAAATCCTCTTTTTTTTACGATTCGCTTTCCAAATTTATTCCTTTTCAAACGAAACATAATAACAATATCAAACCTCAATTATAAAGAATTCAAATTTTCAAAACATCACCGAGAAATGCGAAATCTTCTATGGAGAACGAGAACTCACTTGATTTGGGAGAACTCTTTGACGGTTTTAATTGGGTATTTGGAACTACAGAGATTGGAATAAGCCTTGGAGAGAGTCTTTTCGATGTTTTCGGAGATTCCTTTGGCGCGTTGATCGGCCATCTCCTGCCATTTCTTGAGCATGTACTCCGCCAGCTCTTCGTTCTCCGGGCATTTCACCGCAAGCTTCCTCCTTTCCATGTCTGTCAGTCTCGATTCGCTCGGTTGAGCGTCAGGGTTCCATCAATTCATGATCTTTGGAGAGAGAGAGGAAGGAGAGAGAGAGAGAGAGAGTTGTCTCAGAGATGAGAGTTTTGATTTGCAGAGAGAAGTGAGAGGAAGAAGCGAAGTCCCGCCAGGCTTGTTGGAACTTGGGGAGTTTGAAGTAGTGGGCCTATTAACTGGGTCTGCAGAAGTTGGCCGACCAGAATAAGGTTGGGCTCTTTACATAAATGCCTACATAAAAAGGTCAACAAAGAATTGATCTAATTATATTTATTAAATTAAAATATAACTCTAATTTATAAAAATTTTATAAATATCTTATAATGATATCATTAAAATTATTTATATGTAATTATATAGTACAATATATAATATCATTAAGATAATTACTATATTATTAAAGACATTTTTAAGATATTTTGAATATTGTGTTAAATTTTAATTTCATAACAATAATTGAAACACATATTGTAATTTTTTTTTAAAAAAAAGAAAAAATTATAATACGTGGTCAAATTATTGTTATGAAATTAAAATCTAACACAATATTTAAAATATCTTAAAAATATATTTAATGACATAATAATTATTTTAATAATATTATATGTTGTACTATATAATTACATAATAATAATTTTAATGATATCATTTTAGGACATTTGTAGAATTTTTATAAATTAAAGCTATATTTTAATTCAATAAACATAATTGGCCCAGTTGTGTCATTAACCCCAAAAATTAAACTTTAAACTTGGATTGATTTACTATAAAAATTATATAATCTGTGCATGTTTTAAAAAGTGAATTAATATATGTTTTCATTATGCAAATGTCACTTATGTGTCTCTTTTTTAAAATTTCATATATTTAGAATCCTAAAATATCTTCTAATTAAATATTATCATGTATTTAAATTGTTATAACAAATTTTCTTATTTTTTGAATAGTTAAATTAGGGAAAAAATATAATGCATTATCATTATCAGCTGAAGTCTTAAAAAAATGAAATGAATGTCATTGAGCATCATTATCATTGCGTATCATTAACTTAATGATATAACAATTATATAACCTATAAGATGCACAAAAAGACTTAATAAGTACTATATCATTAATTTAATTATATATCACAAAAAAATAAGAAATTTCATTCACTTAAAGTCTTAAGAAATGAATGTCATTGCGTATCATTATCATTATGTATCATTAACTTAATGATATATCAATTATATAACTAGTGAGACACATAAAAAGACTTAATAATACTGTGTCATTAATTTAATTACAACACTTTAATTTCAATTTGTTAGTTAAACTATATCATTAATTTAATTACAATACCCTAATTCCAATTTGTCGGTAAATCCAAGTTGTCGATAAAAAAATTTCATCTTTTTAAATAATTTTAAAATCGTTATTTTAGATACCAATTTGAATTTAAACAACAAACACCCTAATTCTATGGTTTTTTTTAAATGTAATGATATCATAATTTGTTTGAAATCTTAAATACGTATATTATAGTTATTCTAAAAAAATAAATTAAAACTAACAATATCATTATTATGGCTTTTAATGTCTTTATACATATGCATTGGGACATATAAAGAATATTCATGAACTACAGACATATGTTAATTCTATAAAAAAATATGGGCTAGATGTCTCATTAACCCTTGATCTACGCCACTAAAAAAAACTACAAATAAGGTCATGCCGCATCATCATATTATGTTATATAATACCAAATATATCTTTAAAAATTTCCAAAAAATAATCAAATAAAAAATGAAATAAAAATGAAAAAACTAGGAAATCTCGAAATTGAAGCAAGTCATTGCCTAGTCTTTAGAGTCACACGACAGCGTGAATCACCATGCGGGAGCCATGTTGGCGAGGTTTCTGATGGCGGCTTCTATGTCACCAATGATCAGTCTAGCTGTGATCTTCCTGTCGGTGGCCTTATCTCTTCTCCTCTTCTTTCTCCCAACTCCGGCGATGGTTCTAGTGACGGAAACACTAGACAAATTCTTAGTCATCTATGGTAGGGGTCGCATCAGGAGTAAGCTGCCATAGTCGTTTGTAGCAGGAGTCGCACTAGGAGAAGTTGCCAGAGTCAAGTGAGCTCGCCGGAATGCTTCATCATCTTTCTCTCTCTTATCCTCTCTCAACTACCGTCGGTTTCTTCCAAAAATTTAAACGGCCTCTCCATCGTTCTCCAAATCACTTCAACCATAAACGACGTTGGCACCGAAGCAGGGCGTAGATAGGCGTTGGTGTGTCGTCATGTCTCATGGATTTGCGACAAGGAATGAATGAAGTGAAGTTTCAGGAGATGCAATGTTACAAATCGTCGACGTCATCACGGATCGGGATGACGAAGATGTTCGGAGATCGGAGAGTGAGAGAGAAGTATGGCCAAAGAGGAGAGAGGCCATGGTTAGAAGTGAGAAAGACATAGAAAGGAGGCTAGCTAGGCATGGAGAGAGAGAAAGGGAAGGAAAAATCCCTAGTTTTAATTTGGGGGTGTTTTTGTTAGCACATAAAATAAGATTATTTGATTGTGGCATATTTTATAATAGTTTTTAGACAAGTGGCATAAATCAATCCAACTCTAAAATGAGTGGTTTATACCATAAATATCTCAATAAGCTTTGGGTCAATTTGAGAAAAACCACTTCTCTAACATAGTTTTTGGATTTTATCACTTTTATTTTTAAAAAAAATTAGAAACATACTACCTCCAATAAATATAAAGACACAAATAAGTGTATTTGTGAATGCAATTAAAACTTAAATTTAGAACTAAAACAATATAGCATATGAGAGATCTATACTACAATATGCTTTTGCTTTACACTGTAATATCTGAGAACTTTACATTGTAGCAGCTGAAAACTAATAAGTTAGAATGATATTCCTAAGTACACTTATTATTGTCCCCAAATATTTTGGGTTAGAGATAGACAAATATATATTGTCTAAGAGTATTCTGACCTTTTAGATAGAAGAATTAGAATAGATCAAGGGTAGGGAAAAAAGTGATTAAACATAATAATAGTAGTAAAAAAAAGTAATATACCACCTAATTTACCCAATAAGCTTAGTATGAGAGAAAAATAGGAGGAGCCAAATAGATAATAAATTAGTGAATTATAGCAAAACGTTTTAGAGAGAACAATAAATAGCATATCATGATAATTCGGTTCGTGACATTATTAAAAATTCAAAAATACTCTCAACTCTTTCTCCTTTTTGTCTCTCTCTTTTCTCCTTCATAGGCATTGGCGAACAGTAAATATTGTATGTTTACATGTAAATACATGTATTTGCAATAAAATACATAGATTTACTGGAATAACTCTAGCAACGTCGTTAACTGGTAAATACCATATTTATATGTACACATACGGATTTACCAAAATGATGTTGACATTGTCACCGACTCGTAAATACTATGTTTACATATAAATATATGTTTTACTAGAAAATACATAGATTTATAGAAATGGCTCCTATATCGTCACGACTGGTAAATACACGTATAAGATAGCATTGATAGAATTCTTAATTCTAGATATTCATAAATCTATATAGAATAACCATATTATAGTCCTAGGATCATACCATGCCAGATTATTAAGAAACTGAATTAGGAATAAATACATGTATCCATGGTAGGAGCTACCGGTTCTTTTGTGGAATTTTTACGATGATAGACAAACAAGATAAACAGGTTATTATCTTCCTTAATCAAATAATCTTAGTCTTCAATAAGTTCTTTCTCTTCTTGATGGGGAGAAGAGAAGCTTTAAAATGATTTGATGTCTTGGAGACTACATCCTAATAATGCCTTTATATACTTTTCCATTAGGGTCCTATAAAACCTAGTTGGGTCAGTATTGAGTATCCACTCATTAAACCTATATCGGGTTAGTAAACTATAGGCTTTTCATAAATAGACCACTTAAATTAGTCCACTATAAGTAAATAGCTATAATATAATTGTTATATTAATATGTTGCACATAAGCTAATGGGAAACTAAATTCCCCAACAAACATTTCTAAAATGGAATTCTAGATGAAATCATAAAATGAAACTATTCTGACTAGGTATCCCCTGTCATGGAATCTAAAACATATATGTAGTAAATTATCATTTCAATAAGAATAGAATTGCCCAAGAGTAACATAATACACACGTCTATTGTCAAATTTATGATCTTCACATGCATAAAGTACCACAAAATGTAGGTGTAAAAGGACGCACGTCTGCTTTATCATATATCAGTACGTTTTCTTCTAGGTTCCTTCGTAAATATTTATTTAGATTTGAGTATGCATCACTAGTGGTGGACTTCCAACTAAATATCATGATGGCAAGACATGCCCACTCATGGACCAAAAGGAAATTCAAGAAACTTAGGGAATTCATGCTTTGGCTCGGTAGGAAATTCAGGAAACTTGGGAATTTCATGTTTTGGCTCGATTGGAAATTCAGGTACCTTGGGAACTTCATGATGCTCTGGCTCTTCATGTTTTGGCTCATGCAACTTTGGAATTTCATGATACTTTGGCTCATGATGTTCCAACTCTTCATACTTTGGCTCAATAGGAACTTCATAATGCTCCGGCTCATGATGCTCTGGCTCTTCATGCTTTGGCTCAATAGGAAATTAGGGCAACTTGGGAATTTCATGATGCTCTGGCTCTTCGTGTTTTGGCTAATGCAACTTGAGAATTTCATGATGCCCTGGCTTATGGTACTCAAACTCTTCATACTTTGGCTCTATAGGAACTTCATGATGCTGTAGTTCATGATGCTCTGGCTTTTCATGTTTTGGCTTACTAGGAATTTCTTGCAACTTAGGCAACTTCATGATACTCTAACACTTTGTGTTTTGACTCATGCAACTTGGGAATTTCATGATGCTCTGGCTCATGATACTCAAACTCTTCATGCTTCGACTCTATAGGAACCTCATGATGCTCTAGGTCGTGATGCTCCGGCTCTTCATGCTTTGGCTTAATAGGAATTTCGGGTAACTTGGGAACTTCATGATGCTTTGGCTCTTCGTATTTTGGCTTGTACATCTTGGGAATTTCATGATGCTCTGACTCATGATGCTCAAACTCTTCATGCTTCCGCTCTATAGGAACTTTATGATACTCTAGCTCATGATACTCCGACTCTTCATGCTTTGGCTTAATAGGAATTTTGGGCAACATTGAACCTTCATGATGCTCTGACTCTTCGTGTTTAGGCTCATGCAACTTGGGAATTTCATGATGCTTTGGCTCAATAGAAAATTCAAGCAACTTGGGAACTTCATGTTGCTTTGGCTCTTCATGTTTTGGATCATGCAACTTGGGAACTTCATGATGCGCTGGCTCATGATGTTTCGGCTCTTCATGCTTTGGCTCATGCAACTTGGGAACTTCATGCACTGGCTCCTCATGCGTCGGTTCAACAGGAAATTTATTATGCAACTTGAAAACTTCATGCTTTGGCTTATCATTCACTTCATGATGCAACTTGGGAATGTCAAACTTTGGCTTGTCAAGGAATTCAGGCAACTTGGGAATTTCATTAGGCAGCGCAGTGAGAGGAAATGATGGAATCACTAGCTTTGGGAAAGATGGGAAAGTGGGAATTTTGGAAGCTCGGGTTTCTCTGGCAAATGATCGGTTTCAAGTAAACGATGAGCGCACACTGAGACCGTCGTGTGGCAGCTCATTGAAGAGAAAGTAAGGATCAAAATTGGTAAAAGAAATGCCGCAGGGAGGTTTTCGTAAGCCATGTTAGCAAGTTGAAGCAAATTGGAGTACGAGAACTTTTGCAGCTTGTGTAGTGGAATTTCATGTTGCTAATTCGTGCTTATATATACAGAAAGGATGTGGAAAACAGTAGAGTTTTAAATGGTGTATGGTTGGTGGGAAAATGTGTGTTTGTTCAACTTCTTAATTTCCTTTACGAGCACTTCCAAAACTATTTGTAACGACAATGAACATTTCCAAAATAATATATTACTTTTCAATTCCATTTGATTGATTCATTTATAAGGTATTGGCTTCTTAGTTAATTAAGGAAGATAATGAACAGGAATTTTTATGATTTTGAGTTGCTTGGTCAAGCTAATTAGAAGCCGATCACCTCTTTCAAAGTCAACAATTCTGATTGGCAGTTAAACAAAATTTAATAGCAGATCTTCTTTTAGAGGCCATTAAGTGTGTGTCAGAGTGTGTTTAACGATGTAATTAGAACAAATAGTTAATACGATTTTATTATAACATGTGATAGCTTTATATTGTAGCATATTTTTGCTTTCTACTGTAGCAGTTGTAATAATATTTTCTGAACGATATTGTCAAACGCTATCTTAGTGTTCAAAATACATAATCACGTATAAAGGAAATGCACTTGAGGCTGACGATTTTCTTAACAAGACTTTGTCGTTCACTTTTCAAGAAACTATTGGAAAGGGGCAATGCCCTTATAAGAGTAATGCTTGAAGGCACTATGGTTGCTTATGGACAACTTCTATTTGTCACTATGGTACGAAAAGTTTCTTTTATTCATCAGTTTTAATCTTAATTTTTAATCAACTCTAAATTGTTATCTTTTTATTAACAAACAAAATTTCTTATTATTTATTAGTATGAAAATTTTTTAACAAGTATTAATAAAAAGAATGAGAAGTGACACTTAGAATTGATACAAAAACTTAGAATTAAGTTTGTTGTCCTTAACATTATTCTTTTGAAAACAGCTTCTAATGATTGTCAAAATGGAGGTGCAGAGGCAAGGGATCGTAGAGGTTTTTTTTTTTCCTTTTTTTTTTTTAAAGAAAAACACCTTGTTGCTATTTAGGATCATAATTGGCTGATAGCGCTACATTATTATAAGCGGGTTTTGGGCAAAGCTTATGCTAGATTTTTCTGTTGCGATTGGGTAAGAAGAGTTTTGAGGTTTAACAATTGTTTTTCCCCCCTCTTATAATCTCTCCAACTCGCAAGAGCAAACAACCAAAGAGCAACCTCTTTAGTCCATTGCTCATTTAATAAATTAGGAGTTTATAGTACAATCTGTTTAAAAACACCAGTTCGATCTAACTTTTTCCAGTTCAAAACTGGTTTTACTACTTGATAAATGGAGGCGTTTGTTCGCTCCACAGGCTACTTATAGTTTTTTTCTTCTTAGCTTGAAGTACTTGTTGTAGGATCTTTTGTAAAATAGTGGTATTTAATTACCTTGTTAAATTAAATGTTATGTTTGGAATGTACCATATGCTGTAAATTTACTGGGAACAGTTGTTCTAATTATGGATGTGTATAAAAAGATCTTGCACTTCTTCAGTTTTGTAAGAAACATTAAGCCTAATTTTTGGTATTTATTTTATATTACAGTTGTTTTTATAAAATGCATAATAGTTGAACTACACTAGAAAGATACTAAGTTATAAAATTTAAAAAAAAATCAATATATGCGCGCACAAAAACATGCACGTCTGAGTTAAAATAGCGTTCCAGAAACACTATAAAAGTTTGCAATATTCATTTTAGCGTAAAAAATAGCACCAAAAATGCTATCAAGGAGTAGGACGTTTATTGTTGTGAATGTTATAGCGTTTCAACAACTACAATGGATATGCTATAATAACTGTTGCAGCCCCCAGTCCAGTTAGTCGGGATGACTCCCCCTCTTCGGGAGTCGTTGTCGGGTCCCTTCATCATACGCAGCCGCACGTGGTGTTGATCCGTCGTCATTTCTTGGTAAGCAACAACAATAACTTTTTTGCATGCCAGCCTTATTTGTTGTGGTTATTATTCTAATGCTTTAAATTTTGCTATTTGCAATGTATTTCAATTTTTTTTATATTTTTATTGCATTTTGCAAAATTTTGCTCTATTATTTAAACGTCTGACATTCTTAAAATTTTGCTATAATATGCCCAATTCCCTAGTGTCATGTGCCCACCTTCGTGGGTTTTTCAACACAAACAAACAAACAAACAATTCAAACGAAGAACATGAGAAAACCAACTGAAAAATGTTCAAACTCATTGTGCAGAACGAACGAGAAAGGTGTTATATTCACATGGAAGATGCAATATATGCAGCAACCACCATCACATGAGAAATATGAAACTCCAATTCTAAGCTGTAACGTAAGTTCTTCACAAATGTACAAAATGCAAACACACCAAAACGCAATTCTTATCAAAATCATGCTCCAAAATTTTTATATAAACCGCCACAGCATCAATTTATAGTATACACCCAAAAAAAATCACATGAAAAGACACAAAAAATATAACATAGAGAAATGGCAAGGTTAAGTCCAAGTGTCATGGTTTTGGCAATCTGGGCAATGATGATTTTTGGTGAATATGTAGTCCTTTATGGCCAGGCTGCAGCTTGCCAAGGTGACATGCAGGGGCTGATCACACAGTGCGCGGTTTATGTCCAAAAGGGCACCCCAATGGCTGACCCCTCAGCCACATGCTGCGCGGCAGTGAAGACCGTGGACATTCCATGTGTGTGCCAACAAATCACTAAAGAAGTCGAAATGATGGTGGACATGAACAAGGTCTTTCATCTTGCTTCCTACTGTGGCCGGCCTCTTGCCCATGGAACCAAGTGTGGAAGTAAGTGGATCATTTCTACCAGTATACTATAAATACAATTTTCTCGGTCACATAAAAAACTATATACAGCATGTTTGAGCATCGCTATTTATCATTGATCGTGAGTGATATATCACTGCATGTGTGTTAATAAAAGAAACATTAAATGATTAAAATAAAAGAATTGAGTACTTCCATAATATTATATGACAGTTTATAACACTATTACCTAACCATCACAATGATAAAAAGTAAAAGAATTAAAGTCTCATTCTACATATGATTAATTGCTACAGTTTTTAATTATATAGAAAATGGTGATTTAAGTTTGTAATGCATTTTGTATATATCTTTATGCAGGTTCTATAGTTCCATGAGGATGGTTGAGGAGAAGCAAACTCAGAGTTTCAAGGGGAGAATCAGTGCTGACATAAAGCTTTAGTATGCTTTGAATATATAATGTACTACAATATTACTATTAATAATAATGACTTGTTTCTACTCTTCAAAAATGAATTGGAAGCCATAAATTATTCATCTGTTACTTTTCTTTGGCGAGCTTGTTTATATATTTACCATCTATGTATACATGTTGTTTTACCTATATTTTAGTAGGCGTCTCATATCTATAATTAACAATAAAAAGAATGAGTGAAATTGAAATAAAACGGAACTTGGACAATGAACATATACGAGTTAGAATTCCAATTAATTATAATTAAGATTATGGCTTTAAGATCCATATTAAAGAAGAGATCTTCATGATTTTCTTCTCGAACATTTAAATACATGTATACTTTTAATTGTAACAAAGGTCTCTTTTGCTTAGGTCTTTTTTTTCATTTATATGCCTACAAGTACATGGACTATTTGAATAGGAAACTCTTTATCCCAACAAACCTTTTTTGTTTTTGCTACTGCCCAATAAAACCATCAATTCAAACTTAAAAGGAGAAAATCAAACACAACAAAAACAGAGAAAAAAGCAAAGAAAACAGGGGAAACAGAGCAAAATATCAGGGGAAATCAAGAAAAACAGAGGAATCAGAGCAAAACAATGATTTACAAATGTACTTCAAAAAGGCTCAAATTGGATTAACGTAGAAAGGAAAAAAGTAAAGGGCTCTTTGATAAATTATGCCTATGTTATATTTTGGTTTTTCTGTATGTTTATTTTTGGAGCAAAACTTAGGCCTTTTTTTTTTTTTGCAAGGCAACATGGCATTGCCCATAAGTTATGATATATGTGTATATATATATATATACACACACATATATTATTGATAAGACATGTAATTGTGTATAACGTTCTATTACCATAAATTGATGCCAAATTATAAATGTATTTATGTAAGGAGTTTTTAAAGTATAGTTTGCAAAATCCCTTTTTTTTTAATAAATAGAATGGCCTTTCGACGAATTTATAATTCCTGGTAAGAACACAATCTTTAATAGAAGGCCCTTTTATCAATTTCGTTTCTTTGTATATTGGCATAATACTCCACAGCCAAAAATAAAAAAAAAAATTGTTGGCGTTTTTGGAAGTTTATAAGTCAAGTAGGATTTAAGTTCTTCCCAACAAAAAAAAAAATTTGTATCTTTTTTTTTTTCTTTCTTATACGCCCTTTATTAGTACACAAATTTAAGTTCCTTTCTCTGGTTAACAAAGAGACTACACCTTTAACAAACGAAACAAAAATCAATTCTCACAAAAAAAAAAATACAAAGAGAATATCAGTTATAAAAATGCACAAAATTAAGACAAGCTAAAGGCTCCGCAAAAGACATCTCATTGAATTGCTCAAAATCCATATACACTAATTTTTTTAAATGTAATATATATACCTTAAAATACAAAAATTCAATATATATATATATGTATATATACACCTAATACCAATAAGAGCTCATCACTCACCACCTCAAAAGCAAACTACAAGGAGATTGATCATCAACTAGGAAAAAAATATATAAAAAGCAGAAATGGTTTAGTCTAACATGATCATGATGATTATGGCTATTTCCACCACCATCGGAATTCTATTCTCCGGCGATAAGAACGTGGCCTTAGGATGTACCGGCGGCGTGCGTGGACTAGCGACGAATTGCTTTTTTATATCTCCAAAAGCTTCTGCCGTCGTTACCCTCACTGCCGAAGCTGCCATTCCCAATGCCAAACATTCAGTTGCCGAGTTTTGAGCCATCCGCCAAGTGCTGCCAGTCTTTCAACAAGACCGATATTCCCTGCGTCTGTCGGTACATGCCCGCCCAGATCTCGAACAGGCTTAACATGTCAAGATTCGTCAGCGTCTTGGCTTATTGCGGAAAGATTCTCCCTAGGGGAATCCAGTGTGGAAGTAAGCAAAACTAGTTACTTAATCAATTGGTTTTTATAATAATTATGTGACATAACAATTTAAGAAAGATGTTACATCCAAAATTGAGATGCAACATACACTGGTGCTATCTTAAATTGACGTTTTTGGAGTTATATGTTTTACTGAATATTTTAGTTGTTTTTCTTTTTTTTTTTTGGGGAGCAGATTGTACAGTTCCATGAAGTTTGGTTGATGATCATAATTACCAGCCTACATGAAAAGTGGTGTGACACATAGTTGATGTTGTCTTGTTGGAGAAATAATAATTGATTGATCTTCCATGTCTGCAGATATTAAGATGTAAATGAAATTAAGAAACATCTTGTTAATAATGAGGAAGTTTCTGTTCGAGGTATGTAATTTATAGTTGATTTTTGGGCTGTATCTTGTTTTCCTTTGCTTTTTTTTTTTTCTCTATCATATGTCTTAAGTACTATTTATAGATTCTTCTTTTGGAAAAGAAAATCTCTATTTACTAGTTTTTTATATTTACTATAGTTTTCTTTTTTTGGATAAAGTCATATAATTAAGTATCTAATTATCCACTCAACAACGCTATATTGGAATATACCTATGGTCCTTGAATCATGATTTTTCTTCAGTACTTCAGACAATAAATTGCAAACTATAAATCCTTAAAAGGCAGATCATGAGATGGACTTTTTATATAGTAGGCATATACTAGACATTATTTTACTATAAGTAGGCAATGTAGTTGTTGATGTTCTCAGATGGCTCAACACTACGTGCAATTGCGCAGAATGATTGGACTTCCTGCTTTGTCTTGAACTTAGTTGGTTTGCTCGAACCTGCAAAATGAAAGAAGTAGAATGCCTCGGAGTAGTGAGACGCCAATGTAGTGTCTGCTTAGGGCTCTTCGACGTTGAAGTTAGTAGTCTGAATAAGGTAAGAACTAAGAGAGAAGATATAGATGTGACTTTAGATATGATATAGATCAAGTTTCACCTATAGTCTGTTCGTTGTACGGTTTCCCGAGGCTAGATGACAGGGTGTTATAATCCTCATAAATGAGAGATTTCCCAGTGAAAGGTTGAGATGGTGCCATGTGGTAGGTCAACGTTCATTCTCCGTAGCTGGTTGTTGTGGTTTTGCCAAGGGTCATTTTACTCGGGTTAGGGTTGAGCAGGTCAAGAACACATGTACGTGACCATCGGGCCATTTCGGTTAGTCGTGGTCAGGATGGCAAGAATGTCAGTGGATGGTTTGGCAGCTAAGAGTGGTTTCGCTATTGCTCTATTCTCGATGACGTTTGCCGAATAGGAGTGCTTGGCAACCCCGTCCAGGCACACAACCACCAGTTGTTTTTCATCTTAAAGAGCAAAAATTCTACAATGAAAAAAAAAAATGATCATGTTTTTGACGTTAAATGACGGGAAACTTTGACATCACAAACGAAATGTCGTTTCTCCATGTGAATGGCAGTAACTATTATTATTATTATTATTATTCTCACCTTGACGCCTCAACTTAAGAGTTTTTTTTTTTCTTAATTTGTCATCTGACTTTAAAAACGTTTATTTTGTTTTCTAAATTTTGAATAAGTCTCACTTAACCAATTTTATTAGAAAGTCTGTTTAAACAAAAAAAAAATTGAGGTTACTTGGTCTTATTTTGTTTGTTCTGAACATAAATTCTAAAAAAAAAAAAGTTAAGTAAGGTTAATTCTTATCTTTTTTTCGTTAGTTTTTAATTAAAATTCCAACATAATAGGTCAAATGAAGACTAATTCATAATTTAATAGACAAAGTGAAAATTTTTAAAAACCAGTGAGCAAAATAAAAAATGACCCTAAAGTAATTTTCACCTGCGACGTCCCATTAATGTGCCGAGTTTTGTTTTTTTTTGGTTTTTTGTTTTTTGTTTTTTTGGTGCTGAAATGGGCCGAGTACTCGATCATCCTTTCTAGAACTCAAAAATATCTAGCAGCATTTAATCATACAAGATTTATAACTAAAATCACCGTAAGATCAGCCACCAAGTCTCCCCTTGACCGTTGATCTTTCCCTACCAACCATTGCTTGGTCTACTAGACTTCTGAAACTCATCTTCTGAAACAGAGACGCCTTTTTCCAAGATCTGGAGACAGTAAGTACCAAGAGTTTATGCTTTTTATTTATCTATTTATCTATCTATCTATTTTTTTTTTTTTTCTGTTTCTCTTTTCTTTTTATCTTTCATGGTTTGCTCAGTCTCTTGATGATAATATAGCTGCTGTCAGTCCTTGGTTCTGTGGAGTGGTTTTAGTTGATCCCATGTGATGATCATGAAAAAATTATGATCAGGCTATAGTCTTTGTAATATAAAGCTTTCTGGGTTTCAAAAATTCTTTGATTTTTGTTTAAGGAAGTTATGAGTTCTTTCCTTTTTCCAACTTTTATTTAAGGAATCTAGTTTTCGATAAATCCATGAGAGAGAGAGACCGAGGGGCATCAAAGTAGCTTAGTAGGCCTGATTTAATACTAATTACGAGACAAGCACTCCTATTTGAGTCTAACTCTATGTATTGAAACGTGGTAACTTACAAAACAAAAAGTCTCAGTTTAAAAAATATATTACATGCTAGATTAGAGTTAGTCCACATGTTAATGAGTTGTAGGATTTTAGCCCTATAAAAATAAGAAGAATTTTTCTAGACACCGATGCTGATGAGGGATGTCAGTTATTACCGATATATGAAGATGTGTCATGGAATTTTTTTTTTTTAACACTATCACAAAATACTCAATTTTAGAAAGTAAGTGAGAGTACTTTTATGCCGAAATCTAAAAAAGAAGAAGAAGAAAGAAAGAAAGAAAGAAAGAAAGAAAGAAAATGAGTGTTCTTTACATCATTGGACAACATGGAGCTCTAATTCTTAACCTTATTTTTAGTCAATCACTAGGGAAAATTTTTGGTGCATTACTTTGTTCTGATATTGCAATTTTTCTGGTAGTTGGACAAAAATAATAACTTTAGTTCAAGGGTGGGAATGGCATTAGTATCAGGAGCAAGGTCTTCGCTAAATCCGAACGCCCCTCTCTTTGTGCCCGCTGCGCTGCGCCAAGTGGAAGATTTCTCTCCTGAATGGTGGGAGTTGGTGAAGACTTCGACGTGGTTTCGCGATTACTGGCTGAGCCAGCATCAGGATGAGGATTTCGATGGCAGCGCCACCGACTATGCTGATGCTGATGATGGCAGTTTTGATGCCGCTGATATGCTGCCAGATGATTTTGATCTAGGTTTCGATGAAGAGTTCTGTAGCCTAGATATTGGTATAGAGGAACCTTCCTTGTTATTTGAGGCTAAAGGACAGACAGATAACTCCCTTGCTGCTGAAAAAGTTGGAAGTAGGCCTCTTAATGGTAAGCTTAGAATTTGATTTTTTGATTGTTATATATTTTTAAAACCAGAGAGAATAGATATAAATGAGATAGATTAGCAGAACTAACAGAAATTAGATGGTATAAAGAGTGTGAAGGGAGAATCCTAGAAAGAAACAAGAACTCAAAGGGAGGGATAACAAATCGCAATATTCATTTATCGACCTAAGTCCGAATTGAAAATACAATCACTAGGCCTATTTACAGAGAACTAAAACATGAGAAGAAAAACCCAACTTAGTAATGAGCTAAACTTAACTAAATCCTAAATTATTCTAATTGATAAATATATATTCTAGATTCCTAATGTCTATATTTTCTTGCTCTTCATCAATGCTCTCTTTGTCGCTCAACAAGCTCTTATTTGCAACATAGAATGCTTGTTATCTGAAAGAGCTCAAAAATAGTAATAAATTCAATTGCCATTTTGTTTTCCCATGAAATAGAATTTATTAGCATATCTGAAGTCCTTGTTTCTGTACTAGGTCTAAAAATGGATGCCAAAGCAATCTTGAAGAGCTTGACCATTCCAAAACCTTCAAACGAAAGGGGTCCCTTGTCACCTGCAGGGCCTGCAAAGTACCGCGAGAAGCCAACTCAGAATGTGAGCCCTAAATCCACCCCGCGACGGATTTTCCAGCCCCGCTGAAAGTTGGGCAGTGTCACTTGTAAACAGTCCTTGCAAGAGCAGCTTTAGTCTCTACTTAAATAAGTTAGGATGTGTATATAACAAATTTGTGACTTTGTGTCATCTTGTGATCGTTGATCTTTGCTGGGTCTTTCTGCTAATTAGTGTAATCCAAGCTTTGCTGTTTGGAGTAGTAGTTTAAATGGAAGAGTGTGTGCGGGGTTTATGTTTATCTTTGATTGCTTGAATAACAGTTGTAGCTGAAGTTTGGCAAAGAGGAAGAATAAAATGAGAATCTCAGTAACTATATAACGATCTCGATCTGGTTTGTACTGTGTTTTTCTTGGATTGTTGTGTTTTAAAAAATTGTTACACCTATTTTGATTGGTATATTTGCTTCTAAATTTACCATGAAAGTTCCCATAAGAAGCTAGCAATGGCATACGTTCTTGCAAGAACAAGTGGACCTAAAGAGTTCTGATTGCAGACTGTTAGAGGTAGAGATGTTCTACATGTAGTCAACGCAAATTGTGTCCGATAAGCCCAAGTCACTAATGGTCATTGGGTCATCGTAAGCCCCTCTTGCAAGCCTTTCTTGGCCTACAAGCAAAGCCTCAAGCACTCTCTCCAGGTGGATTTCCATTTCCAAAAAAAAAAAAAAAAGGTCGAGATCTTCTACAGATGATCCATACAAATTGTTTCCATAAACCCCAAATTACTAATGGTTTAATGGGCCATCACAGGCCCCTCTTGCAAGCCTTTCTTGGTCTACTAAAAAAGCCTCATTGAGGTGAACCACTATTAATCTTACATATTTTACTTGTTTGTATTTCTTTTGTGATTTATTGCTATCAATAGTTAAAAAAATAAAGACGTCTAGTTCTTAATACTAGCTACCATGGTCTATTTTTTATATCTCCATGTTCTTGTCTTTACCTACAAGTTTGTTCCTTCCCTACTACCAGTTGTGTTGATGGTGTAGCAGTGAACGATGACCTACTAAGATTCTTTCACCTAACACTCTAAGATCAATTCCTAATGTCCGTAGTGAAGCTGGAATTATGCCTATCAACAATCTACCCAAGATGGCTTAAGTTGATGTGAAGTTGGACTCCCTAGATGCCAATCGAGAAAAGTACGAGTCTAGTTCTTTTCCGTTTCACATAAGGTCGCAATGGATTGTCAAGTGTTGGGGGCATGATAATACCACTTCCCTCCTTTTTTATTAGGAAAAAACAAAAGTTGGTTCCTTCCCCTCCCATGTTGTCCTCAATCATGTTATACAAGATAAGAATGAAGAACAAAATCACTCTATTTTTGGAGGAGAATAATATTATGACATGGCCATGAATATTCCGAAGACAAAGATCATATAATAATCTTAAACTGAGCCTCATTAATCTTAATCACGACGAAATATGCGCTTACTTTGACTATATCATTTTAGTTGCCATAATCATTCAGTCTTTTCCATATGACCGTTGTCATGTTGGTTTACATTCATTCACACAATTGAAAGCAAAATCAAGCATTTTTCTAATATTAAAGAAACCAAATATCGGAACAAACAAACAACCGTTTTGTGTTTTGGTTTACATTTATAAAAAATGCCTTTTTTTAGTATTGGTCGGCAAGTCCCTAAGTAAACACCGTCGGAGCTTGCTTCAAGACACAACATACCTGAAAATTGAGAGATTTTAGATTACTAATTACTCAGAAGCCAAAGCCTTCTTGTTTTTCCTCCTTTGTTTTGTTTTTGTTTTTTTTTGTGTTTTGTTTTTTGTTTTTTGTTTTTTTTTTTGTGCGTGTAAGTAGTGGTATTGAAATTAGACTGACTAACTTACATATCCCATGAAAGATTTGACCAAACTTGTTATCCTTTGGCCTTAGGTGAGGAATATTATGTTTAGGGCAAATTCTCTCATTTGATCATGTCAACTTCAAAAGGATATAAATCGGGTTTGGTTCATAAATTTAAACAGAAATTTAGATTTGTTTAATTTTTACGAAGAAAAACATTATAGCCAAAAATGTTAAACCAAAACTTTTTTGGTTGAAACCTATGAAACAAACATGTGATATTCAATCCATTCCCCTTATTAATTCATCATACAAAATCAAGATAAGTCCTCAAATCTATCCACTATTCTTTGACTATTATTTTTCTATCAATTTTTCTCTCTTACCAAACAAGGTCTTAGTCTGATCCAAAGCCTCAATATGCATGCCTTGCAACACAAACTAAGCCACAAGACCAAACCCACCGGCCTAAGCTCATTTAATTAAAAACATGTTCAAATATTACTGCCTTTTCAACATGTTCTCACACATAACAGATTCATACACTTACCATAATATATATATATAATATATATATATATATATATTTATAAAATACAACCAAAAATCTTGCTTGCAAGGAAACTCTCTTTCTTTTGGACTCCAAATCACATGTAATATTAATAAACAAGATGTCCCTGAAAAAAACATCGCTCTTTAGTCCTCATATCACGGAATCTGTCATAATCTGCATATCAAAAACTCCAAGAAGTATACTGCCACGTCCTCGCTCTTTTTTTTTCCTTTTGTTTTTTTTTTCCTCAATTATATCGTGCATTTATAAGGGCAGATGCCAAGTTCAAGGATCCTTCTACGTGTCATGAATTTTGAGATTATTTATGCCTATTGGTGTCACTTTTTGAGATGGCACTTTTGTCATTGACTGAAACCTTAAAATAATATTAACAATAAATAAAAGAACAAAATATATTGTCTATAAAACAAAAGTAAAATCGATGAAAATAACATGCCCTTTCTCCTTTTGCTTTTGGGGTTTTTTTTCCGGTCCACCCCATCTCTTGGGAAACACATTATTTCATGTGACAAGTTTAGGAAAGTTGTAATGAAAGCCTCATAGTACAATGCATGAGGTTTCATGTGCCAATGTTTCCCTAATTACTTAATTACTTGTTATAGCCGACCACTCTCTAGGAATTTGTTTTATTATTTGGAGTTAATGAACCAAAGATTATAATACTAGTATTGCAAAAATAGTATCACTTATCAAAGTTGGTGGTCTATTTTTTTTCCCCTCTTCTATACTCTATGAGGATGATTAAAACTAAAGATTTAGACTAAAATATTAACCCAAACTGCACTAGACTTGTAGAACTTTTCAATCCTTTCAAGCTTTCTCCAACTTTTTTTTGTGTCTTTTAAGCCCCACTTAGGCAGAGAGAAAAAATAATTTAATTGAGATGGAAATCTTGATTGGTGTTAGAATGTGATTCATGTGAGCTAATGATAATAAATTTTCAACTAATGTGTGCAATGAATAAATTAAACTTTTACTATTTTTGTCCTCCATAATCAAGCATTTTACCATGATTTATTCCAGGCATAAAAAGAGGTTCATCAAAATATTAATGAATGTAAAAAAATTAATAAACAAATTATAGTGGGACTCAAGTAGGAAGCCAAGATTTCATTGCTCCCGGTTTAACGGTGGCGAATGTATGAAAGTCTAATTTTTAATCCAAGAAGAGAACCAAATTCTTGGCCTCTGGTCAACTTCAAAAGTCCACCTTTGTCCAACACAAAATCTGGCATTCCAATCTTTAAAAGCCGAAAATTATTGGCCAAACTTTAGTTATTAGAACAATTAGAATGTTTTCTTCACTTATTCCATTATAAAGTAACTTTATTGTAGGCGTGGAATCCAAGTTTGTGGCATGCCTTTTTTTGGCTTCAAAATTGAGAGTGTGAAGCTCCAAAATAATTAGGTTTTACATAGACAAAAATAATGAACATTGTGGCTGAAATTTAAAAATAAACAATCCGTTTGGAAGCCGCGATGCAAAAGGTATACTACGGTTTCAATCATCATTTTAATATCAGTTTTCTCTCACATGTTATAGAGTTTTAATTCATTTTTTAAGCAGTCTAAAAATGTAGACTCGTAGTATTCATTTCTCAATAATCTACATAGAGTTTAAACTATCATAACCTTTTTTTTAGTGTTTTTTAATTATCATAACCACTTAAAGATTTTTTTTTTGCTTCTTCTTCTTTTAGTTCCATAAATTTTCCCGTGGTATGTTTTATTTTGTAATAAAATAATGAGTTCCCCTTTTTTTTTTCTTTACTTTCAATAACTTTGTCACATGAGCATGCATGAAGCATATGTGTCAAACAAAAACTTGGCATGCCATGATTGATCAACAGCCAAAAACCCAAATAGAAAATTGTAAAAAAGAATTTAATAATAGTAATTCTAACATTTCATTCCTCCATTAATAACTCTTAAAAAATGGTAAAAAGTTGCATTATTCCCCTTAACTGTGCTCTTTTGGCACTTATCCCCTATACCTTTTCCCTTCTTTTGCAATCTCCTTCATTTGTTAATTTATGCAACTGTTCAACCAAATTTATGTAATGCCTCAACCCCTATGGGCCCACCTAGCAGGACCCTGGTATACTTGAGTCTTATACTCATTATTAATACTTACTGTCTCCTTTCAGCACGTAGTTGCCCTCAGGGATTTCTTCGCATCCCCCAACACTTGAACCCAAGACTCCCCTGCTTATAAAATTCTTAAGTCCAATATTGATACCAATTGACTTTTATATATATATATATATATATATAAACATTTTAATTTCTTATGCATTTTACTATAAAACTGGCCAACAAAGGAACAATTCAAAAATGTACCAAATTATCTTAACGTATTTACCATATGGGCCTGTAATATGTGATTTAAAAGTTGTGTTGAAAACTAGAAACAAGTTGGCAAATGGTACTATTATAAAAGAATGAAAGGTATAGGTTATAATTTGCCACAAAAACTTTTTAGAGGGGTAAACGGAAAAAGACACCATAGTTGAGGGGTGTAAATGCAATTTCCCCCAAAAAATACTTCTATTAACTACATAAAAAAAAAAAAAAAGAAAAAAGAAGTGCAAAAGTGCCTTGGTGGTCCCATTAACAACCTACTTTACATGAGTTATATATTTGTCAAAGTATCCGTTGCACCTCCCCCTTGTTCTCCATTTAAATAAATCAATATTACCCCCCAAGAAATCCGTGCTCTTTACAACTAGGCTCCTCTTTGTTTCCTCTTTCTCTCTCTTAGACCAATTTCCTTAACTCAATCAAAGAGAGAGAGAGAGACAAAAACCAAAACACACGTCCATAATTTATCACAAGTTCATAACAACATTCCAATATGAATCCCGCAATTTTCGACACCAAAAAGATGGCCACTACTCCATTACTCTTCTATTCATCAAGTAGTAGTACGGCTAGTACTAGCAGCTTTAGATCAAGCGCCAGCAGCGAAGATGAGATAACCGAAAACCCGACAAAACCCTGCCCTTTCGAGCTCACAGACTCGGAATTCCCAATCCAATCAATACCCTTTTCCCAATCCTTCTCTTACAAACCCCTCGCTGTCCTCTCCGGCCATGTCAGCTCCATCTCTTGCCTGGCCTTGTGCGGCGAGTTCCTCCTCAGCGCGTCGCAAGGAAACGACATTATCGTCTGGCAACAGCCCGATTTAAGGCCTTTTACAAAGTTTGGACACGGCGAAGGATCGGTTAAAGCGCTTGTGACGGTAGGAAACAAGGTGTTCACGGCACACCAAGATAGTAGGATAAGAGTTTGGAAGGTTTCGAGGCGATTGGAGAATGTTTTCAGGCTCGTCAACACGCTTCCGACGACAAAGGACTATTTGGGAAAGTTCATGAACAAGAGCAATTACGTCCAAACTCGAAGACACCATAAGAAATTGTGGATCGAACACGCGGATTCGATATCTTGTTTGGCCATCTCGGACGGCTTGGTTTACTCCGGTTCATGGGACAAGACCTTAAAAGTGTGGAGAATTTCCGATTTCAAGTGCTTGGAATCGATAAAGGCGCACGACGACGCGGTAAACGCGGTGGTGGCGAGTAAAGGGGTTGTGTATTCGGCTTCCGCGGATGGAAAGATCAAGGCTTGGGGGAGGGAAAACCAAGCCAAGAGCAGTAGTTGTTCACATGTACTAAAGGGTATTTTGGAAGGTCACAAGGACATTTCGGTCAATTCAATCGTCATTTCCGAGGATGCGAGGTGGGTCTATGGTGGCGGTTCGGATGGTTTTGTGATGGGGTGGGAAGGGGTTAGGGATTGCTCAAGTTGGAAGTTGGTTTGTGAGAAGAAAGCTCATAAAATGGCTGTTTTGAGCATGTGTTTAGTTGGGGAGTTTTTGTGTAGTGGCTCGGCGGATAAGAGCATTGGGATATGGAAACGACAAGCGTTTGGTAAGCTTTGTAAGGTTGGGGCAATTTGTGGGCATGAAGGGCCGGTCAAGTGTTTACAAGGTTCACCAAATAATATTGGTGGTGGTTTTTTGCTCTATAGTGGAAGCTTGGACAAGAGCTTGAGAGTTTGGTGGGTTTCAAAGCACTCCAATAATGAAGAAGATCAAGATCATGTCACTACAAGAGTAAGTTCATCACAATGTGGGAAATCTATCATTTTGAACTGAGAATGGTTCAGTTTTCTTTTCTTTTTTTTTTTTTTTTTAATTAGGGATGTTATTCTTGTCCATAGTTGTGTGAGGATTAAAGAGTTAATATGGGGGGATATACAAGCATAGAGAAGGGCAGATTTCAAGCCGTTTATTATGTCATAAAATTGTTTTTGAGTTTTTTTTTTGGCTTCCTCTCGGGATACTATTCAACTTGGTTTTCATAAAGTTGAGTGTAAATTATACTAGGGGAAGTTGTGTGAATTTTAGTTCTTATTTGTTTTCTTTTTACATTGTAATCAAGTTTTTAAGGGGTTTAATCAATGAAATGAATAATTTTTTTTTTTTTTTGGTAGTTTGATGATTATATTGTCTTCTTTTTGGTATTCTTCTCAAGGACAAATCTAAACCAATAAGTAGAAGGAACCATAAGGCAGAGTTTTTGGTAGTTAACCATAAGGCAGAGTTAAGAACATGGTATTGCCTCCTAAAACAGAACATTACTGTCCCCACCAATTGTAAAAGGAAATATTCTGTTGTTCTTTAAATCCTAAGGTTCCCATTAAAAGGAAAACATTGACAACATAAACTATTGATGGGTAGATATAAGGCAAGGAATCTTTTCTTCAAGAATGTAGACAAATTTTGTCCATTTTCTTAGTGTTCCTTGCATTTTCTTTCTTTTTGTCTTCAATTCTATTTTGGGCTAGTGGGACAGGCCACGTGTCCTATGCCCATTTGCCTGTATCAGACAAGGTCCAATTCTAAAATTTTGACAGAAATCACTGCAAGAAAAATCTCCTTTTGCAATCCAACCAACTTTCCTCTCTTTTGTTATCACTTTGTTACTTGTAGTTTTATATTCATCTTCGTTTATAAATTGAATTTAAATGAACTTGGTTATAACACAAATCCTAATAATCTCTCACCCGGCTTAAAGCAGATGGGACACATGATGCTAATAATGTTTTTATAAAAAGATCAACATGGTTATCCGCCGATAAAATCTTCAGAGTTACCATATCCCCTTTACTTACATTCATAAAATTTATAAAAAAACAAAAAAAAAAACATTTTTTTACATAAATAAAAATTTGGTGTTGATTTGTGTTCTTAATATTTATCCAAATCTTTTAATCTACATAAATAAATGTATATAAATATCACTTTTTAGACTCAATAAAACATGTGAAAGTTCTTTGTCAAAAACCTAGGATATGTTTCAATAAACATGCAATAGGTCCCATCAGCATATTTTTGTCCCTCTAGAACATGTTGCGTGTTTCATCGAGACATTTTTTCCGTGCCTTTAAGACACCTTGCATGTCCGAAATTTTTTCCTCTTCTCTCTCCTTGCTGCCATAGGCTCGTCTCTCCTTGCTGCCATAGGCTCGTCTTCGACACGGGCAACATCGCCAACGGCCTAAAAAAGAAAGAAAGAAAAACTAAAAAAAAAAGCGACTACAAAACAACAACAACAACAACAACATAGAGGAATGGCAACACGCTCGTTGCCGTCCATGTGGACTCCGTTACTCCTAACATTGTCGGCAATAGATCTGGATCTGATGAGGAGGGCGACACAAAACTTAGAACTGATGAGGATGGCGGCATGAAGCTCGAAAGTAGATCAGAATCAACGACACGAGCACAAATCTGATGGACGGCGTAGCTCCAAAGCGATGGGTAATGGCAACAAAGTCGGGATGGATCTTGTCCTGCAGGTGACGTGCGAAGGGCAACAACGGGTCCAATCGGAGCTTCTCAACGGGTCCGGTGCAAAAGCAATCTTTATCTAAGCAACCTCTTCTCTGGTGCGGGCAACAGGCAATGACGTTGTGGATCTCAATTGCTAGATATCGCCGTGGAGAAGGTTGTTGCCTACAACGGTCATTGCTAGAGGATAAGCCACTTTGGCGAACTTGCTCTCAAAGAAGAAAAGAGAGAGGAGAGAGAAGGGGGAGAGAAGAGAGCAAAGAGAGGAGATGCAAGTGAGAGAAAAGGAGAGAGAATTCTTTTTATTAAAATACTATAAAAACAACTGTTAAATGGGTTTGCTGCAAAAATGGCACCCACTTTTTAGTAACTTTATTTTACGGCATAAATAAATTGAAAGGAAAAACGCGACACAAAATGTAATTTTCTCTTATTTGTGTACTTTACAAAATTAAAGACTTAAAACTTTATTTAAGAGAGAGAGAGAGGGGGAAAACATGAATAAATAATCAAATTCAAAATTCCACAACTTGTCTTGTTCCTTTGCTACACACTGGCTATATGCCACAATTTTGGCTTGACGTGACATAAATTAGTGTAACCAGATCATCAACTCTTCACCATAAATACATTAATGAGACAAAGCCCCTCTTAGAGGGAAGTTAATAACAAAAACTTAACCCCTCAGTAAGTAGATTTCTATGATTGTTTGTAGACAAGGACATATGCTTGGTCGTGCAAGACCTTACTCGTACCAATTGGTGTTACAGATGCATCATCAAACCGCAACCATTGACCATTCGCATAGCGCGCATCTGCGGTATAGTGGCCCTTTGATGGCTCTCTCCCGTGGTGAGTTATTGTAGCAACAAGTTCATATTTTCGGCCCTAAACGAAAAAAAAAAAAAAAGAAACTAAAGAAATAAGCCTAGAATACAACTTGATTAAATGGAAAAATGCAGTCACTGAAACACGACTATGGAATGATATGTTAAAAGCTAAAGAGGAAAGGAATATAAGCCAAGGAAATGGAAGACTTCTTCTAAAGGGTCTTGAGACCACCAAGATGGTGAGAATGATAGGCAAGAAACCACCAAAAGCAGTCCCAGCTCCGCAAATATATAACACTAGCAGAAGTCATATTTAAGGATGGAGAGCAGCAATTACCTCAGTAGATGAAGAAACGAGCAATTCACGGCCTAAGACCAGTTCAAGCGGAAAATGCACAGGCTTGAGCAACTTAGTGCTTCCTTGGCTTCCATAACTGAAGCGCATCAAGTGCAGTATCATTATCTTTGAAAGCAATTGGATTTTAGTTGATTTACTTGCAGTCACAACACCTCCCTGAAATGTCAAAGTACGGTAATAGATGATGCACATTGCATCATAAGATGTAAGAAAGCCATATAAGTTTTGCAAACCACACGTCTTTAGGAAGTGCAAGGCAAATACTAGTTTGCTAGCATTTTTTATAAAAATGAAAAGGAATGTGTTCATGGCTTTATAATACCTTCGCAGCTGTTGATGTTCGATAGCCCTCAAGAGTTTCCGGTGCAGAGAAGAGCTTAAGTGCATCCTCAATAGTATGTACAGCTTCAGGGTGAATGTCAAGATGGAGCAGCAGAAATGGTTGAACAGTAGCAGAAGCTCTGTTTCCTGTATAACAAAAAAAAAATGTTGATTAGACCCACACTTATATAGCACACCGCATGATTAGCAGTGTAATAGGCATGATGAAAAATGCTAATAGCAAAAGACGAAGTTCAACATTATTCGTGGACATTTGTGTGCACTAACATGCTAGGAAAACCAAAAAACACAAAATGCTAATACACCTTTTGCCTTCACGACACTTCTCAATTGTCCTCCAAATATTTCACTCAGTTTTGAAGGAACAAAACTTTGAGTTCTTGTCACTGCAGATTTGTTCTTTGGGCCAACCGTCTCCCATTCGTCATCTTCTGAAGAAGACACTAGAGATGATTTGCTCCCAACAGAGTTCTGGGGTTGTCCTTCAAGCTTGAGTAGTTCGTCATGCATTCTATCCATGACGAAGCTCAGAAACTCCTGTGCATCTTCCTGTCTGAAAACACCAAAATATTTGAGGAAATTCTAGTTAAATTATCCACATTCACATTTATTAAGCTACAATAGAACATGACCGAAACATATACGCATGCAAAGCAGACTTTTACCAAAAAATGAAGAGGCTTCCAAAGATCAATAAATGTATGCTAACTCAGCAAAACACAATCTTTTTTGTATTTATTAAAAGTTTACCAATGGAAAATTGACAACTTGAGGATCAGTTTCTAGAAACCCTATTTACAAGACAAATAACAAACACATGCAAAGGTTCACCAATATACTAGTATGTACTCATGCATGCACGGATTATTTTTAAAACTACTCCTTTTCCATGCTCAAAAGAAGGTCTAAATTCCGTTACTGTTCTATTTCTGGCCAAAAAAAAAAAAAAATACAAAAGACCAGTATATTGAAGGAAGACAAAAGAAGAAAAATACCAACATAGATAATTCACATACCTTGGCCTTCCTGATATGCCACAAGAAATATCTGGGGTAAAGTTCTTCAAAACTCCTTCAAACATGGCGGGCTTAAAGGGCTTGCCAATATCAAGGGTATCTTTCTTATTTAAGTTTGAACCACTCGGCATATCAAATTCAGAGACGAAATCCACAAATGCACTCAAGGTGGGATAGCCAGCCTGATAAGAAAGTCAATAATCAACAATGGGGGAAAACGGCCGAGAAAACTGGCAGTGTTATGAAACATTGACGTGTCATTTTTTTTTGAAGTTTATTCATAGCTGAGAATATCAGTTCCAATAAGTACGAAACACAACAGAAACATACACCACCAGTCACCGGATTACATTACTCACCATGGGGAGGTTTTGATTTCTTAGCTCCAGCAGAAGCTGAACAAACGGTGAACAGGATAGGAGAGCCTGTACCGTTGCGTTGAGAAAACACAGGTTCCCCAAGTTTATTAACCCGTGAGGAAGTAAGTGGATAGCAGGAATAACCGGCCCAATGGAGGCCTTCTTGGTGTCTTCCTTGGACAAGGGTACTGATGAATCCTCAGCACTCCCATTCAGCAATTTCAGACTCGAAAATTCGTTTGACCACCCATCTTCTTCATCCTCCAGTTCAGGCGTAGATGTTGCACCAACATCATCTTTTGGGCCCTCATTCACGCCATTGCTACCCTGGCAACCACAGGTAGCAACATGAGCATGCCCATTCTCTTTTGGTAGATTACGAACATCATGTGCTGCTTGCACATTCTTAACTACATTGTCCTTCTTTGGTGAATCCAAAGACTCAACATGTTGGGTTTTTCCCTTCTGATATTTGCTTGATGTTTCAATAGATTTAGGGTCACCCAACGGTTTCTCTGAGACAAAATTCACCGTCCCAGATTGCAGAACCTTCTTCTCTGCAGCCTTTTCAGCATTCTTAGATGACTGAATCCTAAGCAAGGACCTAGTCTCATCCTCAGTGAACGAGCCAAACACGAATACCTGCAATGCAAGAGACACGCTATTAACTTGCAAAAGGCTTGTTGAGAAAACCCCAAAAAAGATTGTTTTGATTCTTATAATGTTCCAAAAGCACCAATGAAATGGCAAAGCTGCAAATTTCTTACAAGACTGTCAAGTTTCCATCTTATAATATAGGATGGTTTCAATTCTATAATTGTTTTGATTCTTATAATGTTCCAAAAGCACCAATGAAATGGCAAAGCTGCAAATTTCTTACAAGACTGTCAAGTTTCCATCTTATAATATAGGATGGTTTCAATTCTATAATCTTTTAATTGCTCCAAAAACACCAATGAAACAGCAAAGTTGCAAATTTCTTATCAAGTGAAAGAGTTCATTATAGAATATAGAATACTTTCAATGGTTTAATTTACTAATTGTTCACAAAGAAACACCAATAAAATTGCAAAGTTGCATAGTTTCTTATCAACAAAAAGACTTCACCATAGAATACAGGATGGTTTCAATTCCCTCATCTTCTAATAGTTCCAAAAACACCTAGAATTTGTAAAGTTGCAACATTTTCTTATCAAGTAAAAGACTTCATCATAGAATATAGGATGGTTTCAATTGTCCAATCTTCCAATTGCGCCAAAAAACACCAATGAATTGCAAAGTTGCAAAATCTCTTAAACAAAGCACACAACTATAGATACATATGAGACCCATCAAATAACTAGACTTCACATCCCTAAATTAACCAAAAAACGAAATACCCATCAATCAAAATGCCAAAAATAAATAAAAAAATTAGGCAAAAAAAAAAAAAACCCACCTTGGGATTATTCATCTGGAGCGCAAAAATCCAAACTTGACAAACCCTATGGAATCAAAATGGGATTGAAAAGGTATGTTTTCCTGGTACTCTAACGGAGGAGAGAGAAAAAGGAAGGCGTCGAAATAAGACATGAAACGAGGAAGCGGAGCTGAGAGAAGGTTGGGAAGAGAAAGCATTTAACAAAGGAAACTTCTCTGTCGTTTTCCTTCTTCGCAACTCCTCTCCTTCTTCTTAATATTACAGGGCAAAACATCGACCACTGAGAATGTAATTGTGTGTATATATATACATATATATATATATATATTTGATTATATCCTTGTTGAATGGAAAAGAGAGTGAAGAAAAAGATGAGTTTGAGAAGAATCGGAAATGTATCTGGTTATCAGGGTTAGGTTTTTTCTTTTTTTCTTTTTTTTTTGTATTATTATTTTGTTTTTCCTTTTGTTTATTATTTGCATTTATTATATATATATATATATATATATATATATATATATATATATATATATATTTGAAGAGGCATTTATTCTAATGGGATTAGGATTGTGATTCCGGGCCGCCGCCATTTTCGTCTCCATGCTTACAAAATAATTTCACTTCTTTTTTAATTTTTAATTTTTAATTTTTAATTCCTTTTAACTTCAGTTCTTACTTATTGGTATTTTTCTTTTTAATTGAAAATATTAAATTGTTGTTTTTAGTTTTGATTTGCACAACATTAGTATCTTAAAATAAATAAATAAAAGTTCTTTTTTTTTTCTTGGTATGAAACTTACATGCTGCTTGGTAACAGTTCCCACCACTCAATTATGAACAGTGTAAAGCTCTCATATGTTACAGTAACAATTAAAAAAAATTGCTACAGTGTAAAAGCTCTCACGTAATACAATAAAAGTGGTTTTAATCAACGGTTCTCACCACCCTTCCAAATACTGCTAGCAACTGCCGTTGCACATTATTTAGGCCTTCAATTAATTGCATATTGGAAACAAAAATAATGGTAATAATAATTGCACATGAATCAAACAAGAAAGCAAGTCCCTTTTCAAAATAATAATAATAATAAGAAAGCAAGTTTAAGTTTAACAAATAACCTCTTTTTAAAGAAAATAAATGGACAGGAAAAACCTCGCTCTAATTTATTAAATGGCAGAAAAAAAAAAGAAAAATTCCAGAATTTGGCCACAACATCTAACAAACTAAAATAATAAAAAATGTAAAGAGAAACAAGTCTTGAAGATTAAAGATAGATAAACACAATTAGAAGGTAACATGATTCATTTTATTCTAATTTTAATTTCTCCTTTTCTAAAAATACTCTCTTTGAGTTGTCTCCAACATTTGCTTCGAAATATATAAAGCTTGAATACGAGAAAGTGTGCTTTGTAGTTTTTTGCCTTCACTTTTTCCTGTTTCTTTCATATGAAGAACAAAAAATAGTTTAGCAAAAGGATAATCCGATTTTTTTTAGCATAAAATCTCAACTTATCTAACACATTTTCTGAACGCAAAAAAGAAAAAGAAGATTTTGATTTTACACTTTAACTCAACAATCACCTCCAATATTAAATTTAGAATTCGTCTTCTTCCACTCTAAGACTAAAAATAAAAAAAATGACTTGTCACTTAATCCTTGACCTAACAAAGAATGCGCCAAGATATTATATTTAACTATTGTCGTGCATCTGAAATGTTTGATTAAAATAGTTACATGCTTAGTGGTAAATATAAGTCCATGCCTTTAAGAGTAAATCCATAAACTATTCACTCTTTGCATAACATTTTAAATATTCAATCTTAACGCAATGCATAACGAACTTTGAAATTATTGACAATTGAAATCCAATAATTACTTTAATTTTTGTTAACTACGTTTTTCACATGTTAAGCTTCAATGTTTTTTTTTCCTTAAAATGACAAGCTCTATCCTTAAGTAAACTCATATGCGACTTTCGTGACCAAAATTATCATAGTTTTTAATGCTCGTTAGCTATTGGATCTCAATTGTCACTAATTTTCAAGATTCATGGAATATTTTGTCAAAATCAAAGTTTGGGATGTATTATACAAAAAAGGAATAATTTAGAATGCAATATAAGAATGTACTCTGCCTTTAATACTGAGGCTCGGAATTTGAATTCCCTATTTTAATGTAGTTTTAAAAAATGCTAGAATTAAAAAATTGAAAGTCATTTGTCTCAATCTAGAAACCTTAGAGGGGATATTTTGCCAATCCGATGAACATTCATAAATTGAGGGAATTAATGTCCGTTTCTAATTGTAGTAATATTATTTAGAGAGGAAACTGCCGTAATTGTTTCGTTAAAAAGATTGCCATAGTTTTATTTAGTAACCACAAGTATTTTTATTGAGGATATAACCACAAGACCAAATTTAAAAATAAAAGAAAACCACTATAATAAGTATCTTTTACTTATCTATGTTCTAATCATATCATAACACAAGAGTACCCAAATTTATGAGAATCTCCTAGAAAAATTTTGCTACCCAATATTTTTTGCAATTATTACAAAAGTATTTTGTATTCTCTGATAACTTTAAACCGGTACCTAAACGCTTTAAAAATGATTAAGTGGCCCGTAATCAGGAAAAAAAATGATTAAAAACATCAATAAGGTTGCCAGATGTTCACATTTGTTCTCTTTGGCCTTTTTCAATATATGGCACTAAATACTAATAGTATATATGTAAGTGTCAATTCAAAATTCATAAAAGAGAATATTGTTATGGTTGTCGGCGTAACCCAACTGTAAATTTATATGAAAGTTCAAAACTTTGAAACCACGTTTTGCTAAATGAAAAGAAGAGAATATCATTTTGATGTTATAAAAATATAAAGGCCTGTTTTTTTTTGTTCTTAAAATTTTTGAAAATGTTTTCATGTGTTTTTTGAGGTAAAAATTTCAAAATTACTCTCAGTATAATTTTTAAAAAATTCTCATTTTCTAAAGTAAAATACCAAACGGTCCTAAAATATCTTTATAATTGTAGAAAAATACATATATATATATATATTTTTGAAAAACATTTAAGAATAACTTTAAAGTATGAGAAAGAAATAGTTTTTTAAACTAAATAATTGTTGCCAGATGGAAATTATTAATCCTTTAGTGTTGTATAAAAAAGACAAATAAAATTTTTGTAATAATTGAAAATTTCCAAACAAAATTAGAATAAATTAATAATTTTTTAGTATGTATAAAACAAGTCGCAAGAGAATACATAAACAAGTTATGAATTGCCATATCACATCATTTTTAAAAAAATAAGTATGTAAAAACACAAAAAATTAAAAAAGAAATGGCAACTAGGAAGTAATATTTTTCCATCCTAAAAGAGTAAAAGTTATTGTTAATAAAAAAGAAAAAAATGTTTTTATTGCATTCGCCTTTATATTAAAAGTATGTTATAATATAAAGCTCTCAAGCTCTTGAGATGAATCATTTTTCAATCGTGTAAAACTTTCACATACTTGGTTTGTTTGGGAATGTAATTAAAACTTAAACTCTTCTTGGAGATGAATCATTTTCCAGTGTGTTCTTCTGACCTTTCTCGGTTAAATTTCTATTTTTACCGTCGAGATTTTGAATTTGATTAGTTAAGCTGAGGAATGAATAGGTTGAAAGTGATAAGCACGCATGGCATTGTGAATTGATTTTACTGGATCATAGTACTGAGATTGATAATTCTGAGTGAAAATCTTAGGATTTTCTGGTTACTTTGACTCTGGATTTTTATTTTTGCGGGTCAAAATTTACAGGTCTTTCGGATTTTTGTGTTTTAAGTCTTTTTATTTTTCATTTTGGGAGCTTCAAATTGAAGATAGAATATCAAGTTTGGAATTTTGCATCAAGTTTGGAATTTTGCCTTTTTTGAACGGTGTAAGGATTTGAACTTTTCATCTTTTGATAACGTTAGGTGCGGATTTATCTTTTGGTAGAGTCGGGCTTGGATTTTGCCCTTTTATAACCATATATTTTTTAGCACTTTGATTTTCTGATCTTTGCTTGGTTAAACTTCATTTATTTTTTCCCCTGGATATTCCCTGTCCAGAAGTGATAACCAAGCAAGGCATTGTTGAAATGGCTGTTTTTCTTTTTAGCTTTTGTTGAAATTACTCAACACCAACATTCAATCTTCCAAAGAACAATCAAAAAAGAAGAAAACCAGAGAACAAACACACAGCGGTTTTTCGAGGTTCGGCCAAATCGATGCCTACGTCCCTGCGAGCTCCCCTTGAGGAGATCGATTTGTTTTCAATTAATTCTTCAAGGTTTTACAACTCTCACGAACAATCTCTCACTCAATACAACCTTCCTTGAGAAAACCCAACAAGAAAATTCCCTGAGAAATTTTTCCCCTTTCTCACTTCTCTCTTGCTCTACCCGGTCTCTCTCTCCTGGTTTCTTTTCTGTATCAAGTGTGTATTAGTTCCTCTCCAGACCTCTTTTATACTAGACTCTTATAATACTACATATACATATAATCAACATCCAGTAGCATTGTGACACGTCAACAAATTTTGTTCCAAATACAAATACATAAAAAAAACGACATCACTTAATAAACTTGATGAAGATTGTCGTATCCATCTATGTTGCTGAACTTATAACATGTTCCTTGAGAGTCTTCAACCAATTATAATCACAGCAAACTGACTCAACAAACTCCACCTCAGTTTAATGTGATTCTGAAAAATAGATCTTTCCAGCCTCTAGGATCCACACTCGATTTTCATCTTCAATCAACCATAACTGATTCCCGGCAAGTCCAAACAGTGTTGAAACTTGCCAAGAGTTACCACCTTGGTACCTATGTCAGCTGGGTTTTCCTCTGTTGGGACCTTCTCTACATTAATCACTCCCTGAGTGATCTTTTCCCTAATGAAATGATATTTCACTTCTACATGTTTAGTCCTATCATGGAACACAGGATTCCTGCATAAATGAATTGCACTTTGACTGTCTGAGAATACAGTGGCTTTTCCTTGATAAATTCCTAGCTCTTGTAGTAGACCTTGTATCCAGATACCCTCCTTGACTGCTTCAGTAACGGCAATGTATTATGCTTCAGTTGTAGACAATGCTACCACTGATTGTAACTGAGACTTCCAGCTAACACAATTTCCACACACCATAAAATAGTAAGCTGTAGTGGATTTTCCAGTATCTCTGTCTCCTGCATAATCAGAGTCTACAAAACCTTCTACATCCACTTTAGAGCCATGTCTTGCATACACCAATCCCAGACTTGTAGTGCTTGCAATATACCTGATCAACCATTTCATAGCCAACCAGTGTTTCCTGTCAGGATTAGACATAAACCGGCTTAAAGTACTAATGGCGTGAGCTAAATCCGGACGGGAGCATACCATTAAGTACATAATTGAGCCAACTGCATTTGAGTAGGGCACTTGAGACATATACAACCTTTCTTCTTGTGTAGTAGGACTATGTTCTTTTGTCAACAGAAACTGTCCTGACAGAGGCAGCTTACTTGGTTTTGAACCTCTCATTGAAAAATTATCAACAATCTTCTCTAAATAGGCTCTCTGATTTAAGAAGATAGTATGCTTTCCTCTATCTCTATGAATATGAATCCCAAGAATCTTTCTTGCAGGACCTAAGTCTTTCATTTCAAACTCAGATTTAAGCATGTCTTTCATTCTATCAACTTTCACCTTTTCTTTGCTCATTATTAACATGTCATCAACATACAGTAGGAGATACTCTGATTCATCTATTTTACCCCCTTTGAAGTAGAGACAAGGATCAAAAGAACTCCTTTTGAAGCCCTGCTGCAACATAAATGAATCAAATCTCTTATTCCACTGTCGTGGAGATTATTTTAACCCATAGAGTGACTTCTTTAGTAGACACACCATGTCGCTGCCTTTGTGTACCTCAAACCCTTCAGGTTGCTCCATAAAAATTGTCTCTTCTAACTCCCCATGTAAGAAGGCCGTTTTTACATCTAGTTGTTCCACTTGAAGATCAAACTGAGCTGCCAAGGACAACATGATTCTTATTGTCTTGTACTTAACCACGGGAGAGAAAATCTCATTGAAATCTACTCCTTCCTTCTGAGTGAATCCCTATGCTACCAACCGTGCCTTATACTTCACTAATTCACTTGAACCTCCACCTTCCTTTATCTTATAAATCCATTTACAAGAAACTGTTGAATGAATTTTTGGTCTCTTTACCATAACCCAAGTGTTATTCTTGTACAGAGAGTTCATTTCTTCCTTCATAGCCTCCTTCCATTTCTGTGAGTCTTTACAGCTTATGGCTTCATGATAGGATTCTGGTTCAATCTTTTCTAACTTCATGGCAGTAATGAAGGCATAGGCCAAGAGATCTGTTAGGGCAGAAAAACCATATCTTTAAGTTGGTTTAATTATTATCTTTTCCCTATCCCTTGTAAGCCTATAATTGCTTAAGTCTCCTGCCCCTTGATGGTGTACAGACTCTCCATTTTCAATTGCCTCTTCCTCAGGTGTAATTTCTTCAATTGTTCCTGAATTAATGTTTTGCCTTCCTTCTGCTGTTTCACCAACCTGCATTTCTTGTTGAGAACCATTATTAACTTGCTGCCTGTGATCGTTTTCAGTTTGAATAGGCTCCACCTGAATAGTGCTTATTGGCATTTGATTTTCCATAGTAGCTGCAGGGTTAGTATCACAAGAATCTTCTCCTGCAGTGGGGTTAGTAAAGCGCAATAAAGGAAAATCACTTTCATTAAATATAACATCTCTACTAATGAGTGATTTAAGACCAATTTTACTTCTGTCCCATAACCTATAACCTTTAGTTCCATCTGGATATCCTAAAAAAATGCATTTCACAGATCTTGGTTCTAATTTTCCAATAGATTGATGAGCATAAGCAGTGCAACCAAAAGGTCTAAGGTGCATAAGATCAGGTGGTTTACCTGTCCATTTTTCTTCAAGAGTTTTAAACTCTATAGCACTAGAAGGGCTTCGATTTATAAGATATGAAGCTGTAATAACAGCTTCCCCCCAAAAGGTTTTTGGTAATCCAGAGTTAAAGAGCATGCATCTAGATTTGTTCATTATAGTTCGGTTTATCCTCTCAGCAACTCCATTTTGCTGAGGTTCTTTTTAACTGTTTTGTGCCTTTGAATTCCACATTCTTTGCAAAAGGTATCAAACATATCATTGCAAAATTCTAGGCCATTATCAATCCTAGGAGTCTTTAACTTCCTATCAGTTAAGTTCTCAATTAATGTTTTCCATTGTTTGAATTTACCAAAAACATCATTTTTGTTTTTTAATAGGTAAACCCAAACTTTTCTTGAAAAATCATCAACAATAGACAGAAAATAAATGTTACCTCCATGAGTTGGTACCCTTTCTGGACCCCAAAGATCTGAATGAACATATTCTAGTATGGCCTTGGACTCATGCTTCCCTGTTTTGAACTTGAGCTTGTGTTGCTTGCCTAAAATACAGTGTTCACATAAGTCCACTTTGCTCACCTTTCCTTTTCCCAGCAGTTTTTGTTCTTGCATTACCTGGAGTCCTTGGTTACTAATGTGACCGAGTCTTCTATGCCACAGGAGTGCTTTTTCATCTTCTGGAGCAGAAACTACAGCAGTTCTGCCAGTAATTATTTCTCCAAGCATATGATACAACCCATCTTTCTTGATGCCTTTAATGACCACCATAGAGCCTTTGCATATTTTTATTTTACCATTCTCCACTTTAGTGACATAACCAACATCATCTAGAGTCCCCAAAGAGACCAGATTTCTTGTCAACTTTGGGACATATCTTACCTCCTTAAAGTGTCTGACAATCCCATCAAACATCTTGAAGCTAACTGTGCCTATTCCCTCCCTGAAAAATATGACTGTCTCCCATCATTACCTTTCTACCATTTACCATTTTAAAATCTGACAGCCATTCTTTCTTATGCGTCATGTGGTAGGTACACCCAGAGTCAAGTATCCAGTCCTCACTTGCTTCGTCTGTTGAGGCAATCAATATCTCCCCACTATCATATCCATCACTAATGTTTGTAGAGTCAATTTCTTCACTGCTCGCACCATTCTTTTCTTTATTTTTCTTGAGCCATGAGTAACATTCTTTCTTGATATGGCCAATTTTCCCACAGTAGAAACACTTTCTTGAGTTGTTGTTGTTGTTGTTGTTGGGCTCCCTTGCATTTGACTTCCTTCTGGTTCTACTGTTACTCTTGAATCGTTGATTTCCACTTCTTGTTTGACTTCTGCCTCTAGCATAATAATTTTCCCCATTTGAGGAGGAAGACTGTTTTTCAGATTTGAGTTCCAAATTCCTAGATCTCAAAGCTGAAAGAACTTCTTCAAGAGAGATTGAGGTTCTACCATATTTTATTGCTGTCTTGACTTCTTTGTATGACTCTGGCAGAGAATTCAACAAAATGATGGCTTGATTTTCATCGCTTAAAGCCTCATCCTCCCCTGAGTTAGCAAGCTCTATATTCATCCTCAAGAATTCATCAAGATTTTGTTCAAGATTTTTTGTTGCATTCATCTTGAACCCGAATAGTCTCTCTTTCAAGAAAATCTTGTTTGTCAGGGATTTTTTCTGAAATAGTTCATCTAATCTATTCCATATTTTTGCAGGCGTATCTTCTTTGTCGACTAAACGGATAATGGAATCAGAGAGATGAAAAATTATGGTACCTGTGGCCATTTCTTGCAGTTCTTGTTTCTGATCTTCAGTAAAATTGTCTGGATAATTCACTGGCTCCTCCAAAGCTTTTAACAGCTTCTGTTGGGCAAGTAGCCCTTTGATTTTCCTTCGCCAGATTCTGAAATCTCCAGTTCCATCGAATTTATCAATATCGACCTTCATGTTTGTCATGATGAATTGCAGACCTTTACTGTTGATGACCTCTTGAATTTCCCGGTTTGAAAATTGCTCTTCCTCAGATTTCTCTGAATTCAACGAAACGTCTTCAAGATCTTGAAGGTCAGACAAATCAATTGCTGAATCTTGGCCCTGTATTTCTTCCAGTTCTCCTTACTTGCAGTTCTTCAGATTGAAGTTGAATCTTCTTCCAAGCTCTGATGCCACTTGTTGAAATTACTCAACACCAACATTCAATCTTCCAAAGAACAATCAAAAAAGAAGAAAACCAGAGAACAAACACACAGCGGTTTTTCGAGGTTCGGCCAAATCGATGCCTACGTCCCCGCGAGCTCCCCTTGAGGAGATCGATCTGTTTTTAATTAATTCTTCAAGGTTTTACAACTCTCAAGAACAATCTCTCACTCAATACAACCTTTCTTGAGAAAACCCTACAAGAAAATTCCCTGAGAAATTTTTCCCCTTTCTCACTTCTCTCTTGCTCTACCCGGTCTCTCTCTCCTGGTTTCTTTTCTGTATCAAGTGTGTGTTAGTTCCTCTCCAGCCCTCTTTTATACTAGACTCTTATAACACTACATATACATATAATCAACATCCAGTAACATTGTGACACGTCAACAAATTTTGTTCCAAATAGAAATACATAAAAAAAACGACATCACTTAATAAACTTGATGAAGATTGTCGTATCCATCTATGTTGCTGAACTTATAACATGTTCCTTGAGAGTCTTCAACCAATTATAATCACAGCAAACTGACTCAACAGCTTTCTTAAGCAAGAAAAGTAAAAGATTATTTTCAAAGTGATCTTACGGTGTTTTCTGTCAATATATATAAATATGTATTACAACAAGTACAACTGCGGGCTTAGAGCAGATTCTACCATGGATGTTTTACCATAAGGTTCTGGGTGTTTCTACTTTTTTTCTTTTCGTGGAAGGGAAGGCGGCATCTCCTGAAATATCTAAACTTTTGGAATCTATTCCTGTGAGTTAATGCACTTATGCTATTAGTGCATCACTGTTTGATGTCATAGACGCCTTTGAGTGAAACTAACATGTTGCTTTCTCAGGGGTAAATGTTAGAACTTGGGACTGCCTTGCCGAGATTCTCGGCAACGTTTCACATCCTCAAACTAGTGGCCCACATGAGATGTTCAAAATTTGAACATAACCGCTGGAGGGTGCAGTTAAAGCAAAATCCAGAAAAGGAGTAGACACTAAACGAGCAATTTGAAGCTGGTATCAAATAATCAAAACGACATTATGGATCCAACACCAATATAACTTCAATCCACAAGAAAAATGATGACAGTAAACGTCAAACGACAGTACAAATTCAGACGGAAAAAAATACCACAAAAAACAACCTAAAAACGAAAAATGGACCTAATGGAGCACAACAAAATTATGAAAACGACAGTAACAGTGAAACAAGAACAAACCAACGACAGAGAAAATAATGATCGAAACCTTCAAACGACAATATAAATCGATATGATACGACAGTGACACGCAAACCTAATAGTTTTGGTATGAGAACTGTAACATGTGAAAGTTTTAAAATATAGCAATTTTTTGCTTATTAGTATAGCATATGAGAGTTTTTTATTATTCAAAATTGTAACTAATGATTCTAACCATTTTTTCAAACAATGTATAAGCTTCCACGAATAACCAGTTAGAACATATATTTTAAATTTAAAAATTTTATTATATAAGAGCTTTATCCTATAATAATTTTTTACTTTTTACTATAACTATTAAAAATTTATAGTTACAACCATTGGTTGAAGCTAATGTTACAAACACCTAATAAACAACAGAAGCAAAACCACAAAAGACACAGTAAAACGCAATCAGATAATAAAAACGACAGTAGTAGTAAAACGACAACGACTACTAATTATTTGTCTGACACGTCATCATTATGACGTCATCGTATAAAAATCTCTCTCTCTTTTTAATCTATCATCTGCAAAATAAAGACGAGTATAGTGGATGTGACGTGGCCAGTGAGAAACGCCATGGCGGGTCTCCTCCTCATCTCCAACTCCATCCCAACATCTCTGCTTCTCTCTCAATCTCCATCTCCATCGACCACCCACCACCACAACCCCATCATTCTCCGACCCACCACCGCGTCGTTGAAGTCCAACCACCGCTTCCCCATCTGGCCGGCGGTTCGCTTTCCACTGAAGACCAGAGACAGAGTCAGAGGCCCAAGTCTGATCACCCGCGCCGGTGCCAGCACCAGCACCTACGTCTTGGCCTTTGTCTTGCCCTTCTCTCTCGTCGTCCTCACCGTCTTGACCTCCATTAGAATCGCCGATAAGCTCGACAGAGACTATCTCGAGGAGGTGGGTATTATTATTCTTATTTTTTTTAATTTCGATTTTGTTGGTTTTGTGGTTTTCATGTGTTATGTTACAGCCTACCATGTGTTTGATAAAAAGCCCGCAGTTGTTTTTGTGCTTTTATTTCAAGAACGTTGAAATCGAAAATTAGAACTATAAGTAAGAGCCTTATACTAAACTGTAGCACGAGAGAGAAGTAAGTTGCAAACAAACTCGAACGGTCTTGTTTAAAGTTAAAAACCACCCAAGATTTATGTTGTAGAATATGTCGTGTAAGTGGGGTTTTTAGCTTCTTTTTTTTTTTTTTATTTTTTATTTTTATTTTTTATGATGGGGGGTTTTTAGCGTTTGAAAATGTGTTTGATATGCAAAGTTTTGAGCTTGATTTGTCGAACAATGGGTAATTTTGGAATATGCTCCTTTTGACTTGGAAGAGAATTTCTAATAGGCGAGTTATATCTCATGCAGCTAATGCCAATTTTGAGCCGAATGGAGTAAAAATTTGTTCTTTAGCCTTGGTGTTAAATTTAGCATTTAGCATTTTAGCGTTGGCATATGCCCTCTTTCGTGTTAATTTTGACACCAAAATTGTATATGTTGAGTTATAGTACTCTTTCAGAATTTAGTTGTCATTGGAAATAAGATTTATTTGTTATTAATTGGGTAGTTTTCGATGGAATGTTGATTGGGTAGTTGGTGGTTAGTAGTTAGAGGTTGTTTTCGAGAAACAAATTGGAACTAAAATTTAAAAAGTTTTTTAGTATTAATAGTATTAGAGCAGAACACAAAACCGTTTTGCTAAATTTAGCATCTTGACACTAAATTTAATATTTTGACGTTGTAGAGTGGCTAATATAGTCTCACCATGCCTCTTTGCATCAAGGGATTGGTCTAAATTTTTGTTGCTTGAAAACAGGTTGCACTTAATCAAGCTATCAGGGAAGCAGAAGAGGAAGAAGAAGATGATGATTATGAGTTGCCTTTAGAGCAACCTGCCACTCCACGCACTCGTAATCGGCCCAAAAGGGAAGTTTAAGACTTCCTTTTTTGCTGCTTGTATTGTACATTACTTACCTTGTTAGATCAATTATTAAAAAGTGGGGATTTTGGGATTTACCTTTATTTACCCCATTATGTCATCGTATTGTAAAATTGTAACAACAATTTTGATGATAAATCAGAATGTTCACTTCTTGGGCTTCTTCCAAGCATTTTCGCAGAAACTAAATTGACTATGTAATGTGTATATGACTTGAAATACATGACAACTATTATTAGCACGGAAAAGGGAGGAAAAAGTCCTAATTTTATAACTTGGGTACAAGAATATGAGGAATAATAACCATGACAAAGGTCTTATTTTGTACTCAGCATAAAAAATGATTCAGCAAATTTCAACCAGGTGGTGCTTCCCAACTCAATAGTCTCTACATCTTTTTTTCCTAATCAAATTCATTTTAGATTAAAGTGCTTCTAAATGGTTAAAAAACAATCTGGGGTTTCACCGGTGGAGCTTTGTTTCCGGCATTTTATGGAGTTTGAATGCCACCCTGCTTGTAGACGTAGACAACTTATTTTCCCTTTCAAGTCAATAAGAACCTCTATTCTGCCAAAGCTTCTTTTCAGCATGGTCTCTGCTATTTGAAACTTAAATGTCGCATAAATAACAAGGAAAAGCCTTCAAAAAAGTAATCCTCAAACAAGACTTCACAGTGGTCTCTTATTCTTCAACGGTTTCCAGTAATATGGCTATAAATGCATGAGCCAAAAAACAAATCGCAAGAAATGATCAGAGAAAGTCACTAACCAGTTAGAGATATCAGGCTAAGTGTGCAATTTCTCCAATATCTGTTCAAAATGTATGATATGTAGAAAGCAAAGATCATCAGCAAAATTCGTGCTTCAGTCCTTGTTGAAATTCGACAGCAGCGTAGAGCCCTTTGCTTTCAGCTTGGACTCTAACCCAAAAAACTTCAACCCTGAGACCACCAAGTCTGCTGTTTTCTTCTTCATGTGTTCTATTAGTACTTCATCATACACGATTGTCCTCGCTTCACGCAATAGCTTACGCTCTCTCAAGTTTGAAAAAACCTTCCTCGCCTCCTCTATCGTGCCATGCTTACACATGCCAGAGATGACGGCAGAGTACACAACACCATCTGGGGGGCACCCTTGTTGCATCATCTCATCCAATACTTCGACGACCTTCTCTGCTTTACTGGATTTGCATGCATGGAGAACGTTAAGTGCATACTTGAATTCCATAGGCCCGCTACTCACGCTGGCCAAGCAGTCCCGAACTAGCATCATGGCTGCATCGATCTCTCCAATATCACATAGCCCTCTAGCAAGGGAACAATAGGCAGAACCAGAAGGAACTGAAGACATCTCAATTATCTTATTGTGACAAACACAAGCCTCCTCGACATTCCCATCTTCAACAAAACATTCAATCGCAACACTGTACGTGGACGAGTCTGGTTGAACATTCAAACATTTCATTTCATCCAAGAGCGATAGCGCCCTTTTTGCCCTTCCAATTTTGTAAAGAGCCTCTATAAGTATATTATAGATTGCAACACTATAATAACCTCTTACTTTCAACTCTTCAAACACTTCTAAAGCCATATTTGCTCCTTCCCCGTTCCTTACCACAAAGGAGTAGAATTTCGTAAGATCATCAATAACAGAGATTCCCAATTTCTGCATCTGTGCAAGCAACTCACAAAACTCATTCATTCTTCTGGTCTCAGCATAAGACATCAAAATGGGGTTCACAGTCTCGAAGTTTGGCCCCAGACCCTCTTGAACCGTCACTCGGAAAAGCTTGTATGCTCTATCAACTCGCTTCACGTTACACAATCCTTGAATAAGATAACTATAAATATCCAAATCTGCCCTATACCCAGAGTCAACCAAATCCTTGAACACAGCACAAGCCAACCCAACTTTCCCATCTTCCACGAACGCCTTAACCAACACCCCATAGACAGCCCGATCGACCAAAATCCCTTTCCCCTTCATCTCCTTAAACAACTCATATCCCTTCTCCACTCTCCCTCCTTTACACAACCCTGCGATCACTGTCCCATAGGCAACACCATCTGGTTCTACCCCATCCCTCCTCATCTCCTCCCAAACCTTCAAACACCCATCCAAGTTCCCCTCCCCAACCATCAACTTCACCATTGCTGTATACGCAAAAACATCCGGCTTGCACAACTCCACTCTCATCTTCCCCAAAATCTCCAGCATTTCCTCAACTCTCCCAGCCTTGCAAAGACCCTTTATCAAGATCATAAAAGTGACATTCTCCTCCTTTAGCCCAGCCTCCTTAAAGTCCTCATAAACAGACAATGCCAAATCCAAATACCCGGTTCTAACCAAAGCATCTATGACCCTATTGAACAAAAAGACTCTAGGCATAACGCCAAACTTTTTCATCTTCTCATAAACATAGTACACTCTAAGACCCCTATTGGCATCAGAATGCATTCTTATCAAAATCTCAAACTGTTTCTCACTAGGCGGTTTTCCCTGAGCTTCCATGAGCTCAGGGAGCTGGTCAGCCGACCGGTACCGGTCGGCGCGGTTGAGGCAATAAGCAAAAGCGTTGTAGGAAGCAAAAGTGTGGCGGTAACCCTTCTGCTTACCTGCCCAGTGGAAGAACTTGGAGGCGAGAAAAGGGTCGGATTGGACCTTGAGGACCTCGGCGACGAGGTCCGGGGTAACGCGGCGGAGCTTGTGGAGCTCGGAGACGACGGGTGGGCCCCACTTGAGGTTGTTCTTGCGGAAAGCGTCGGTGATGAAGCGGGCGATGGGGGAGAGGAAGGAGAGATTTCGGGTGGTGGCGGAGGAGGAGGAGGAGGAGGGGGAGGGAGGAAGGTGTGGGTCCCATTTGGACAGATCGGAGGGATGGTTTTGGTGGTGGCGGGGGTTTTGGTGGGGTTTTACAGATTGGCGGTTGGAGAAGAGGCCGCCACGGACGGTGGGGCGGTTCTGGGAGGGCTTGCGGTGGCCGTAGAAGAAGTAAAATTTCTGGGGTTTCGCCGGCGGTGGCGGTGCCGGCATCTCTCTCTCTCCTCTCTCTCCCTAAAGTTACATTCTTTGTTTCTCTCTAGTGTTCTCTCTCTACCTATAGAGTGGGTCGTTGCCCTGTTTCTAGATTCTTGTGTTAATTTCAAATAAGTCCCCCATCAAAAATCCTTGATAACTTTGTCCCTCATAGTTTAAAATGGATCAAAATCCTCCCTGAGTTTATATAAATTTATGGTAAATTGTCAATACCAACTTTGATAGTGGTTGTTGTAGCTACATAGCCTCACAGTAATTCTGCATTCAACCAAGAAGTATATTTTCAATCCCACCTCGAATTAAAATGAAAAAAAAAAAAAATTGCAGCTGATATTCACCAAAGCGTTAATTCTTTACGAATTTTTCAAATGGTAAAAAAATAAAAAAATTGACACCTCAATGACGAAAATATATTCCTTCTCCTTTTAAGTTGGCGTAACAAATGTAATGTTTAATTTATAAGTTTAAACTACATTTTAAACCATTTTATCATAATTTTTTTCTTTAAAAAATCAAATTTTTGTTAAATTATTTTATTCAAATCTACAATCAAATGGCCAAAAGTAAGAGTGCCAAGAAACAACGTATGCCCCTTTCTTTTGGAAGGTTTTGGATCGTCAGAGAGCCCATATACTATCTGGCTGCTCTGCCACTACTTTCTCCCTATAAAAGGTGTCCCGAGGACGAACAGGTCCCTAAACGACGCGTCCACTCAGAAGAAGAGTTAGAATCGTTTTTCATGGTTAGAACTTTTTTTTAAAAAATTTTATGAGGGAAAACTATGTAGCCAAAATAGTTCTAACTTTTTCAAACAGACTAAAAGTCAACAGTGTTAATGCATTTCCAGCACAAAAATAAATAAATAAATAAAACAAGAAAAGAAATAAAAAGCAGCGGAGCCCTTTTACAATTGAGAGTAGAGTTTGGACTATGGTTAAAGTGGTAAGTGGGATGTATCTTAAGATTCTTAACTTATTAAAGATAACAGAATTGTCACATGATTCACATCATTTTCCAAAGTGTCAAATTTTCAGTAAACTGGTTAAAACACAAATACATAATCCAACCTCAAAAAATTTCCGAGAGAAAGTGCAAAGAAAAGAAACACTAAAGTTACATACATTGACCACAAAATCGATCTTTTCCTGGTGACAAAACAAAGGTCCAAAATTTATCCACTCATTTCCTTTCTATAGATTAAATTGCTCTCAGTTTTCTCGTGGAGAAGACAATTCTAAACCGAAAACATCACGGTTTCAGGGTGTCTTCAAAACCAGTTCATACTGCTCCCTTCATAGACAAATTCTTGCTTCCTATAATTATCAGGTAGCAATTATGTATGTACATTCACCGTCAGGCAAAGCTTACCCGCTTCTTATTGTTTCCCCGTCTCCAACAATCACCTGTTCGATTTTCATCTCCTTGAAACCTCGAGCTTTTGTATCCAGATACATTATTATGAAAGTTTTCCCTTCTTTGGACATCCCCATTCCATTCTTCCCGTTGGCAGCTAATTCTTCTAAGCTCAAAATCTGTGTTCTGGCCATTATAATGGTTCCACTGTGTTCCACACCTAGGACCATCTCCTCCATAGTTTCTCCATCCTCTATCGTTTTGAGCTATACCATGTTGGCTAGAACTGCGAACCCAAGGATCGCCAGCATTTGCTGTACTATTCCACTCCTGCCGGTTCCAGCCCCAATCATTCTTGTCCCAAACAGAATCCCAACAATTACCCTTTCTTGAGATAGAGTCTTCATAGCCGCGTTCCCAAGGATTTTTGTTATTGTCACAAATCCTTTTATCAGGATCTCTTTTATCCCATGACATCTTCCCATGGTCAACCCACGTGTCTTCATTATTGTCACAATTTCTTTTGTCACAATTGCTACTCTCGCACAATGTCTTCCCTTGATCTCCCCATGCATTGTCTTTCACATTTCTATCACCCTGCGTGGCATTGCAATCCCAGGAACTGCCATTATTGTCTACATCCTTCAAGACACTTGCATGATCATTCCATTGGTTCCATCCACTTTCTTTATTTTGATAAATTCCACCAATTTCTGCATTGTTACATTGCCAGGGATTTACCCCGCCAACTTGATTGGTATTACTCCCACCGGAAGGAGCAGAAAATGAGTTTCTAAACTTCTTGTTTTTCCTCCATAATTTGCCATTCCCTTGCCCATCATCGGGAGGAGAAAAATTAGCTCGATCCAATTCCTTCATCAGTTCAGGATCGATAACTAAGTTCCAATCTACTTCGTCAATGTACATATCGCGGTCGGGCGGGGAAATGTCACAAGCAAACCCATTCATTTCTGCCCAAAACCGCTTTTTGGCATTCTGAAACGCCTCCTCAACAGCAGAATCATCCCATTCTAGAATAGTACTATGGCAAGATATAAACTTCTTGGAATCCACTAGCTTCCGCCATGGAATTGATCCAATGACATAACAGAATCTCTTTTCCCATGTAGGCACGTTATCCTGCAAAGGCTCTATACCAAAAAAAAAAAAAAAAATCTCAAACTTTTATCAAGAAATACAAATATCTTGACCTTTTGAACTAAAATTATCCAAAACTAAGATAGCAATCGGTGAAGGAGAGAACTTGGAAAGACAAAAGCAGATAAACCATGCCCAAAGAACATTAAACATAGCTTCATGGTTTTTTGTCCTATTAAAAAACATTACCCTTTTACCTTTCACATAATAAACCTATTCAAAAGACCACATTTGTCATTGTTTCTGCCCATAACACTTTCTTAATAGAACATTCTTGCAAAAGCTACATTTAGTAATATATACACATAAATATCCTAAAATTCTCATCAATTTGGTATTATTGTCTAATTCTCGTTGACACATACTTAATCACTTACTAAGCCATGAAATTAAAAAATTCCTCCATTAAATTCTTCATTACTGGGGTTCTTATTCTCCAAAAGTTATATATTCTTTGTGTTCCTGGCTTATTTCTACTGCCACTTTGTTCCATTAATTCTCAAGTGTAAAATCCAAAAAGAAAATCTGAAACTTTATTCTATTTCTTTTAAAAATTCTCAGGACTTGAACAGAATATCACCTTCACTCCCTAAAATTTCTCCATATACACAAACGATTCAAGAACAAAAAAAGATCGAAAGTTTCAAAATTTTGTCGATTTATTCATTTATTTCCTTTAAGAAATTACCCTTTACGATTGCCTATGCAAATGATTCTTCAAACGCCCGATTCACATAAAAAAATAATAAAAAAAAAGTGCGGAGAAAGAGAGAAATTACGAGGGGAATGTTGAGAATCGAATTGCTTTTGGGGAGAAGACCAGCTCCAGAGATTTTGTTGGCGGTAATTTCTTCGCCGTGGACGATAATTCCATTTACTCATTTTCAGCCTCTAAATCCTGCAATCACAAACACTCTCTCTCTATAGAGAGAGAGAGAGAGAGAGAGAGAGAGGAGTGACAAAGTGAAGAGGGTGTCCGCCGGCATAAGATTCAGGCCGTCAGACTTTAGAAACCGAACTTCGTTTTGTCTTGGGATATTTATAATTTCGTACCCTTTATTTTGAGTTTATTAAAGTGGTACCTCTATTTTGGATGTTTTCGAAATTGTCGCTCAATTTTAAATTCATGTTCGAATTAGTACTTTTTTAGGTTCATAGTCGATTATGAAGTTTAGATTGACAAATTTACCTTTTTTAACTAATAAATAAACATGTAATGAAATATTAATTAACAAATTTATCCTTTACAACTTAGCTGAAAATATAAGTTTTATAATTTGTTTTTCTTTGTTTTGAAACATTACGCGCGTTTATTTGTTGTTAAAATATTAACCTACAAAAGTGCCAAAGAAAAACTCACTTCAAAAGAGAAAAATTACAAATTTGATAATAATTTGAAATTCAAATGTCCAATTTTAAGAGCATTAAAATTAGAGGGTTATTTTTTTTTTTTGAATTCGTAGTAAATTATACTTTTACAAAACTAATTATTAGTAAATAGGAAATTTTAAAATATTTATAATAAATAAAAAATTTACTAAGTAATGTAGAAAATTTATTTACTGCAAGGAAAAATAATTTACTAAGTAAATTTTTATTTATTGCTATTCATTACAAATAAATTTTAAACCTACTATTTACTTCAGTTATTTAGTGCAAAAATTGTATTTACTTAAATCTCCCTTTTTTTAATAATAATTATATAACTTAAGACGCTATATATGAAATTAACTTTTTTTTAATCAAATGAGACAATACTTGGATAGGAATGAATGGGTTGTCTATTTTCCCCGATTGCCTTTTTTTGGAGATTTTTGTCCGAAAATTCCCAAGAGAATTTCCCTATATATGGAATTATAAAGGGCCTATTTATTTTTTGTATTCGATCAGTAATTATTTTATCAATAATTAAGGAAAGAATCAAATTTTCTCCGTAAATATGAACAATTATCTAATGAACATAAAATTTATAAAAAAAACAAATTTTTAATTACCTCTCCAAAATTGTACCAATTGTATTTGCAAATCGAGGAAAAGCGACATGTCCGTGCGTGTGATTTTTTTTTTAAACGTTGAAAAGTCAAAGCTCTCCTAGATCGGCTTGATACTTTATTGTCGTTTTTATGAAACGACATCTTGTTTTATCATTTTGCGTTTCTTGATAAAGACATGTAGATTGCTTGTAAAAAAATTGTCGTCCTTTATGTCAGTAAACGACATGTCGTTAATATGCACTGCATATAGATCATGTGTCGTTTCTAGTTGTAATCCTTTGCTTGGAGTTGTCCTTTGTTTTGGCAAACGCCATCCTTTCTGTACCCACCACCTGAGATAGACCCTAAGACTCTCTTATTCAAGAAGATACGGGTTCAACTCTTAGGGGACGCTCTTCCTCTGCGGGAGGCAAATCTGCGTGGAGGTTCCCCGAACAGCCTCCTCGACAATACGTTCGAGGTGTCCACCCTGCTCTAGCCGGGGATCTCAACACCTTAACATGCCCCTTGCTAAACAACGCACAAATCTTATCATTCCTAGTTTATTAACGTGTACCATATAAACGAAATGTTGTTCACCTATTAATGACATGAAAATTTTTGCTGTCGTCTATTAATTAAACTACATGTAGTTCACTTGCAATCTGAGTGCTTTTCTTTTCAGAAAACGACAAGTCGTTTAAATTTTAACTTCTCGTCATTTTCTTTATTTTTGGTAAAAGGTAATGAATCGTGCCTCATATTGCCATTCCGAATTTAACGTCGTTTACTCGAACCACATGTCAATTTCCAGAAAACGACTCGTCGTAATTTATACAAACGAGATGTCGTTCATATCATGAAGTATCAACACGCATCATTCTTTTTCTGAAACGACATGTCGTTTATTATGATGAGGTGATTTGTTGGGCTGTATTATAATAAAATATAAATCTAAGCAGATTACGTAGTACATTATGGGTTTTTTGGACTACTGCCTGCATGATCATTACGAAATTGATTTCATTTTTTAGAGGAAGAGACATCGTGTTACTAATTTTTGTGGTCACAAATATTGATAAAACAAGCAACCCAAAGTTGTAGAAAACGCCTGTCATATGTTGGTGTCAATTAAAGGAGGAAAAAAAAGAAGTTGTGAGCATTTTTTTGAATGAGAATCCCTTAAAATTAAGGCAATATTATCAAAATCAAAAAAAGGGGGAGCACAACAAATCACGAAACTTATAATGAGACAAACCCAAAATATGTACTTTGTAAATTAGAGCAAATATTAATTGAGGGTTCTTCCTTATAATAGGAAATACATGCAAACCACCAAAACTCATTTGATTTCATCGAAATTCAACTAAGTTCTCTCACTTGCAGACCAATTCACCAAAGAACAATACTATAAATTACTGGTGACGTTGGATGCGCTAATAAAAAATGAACCCCACGATATAAGACCTATAAATATGATCTATTTTTTATTAGTCATAATGCTTAGGTGCCCTAATATTTTTCTTAAAAAAACCTTAATCACAAGATTTTTACATGAACTCCCTTTGTCTTGAGTAGTTTTGTAGCAATGTCTCTATATTAGGAATAAACTTATTAATTGTGTAGTTAGGAAAATGTCACGTTACTCGGTAAGCATGCCATGTAGTCCTAAGATCACTCATACTCTTGAAGTTGTCTCCTAGTATAAATACGCAACCCATTTTCATAAGAAAGTGATAGCTAACCGCTAGGTAATTATATATTGTCACCAAATATTGCATTACGCAACTTCCATGTTTGTACAGCACAAACAAGAAGCTGACTTGCAAGAAATGGATAGGAGGACTAGTGACTTAGAGATGTGTGATGGAGAGAGAGAGAGAGAGAGAGAGATTAGTGGGAAGAAAAAAACAGTATTTTTCTGTTTATTCTTTGGAGCCAAAAGGTGAAAAAAGAAGGAAAATGCAATGTGATTAGTCCCTCTATGGGGCCCTTTCACAGCTGTATTCACTCTTACAACACAAGCCTGCTTTGTTTGCTTCCTTATATTCTCTCATCTCTTGCACATTGTGACTTCCCCACAGCCCTCAATAATAGTCCTTTCTCTCTCTCTCTCTTCTATGAGGAACATGCTATATTGCTATCCTTGTATTTGTGCAGTTTTAGGACACTTTCTTACTTTTTAAGATAAAGCAAGAAATATTGACTTTAAGGGCAACGGCCAGAGAAAGAAAAAATAAATCAAGCAATATTGGCTAGCAAGAAAATGGCAACATCAAAGGTCTCCTTGTTATATTACCATGCAAAACCACCCCATCCCAACCATCCACTCAATCAAGCGTAAAGGACCAAATTGAACAAACAACAAAAAAAGATTTCGAGGGCGAATAGGATTCCGACAAGTGGAATCCTTAGCCTGAACGAATGGGGTGCAGCTGCATGGTACTAAAAGGAATGAAGGGCAATTGGGTAATTTCATTCCCAACAAACATTTGAATATGTTTGTTGCAGCGTAGAAAGGTGGGAGTGGCAAAACGACGACAAGGTCCCATTTGGCTCAAAGAGTTTTACCACTATTCATAAAAAGCTTCCCTCCATGAGTACAAAGCAACTCTACTTTTTTTAATTATATATATATATATGTATTTTTTTTGCCCATGCATTTCATGTTTAGAAGAGGCCCACATATTGCAATAGAGAAAAATCATCAAAAGCAAAGCCGAAATATTTGAATTGATTGAAATTGACGATCAAACATACCCTCCTAGATTAGCATCAACTAGGGGAATTTTGATGACATTGGGGGTCAGATTGATCGAATTTTGAAACCCAAAAAAGTATTTTAAATATTGTACGGAATGATTGAACTTGAAGCAATCTTCCTAAATTTCATAGATTTTAAAGCAAACTTCCTGACTTTCTCATAAAAAGTGGCAATCCTAGTTCCCATGAGCTTTTCTTTTGGACGTGGTGATTATCTTTTGGTTCAAGGCAATCACAGGATTTAAGAAAATGGCAGGTAAGTTACTATTTTGGATACTAAACAATATCCTTATAGAGTTTTGCAATTGGAATATCTGTTTCTTTCCTCTCTCTCTTTATTTTTTGTTTTTGTTTCGTTAGATCAGCTTAATATGTATTCATTTTTTGGAATTTATTTATTTATTTTTTTTTGGATTTTCAAGACTACATATGTTTTGGATCAGTTCCATGTCATAGTGTCCTCATGACTAAATCACCACAAACTATCTTATCAGCATAAAATCCAGAAACCAATCAGATCTTCTTCTAGGATTTTTGTTTGTTTCTTTCTTCTTCTCTTCAATGGCTAAGAAGAAAGGCTGGTTCACGCTAGTGAAGAGATTCTTCTTTTCAGATTCACAGTCAAAAGAAGAAAAGGTAAGTTTATATTCTAAATTATTTTTAATTTCCTCATTGGCTTCAAAATTTTGGTCTTTTTTCATTTTTTTTTTCATTTTTTTAGAGGGAGAAGAGAAGAAAATGGGTGTTTGCAAGGCTTAGGATCAAAAGATCACCCTCCATAGCTGCACCACCACCTCCACCACCACAAGAACAAGTGATACAAAACAGAACAATATGCGAAGAGGCAGAGGAAAAACAGAGCAACCATGCTCTAGCCGTGGCCATTGCCTCTGCCGCAGCCGTGGAAGCTGCTGTTGCGGCTGCACATGCTGCTGCTGAGGTTGTTCGCCTCACCGCCACCCCTCGGTCCACGCACACCTTTGTCGAAGATGCAAAGAAGCCGTTTGCCGATGGAACTCTTATCGAGGAGGAAACTCACTCGGCGCATGGAAAATGTGAGAGGGAGATGGAAATCCAAGAATCTGCCGCTGTTAAGATCCAGACCGCCTTTCGGGGTTACCTTGTGAGTCTGTTCAATATTTTGCTAACCACCGCTCAATGATTTTGCAAATGAGGTAGTTTGAGTTATTTTAAAACATCATGCTTATGTTCACAAGAGGAATTGTTAGTATTCAATTATGCCGATCTTTATATGTTTTGGCCACGTCCGTTTCCGCTCCGGAGGATTGACCAAGAGCAGAGTGAGGACCGCTAACCAAGAAGACCTTTTCGAATCCCAAACGAGGAGATCAAAATTTCCGAATAGGAATTTAATTAGCAACAGCCTTCTCGTTATTTCACCGATGCGAGTGCTGAGTTGTTTTGAGTCGCAGCCTCGCCCTTCCCATTTTCAAGAAGATCTCGGGTAGCCCTACGCATTGTTGAACCCCAAGGAACCCAACCTTAGGCCCCTTCTAATCCAACCGGCGATTTCCGTCTTCCTGAATTAGGGCCCTAAAAAGCCTGATCTCTCATCAAGGAGAGCCGAGTGGCGAGAAAAGAAGATTGATTATTTAAGCAGCTCCCAAGTGAGGGAGTGATCGACCGAACCAATCAATCTATCGAGGGATGAACAAATAAATCGATTTTTTTTTTTAATTTGTTACATGTTTTTTTTTGGCCTATTAATGCCATGATAGTAAAAACGTTGTAGTAAGGTTGAACTTTCATAGCACAAAAAGTATAAGATTAAGGACTATAATTTTTTTCCCGGAAAATGTGGTAATTTTGTTATATAAATTCACATAGTAGTCCATTTGTGACAACGACCATGCTTCTGCTCATATGAAAATTTTTTAGTAGTCAATATGTCCTTTTGATAAATTACCTAAAAGTGTTAACATCATAGACAAAACTACTTTAAGATTAAGAAATTGAACCCAACAAACTCAGGTCATTGCTCAATCCATTTTTCACTTATGTTGTGACTTGTTAGAGCGTTTTATGAATGGTCCTTGTTTTGACAAATGCATACATTTGAATTGAGAAATTGCAGGCAAGGAAAGCTTTGCGGGCACTGAAGGGAATCGTGACGCTTCAAGCGATTATCCGGGGCCGCGCCGTGAGACGGCAAGCTGTCACCACTCTCAAGAGGCTTCAGTCCATAATAAACATCCAGTCACAAGTCTGTGCTAACAGATTACAAACAACAGAAGGAGCTTATAATTGTGATGGTAACAGCCAGTTCCAGAATTTCAGAGAGAAAATACTAGGGGTAACTTTCTATAAACTTGACTCTTTTTAAACATTGTGAATACAATGAACACAATTTATCCAACTAGCATTATCTTTTCACAGCTATAAATCACTGGCTTCTGTGCTCTTTTATACTGTGTTTGGTAAGTGGTAAAGAATATATGAAGAAAATATGTATAAACTAAGGAGCAGAGACAGTAAAATAAGGAAGGTTTGGGGCGGGCTATGTGTTAAAATTTTATAAGATTTTAAACATGAATCAAGAGAGAGATTCCACATTGTAAAATGGGGCAAACTACAAATTTCAACAGATTTGACATACAAAAGTAAATGAAGAAAAAAATTCGAGTGGGGCAGCTGCCCAACTTCAGCTGTTTGTAGCTCTGCCCCTGTATATAAACTTGGTGATGAAAATAGAGACGATGACAAAGAAATCAAGGACTGCTATGTTCTTTTGATGCTCAATGAGACATGAGACATGTCATTAACAAAAATTGCCGAAATTTTGCAACACTTTTAGATGGATTCTTTCAATCAGAGAAGATGGGATGATAGCCTTCTATCAAAGGAGGAAGCAGATGCCTTGTTCTTGAGCAAGAAAGAGGCCGCGATTAAGCGCGAACGGATAAAGGAGTACTGGCATAGCCACCGGGTAAACTAGGCCTGTTTTTTGGCACTTCCTAGATCTTTTTTCCTCTTCAGCTAACATCAAAAGTTTTTCCCTGTTTCCAGAAGTCAGCAGAATCAGAAAGAAACAAAGTAAATGGAAGATGGAGGTATTGGTTGGAGCAATGGGTGGATACCCAACTCACCAAAAGCAAAGAGCTAGAAGATTTGGACGCAGTTTTGGGATCAAACGCAAGAAACAAAGACGAATTCGGAGTTAAAAGACTAAGGCTTAGGAATCTCCAAACTCGGAATCCGAATGAAGGATTCATAGACTCCCCAACATTTGTCCCAAGAAAATCATTCCACAGAAGGCAATGCTCATTGGGAGATGAGAACTCCCACACAAGCTCTCCTTTAGTCGTCCCAACTTACATGGCGGCCACGGAATCTGCCAGGGCGAGAGCGAGGTCCACTAGCTCACCAAAGCTGAGGCCGGAAAGCCTAGGTGGATTTTCACCAAGCAAGAACAAGCTCTCACTTTTGTCTTCAATCACTAGTGAATTTCCCATTAGTAGTAGTGGTATGGGAATTAGGCCTAGTGATTATTTGCAGTTGCACGAAAGATCTCCAAGCATGAAGGGGGTTAGAGGTCCTGTGAAATCAAGCAGGAAGACTAAGGACTCAACCTTTGATTCAGAATATTCATTGTCACATTGGGATAGAAAAAGCACCTTCAGATGACATCATGATTATCAGATTATGATTACATAACTATGATGATGGTGATGATTCAACTTAGTTGCATAAAACAAGATAAATTAAGTTGGTAAGTTTCTTGGGTTGGAATGAAGTAGATTGAATTATGTTTCTTTTCTTTTCCTTTTTTTTTTTGCCCCCACATGAAATGCAAATATTTTGCTGAGAATTAATGCTTTATAATGTTAACATAACTTGTATGCTGCCAAAAGCAGTATTATAATATGGCATTACAAATTACAATATCTAACATGGCTTGGGATATTTAGAGACATTTGTTTGAATATCTTCTTGGAAGTGGTATTTTTAACTTGTAAAAATCAATGCATTGCAAATTTATAAGATTGTCGTTGAAATACAGCATGTTTTTAAAATATATTAGGAATAGTAAAGTTATAATAATTATTATAATGATATTCACTTTTTACACTATAAAATCACATAATGATTATTTTAATAATTTTATTTTTTCTATTTGTTAAATATTTTAGTTTTCTTTACTATATTTCACCATAAATAGTAATTTTTTGACCGTATGTCTATCTTTTTTTCTTGCTGCTTTGAGTGCTCCATCTATTTGGTTATCAAGTTTTGTCCAGTTAACTTTGAGAGACCAATTATTGTTTACTGACAGGGCAGTCCATAACGGCCCAAATGACTTCAAAGAACATCCCTCAACAAATATCTCCTAGAGACCATTTGTCAATCCACACTTGGGAGAGTCACAAGTTATCTATGATAGTGAGGACAGCTAGTCCACTAACTACATTGGCACAAGAGAAGTTACAAGTCGCAAGGTCTCTATGATATTGTGGACAATTAGTTCCACTCAAAAGTGGATCTACTTTTCCTTTATTATTTTTTTAAGTACCTCATGGATGAGAACCTATTAATAGTGTACGTTTTTAAACAGATAAATCTAATCAAATTATTATTATTATTATTATAAAAGATTGATTTTTATAAATGTTTATGTCTTTTGATTCCCATAAGAGAAATTTATTATTATTTTTTTAGAGAAAGAGTGGAGCTGCATTTGCCTATATAAAAAAAAAGTACTTATCCTTGTTATTTGTTATTTTATTTGATGTAACATTGTATGTATTTTCCTACCGCTCAATAATTTCACCAAAATATCTTTCTTTCTTTATGCATCATCCTCATTATCATTTTTTTTATAAGAAATTAAACAAAGAATCCTCAAAGTAACTAAAAATTCTAAAGATTGATTTTTATAAATGGTTCTGTCTTTCGATTCCCATAAGATAAATTTATTATTATTATTCTTATTTTTTATAGAAAGAGTGGAGCTGCATTTGCCTATATATATAAAAAAAAAAGTATTTATCCTTGTTATTTGCTATTTTATTTGATTTAACATTGTATGTATTTTCCTACCGCTCAATAATTTCACCAAAATATCCTTTCTTTCTTTATGCATCATCCTCATTATCATTTTTTTTTATAAGAAATTAAACAAAGAATCCCCAAAGTAACTAAAAATTCTAAAGCACGTTATGACATAAGAGTCTCAAGATCACTTCCGTTTTGTCCAAAACTAAAAGCATGCATGCATGCAAAGAGAAAGTCTCCAACGGTTATAACAAATAAAAAGTGCATAAACTCTTTTCTTAATAATTATTTGTTTGTTCATATCGGAATGAGGTTATTCTCATCGGTATTTTTTCTCGAGTGAGTATTATTGATTTGGATTACTATTATTTTTTCAAAAAACAAAAGAAATAACTTGTTATATTGTCTAACAAAACAATTTTTAATATGGTATTAATTATCTTTCTATATTATTCTCAAAAAGAATTTGGAATACATAGACATTAATGTGATAATTTTTGTTATGGATTAATAATTATTCTCCTTGTAAGCAATAATTTGTAATATATTATCTAATTCTCTTCATTGATGAGATTTGCATGTGGATAACATCAAAGACTATATGCTACTTCAATTTGATGTGCTAGAGTTATAAGACAAGATGTTGTTTTTGCATTTTTATTAAATTCTAGTTTTCCAAATACCAACAAGAAGAATAATACCAACATTTAAAGCTTGTGACATTTAAAATTATTACAAAATCTATGTGTAAAGCATTTTTGGGAGAATAAATATTTTTCCAAACCAAAAGAATTTGAAATAGTACTTAAATTGATATATATAATGTACATATATATTTCTGTATATGGTGGTACTCATTTAATTTTACCTTCACATCCGATGAACCAGCCAACAGCATATTGTTCATAATCCAAACCAAACTGACCAGTTCAGCAACATGGATTGCTTAAAGTGCCCTCTGATCAATTACAATCAACTGAAAAATCTTGCAGAACAAATAAAAAAGAAAAAGGAGATAGGACCACGAAAAAAAACCAAAACAAAATATAAAATTGAAAATAATGATGGCAGAATAATCATAGTGATTAAGCTTCTTGTTCTTCTTGTTTTTCTTTTTTTCTTTTTAGAGAAATATATTAATTAAGCTTAGCCAAGGATTAATCTCCTTTGTAGAGAATGAGCCCTGCAGGCCCATGAATAGGCTTAACAAATTAGCATGTTTTAAGGAGAGAAAAAGATCTCCATGACAAAGCCCAAAATCCTTAACAAAATTTACCTGAATTTGAGAAAAGAATGGCCACACATTTGAGATTGGAACTTTCCCTTCATACAAATGTTTGAAGGATCATGTGGAAAAGTGTTAGCCATGCAGCACAAAAATTGGCTGTGAAACTTCCAAAAAAAAAATAAAGGAATTATAAAATATGCTTACTCTTCATCAAGACAAAGATCTTATAATACTATAATACTCAAGACTAGGTCAAAAAGTCCAAATTTCCAGAAGATAGAGTTCCGTAAAGTCATGTAATTCATAAATCAAACGATAAAGTAGCAAAACTCTCTAATTTGTCTTATTCAGACCAAAAATATTCAAAGCTTAGGATCAATAGAATTATAAACTTGTAAGCTTCCTATATATCCACGTATATTATATGACTTCATTGAATAGTATTACTTGTTCTGAGCACAATGTAAAGGTTCATTTTGTTGACTCATATGTTCTAATTATTTATTACTGTCGAGAGCAATAAAATGACAGAAAAAAGATAAGAAAAGTTCAAGATTTAGAGCCTGTTTCAAATGATCATTTGCAATTAGCTTTTGTCTTTTAAAACATTTATAAGAGAAGTCATGTTAAGGGTGCTTATGAAAAAAATGTTTATAAAAAGCGCTTTTATTTATATTTTTGATGTTTTGTTTGAAAATAATATATTAAGAATTTCATTTATATTCTTGAATTACACTAATTTTTATAACAATAAGAGTTTTTGACTTATTATTTAACCAAACAGGTCCAAAAGCTATTTTGAAATTTTTTTTAAAAAAAAACACTTTTTGTGCATTATCCAAACGTTAATTAAGAAGCCCTAATTTTTTATTCTCTTTCTACTGCTTAAAAGTAAAAACATAAACTATCTCAAATGAGCCCCTATAATGTTTGAATTAAGATTTGTTGTCCTATTTTTTTGTTCCTTTAACTATCCTCCTTAAATTTTGACATATAGTAAATTGCTAATTATTTTTACTATTTAGGTCTCATTTATGTGTTTAGGTTATTAAGTTTAATTGATGTGTCGAATAAATAGCGGAGGGGACAATCAATGAAACAAGAAAATAAGATAGCAGATTTGAACTCATAATGGCTTACTCTGAATATAAAAGCTACTTCTATATTTCAACCTCTATAGCAATTTACTATAATGAAGAAGATTTCAAGTCATTCTTTCAATAATCTCTTCTTCACCCTAAAAGGAAATCTACATGTACGTCATATGTATAACAATAATTAGGCTTCACAACTTACCACGTTTAATTGACCAATTCCAAACATATGTTAGTCTTATGTCACATGAATTCAAAGATGGAATATAAAAACACTTCATTATATGCTGCCAACAAAATGCCAAAATGTTGTTCAAAGTTCATTGACTTGTAACATGAGAAGCACTAATTTCATGCATGAAAAGGAAATGTGTCTTCCACTTAAGAATATGTAACTTTCAAGCAAGGCCCTCAACCAATTTCCAAACATTGGCAATTGGATTTGGACCTAACCAATCCTAGTGAAGCACATGTGCTTCTCAATATATATATATATATATATGCACACGCATTTATGTGAAATATATATATGCTGCCGACATATATTGTAACATTAAAAAAATATATATGCAAAATAATTTACTCGTTATTGAGAAATTGGAGTGAAAATTGTAATGGCTCATGAGAGAGAGAGAGAGAGCAACTTTTTTGGGGTATTAGTCGGTCAACAAATCATATTTTGGAATTGTTTTATTTGATGAAGAACCTTCTGACTCATACATATGGTTTTGTGAGTTAGGACAATATTCATTTTCCAAGTTGATACTTAGAGGAGTACCCTTTGTTGTATTATTTTGAAAGTGACATTCAAGGGTTTGAATCTACGTTCATATATGTGTGTATATTATATATCTATATATTTGAGTTTTGAGTCCAATTGGGTCCCACTTTCTTTGATGATCAGTCCACTTCCGCGTGATGGAGTCAAGTAACAATCAGACTCACCAGTCGCTTGGCTTGTGGGACGTTCATTGTTTTTGCAACGTTCTTTTTGCCCATTTTTTAGTTGTCTTGGTCAAATAGAAATAGCGGTTATAAACAATTAGAGGGTAAGCAATATATCCTATTAAATAGTGCAATGTTTTTTGTTGCAATCGATCCAATCAAGTGAAGATATTTGTTAAAATTTTGAAGATCCGCATTTCAATTCATGAGCCCCATTTATGCATAGAATTTAATCCAAATCTATTTGGATTGAGATATCGTTTAAAAAAAAAAAAACTAGTTAGGTTAGTTTGCAATTTTAAAATCTAGTTTAGTTCAAATTATTGGATGTGAAATTAAGAAAAAGCAAAGCTAAGTATAGGGAAAAAAACCCGAAATTTCAAAGAATATATCTTCAAGCCAAATAAATATGTCTTCATAATCCATGATTCATAAATAACGAATTAAGGGAGAAAAAGCAGTTTAATGTTGAATATGTATATAACCACAATACTAAAAATATATTAAAAAATTCATTCTAGTGTAATGTTACTGGATGTAATGTAATATCTACTAAAAATTATTATATCGGTTTGGAAGATTTGATTTCTCAGTAAACGAAAAAATGAATTGATATCATCTAATTGGATTTCCGATTTCGGAATTCAAACCCATCCAATGTAGGTTGAATATCTAATCTAAATTATACTAAAAAAATTACATGATATGCCACATTTTTAACAAATATATTTATTCATGCTATACTTAAAAAGTTATACGCTACACTATCACTTATATTACATATTTAAATTTTATTATACTTAAAAATACATCACGCTTAAACATGCGTGATATTTATAAAAAATAAGTTTTAAAAGATGACGTTTATAAAAAAGCCCTGTTATGCTAAATTGAATTGGATCAGTCAATTATTAAATTATAACATTGGATTCTTTTGCTCACGCCTAATAAGAATGCATGAGGAACCCTTAAAGCACCACCATTCAACACAAAATTAGAGAACTTGACAGACACAAGTATTTTAAAATTGAACTAATTATAACTTGTGGGGAAAATAAGTTAGAACAACACTAACTTGTAATAATTATTCCTAGCTTTACTTTTTGCATTATTTAAATAGAATATTTGGGTTTATTTTGTTTAGTTTTAGGCATCTAAAAAAGTTAAGTGTTGTTTTTTGTGTTTTTTATTTTCAAGCTAAGAAAGCACCAAATATTGAATGTTCACCACCATCACATACATTTTTGTGACACAAACTAAAAATGTGGCAAAAATTCAGTTAAGAACAAAGAAATCTTAAAAATCCAACTCTACTTTTAATCCATATCACTTTCACACTTTTGTGAGGAGGACTAAACATGAGGCTGGATTGTGTGATAGAGATTAAAAGGAAGAGGCTAGATTGTTCAAGAATAATAATAATAATAAAGGCTTTTAATGAAATCAATGGACTTAACAACTGTAGCAAAAAAGGTGACTGATAATGCTCACAACACATGGAATGAAAATGGAATACCCTATATGCCCTGTACTCTTAGTTCATATCCTTTTTCTGATGTTGATATTCTCAGTTCTTTTTGCTTGTTATTTTCGAATTGAAAACTACGTTTGCCGACTGCCCTTAGACCGGATTTTCACGCTTTGTCGCTCAAAGTACTTCCAATATTTACTCTCCAATGCCAACTATTCTTGATATCTATGAATCTGTGGCTTAAACCTTTCACCATGATAGAGTCCAATGCACTTTCTCAAAGTGATTTTTGAACAACTATTCTTGATATCTAGGAATCTGTGGCGCTTAAACCTTTCACCATGATAGAAGTTGCAAAGCTTTCTCAAAATGATATTGAAGAGGTAGTTTGAACTTTGGAGTTTTGACAAGGCTGCATTAAGGTTAATTTGTTACATTCATGAACCTCACTAGATTTTAACTTTGAAAGGGCTTGTGTGTTTTTTAGTGGAAACTGCATTTTGTCCTCTTGTTTGCAAGGCAAGTTTGATGAGATTATGCACGGCAATATTTGCATATCTAGTGGTTGTGGAAGGATTTGAGGGTCAAGTTCCTTATGATGACATGGTGGACATTCAATGTTATGTGATTCAATATCTCAAACTAAATGAGTTGATCCGGCTAAGACCACTTTCAATACAATATCAAATTAATGTACGGCGATGCACTTTTAACATTTGAGTGGGAAAATTATTGTAGCTATTTTGATGTTAAATTTGGCATATGCTATACTTGATGTGTTTATCTTTTTATTCATATTTTTTTGCTAATAAAAAAAAAAAGATCAATGGTGTTCTCACAACCTTGCCTATCATCTTAAGAAAATTCTACCAAGACCACAGGTAGAACAACAAGAGGACCGAAGCTATAAATCACATGCTTTTTTCTATTAATATCAGGGAGTATAAATCATATTAAACCAAGCTATATTCAACATATCCATTAACAGGAATAATTGCAGCTTTACTAGAGACGAAGATAATCAGTCCCTAGATAACAAAAGCATATCCATTAACAGGAATAATTACAGCTTTACTGAAGACGAAAATAATCGGTCCTTAGATAACAAAAGAGAGAGTCTTAGTAGCTCATTCTCTTGTCACCTGGCCATCACAATAATGACATTTTCATTTAATTATTACAATATTGTTATTTTCAATTATTTTATTGAGCACGTAAACATTGTAATCATTTGGTACCACTAGTTTTAGGCCAACGATACTTCATTATATTACTATAGTGCGCTGCCCATGAATGGTCCATGTACTACATCATGTTTATGGTCAGACACAGAAGTTTTAGGCGGTAGTACTCAACATCAGTAGTGGTCTTGAGAATTTTCCCTATTATTGTTGCCATTATCCACCAGGGGTCGACATACCCTTACATCAGTCGTTTCTCATGATACGACATTTCTATTGATGTCGTTTCCCATGAGATGTCTTGAACAACATCTCATTCAAAATGATACTCCAATAATTGGTTTGGGAAATTAAATTAGAGGCTAAGAGACAAAACAAACCAGAGTGTGGTTTATGATCTATGCAAAACCAGACGTTATCAAAGTGTCAGCTAAAATCGAATCAAATCAAACCAAACAAAACAATATTTAATGTATTGATTTGATTTGGTTTTTTTTTAATTATTATTTTGGCTTGTAAACTTGGGCTCTTTAAAATGCTATTTTCAACTGATGTCATAAAAAATGAAAATAAAGAATCAAACGGAAAGAAAAATAAAAAATACCATAAAAAGAAAAATAAATTTGCAATCCAAGTGATTCTCAAGATAAAGTTAAATTAAGGTGTGAAAATGGCTAGATAAAATAACATTTTAAGGATTGTTTAATCGATGGAATAATATATATGTGGTGAGATAGGGTGAACAATAACATCACTCACCTAAATAAAAAAACTTGTATAATATCTATTTATAACTACATTTTCCTACGTAAATAGGTTTGGTTCTAAGATTTGGCAAATATACAAACTACAAAACAAATTAAAATCCAAATTTAATTCAAAGTTGTATCTTGTTCTAAAACATTATATTTTTACTAGATGTTGTATTAAAAGTTTATTATATTTTAGAATAATTTGCCGTCAAAACTAGTTAATAAACTTAGTAATAAGGACAAATAATAACTTTAACAAAAGTACTCTTATATACTTCAAAGACTTCCTTATTTTCAGATTTTCTTAACCTTTATTTTCTTCTTCCACCCATATTCTTCAACAGGGAACTTCTAACCATAAACAAGGATTTCCCTCACATTTGGGAGAGAGGGTCAAGAGAGAGAGGAAAAAAAAAAAAAGATAGACCCTTCAAATGATCCTTCTCTAGGTAACAAAACGAAGATTTGGCTATAGAAACTGATAAAAGTAGAGTAGGTAAGATCACTCATCTAGAACTAATTGATATGGTGGGCAGTTGGTATAATTTCTTGACTTTGCACAATATGCACTCTTAAACTAAAAAAGGTGCAGCCGCCAAAACTGGCTTTTATATATAAATATGTAAATATATACACACATATACTATCTTTTAAAGCAAAAAACATGAACTAGGAAGGAAAACTCAATGGGACTTTTCCGAGAGGAATTTCCATAGATGAAGAGTGGTGTACGTTTCAAAACGTTAGATATGATTAACATCACTTTTTTTTTTTTTTTAGATTTAACAGCTAAAAACAGATAACGACTAATTAGTATCTTTTTTTTGGTTCTTATTAGATAAATTTCCAACACAGAACTTATGAAGAGGGAAAGGTTAGGATAGACAGCTAGTCAGCTATACAATCTTCCCTACCAACTGCTACTTCTGTCTTTTGTGAAAATAAAACTGTTTTCAATTGGTTTTTAAATCATTAGCTGATGGTGGCTATCATTTTCTCAGAGCATGACTTTCCATTACCCATATAACCAACAAAAGTTCAGCACACAAAAGGATCTACCGTGCAAAGGTTGTTTCAACAGTTACATTATTACTACTAGGATCTATAACTAATTAATACGTTGGAATTATGTTACTTGTGAAGTAATATTGCACCAAAGTAAAAATGTGAAACTAATACATGTTAAAATGTGCATTAATTAAAGCAATTCAATCTCACAACATAAAGGAGTCTTGTACTAGACTTCTAGTGCAATTTTATAATTTCATTTACTATTATTAATTATTGGGTCAATGACATAAATGTCTAATATTAGACAAAAGATTGTAGCTTTATAGGAATATAGTAAGGTTAGAAACTGGAAAAGGTAGGTAATATTTACGTACAATATGCAAATATGGTCATTGTTATAAGGTTTTCTACTTAATTTATGATTAATGTTCTCACAAACAACAAAAATTATGTGAAATTCGACGAGTTAGAGCATAAAAATTATACCTCTATGATAACAAAATAAGTTCAGAAATCTGAAAAGATTGATAATACTAGTATAAAATTAATATACAAAATACATATTATAATAATTATGAAAATAACATGATGGGCATACCACAGACAATTAATTTTTTTAAAAAAATAAACAAAACCATAAGTTATATAAAGATAGACAGTTTTTAAAATGAGGTTATTACTATACAAAAAATTTATGTAATTACTTTTCCTTATGCATGCTTCCAAATCATGCTTTGTTACCTTCTTTTCTTCTTTTAACCTCAAGGGAAAGGGTGAAAAACAAAGCCAGTGTGGACAAAAATGAGTAAATAAGATTCTTGCTGTAATATTTATCTTAGGGATTGAAAGGGACAAGAAGACATTGATTAAAGGGGAATAAAAGTGGGACTGGGAACATGATAAGAATAATGTATTAATAATCTTATAGGCCATGAGCATGCTAAAATCAACTTTGTACCCTACCAACCCCTCTAACCCCATTTCTTTTATCTCAAATTGCAAATTGCATGATGATGAGGATGGCTTGGATCCTAACGTGGCAACCCCACCTATCTCCTTCGGCCTAGTGGGCATGCCCTCCCACTTGCCCAATTTCGATTTGGTGAGCTCATCCTTCGGCTGGCCAATCGAATGCTCGAAGGGCACTGATGTGGCACTCCACATGTCAATTAAACAACCAATGATTTTACGTGCATACATGACAATGGAAAGTGTAATAGGTCCCTCTGTCACCGCCCCTTGGATCCTAAAAACGACACATGTTTGGTGATTAAGTAATTCATCATTATTTTTATCTTCTTTTTTTTTTTTTGCTTTTGTTTTTTAAATTTTCACTAGATAAATAAATCTGCTTTCCACAATATATGCAACAAATGGACATAAAAGGCCCCATATTTGTATTATGTGGTGCTCTTAGATCACATTATCAAATACGCCGGATTAATGCAAAGTATTTATTTCTTTATTCGTGGTCGGTCTTCTTCTAGAAACATTTGTAATAAAAAATTAGGCTTTTCACCATAAAAGGAGAGGAGACTTTGCTAGTAACAAGCACTAGATTTTCACACTTGGTGAAAATTTTGGCCCGGTATTGTTGGTTAAGGGCTGTTTAGCAGAGTGATTTTAATTACTAGAAAAAAGAAGTAAAATCTATGATTTTTTGATAAGTGTTTGGAATCTTATTATTAAAAGAATTTAAATGGCTCAAAATCATTTTAAGCATTTTTAATAAGTAATAGTGATATTATAATGAATTTTATATTGTCTTATTAAAACTCTAATACGAGTTTTAAAATCTATTTTAGAGATGCTTTTTAATTTTAGAAGTCACATTTTGAGCCAGTTTGGCATTGTTGTGCTGCGTTGTGGACTAGAAGCAGGTAGGCATTTGGTAAATTTTTTTCAAAGCTGCTGTGAGAATCAGAAGCAATATTGCAGGTGTATAGTAAATTATGTATAAAATTATTGTAGAGATGTATAATGACGAAAATAAACATATTTTGCTAAGCACATTTATATTTTTGGTTTTTAATTAATTTTAATTATAAGGTTTACATACGTAATATTTGTACATTAAAGCGCTAAAAATGTAATTTTATTTTTATTATTTAATATATTGTTAGAAAAATAAATTACTTTTGTTAAACGAGATAAATTATATGACCACATAAAAAAGAAATAACATAAAAAACTAAAAGTGAATTTCTTGACGTGTTATTTAATTTATTTTAATTTGTTACAGAAAAAAATAGTTAGATTGTGAATTATGTATTATTTTTAAGGTTAGTTAAGTAATTTTAAATTATAAAAGCAGAAGCTGTTCTAAAAAAGACACCTAACTTGCTTCTTAGCTTTTCCTGTTAGGCAGCAGTTTTTAGAAGCAATTTTTTAAAAGCAAGGTTTACCAAACACCCTAAATTACTGTTAACAGTTACAGAAGCTAAAAATAACCTCCAAAAGCAATGTCAAATAGGCCCTTTATGACTTTAACTTGAAGCACTTTTAAAAATACAAAACACTTTTGATAAGTCATCAAAATCGAGAAGCAGCTTTTGTAGTTAGGCATAAAACCATTTAACTTTATAAAACTTTTGTAATCGTGAAAAAATAATAAATTGTGCCTTGATAATTAGGACACACTCAAATGCGACAAACACAAGTCACCATGCCATCCAAAGTGTGGTTTTTATGCGACAAATACAAGTCACCATGCCATCTAAAGTGTGGTTTTTATCATTCTGTTTTTGGCCTTCAATAATATAATATACCATTCTCAATTTTTCAGCGAATCTTTAAGAGATTCTTTGTTTCCCTTTTTTTTCCCCTTTGGCAACCAGTTTTTGTACATCTAGCAACCAAAAAAGATATCTTCTTTTTAGTGGGGAATTAAGCACCACAACAACATATAAAGTTAATGTAAAACATAAAAAGTTAATGTAAAACATAGGTACTTTTTATAATCACATATATTTTTGACATGGTATCAGAGTAAGTTGTCCCACACGTACACGACAAATCACAACGTGGTAAATGGTTTCTGCGTTTCTTCTAATTACCCAAAGAAGAGAGATTAGAAAAATTTCCACTTTAGCATGATGCTATTGAGGTCAAGTCAACATATGATCAGCCATCAATGTATGTTACACTGACTTTTGAGGACTTTCACACTACTGTTTCTATTCTTAAAAATATGTTCCAAAACATAGTGAAATTTATGAATCTCAAATGTAAATATGTATGGGTAAATCATATAAATATACGTCTTAGTTTTTATTATTTCTCAATTTGTTCTCTGTTTTTAGAAACTATAAATGTATCATTTGAATTTGAAATACTTCTTCCAATTTTATCCATAGCAGATTTTTTTACTTAAAAAATATAGAGATGAGATAAAAATACCTTTGACTAAATCTAATTTGTTTATGAAATATATGTCTCTTCTTAAGAAAAATTTAAAATATATATTTTAAAATTTAAAAAGGCCATAAAACTTAGCATCTTTTTTTAAAAAAAAAATTGATGCTTTGTTTTAATTTTTTTTATGTTTTTCATATATAAAATATTTATCATAATCATTTAAGGGTAGTCATGTTGTTTTGCCTAATTTTTTTTATTCATAGGGATGAAATTAAAGTAAGTTTTAAAAATTTCAAGGATATCTTTGTAGTTTCTAAGAACATAATGACAAATTGAGAAATAGTTAAAACTAAGATGTGCAATTATATAATTAACCCGTATATACATTTAGTAACTATTATTGTCCGACGTAACAAAGCTAGCGAACTATGATAGCCAGCTCAGCTAGGGGAGATCTTATCTCACATTCATACACAAGTCCTAAATCTTTGAGACAAGCCAAGACCATTGTCTCCATAACAACACCAAGATTTTGTCCAATTATTTTTGACTCTTTTAAGGACCACAAGATCAATACTACTATAAGGGGGGCACAAAACAAAAACTTGATTTCAAGCAGTTATATCAAACCATAAAAAGAGGGGGAAAGGTTAAGATATATGTGTGTGTGTGTGTATATATATATATATATGCCTCCTTTTGAAGCTTTTCATTTCTAATTGGTCCTCACTGACAAGTTGCAACCATTTTTTCTTAAAAGTTGAAAAAGCATGAGGTGTTTCATAAGATATATCACTAAAATCACTAAAAACACAAAGTTCAATATTAAAGGGGGGAAAAACATATAAACAAGAAAATCATTCAAAGTTGTCTGATTGCTTGGAAGTAAAGAGGGCTTAAAACAAAGGCAAGAATAGGGTAGTAGAAGAGTAGATGGGCAAAAGAGGAGTCATTCAATCTCTTCCATTCCATTGAACCAAAGAGAAAAGGGTCCCTATACTCCAACATTAGACCAATCATGGCTCTTGGGTGTTCTTCTTTTTGGTTCTTTCAACCCCACAAAGCACACACAAAACCCAGTTGAAATTCACGTGACACGTGGACCCATCATGGCCCCACAAAAGGTCTCATTCTATTTTTATCTTCATTGAAAGATCATGAATCAATGGGCTGAGGAAACGAGGGGCTACATTCACAACAACAAGTCTTCTCAATTGGATCCGAAAGAAGATTGCACGACGTTGAGATTCCGACAACAATCGGACCCGAAAAAACAAGGCTGATCATTCTTGTGAGTGATGGAAGTGATAAGGGGGTACGGAGAGAGGAGGCAGAGAAATACTAAGCCCCATTGTGGCCTAAAGACGTTCATTTGCTTTACTTTCCCAAAATGGGAAAAGTGTCCTTAACAAAATTAATCAGGGAAAAACTTCTCTCTAATACAACATGTTTGTCCTTGATTGAAAAAAAAAGGGTGGGGTTTGTGGCCGCAACTATTACAAAAAGTGCAAAGATTTTCACAATCTTCTTTGCTTGTGACTTTTTGTTTCCTTCTCTCTCTCTTCCTTCTCTTTCCTATTCAACTTGGCAATATGTGTAATGGCTTCCCTAAAACAAAAGACCCTCTTCAAAAAGAAAAGAAACTAAAAAGAAAATCCTATAACTCTTTCCACTAAAGTAGGCAGTCTTCATACGGATTCTCATGACTGCAGTTTGGTTGACTCAGCCATCCAAAATCTTCCCTTTAAATTCCCTCCTCAACCCTTCTTTATTCTTCACTCTTCTTCTATACCACTCTTTCTCTTCTTCTCTTCCCTCTTTTTTTTCTTGGCTAACAAACAAAACAACAGTTAAAAAAAAAAAGTTTTAAACCCCATTTAATCTTCTTCACCAAAAAAAAGAAAAAAAAATGAGACACATAACAACTTATAACTTTATGATCTTATTATTCCTGTTTTTCACCTGCCAAACTGTTAAAATAAGCCTTTGTTTTCCAAACGTCCTTCCCTTGAAAACACTTGACCTTGATGGGCATTTCAACTTTGATCAAGTCCATCATGCAGCCAGGGATTTTGGCAACAGGTTTCAGTTCCTCCCTTTGGCGGTGTTACACCCGAAATCGGTCTCCGACATAGGCGTTACCGTGAAGCATATTTGGGAGATGGGGACAAGCTCAGAGCTGACAGTTGCGGCCAGAGGGCATGGACACTCTCTCCGGGGACAGGCTCAAGCACACAGAGGAGTGGTGATCAACATGGAATCTCTCAAGTCCCCCGAAATGCGGATTCAGCGCACGGGCAAGTCCTCGCCTTATGTTGATGTCTCTGGTGGGGAGCTTTGGATAAACATCCTGCATGAGACATTGAAACATGGGTTGGCGCCAAAATCATGGACTGATTATCTGCACCTTACCGTCGGCGGCACGCTGTCCAACGCGGGGATTAGTGGGCAGGCGTTCAGGCATGGACCTCAGATCAGCAATGTCCATCAGCTGGAGGTTGTTACAGGTTTGTTATTAAGAAAAAAAAAAATAGAATGTGACAAAAGAAAAGAGAACTATTTCAGAACACAAAAGATGAGGCCAAAGGTCAAGAGTCAGACGTGGAAAGACAATACAGAAGTTATTCATGCAATGATAACTTCTATTATGCATTGGCTAATTTTATTATTATTTTTTTAAAAAAAATATATTTGTTCACACTTAGTTGTCTAGACTTGACCTTTGCTTTGTTGGAAAATAGCCCATGACTTAATAAGTCATAAGGCACAACAATTTACTGTGCTTTTGAAACCTCAAGCTACAGTTTGCGGTTCCAATGACATTTTTAACTTTTTTTTTTCTTGTATACTATAATATTTTCGGTTCTTGCCAAATGCCTGCTAGTTTTAATAAAAGATTAATTTGAATATGAGTGCAGGCAAAGGAGACGTGGTAAATTGTTCCGAGGAAGAGAATGAAGACTTGTTTCACAGTGTTCTTGGAGGACTTGGTCAATTTGGAATCATAACCCGGGCACGAATATCCTTGGAATCAGCCCCCGCAATGGTAAGAAAAGCAAAAAGCAATCCTTTTTGATGCACGCTGTTATTAACAAAATAACACGGCTAGTTAAAAAATACATTATATATTATATTAAAGTTTATAATTTTATGAGTCATGAGTTATAATTTACAAGGATAAAATAATTTTTCAAAGCAAAAATACTTACCTTTAAGCTAGTAAAAAAATTTAAAAAATTAAATATCATGTTGGTTTTATAGGTTCAAATTTTGATAACAATTTAAACCTTTTTGTTATATTATTTTTCTCACAAAAATTGAAAACTTGTTTAACTTTTCTGTTCCAGCTAAAAGCTTCTCTCTAAAGCTAACATGGCACAACATGGTCTGCTTTTTTTTTTCAACAGGTGAAGTGGATTAGAGTTCTCTACTCGGATTTCGCAACATTCACGAGAGACCAGGAGCGGCTAATATCCGAGGAAAACACGTTCGATTACATCGAAGGTCTTGTGATCATAAACAAAACAGGCCTCCTTAACAACTGGAGGTCATCCTTCAACCCTCAAGACCCAGCTCAGGCCAGCCAGTTCAACTCAGCTGAAAGAACCCTTTTCTGCCTAGAATTGGCCAAGTACTTCAATCCCGACAACACCGAAAGCGCAAATCAGGTGAAAAACCTTGTGGGAAAAACTACCAACCAATGCACACACAAGGAAACATCATTATTCATGTTAAGTGTAACTAATCAGTTCTCACACTTGGTTCTCATATTGCAGGAAGTTGAGACATTGTTGGGTCAACTAAACTACATCTCTTCAACACTCTTCCTATCAGAAGTTACATATTTGGAGTTCCTAGACAGAGTTCATGTTTCTGAGGTCAAACTGAGATCAAAAGGCCTGTGGGAAGTTCCACACCCTTGGCTGAATCTTCTGATTCCCAAAAGCAAAATCCACACTTTTGCTGAACAAGTCTTTGGCAACATCCTTACTCAGACAAGCAATGGTCCTGTTCTCATCTACCCAGTCAACAAATCAAAGTAAAAATAAAAACCCATATGTCACCTTTTTTAGATTTTGGATTTTTTTCACCTGTGTCTCCCAACTTCAGGATTATTTTCACTTTATCTCTTAAACTTTAAAAACTTTCACAAGATAAATTCGAGTTAAGTAAAACTAATTCTCCTCTTTCTCTCTCTCGGTTTTTCATGAAAATTTTAAAAAAAAGATTAAGGAGTACTGATTCAAAATTTAGGGAGTAAAATATAAGTTTTTAAAATTTATGAGATAAAGTGAGAATGACCGGCGAGACTATTCCTTCATGGTCCGTTTAGTTTGAGTATTTAAGTAGAGTATTTAGACGTAGTCAGTGACTAAAATTGAATTCTTATGACAGGTGGGACAACAGAACTTCAGTGGTCGTACCAGAAGAAGAAGTGTTCTACTTAGTGGCATTCCTTAGCTCAGCAGTTCCTACATCCACTGGAAGTGATGGATTAGACCATATTTTAACTCAAAACAAGAAGATTCTGGAGTTTTGTGAGACTGCCCATCTTGGGGTGAAGCAGTATCTGCCTCACTACAACACCCAAGAAGAGTGGAGGGCCCACTTTGGCCCACGCTGGGAGGCTTTTGCACAGAGGAAATCCTCTTATGACCCTTTGGCAATATTAGCTCCTGGCCAAAGAATATTTCAAAAACCAAACAGCATCATTGCACACTTGTCTGCCTCATAACCAACCGCAATATGAATACTATAAGTGGTTTAGCCGCAAAAACGCTTGTAAATGAATAACGATTATTATTGTTACACGTGGCTGTGGCTTTCTCAAAGACCCCTTTTCTGTCCAGAGGAGGCTACATGGTGGCTTAGTTGTAAGAAAATCTTGGAAGCATATATAGTTGAAAAAAGAGAATGTATATACTACATAAATACATATATAGTTATATCAATTTTGTAAGCATATGAATCTATTGATCTCCTTTTCGTTCCACTCGTTGTCAATTGATTCCATTAGTGACACGGTGTGGAGGTGTGAGTATACCATTGATTTTGTATACTATGCTCAAGGGCATAGTATACAACAGAAGCCAGTTCAAGTCTCAAATTAGTAATAATAATAACAAGGATTCAGAGCAAGGCTAAGTTAACCGTGAATGGACCAAATTGGGGGACAATTTGCCTTCTTTCTGCAACGTTGAAGATAGTGTCAATGTACTTAGATAGGTAACCAATATCACAATGGCAGACAATTTTTGCCCTTTGCTTTCTTTTCTGCTTAAAAATATAAAGCAGCATCAGTTTTTGCCATAGTGTGTCAGAAAGTGCCTTCAAAGTATCTGGCAACCGGCAATGAATATGGAAGACAGAGGGCTAAAACCCACAAAGGCATATTTTCATTACTTTCTCGAAGTGTGATAATAGAAAAAGGTGACATGAGGCGCTTCATTTGCTAGCAAGCATTTTTGCCTTGGTACAAATTCCATGTATGTCAGTGCATTGTTTGAACTTGTTAGCTCGGAGAGGTCTTCATTTTTACCATCAGGCGAAATGCCAAATCGTCCTCTTAAAGTTGAAATCCTAATTCTTGATAGGAAAATGTAGAGAGAAAAAAGAAGATAATAATCTAGAATTATTTGAGAGGAAATAAGCAAAAATGTGACATGAAAAAGAACCAAGCCTTTTGCATATCATCAGTATTGTTCATGACATTATTTTTAGGGTCCATGGTAAGGTACGAAAAGTGAACCCTACTCTTGCACAGTTCTATACTATTAGATCATGTCATAATCCTCTCAAAACTAGAGAAGTATGCAACTCTAACCAAGCTTAATGAAAATCTAATGCATCAAAGCCGCACAATAATAATAGGCTTTTTTTTGTATGTTACTACGTAATTGTGACAACCGTTATTTTCCTAACGAGTATTATGGTAATTAAATTAATTATTAATGTGTCAATTAAAATTTGTTTCAGTTAAAATTTAATTCATATTATTTATTTCTATCTATTTTTATTATTTAGTATATTTACCGAAACGCCTTGAAACTTATAATTATTTACGAAAATGTAATTTTGGCATTTTGTGTCTAAAAGTCTCTAAAGGAGACTCACTCACCTACTTTCAATCATTTATTTCCTTCCTTTCATTCAGGAATAATTCTCTCTTGCCGACACTCTCTCTTTCTCTCTTTCTTTTCTTTCTTTTTCTTTCTTTTCTTCTTCTTCATCTCTTCCACAGTGAAGCAAAACTAGAGAGAAGCAAAGGAAACTTCAAGCTGTCCTTTCACAAAAAACACATATAATCACTCACAAACTCAAGGATTAAGGAAGCTTAAACATTTTCAAGATCAAACCATAGTTTTGAGTTAAATTTTTAAGGTTAGATTTCTAAAACCTTGACTTTGGTTTTAAGTTATATTTTGGGTATGAGAATTGTGAGAAATGTGCTCTTGATGTTTTTGGATAACTATACAACGTTTTTGAAGCTTGATTTACATAAATCTTTGTTTAAAACGAGTTTTTGAGCTAGTTTGAAAAGTTTTAATTTTTGGTTTAGATTTGTTAATTAAGCATAAAAATTTTGAGAAAAATAATCTATATGTGTTTAAATATGATATTCTATAGTTTTTATGTATTTTCTATGCCTTGAAAATTGTTAAAAAGGGTGGATTGAGTATTAAAGTTTAAAACCTTTGAAACTTGAAAATTGGATTTCTAGAAACTCTTAAGTTCGGCAGGCTGATGAACAGTACTTGCAGGCCGACAGAGAGCCGAAAAATAGTAGTTTTGTTCGGAAGGCTAGAAATCGTTGATTGGTAGGCCGATCAGGCATTCCAAACACACTTGTTTTTCATTGTTTTGTGTTACAGAATGTTCCAAGGGTTTCATAAAAATGATTATGGTACACTAATAAGAATAGATGATAAATTGATATAATTATGGATTAGGAATTTAGTTAAAGTACGGTTATTTTATACGTCGTAAGATAACGAAGTACTTAGAGTTTATGTGCTAAACTTGGTATTATGAGCTGAAAGTTATCAGCATGGTATTCGCCAAGAGGTAGGGATTCTATTACTTACCTTTTGTGAGGTTTTGGTGAATTAAAATTTGATTGTTTTTACGTTGCAAGATATGTATATGATATTTTGAATGTATATGATTATACCCATAACACAATGACATGAATTCGTCTTGTATTATACAGCGAGGAATAAATTGATTTGACATATGTTGTTGTAAATTCAGAAGCATGATTACTTATCTTTTGTGAGGTTTTGGTGAATTAAAATTTGATTGTTTTCACGTTGCAAAATATGTATATGATATTTTAAATGTATATGATTATACCCAGAACACAATGACATGAACTCGTCATGTATTATACAGCGAGGAATAAATTAATTTGACATATGTTGTTGTAAATTGAGAAGTATGGTTAGGAAAACTAACTCTATAAATAATGATTGATTATAGAGAGATGGTAAGATGTGAGAAGGCGACGGTTACGTTTTTAGGCACAAACACCCTAAAAGGTAAAATTGGGGGAGGTGATGACGTTCTCTTGGGTCAAAAGTCCCAGAACGCACTGTACAGTAATTAACTTAGTGAAGATTCAGGGCTTAATGTCCCATCATCGGACACCCTTAGAATGATTGGAGGGTGGTCAAGCGCGCCCATTTAGGTTTCGTTGAATTGAGTGATATGATATTCTATTGCACAATGGATATAGATGAACATAATTAAATCCTGAATTAATATGTATATATATGAATGGAACTTGGTAAGAATGATCATATGGTATCCACCGGAATTGAACATAATAATATTGAGAACTAACTAACCATGCATGTTTAATGTGATAATAAATAAAATTAAAGGTGAGTAATGGTTTTTTTCTATTGAGCATGTTATCGCTCATTCCTCTATATTTACATCTTTTTAGGACTCACAATGTGTGAGGTGGTGACAAGAAACATAGTTGAGGAAGATATGTAGCGGTATACGTTGAATTGCTTCATTTATTAAAGCATGTCCATTATGATAACGTAAGCATCGTATGTTACTTTCTATGAATGTATAAGTTGTGTTGAGGATTGGAATGATGATGATGACAGTTTGTGTTATTAAATTTAAGGTGCTACATTAAACTGTTGTTTACTTTTTGTTTATGTTTTTATTTTGATTTAAGAGTTTTCATTTAAGTCTCGAGCAAATTTGTTTTTAAAATTAATTTTTATTTTCTAATATTTATTTTATTTATTAAAAACTATTAACCTCTATTTAGGGGTGTTACAATAATTCTCTGATTTTTAGTCCTCAGCTTCCTCCTCCTTCCATCCTATTGGTAAATTATGAGTTTCCAAAAATATAAACAATAAAAAGAGAATATCACCATGACTTTTTGAAAGCTGCAAAAAGTCAACAAGTATAACTAGCAGAATTCATAGTTTAACTCTTATATATATATATATATATATGTCTCAAATAACACTTTGATAACCATTTTAATGGGCTAACTAAACATAAGTTTGATAAACGTGATATTTCTATAGACTGGTGCTTTATCAGTACTGCTGCATTCTGTGGATGACGTGTAACACCCGCCTTTCCATTTAACTTTAATCAGCAAAGCGAATCTTTCCAAATTTGATTCAATTTCTAGGACATTCAATCTGCATCAAGACAGGATCTACAAAAGCAAACATTCTCAAAAAAGGAAAATTTTCTCTCTTTTTCCTGTTCAAGAGATTCCAGCATCTGTGTTCAGAACCAAGGGATTGGATTGGTTTTCTTTGCAAAAATTTGTGTCCCCACATCACATTGCACAACTGAAAATCATCATGATTCCCAAAAGGCAATGATTCTCATGATAGTTTTCCTCTGAAATTTGAAAAACGGCTCGAATTTCTAAACCGCCCCCTTACCATATTATGAAGGGAAGCAGCTCCAGTTTTTTCTCTGAACAATGTGAACCATTGCTTGAGAATGTAACACCAAATGGGGACCTATATCTCAAGTTGCATGTGCAGCCCTGGAAATGAATGAACCAGAAAGAATATGCCATTCATGACCATAATAGTGTTACATTACAAACATTACATAGTATTATAATCATTCTTCTTAACTACTAATCTATCTAATAGGCCGTTAGGGAATCGAGAGCTAAAAATGAAAACACTATAGCAGAAAACACTGTTGAAAAAATGGTTGGAACTTGAAACAGCTGGTTCAAACCTCACCCCCAGACGGCTGCTAATATATGTACTTTTCAATAATTAAGTGAAAATGACTGAAGAAGTGCCTTGGAGAGTTTTTAAGCAGATAATAACTATATTGAAAACTACATAAATAATGGAAAAAAAAATCAGTAACTAATTTCTCTAGAAATAACATGCCAAATGGTACAGTAATCTTAGGTAAACAGCTCTTTGGCTTAAACACTGCTAATTTGAGTGTTGCTTTTCCAATGGAACAAGCAAAAAGCTTTCATTTCTTAGATTCTTTTGGGGAATAATTAGTTCCACAATATCATCAGATGAAGGTCATATTTTCACTATTGAAATGTGATATGAATGCAGGTGCTTTTGAAGACTCAAAACTTCACTCAGAAAGAGCTCTATGCAGGACAGTTCATAATCCCACTGTCAACAAAATAGGAATATTCCAAGTATAGAAATAAAGTATGCCAGTTGCCATGAATGCAAGCTAGAGTTTTCGATGAAAACTCGGATTTGGTCAAGATTCCTATAATTCATTGAGTATGCCTTAACTGCTAAACAAGGATTTCAACCAAGAAGCACAAACAAATGTTCCATTTCAGGATCAATTATAGAAGAATCAACAAAGATTTCGTTTTTTAAATGTTGAAAAAAAAAAAAGAAAGCAAAATCTCTTGGAAAACAGATGTCAAAGTCCATGTTTTGTCAAAATTGGTACTGAGGAGACACTAATCATTCATAAGAAGAACCTAAGAAATGAAAGTAAAACTCGTGATTCGCTTAGATAAGCTTCGCCGTTGAAGTGAAAAACACATCTTTTGAGGACAGATCACAATCTAACTGGTGATGGAATATGTGCAGCAAATACGGCAGGAAAGAATAGCAAATCGAAGTTATACAGACTTGCCACAATAAAAGGATGATGATTAACTGTCATTCCAATTCTGAAAACTAATTTCACAATCCCAAGGAATCGAAAATTTAATCAATTACACGGTTGCTTGCTGAAGGAGCACAAAAAAGCAGATCATAGAGGTGGTGTAAACCAAAGTTAAACATTGTTTACCATTAGTTCACATGCATTGAGCAGATATTAAAAGCCACAAAGTTATGACTATATGCTACCGAAAATATTACTGTTTCTAGCAAAGTTTGTACTTGGATTTAAGTGTTACATAAATATTAAAAGGTGCCAAAAATGGACAAAGATACTAAAATGTCACAAAAATTTGAAAAGCAAATGGGAAAGAAGACAATATATGCATACAACTACTTAGCATACTTAATTGCAAAAAGAAAAATGAAAATAAACAAAATGGTAGAATTAACGAGTAGCTTCTGTACAGTTTCCATTTCCATTTCCACTCCAAAAACCATGGAAGAAAGACCGGACTTAAAGATAGTGTCACCGAATTCAGCCCGAAACTCATCATTCTCAGAAATTTGATGATGTTTCAAGTGATGCTTTTTCTGCTTCGAAACAAAAATCACAATTGAAGCTTTATTTGGATGAGCCCACGATGAAAAGGAGTTTCTAGTTGGTTGTCCTCTCCTATTGGAAGATAAACCAATGTCGCTACCCCGTACATGCTGCAATGGCTCGTGATATCTTAAGCATTCTTGTATCAATTGTTGCTTCAGAATCTGCGTTTAGTATTGGAAGGCGTGTGCAAACTCCAATCCAACCAAAGGTCTGTTTTTCCAAAGCTGTAATGTTGGGAGTGTGCGAACAAAAGTCTCACATTGGCTGCACAGAAAAATGAATAATGCGTTTAAAAGGACTGCTGGGACTACTTCTCCTAATAAGTTGACCATCTTAGGATGGGACTCAGAAGCTCTAACAAGTAATAATGTCCATAACTATTGATGTAGATTATGATACAGCTAAATAACTAATTCTAGTAAATTGACCCTTTAGGATGTACCATTCTATCTTTCAAGATGACCGAAAATGCTTACTAATTCTTGAAACTAGGACATTCTCAGCCAAAGATCACTCATGTAATATCAATTTCAGCACTCTTTTTTTTGTTTTTTTTTTTGTTTTTGTTTGGTGGGCACATCTTAGTTGGACCTAAAATTCATGCTCTACGTACATAAATATATGCATGCAAAGCATTTTCTGCCTCCAAAAAGATTGTAAGATTCCAAAGTTACTGCCTTTTTGGCCTCTGATTTTCAAGTTTCCAAATTGGTTACTTGCTTGTTCTATAGGCCAAACGACACTACAATTTTACTCTGGTATCAAAAGGAAATTCCGCAAAAGAGCCAAGATCACCACTTTTCAAGTAAAAACCCAAGAATTAGAAAGCCAAGACATTGCCAGAGATATGTTCTTTCAGTTACATTCTCAAAAGACAAGTTTCCCTTTGTAGAGCAATATATTTAGATGCAATATTTAGAGGGTATATACATGTATCCTGTTTACTTGAGTGAGCTTTACATTGTTGTTGCGTTGTTATCCATTTTCATTTGCGTTTTCAACAGCTTCTATCAAAAAATAAAATGAAATAAAAAAATAAAAATTGCAGTCTCTATAGCATTAATTTCATTAGTTTGTTTTCCTAAAAAAAGTTTATTTATAAAAAAAGGGAAAAACACGCAAAAATTTTGTTACTTTTAATTTGTGGTCGTTTTTCGAGTTCCAGTCGTTTTCACATGACTTTTGTGCTTTTGTCGTTTATCTTGTTGTTTTTCCTTCGCAGTTTTATCTTTTTGTCGTTTCTCTTTATTATTTCCCGATGTGTTAATTTGACGTGTTCTATTATTTGTTGTCCTTTGACCTGTTGTCGTTTTCCATTTAGTTCAGTTTTAGTTTTTGTCGTCTTCACTTTTGTCGTTTAACTTGTTGTTTTTCTTTTGCTGTTTTATTTTTTTTGTCGTTTCTCGATGTCTTGTTGTTTGGGTTTATTGTCGTTGTTTAATTTGACGTGTTTTGTTATTCTTTCCCTTTGTACTGTTGTCGTTTTCCGATTAAGTTAATTTCAAGTTTTTGTCGTTTTGTATTTTCCGTCCCCCGCATTCATTATCGCTTGAAATTCTCATCTTTAGACATGAGAATGCTATCGTTTACTTTTTGTGGCTCTAAAATTCGTTGTCGTTTTCCATTGCTAACGTTGTCCTTTTTGTTGTCGTTTAAGATTCTTTTATTACATTGCTGTCGTTGTTTCACTTGTTTTAGTTGATTGCTTGCTGCCGTTTGGTTTCGTTATTTCCACCTTGTTGTCGGTTCTTTTTTTTTTTTTTTTTCTTCCCCTATGTTCTTGTTCAACTGTTAGTGCTTAGTTTCTTGCTGCCTTTTCACCACGTCGTCGTTTTTCACTCTTCTCCGTTTCATTTTTTTAATTATTTTTCTTTTTAGTTTAATGTTGTTTTTTTAAAAGGTCCTCATGTTGTTTCTCATTTCTTGTTGTTCATTTCTGTTGGTGGCTTACTTATGGCTTTCGGTGTTGCCGCCGTTGTCGTTTTCATATTGCTGTCGTTTTAGTTGTTGCATAAGCTTGATGTCTGTCTCATTTGTTGTCCTTCTTTTTCCTTTTCGCGTTTCTTGTCGTTTGTGGCTTTTTTGTGGTTTTCTTGTTTGTTTTTATTCTTTCCCTTTTGTCGTTTTAATGTCGTTGTCGTTTGCTTTTGTTGCCACTAGTTGCGTTGTTGCTGTTTGATGTCGGTTCCTTATCCTTATTATTTCTTTTCTCACGTTTTAACTTTATTTTCATTAGTGAATTTTTTTGGGGTTTCCTTTTCTTGTTTGTTTTTATTCTTTTTCCTTTTTGTCGTTTTAATGTCATTGCGTCTGCTTTTACTGCTGCAAGTTGCGGTTTATTGATGTCGGATCTTTTTTTCATTGTCGTTTGTATTTCAGTTATTATTGTCGTCATTTCATGCTAATTTCTTCATTTATAGTAATTTTTAATGCTCTTCTCGTTGGAATGCATGGTGTTTAATGTTGCCATGCTACTTCTCCTTCTATGCCCCTGCCGACCGTCCCTTTTTTTTTTTCTTCTCCTTTTTATCTTACTGTCGTTTTGCACTTTGCTGTCGATTTTCCTCGTCATTTGTTGTTGCCTTGCCGTCGTTTGGAACGAGAACTTATGCTTATACACCCCAGAAAATACAAAAAATGTTTTTTTTTTTTTTAGTTATTAACATTAGCCTTGAAACTGTATCTCTTACTTTACTTTCTAAACTTAGAATTCTTCATTTTATTACCTAAACTTTTAGATTTTCACACTTTACCTCCTATTTTTAATTTCCCATAAAAAATGACAGAAGTAGACCCGTATAAATCACACATAGGTGGTTTGTAAGAGAAAAAAATGACACTTTATTGGTCCAAAGTGAACATTATCATTTATAGCAATGTAAATCTCTCACATACTATAATAATTAGTAAAAAAAATCGTTATGGTGTAACTATAAAGCTTTTATAAGTTACAGTAAAAAATAATTTTAACCAATACTTTTAAGCACCTTAAACACTCTATTAATAATAGTTTGAGATAATAAAAGAATTATTTTTAAAACTTAAAAGGCCAAATAAAGAAACCCAAAGTTTCAGGTTATTAGTGTTAATAGCACGCTAATAACGCTTTTCCCTTTATCAAAGTTTCAGATATTTAATAGAGCTGCTTTTATTGTAACAACATCTAAATCATAGGTTCCTCCGAGGGGAAAAACGCTTTTCAGTTCAGATCACAAAACAAACTTTCAGTTCCCACATTTAGAAGCCAAGTACTAAACTAGAAATCTTTGTTATATCAGATAAAAAACAGTAGAAATCTTACAGAAGAAAACTAATCTATCAATTTTTTTTCTCTACGAAAGTACCACAAGCAAAATCCATTTCTTCCTTGTTCCAGCAAAACCGTGTTTGAGTTGAAATTCTACATTTTTGTGTGACCTCTGCTTCGTCTTCTTCTTCTTTAAGCCATTGAACATTCTGGATGTTGCAGATGTAGAGCCAAATCAAGTCGACACCCCAGCAAAAAGGAAGAAAAAAATGGAGAAATACATGCTCAGAGGCAAGGAGCAAGCGCCGCGACGCTAGGACAAGGGCGCCTAGGCGCCAATTGGAGGGCACATAGGCGCTAGGAGCAAGAGGCCTAGGCACTAGGAGCAGAACGCCAAGGCGTCGGGTGAATGGAGCCTAGGTGCCAGGTGTGTGGCGCCTAGGCGCTGCAGGGGAGCGCCGCAGCGCTAGTTTCGAGCGCCGCGGCGCTGATGCACTGTGATGCGCAATGTTTTTTGAGTCAGAGTCAAACTCAAACGCCCCAAAAAGGGGAAACTACTAGGGTTTCTCATTAGTTGTTATTTTTCTCCTCCTTTGGGTATAAAAAGACATAAGGTGGCTAGGGTTGGGTGTGTGTGAGATTGAGAGATGCATTATTTTGTGAGAGGCAAAATTCTTTAGAGCTCCATCCTTGAGAGAGAAAAATTCTCATAGGGTGTTAGATAGAAGAGAGTTTTGGTAAGCACAATTTGAAAGTGTGTGAGAAACTTCTCTTGTAATCTGTAATCTCTTTCATCATAGTGGAATCTGCAAACAGCAGAAACAGGACGTAGTGGACGAACCTGTATAAAAATTTGGTGTCTCTTTTTCTTTTTTTCTCCTATTTATTTTCTACAATTGTTCATTCTTGCGATCCTTGAAATTAGGAGTCGCCTAATTCCCCTAATAAGTGGTATCAGAGTGGAGGTTTTGATTAAGAACGGTGACTGGAGAAGAATGTATGGCAGCCGGTATCACCAAATTTGATGGTTCAGATTTTTTCTATTGGAGGATGCAAGTTGAAGACTACCTATATAGCAGGAAACTGCACTTGCCCTTGGGTAATAAGCCCGAACGCATGAAGGATGAGGAGTGGAATCTCCTTGATAGACAGGTGCTCGGTGTGATCCGTTTGAGGAGACTACTTCAGCAGGGATGATGAAGGCTCTGTCAGAGATGTATGAGAAGCCCTCAGCCAATAACAAGGTACATCTCATGAAGAAGCTTTTTAATTTAAAGATGCCTGAAGGTGCTTTGGTGGTAGAGCATCTGAACAGTTTCAACACCGTCTTGAACCAATTGGTCTCGGTAGAGATTAAATTCGATGATGAGATCAATGCTCTAATCCTCTTGGCCTCGTTACCGGATAGCTGGGAACCCATGAAGGTGGCCATTACAAATTCTCTTGGGAGTGCAAAATTAAAGTTTGTTGATGTCAGAAATTCTATTTTGACGGAAGAAGTTCGCAGGAAGGACTCAGGTGAAGCCTCAACGTCGAACTCAACCCTTAATGTTGATAATAGGGGCAGAAAACTTGACAGGCAATCCAACAGGGATAATGGCAGGAGAGGCAAGTCGAGGAATGGGAGAAGCAAGTCAAGGAACGGTAGGACAATGGAGTGTTGGAACTGTGGCAAGACTGACCACTTAAAAAAGAACTGCTGGGCTCCAAGGAAGAACGAAGACAAGACTAATTATGCAGCTAACGCCGCCACTGAAGAGCAACATGATGCCTTAATCTTGTCAGTTGACAGTTCTTTTGATTCGTGGGTGATGGATTCAAGAGCATCATTCCACACCATTGCACACCGTCATGTCCTAGGAATTATGTTGCCGAAAATCATGGTAAGGTTTATCTTGCTGATGGAGAACCTTTGGATATTGTTGGCATTGGAGATGTCAGTTTAAAAATGCCTAATGGGTCTATGTGAAAGATTCATAAGGTGAGACATGTTCCTAAACTAATGCGCAACTTGATTTCGGTAGGACAACTGGATGACGAAGGACATAAAGTAACCTTCAATTGTGGAGGTTGAAAAGTCACGAAAGGAGCAATGGTTGTTGCTTAGGGACGCAAGGCTGGAACTCTCTACATGAACTCTAGTTGCAGAGATACCATAGCAGTTGCTGATTCTGCTACTAATACCGAGCTATGGCATTATAGGCTTGGTCACATGAGTGAGAAGGGTATGAAGGTGCTTCACTGCAAAGGAAAACTGCCGGATTTAAAAACTGTTGATCACAGTTTGTGTGAAGCCAGCATCTTTGGTAAACAGAAGAGAGTTAGTTTCTCAAATATGGGTAGAGAGCCTAAGTCTAGGAAATTGGAGCTAGTTCACACTGATGTGTGGGGGCCTACGCCGGTGACTTCCCTTGGTGGTGCAAATTACTATGTGACATTCATAGATGACTCAAGCAGGAAGGTATGAGTTTACTTTCTGAAAAACAAATCTGATGTCTTTGATGCTTTCAAGAGATGGAGAGCCATGGTGAAGAACGAGACAGATTTGAAGGTGAAGTGCTTGCAGTTTGACAATGAGGGACAGTATTTAGATGAAGATTTCAGGCGGTACTGTGCTGAGAATGGAATAAAGATAAGGAAGACCATTCCAGGGAAACCGCAACAGAATGGGGTAGCTGAGAGGATGAACAGGACTTTAAACGAGCGTGCCAGAAGCATGAGGTTACATGTGTAATGACCAAGGAAACGTCATCAATAAAACATAATATTTAATTAAGTTTAATTAATGAATTTATTCTTAAAAAAAATGTAAAATTTTGTAAAAATTGTAATTTCTGTGAAAATTACAATAAAATATGAATGAGCGGTATTGATTGCAAATTTTATGGCATATGTAATGCAATGGTGGATATTATAAAATACAAATTTTATGAGTTTGATGACTCAGAGATTTGTGCATAATATCCATAAAATGAATTTCATGTCACAATTAATTGTGAAATTGTGATATAAACGAATGGATGATTAGAATGTAAATAGGACATAGAGGTTGTCCTAACCCTAATCAGGGGTAGAAATGAGGGCAGAGCAGTATAAGAATACTGCTAAATGAAAACACATATACGAAAAATGTCACGATTAGCCTCCAAAAGTAAATGAAAAGTAAGTTAAATATTTTTATACAGTATAAGGATAGAAAGTACATTGAATTGACCACGGCAGTATATGAAAAATACTGTGTGGTAAAAATTACACAGTATAAATTTTTAACTCCACAAAGTGGACATTTGCTTGAATTCTATTGGGCCAACAAGCCATGCAATGTGGCCCAATAAGATGAGGACACCTAGTGGTATACTCATGGGTTACCATGAGTCACCAAATGTGATAAGAATGCGTTTAAGGCAAAGTTATCACAAAAATTCACTTCCTTTCTTTCCTTCCAAGATCCGGCAGCCATGTCCAGGTCTCTAAAAAAATTTCTCTGCCCCCAAACTTTACAAAAATAACCCCAAACAAGTTTTACAAGCAAGTACAAGGATTTCCCACAAGTTTTAAGGTAAAATCCTTCACTTTTTCATGAGTTTTCAAGGGATTTTTCATGGGTAAGGGGCAAAGATTAATCCATGCCATTTTTGCATGAAAAGGAAGTCCAAGAAGAAGTTCAAGAAGCCTTTGAAGGCTAGAAATCCAAAAAAGTGTTATTTGGGTAAGTTTTGAAGTTTAAAGTTTTGAATTTGTCTTGATTTTTATTCTTTCAAACCCATGAGGGGTTTTGAGCATGTATTTGATGGAATTTTATGTATATGTGATGATTGGCAAGTTTGAGTTGTGAAACTTTGGTTTATAGTGCAAAATGGCAATTTTTGCAAAAAGTATTATTTTTGTAATTTTGATGTTTGACTTTGTAAAAGTGATGTTTGAGCATGAGAATGTGTGGATTAAGGCATGGAATGGTTTCTGCAGGGGTATAATTGCAAGTTTGAAACGGATTTTTGTAAAAATGCCAAAGGGACTAAATTGAAAGAAAAAGTTCCTTCTCGGCAGATTTGAAAAATAGTCAAAAACGCCCCTGTACAGTGAGATTTTGGGAAAAGTTAAAACATGAAAGTTGTAGATCTCGATGAAACTGTTAGGTCACGTGGACGGTTTGTCTAAAAACTCAATCGTTTGTGATTTTTTGATTTTTCAAGAATATGTTAAAAGTAAAAAAAGTGTTAAATGGTAAAAATGTTATTTTTGCAAATGATTTAAGGTATGGTACCTTAAGTAAAAATGATCCTTGAGAAAAATAGAAAATTTTGATGCAAAGAAGTAAATTTTAGTCCCGGGGGTAAAATCGTCAAAATTTTCAGTTCAGGGACTAAACCACAAAGTTTTATGAAAATGGGACGTAATTGAGAAATAAAGAGATTTGACCCACTAGGGTGTTATTTTGAAATTAATATATGGTTATTTTCGTAAGAATAACGAAATCGAGCTCAGGTAGGTTAGTAAACCCACGAAGGGCAAAATCGTCATTTTTGTCCAAATAACCCGACCTGTTTTGAAATGTTTCCAATGGAATAAGAAAATGACTAGAAAGGGCTCCCGCCCTTCGTTAGAAACGATAGGGTAAAGTTAGATAGAAATAAGAAAAACCAGTGATTTTTAGAGTTGTACATAGTAATGCAACTCAATTTATTAACTAACGGATGTTTCGTATCGAAACATAGTGGAATTTGGCTAATGGCTTTGTAATTGGCCAACAGGATCCTAGGAGTCTAGGAGAAGGGAAATCGAGGTTAAGTTGCCCAACATTCACATCAAGTAAGTACCTTTCCTACCTACAATATGAAATGTAGGTTTAGAAAGAAATGTATGTATATGTATACCTGTGTGTATAATTAAGTGTAAACTTGTATGTTTGCCATGATATGAACACCTAGGGGTATGGTCATGTATGAATAATTGTGAACATATTAATGTGCATCAGTGTGTATAAGATGTTATATACCTATGAGTACAATAATGAAAATGAGCATGTGTACCATGATTTTGTACCTGTGTGTATAATAATGAAAATAAGCATGTGTATCATGATTTCGTACCTGTGTGTACAATGATAAATACTTGAGTATGTATAAAGTAAGTATCTGTGTGTACATTTTATGTTAAGTACCTGTGAGTACATTATGCTATATACCTGTGCGTATATTAATGTGTACCAGTGTGTATAAAAAGTAAGTACGTGTGTGTACTATGCTATACAAGAGAATTTATGTTTCATGGATAATATGTGATTATCACTTCATCCATGGTATGTCAACCATAAAAAATGGACTGGTAAATGTATCACCAGAAATTAAGAAAAGTGTCATACCGACTCCTAACTCAAGGGGAGTTTAAAGGATATGTTACGGTCACGGTGTTACGTAGACCTAAATGAAATTGCGCAATGGTACAAACACTTGGGCCCTAATAAAGATAAGAAATGATGAGGATAAAGAAAGTTTATAAGAAAGCATAATTGATTCATGCATTCATATGAATATCCATGTGGGATTTATGGGACTTACTAGGGCGTTAGCTCATTAAGTATTTCATGCTGTAGGTATTCCGACGAGAAGGTCAGAATAAGTTCAAATGGTGAGCTGGCAGAGGGGTGGATGATGTGCAGACTGGGTATGGAGTCCGCTGCTATAATGTTTTCCGCTACATATGTTTAAAGTTATTTTAATATGAAATGTTTAAAAGAAAGATGTTATAAAAGTAAAAGTATTAATTATGTAAATACAAGTATGTGAAAGTATTTTGAGAATTATCAAAGTTAATGTAAGTAAATTATTTATTTCTGTTTAAAAAAAAAATTCCTAAATTTTTGCCCTAAAGTAAGTAAGAAAGAGTTTTATCACAGCCCGAAAAGGCGGGTTGTGACAACATGCGGGGCTGCAAAAGATGTTTTGGGCTGAGGCGATTAATACAGCCGCTCATCTGATCAACAGAAGTCCATCCACACCGCTAAAGTTCAAGCTATCGGAAGAAACCTGGAGCCATGAAAAAGGTGGATCTCTCTTACTTGAGAGTGTTTGGGTGTGTTTTTTATGTTCACATTGATTCTGCTGCTAGAAGTAAACTAGATGGCAAGTCAAAGAAGTGTTTTTTGGTTGGCTATGGTGGACTTGAGTTTGGTTATCGTCTCTAGGATGACCAAAGTCGGAAGATTATCAGGAGCAAGGATGTGATCTTCAATGAAGGTGTTCTGTACAAGGACAGAGACAGCACTGACTCCAGGGGTTCAAGTTCTGAAGATAAGAAGCCTGAGGTGATTCCATTGAAGGATCTTCCTAAAGTGGAAGTGGAGAATCCAGAGTTTGAAGACCAAGAAAATGTAGCTCCAGAGGGACACTAGAGTACTCCTGCCACACCAGTTAGGAGATCTAGCAGGACTATAAGACTGCCGCAGAGATACTCCCCTTCTCTACATTACATCTTGTTGACCGACAAAGAAAATGTAGCTCTAGAGGGACACCAGAGTACTCCTACTACATCAGTCAGGAGGTCTAGCAAGACTATAAGACCGCTGCAGAGATACTCCCCTTCTCTACATTACATCTTGTTGACCGACAAAGGAGAGCCAGAGAGCTATGGTGAAGCCGTGGAGGCTGAAGATTCGGTCAAGTGAGAATTAGCCATGAGGAATGAGATGGATTCCTTAATATCCAATCAAACATGGCAACTGGTAAAGTTATCACAAGGTAAAAAGTCCTTGCACAATAAGTGGGTATACCAGATTAAAGATGAATCTGATAGCAGTAAACAGTATAAGACAAGGTTGGTGGTAAAAGGCTTTCAGCAGAAAGAAGGCATCGACTTCAATGAGATTTTTTCTCCGGTGGTGAAACTAACCACGATCAGGACGGTACTTGCGCTAGTGGCAAATGAAGACTTGTTCTTGGAACAGTAGGATGTGAAGACAGCTTTTCTCCATGGTGATTTGGAGGAGGAGATCTACATGAAGCAGCCACAAGGTTTTGAAGTACCGGGTAAGGAGAACTTGACGTGCAAACTTCAGAAGAGCTTGTATAGCCTCAAACAAGCTCTCAGGCAGTGGTACAAGAAGTTTGATGGGTTTATGTACAACAATGGTTTCTTGAGGTGTCAGGGAGATAACTGTTGTTATGTGAAGAATTATGGTGATGCCTACATTATATTGTTGCTATATGTCGATGATATGTTGATAGTAAGAGGTTGCAAATAGGAGATTGACAAGCTGAAGAAGGAGCTGTGTAAGGAGTTTACAATGAAGGATTTAGGTGCTGCAAAACAAATCCTTGGGATGAGAATAACGAGAAACCATAACAGTCTGAAACTGTCACAGGAAGAATATGTTGAAAAGGTGCTGAGCAGATTCAACATGGGTAATGCAAAGCCTATGAATACTGCTTTGGTCAGTCACTTCAAGTTATCAAAGGAGCACTCACTGACCACGGAGCAGGAACAAGACCACATGGCCAAGGTGCCTTATGCTTCCGCTATAGGCAATTTCATGTATGCCATGGTTTGTACCAGACCGGACATTGCACTTGCAGTGGGAGTTGTGAATAGGTACATGAGTAATCCAGGTAAACAGCATTGGGAGGCAGTGAAGTGGATTCTCAGATATCTAAGAAGTACTGCAGGTTTAGCACTGTGTTTCAAGAAGTTAGACTTGGGACTACAAGGCTATGTTGATGTTGATATGGGTGGAGACATTGATGGCAGGAAAAGTACCACCGGTTATGTCTACACTTTAGGTGGCACTGCAATTAGTTGGGTCTCGAAGCTGCAAAAGATAGTTGCACTCTCTACAACAGAAGCAGAGTATGTGGCAATGACAGAAGCAAGCAAGGAGATGATTTGGTTGCGGTCGTTTCTGGAAGAACTGGGTCACAAGCAAGAAAGGAGTGCATTACATAGTGACAGTCAGAGCGCCATTCACTTGGCAAAAAATCCTGCATTTGATGCTAGGACGAAGCATATACAATTGCGGTATCACTTCATCAGGTCGGCTTTGGAAGATGGAGTGTTGAAGCTTGAGAAGATTCTTGGGAGTCAGAATCCAGCAGATATGCTCACCAAAACGGTTCCGATTGAGAAACTGAAGTTGTGCGCAACTTCAGTTGGACTTCTCCATAAGGCGTGAGAAGTCGTTGCCGCTGTAGTTGGAGACATGGTGATTGATTAGTCTCCAAGTGGGAGATTGTTGCAGATGTGGAGCCAAATCAAGTCGACATCCCAGCAAAAAGGAAGAAAGAAAGGGAGAAATGCATGCTTGGAGGCAAGGAGTAAGCGCCGCAACTCTGCCAGAAGAGCGCCGCGGCGCTGGAACAAGGGCGTCTAGGCGCCAATTGGAGGGCGCCTAGGCGCTAGGAGCAAGAGGCCTAGGCGCTAGGAGCAGAACGCCAAGGCGTCGGCTGAATGGCGCCTAGGCGCTGCAGGGGAGCGCCGCAGCGCTAATTTCGAGCCTCGCGGCGCTGACGCGCTGTGATGCGCAATGTTTTTTGAGTCAGAGTCGAACTCAAATGCCCAAAAACGGGAAACTACTAGGGTTTCTCATTAGTTGCTATCTTTCTCATTCTTTGGGTATAAAAAGACATAAGGTGGCTAGGGTTGAGTGTGCGTGAGATTGAGAGAGACATTATTTTGTGAGAGGTAAAATTCTTGAGAGCTCCATCCTTGAGAGCTCCACGGAAAACTACTAGGGTTTCTCATTAGTTGCTATCTTTCTCATTCTTTGGGTATAAAAAGACATAAGGTGGCTAGGGTTGAGTGTGCGTGAGATTGAGAGAGACATTATTTTGTGAGAGGTAAAATTCTTGAGAGCTCCATCCTTGAGAGAGAAAAATTCTCATAGGGTGTTAGATAAAAGAGAGTTTTGATAAGCACAATTTGAGAGTGTGTGAGAAACTTCTCTTGTAATCTTTAATCTCCTTTCATTATAGTGGAATCTGTAAGCGGTAGAAACAGGACATAATCTTAATTTTGGACAAACTTGTATAAAAATTTGGTGTCTCTTTTTTCTTTTTTTCTCTTATTTATTTTCTGTAATTATTCGTTCTTGCGATCTTTGAAATTAGAAGTCTCCTAATTCCTCCAATATTGGAGACTCAAGTTTTAAGGCATGAGAAGAGAAGAAAAAACAAAAATAAAAGCCACAACGCCATTTCACCGCGTTGAGGAATCCGCCAACAAGTTAAAGAGTTTGTTTTCGCTTTCCATGCCCCCTTTTCCTTTTCCGTTGAAGTGATTTATACAAGAGTCAGTTATACCCAAGTGAAAAAAGGGAAAAAAAAAATCTTTTTGGCAGTTTGTGTGATATTCTAGAATTTGATATGAGATTTTATATTTTGCGTCAAAGGCGGCTGAGAATTTGAAATAAAAGGATTGGTTTTTCTGAGATTGGTGGAAAACCCAACAAGAATTCTTGCTTTCTTAGACGTTTCGTTCATTGTGTAATTGTTCAGGTGTTGGAATACTTATTTTCAGGTGTGGGTTTTTTTTTTTTTTTTTTTTTTTTCTGGATCAGGGGTTTAGGGGTTTAGGTGAAGTTCCTGAATTTGATCAGCTTTTGTTTGGGTCAAAGGCGGTGGGAATTCAATTAAAGGGATTGATTTTGAACTTTGGTAGAGCAAGAGGAAAACCAAAAAGGATTCTTGCTTTCTTAGACGTTTTGTTCATTTTTAGGTGATTTACTGATTTTGGGTTGTGTCATTGTTCAGCTGTTGAAATACTTATTTCGAGAAGTGGGTTTTATAGATCAGGGCATTTGAAGAGGAAATTTTTCATTTTGAGCACCTCGGAAAAGAAGAGAGAGGAGAAGAACAACAAGATGGTTGGGGCTAGTGATAGAGGGATTCATAATGTTTGCTTAGATGGGTTGGTACAGAACACAAATGGGTCAATTGAGGAGAAGCTTGATGAAATCCGTCGGCTTATGGGCAAAGCCGAAGGCGATCCTCTTAAGATAGTTGGTGTAGGTGCAGGTGCTTGGGGCAGTGTCTTCACTGCCATGTTACAGGACAGTTATGGTCACTTGAGAGATAAAGTTTTGATTAGAATTTGGAGGAGGCCTGGGAGAGCTGTTGACAGAGCGACGGCCGAGCACTTATTTGAGGTTATCAACTCGAGGGAAGATGTCCTGAGGAGGCTAATCAGGCGCTGCGCGTATCTGAAGTATGTTGAGGCGCGACTAGGCGATCGGACACTCTATGCTGATGAGATATTGAAAGACGGATTTTGTTTAAATATGATTGACACCCCTCTTTGCCCCTTGAAGGTTGTCACCAACTTACAAGAGGCTGTGTGGGATGCAGATATCCTGGTGAATGGATTGCCCTCTACCGAAACCCGCATGGTATTTGAAGAGATTAGGAGGTATTGGAAGGAGAGAATAACAATGCCGGTTATCATCTCTTTGTCAAAAGGTGTAGAGGCTGAACTGGAGAATGAGCCACGAATAATTACTCCTACACAAATGATCCATCGAGCTAGTGAGGCCTTTTCCATATTTTCTTGAGTTGTTGGTAACTTAGTTTTGTTTGGATAACTTTTTTTCAATGTAAACTCTATAGATTTCTTATCATGTCATGTTTTGCAGCCGGAGTTCCAATCGAGAACATTCTCTATCTTGGAGGTCCTAATATTGCCTCGGAGATATACAACAAGGAGTATGCTAATGCTCGAATATGCGGAGCAGAAAAGTGGAGAAAACCGTTGGCTAAGTTTTTGAGGCAACCCCATTTTATAGTGTGGGACAATGGTGACCTAGTTACTCATGAAGTTATGGGTGGTCTAAAGAATGTCTATGCAATTGGAGCTGGTGAGTTTCTGTTTTAATTGCTTCATATCTTGATAAAACTTGGTCATGACAGAATCTATTTCAAAAAGGGAAAATACTTTTGGGGCATTTTTGTTCCAAAGTTTCTATAATCGCATTTGTTCGTAATTTGTGAAACAATCACCTCTAACTTTGTTTTAGGTTTATACCATGAAGAGATGCAAAAGGAAGGTAATAATACTATAATACTTCTGTTTTGTCCTGTCAAACGAAAATTGAAACAAAGTTTGGTACTCACTTGGTAAACTGAGTGGAAGATGCCTAATTCTTTTCGATTTTTTTTTAATTAACTTTATTTGCTACCGGTAGAGACACATTGGCACAAGGCCTAGCATGGACAGCACGTAAAGACGGTTCTGTTTCTCAGTATCTATACATGGAACTATAATCATGTGTGTTTGGTTTGGGAAATTATGCTGGAAATGCAATTTTTTCTCTGGCCTAACCAATTTAACTGGCATCTTTCATAAAAATTTTAAGTACCTCTTGTCATTTACTGTATTTTAAGTTAAGCAGGAGAAACCAACTTCGAGAATCTTTTGTCATTTCCCTGTGGGAAAATTTAACATGCACACATATTTCTGGCCGTGTATTGTCATGCTTATGTAGTCCCGGCGTGTTCTTTTAATCATGCAGGAATGGTAGCGGCTTTAACAAATGAGAGTGCAACCAGTAAATCGGTTTACTTTGCACACTGCACATCCGAGATGATATTTATCACCCATCTTTTGGCAGAGGAACCAGAAAAACTCGCGGGCCCTTTGCTTGCCGATACTTATGTAACCCTGCTGAAGGGTCGTAATGCGTGGTATGGGCAAAAGTTGGCCAAAGGCGAGTTGAGCCTTGAAATGGGTGATAGCATCCAGGGAAAGGGTATGATTCAGGTAAGGGCTTAACCATTTTGGGGGGGAATATTGAGGCAAAATGCTAAGCTTATTTAGGGAACAACTTGATTAATTTAAGATGAAGTTAGGAGCACGGGTGGACCTACCGCCCCACCTGAAATTTCTTTTTGCATTTAATTTTTGAAGTAAAACATGATGAAATTTGGAGTTTTCCCACTTGAAATTCTAAAGTTCTATGTTTGCCCCACCATGTAAAATCTGTCTTTTGACTAGCATGTAAAATTTGATAAAATTTTAAGTGTACGTCCCTGCCCTTATCGACTTATTTTCCTGACTCCACCCCAGGTTAGGATTATTTTTTATTTAATAATTTTTTTGCTAACCACCCCTGGTTAGGAATATGATAATGTGGAATCTAGCTGAGAAACAGAACTTTCATACATTCCTAAGTGAGCCAGACTTCTTAGTTGTTTGATCATTGGTTGCTTCTATACTCTCTCATTGAAGCAAACTGATTTTATACAAACACAAATAACGATAAACCTTATCTTGCAGGGAGTCTCTGCTGTGAAAGCATTCTTTGAGCTTTTAAGTCAGTCATCCTTAAGTGTCCTACATCCCGAAGAAAACAAGCCCGTTGCACCAGTCGAGCTTTGCCCTATTCTGAAAATGCTACATGGAATACTCATAACAAGGTATTTGATCCACATCTTTGATAATGGAATGCCTTGTAAACTATTCCTATGGTGAATTCTAATCCTTGAGTTCATTTTGTTGTTTAGGGAATTCCCATCGCAGGCCATTCTTCAAGCTCTAAGGGATGAGACGATGAACGATCCCAGAGACCGCATCGAGATAGCGCAGACCCATGTATTCTACATGCCATCACTTCTTGGCCAGCAACCTTGACACATCATTCTCATCTCAAGTTATTTACCTTAAGTAGCTACTTAGGGCATGTTTACCATACCGCAAAAGAATATAAAAGAAAAGGTAATGGGATTGGAAAAGAGTGTAAAGTATTAGAAGTGAGTATCATTTAATTCTTTTATAATGTTTTCTTATTTGATGGGATAATATGAAACAATCTTATTTCTTTTTTAGTGTTTACTTATTTAGGAATGAGGATTTTATTTAATATAATTAGTAAAATATTTTTTTTACATAACTAATAGCTATTGAATAATATTATATGAATTTGGACTTTTAAGTAACTATAGTATTCATTCCCTTTGATAAGGAATCAATACTAAAAGATATGGAAAGATTGGTGCTCTCTTTCCTCATTCCTTATATTGTGTATGATCCACAAAACTCTCATTACTAATTTTGTAAGTAAACGTATTATTTAAAAAAAAGGAAATCATTTATTACTTTTCCTTTCTTTTGATTCAAAGTAAACATGCTCAAAACATGCCCTTAGTGTATGATCCAGGTTTCACTTTAATTCTAGAATTAAATTGCTAGGTTGTGGGGTATTCTATGGGCTTGGTTCATGAACCACTGATTGTTTATAATACTTCAGTTTTCGAGCGAGTAGAAATTTATGAGAGTCCGTATTGGGACTGGTTCAAAAATGGTGGATTATATGTAAAAATGAGTGTTCTGATTTTTTATTTTTTATTTTATTTTATTTTTAAATTTTAAAGTATTTTTTAGACGCTTGGTATCTGGTCTAGGTTATGCAAAGCAAAGAAGAACAAGAATTCAAGAGGAGGAAATATTACTTAATATTCATTATTTGTTATTCAAATCCTAATTCTAGTCTAATAATAAGATCATAAACATAATTAAATTTAAGAATAAATTGTGTCGGTAGTGTAAACGGTGGATTTACAATCAAATATGAAAATGTTAACTTATATCGTTTGTATTTTATTCAAGTAACTCGGGCTCTCAAATCACCTTTAATTGGACCTATTCATATAAGTGAATGTACAAGATCAAATTACAATGGACAGAATAAAATAATGCTGTAAAAATAAGAATGCCACGTGCAGAATTGATAGTGGTTCACTCTGTTAAAAGAGTTACGTCCACTGTATTTCATTAGAATATGAATTTTTAGTATAGATTACAAGAAAGGGGATGAGAAGTGATTTCAGTAGAGTTTTTGTATATTGTCTCCCTCCCCCCCCCCCGGGCACAATAAAGAAGCTATCCCTTTATGTAGAGCGGGGATAGGCCTCCAACTCCTAACCGTCTGACAGAATGGAGTGATGCGCTGCAAGTAACCGCAATAGTGGACATGTGACGATTTGTAATATGCTGCAAGAATCGTGCTTTCCCCATGCTTCGGTTCATGATTAGACGTGCAAGTAACCACCAGTTTATGCTGATAACTATCAACTCGTGGCTATCGATCCTGTCAGACACTTAGAGAGGAGTCATACCAACAACCGATGCAATATAAATATAAGCAAGATCGAGCCGATCGAATAAAACGATTTGATTCGCATTTCTCACGTCGATTGAATCACTTTGATCTATTCGACACGTTTTACAACTGTGGGCCATCTAGGCCTGTAGGCAATTTGGGCCTGACCAAATTGTACCCCAATAGGTAGTCCTTAACCTCTTACGAAAGTGAACATTTAGTCTTCAACTCTTTTTTTTTAATTTTAACTGACCCAACATTTAATTTTACTTATTGAGGGATCAATTTAACAATCAAAAGATTGTTCCGGTAGTCCTTAACTTTCAAGAAAGTAAGCATTTGGTCCCCAATTTTATTTTTTTTTTGTTTAACTAACCCTAACTTTTGATTTTAGTTGCTGAAGAACCAATTTAATAGTTAACCCGTTAATTTGGGAATAGTTTGTCATCTTTTTTATTGTAATATCTGAGAAAATTCATTAGTTTAAATCAAATTTTAAATTAAGATTTAAACAATAAATTTTGTTAGCAAATTTCCTATTTTGTATATGAAATTATGTGACGAAAATATAATGAAATTTCCTGTATATTTTTTTCCATGAAATTCTTGATGAATTGAGGTAAATTTTAATATGTACAAATTTTATGAGTTGGAATACTCTAAATTTGTTAAGTGACTTAAGAGGCAAATTTAATGTCATTGGATTATGATAAAATCTAATTATGGGACAAACATATAGCTATAAAGTAAATATGAAAAAATAAGAATAAAATATCATGCCAAAGTCCTAATCAATGTAAAAGATGACAGTACTCTAGACAATTAAGCTAGTATAGATATTTATGTTAGCAGTTCACCCAATGACAGTATTCAGTATAAAAAGTCACTATGCATAATTAGTTTCCACACAAATAGAGGAACTACTATTGATGGAGATTAAGCAGTATGAGTACATAGTGTATTGGGATATTTTTCTACTGGTAAAGAAAATATCTCCCCCAAACTCTATTGTTAGAGTAAGAAAAATATAGTTTTGGTTGAAACTAGACTACTAAAGTAAAACACCATAATTAGATTACACTTTTATTTTATCTTACAGACAAAAAATTGTGTAAAAAATCACTCTATTTCTCTTATGAAATCTAGGTTTAGCAAGGGGTTTTTTAGTAAAAAATTTGTTGCAACTAAGTCCCCAAGATCAAGCTTTATAAATACCGAGGGGTCATTTTGAAATTTTATTTCTTTCTTTCTCTCTTCAAGTTTTGTACGTGAAACAAATTCTCTCCCTTCATTTTCTCTCTCAAAAACTGACCCCTCTAGCATCAATTTCTCAAGTTTTTGGTTGTTCCAAGCCTCAAAATCATCTTAGAAGCAAGCTCATGAGTTGATGTGTTGATCCTGTTTTTAATTTTTATGGATTGTAAATAATGATTTTTGGACTTTGGCATGTAAAGGATTTTTATGGTATGTTTTATTTGCATGTTGTATGGCTTTCAATGTGATGAATAAGCTTAGGCCATGTGGTTTTGTTTAAAAAATAAATTTTGTTGGACAAGTGTTGCGATACATTTTAGAAACTAGTTTTTTTTTTTAAAAAAAAATCTTAAGTTAGAGATATTGAGAGACAGATTTGGTTTCCGAGCTTAATACGTGATTTATGGAAACAACAAGATAAACATTTTTTGTAAAGAAAGTTTCCCCAAATTCCAACTAGATCTAGCCAAAAAGGTCTTTCCTCAAAACTATGATCTTTGAAAATTTGATTAAAGTCCCCCGAAACGATTGATTTTGAGAAAATTTAAAACAAGAAAGTTTTAGATCTCATCGAAACTGTCAACCCTCGTGAAACTAGGTTCCTTTAAATTCTATACCGATTTTGAGTTACAAATTTTACAAAGCTTTACCGTAAAACATTTTAAATGGAAAAAATAGGAAAACATTATTAAAATGATTGAATCTACCCATGAGCTTTTGGAATGTTTTAATCCTTATTAAAAACTACACCTAACAGTGCCAAACAGTTTTGTTTTGGTGCCGAGGGGAAAAGTGTCAAAATTTTCATGTTTCGAGTCAATATTGTGAAAATAAGTAAAAACTATATTTTTCATTACACAGTCAAGTTTTATTCACTGTTTTGAACAGTAAATCAACCCAAGATTATTTCCAAAAAGTTTAAAATTTTTTCAAGACCCATTAGGGGCAAAAATGTCAAGATTTTCACAATTCAGGTCGCAACCATAAAGATAAGAATTTTTTTTTTTTCCATTGTGTAGGCAAATTTATTGCACAATTTTGGGTAGCAAACAATCACAAAATTTGTTCCAAAATGTTTGGTGAATTTAAAAGACCTATTGAGGGCAAAAACATCATTTTACAAAAAAAAGGTCAGCGGACCCGTGCTTAACGATTAAGCTTAAAACAAGTAATATTTCTCAACATACAAAGTTCAAAACTATTAAACAAGACGTTAATTGGTTTCAATTTACCTAAGTTAAACGGTATAGAATTAGACCGTTAACATAGACACGAACTAATAGTCGAGTGTCACGTTAACATGAGACGAAGCCGACTAACCAAAGAAAAAAATTAAGAGGAGCGTTAGTGCGAGGTTCAAGTAAGTCCCAAACCTCATCGATGACATGAAGAAATTGATTTTTATATGCTTTATTGATGAATGCTCTATGATTGCAATTCTTATGTATATTGTCTTTAATATCAAGTCATTTGATGAAGCATGTTCAATAAGATTACAGAGTTAGTAATCTAAACCACAAAGTTAAGAAAGAAAAGAAAAGATAATAAAGTGTCATACCAACCTCCGCTCAGGTGAGGTGTATCAGTCTCTCGACCCAAGGGGAGCATCAAGTTAAGATACAATCTTGATGTTCGATGATCACGCACACTCGATACTATCACTTGGGCCTAAAAATAAAGGATAAGTTATGAAGATGTCCATAAGCAAATGTAAATGGAACCATGCATTGCATTACTATTGTAATCTTATAAAATGTTTGTGAGATGTGTTTAAACTTGCTGAGTGAAAGCTCATCTAGATCCTTCATGCTATAGGAAATTCTGCCAAGAGGCCGGTATGAAAAGTGATGAGCTAGGTGCAGCTGTGGGACAAATACGATGATTGGGCTATGGATACCATTGCAAGTTTTAAATCCGCTTTTTAATAAACTGTTTATTTTATAGTATGTTATGGTCTAGCAAGTAAGCTAGTACTGTGCATGAATTTTTAAGTAAATGGTTTGTAACTATAAATAAGTAAATGTTTTATAAAATATTATGGAAAAGACTAAGTAATATAATTATGTTTTAAAAACATATTCTGCATTTTCACGAGCAAGATCAAGGCTAAGTATAAGCAAAGAACATTTAAGTAACGTCTCAAGAAGCCAAGTCGTTGCATTGATGACAATGGGGACCAATCCAAAATTAACGGTTTAACCATTTAATTGGTTCCTCAATAATTAAAATCAAAGGTTGGGGACGGTTAAATAAAAAATAAAAAGTTGAGACCAAATGCTCACTTTCATGAAAAGAGACTGTTGGAACAATTTACCCTAAATTTAATCCAAATCCTAATAATCTCCATTACATATACTTAGTTAATGGAATCGATTTCGCCTTTACAAGCAAAGATATGTAACATTCTCACCCGTCACAATTTGGTTGGTAGGCAGCCAATTCATATGTTTAACTCGCTTCTCGATATATAGATGACGAATCCATCTATCTATGGCGCAATTGGTCGAGATATTGAAGATTGAAGTTGTGTATTGGTCCAATGTGTTGCGAGAGTACATAATCAATTATAGGCACAAGCTCCTTCTCACCGCATCTCTAGTTGAAAAACGAGACAAAATGTCTTCTATAATATGTTCTGGCAATTCACTAATTCTATCTATTTTCTCTCCATAAGTGATATAAAATGTGGCAAAAACAGGGAAATGAAATCAATAAACTCTGAATAAATGAATCAAAGAAATCATCTGTTTTTTTTTTTTATTTAATACTATTAGGATGGTTGTCGTGGAGAGATTTTTTTTTTTTTTTTTTGAAAATGTAGCAGATAGATTTCAGCAGCTTGGAATTTAAAAGTTAAATTAAGGATACACATTTGAAATACAAAAAAACTGTCACCTCTTATTTTCATTATCTTGTGGAAAAATCGTGCAAAACCTAATTAAACTTTTGTAAAGAATCTGTTTCGATTTCTCTTCCTTTTGATAAAAGTTTCTAAATGCAAATAAATTTAAGATAATGCCACAAATTTTTCTGTTAAGTATCTCATATATCATAATGTTTTAATTTTAATGTTCCAGTTTATTTAAACTTTTCCCGTGAATACAAAATATTTTAAACTTAAAACTCAAAATATAGAAAAAATTAAGAGAATTTCTTCCATGCCCTTCATTGGGGCTACCTTCAGGAATACATGATCCCCTAAACTCTAAATCTTTTCTTTTTTTATCTGCATAGCTTTTCTGTCTACTTTGTGCTGTCCTTATTCTATCACGTATCTTTTCTATTGCCTTAGTCGTTTTTTTGTACCATCTCTTGACCGAGTAATTCCCTTTCTTCAACTTCATCCCAATGAACTGGAGATCTATATTTTTTTCCATGCAAAGCTTCATAAGGTGCCATTCCAATCGTCGCTTGATAACTATTGTTCTAAGTAAATTCTACTAGAGGAAGCTTTGTGTAATACCCGTATTTTTAACGGGCATGATTTTGTAAAATTTAATGAATAAAATGTGACTATTTAAAATTACTAAGTTGTCTATGATCATTAAAAAAAAAAACCACTTTAGTATTTTCTTACCAAGTCTTCCTAAGAAACATTCAAAATTTATCAATACTCACTTCTACCAATCTTGTTTCCCTAAATTAATGCTCAAGTATGTAGCCTTCTTCTCATTTTGCTAAAGGTCTCCGAAGGGGACATTGAATTATTTTTCCTCAATTAATAGAAGACATGAGATATTTTCTCAACCACCTATTTAATTATTTCCTCATCTTCTTCCATAATTCACTCCAATTGTCCCCTCAATTATGTTGGCATTATTTGCTAAAAGTCTCCATGGGAGACATGATGATATTTTCTTTTAATGCTCTTTTGTTTCTTCTTACAACTTTCCCCCGTAAACTTCTCATTCCTCTCAAGCATTTTGATATCTTTTTATTTAACCATCACCACCTTCTTCTCTAGTTTCTTATTCTCTCCCTTTCTCACTTCAAATTCTAACTAAAGACATAGAACACAAAGCTCTCTTTGTGGCCAAGACAATTATAATTCCCAACCATGGTCGAGGCGGTTTTAGAGTTAATTCAAGCTTGATTTTTAACCCGAACTTTGGTGCTTTTCAAAGGAGTTTTAAGGTAGGTTTTCTTTAATCTAAACTTAGATTTTAATATGTGTTTTCTCCATGTTTAATACATAATTTTCGTGTTCAAAATTCATGCAAATTTCTAGTTATGTTAACATGCATCCTTGAGCATTTATGAACAAAAACTTGAGTCTTGAGTTACAACCCACAACCAACTTTTATTTTGGTTTGATAACAATGTTAGAAACATGCTAGGAATGTTTAAAATCGGTTTTCATAGCTTTAAGATTGATGTTCTAATGTTTTGAGCTTAAAGAGCAAACTTAAGCATGTTTTCATTATTATTTACAAGAAAGGCTAGAGATATAATTTGATAAGGATAATATGTTTATTGTGATTATATAATGCATGTTGCATATTTTGGAATGGTTTTGAGATTTTAAACAAGGATAATATGCTTTAGGTTAAAGGAAAATTTGACATCCCATAAACTTTATAATACCTCTATAGGAAGTGGCCATTTCTTAAAATTCTGGAGTTACATGAAAATGAATTTTGTAAATTGGTTTGCATATTTAAAAAGTAAGCATCCTAAGCTTTCCAACGAGCTATCATGAGCCTAAATCGGAGTTGTATTTTAATTTCTATGAATTTTTCAATTTTCGGATTAAAAACTAGTAAACCTGCCAGCGGAAATAAATCACCCGTCTACCTCAAGTAAACCACCTGTTAACCCGTGTGTTGACTGTAGATAGTGAACCCGCCTTTTTGCAAAAGTATACCACCAAGTTGCCATGGTATACCAGCTGTTAACTTGAACCAAAAACCCAACTTTGCTCACCTTTTAGTCTCTTAATGTCTTACAACATTTCCAATACTATCCTAAATGATTTATGAACTCTTATTAGAGACTAAAACATATAAATTACTTGTATGTATTTTATATTGTGTTTAAGATAAAAATTGTTTACTTGGTATTTAAAGAACAATTGCATAAAAATACTTTAATGGCACTAGTAGACGGGTTTCACATAATTCACTTATGAATGTGATTATACATTGTGCTTTAGTTTTAATTGTCCTTATGCATGCCTTAGGGTCAAGGATGTATGGAGCTAACATTAATTAATTCCGAGATTAAAAGTTTGTTGTTAAGCTTTGAAGGTAGGGATTCTATTACTCATCTTTTGTGAGGTTTTTGGTAAATTAAATTTGGTTGTTTTATATTGTAAAATATGTATGTTGTATAGCGATGAATATAATGATTTGACATATGTTATAAATTGAGAAGCTTGGTTAGGAAATTGACTCTATAAATAAAAAAAATTGAATACAAAGGAATAGTGAGATATAAAAAGGGCGACGGTTACGTCCTTGGGCATGAATACCCTAAAAGGTAAAATAGGGGGAAGGTGATGACGCTTCCTTGGGTTGAAGTCCCAGAATGCACTGTATAGGAATCGATTTGGTAAGGACTCGGGGCTTGATGTCCCCTCACCGAAACACCCTTGGAATGTTTACAGGGTGATCAAGCGCGCCCATTTGGGTTTCGATGAGTTGAGTGATACTCTATTTAATATGGATACCTAGGAACAATGATGATTTGTAATATTTGTATAAATGTGTAATTGTCAAACTTGATAATGATTAACTATGGTATCCACAATATGTGATCATAATAAACCTCATAATTTGGAATATGATGTAACTTACTAACCATGCAGTTTTAATGTGGTAATGGATAAACCATAAGGTGAGTCATGATTTCCCTACTGGGCATGTCGATGCTCATCCCTATCATATCTTCATCTCTCAGGTGGAACTCAGTGCAACATATCTGAAGAGGAATAGGCGAAAACAACCCTGTTGTTTTCGTGTTAGAAGACCTTGTTTATTTGTAACTTATCTACAACATGTAAGAGTTGTATTATTTTTTTTTATGATGGCTGTGTTAAGTTATTTGAGAATTGTACTATGGTGATGATGACTGTAATATATATATTTGGTGCTACACTAAAAACTGTGGTTGGTATTTAAAACGTTTATTTTTATTTTTCTTGTTGTTTAAAGACCCATGGGCATTGTTTAATTGATTTAAATAATATGAAATTTAAAATTTATTTTTATTTATTCAAAACTGTTAACCCCCACATAAGGGTGTTACACTTTGTATCCCAACTCCATTGCAAATCAAGCATAGAAGCTCTTAACATATTTTCCAATGTTTGAAAGACCCTCTTAGACTGTCCATCATTTTGAAGATGAAATGTGGTACTAGATGCAAGCTTCATTCCCATAGCACTGCGTAAACTCTTCCAAAATGCAGATGTGAACTTAAGTCTCTATTAGAAACTACTGAACCGACACTCCATGTAATCTGACTATCTCCTTGATATACAATTGAGCATATTGGTCCATGATATAAGTGGATTTCATTGGAAGAAAATAGGCTGACTTGATTAATCTATCAACAACCACCCATATAGAATTAGATCCATTTTGAGTTCTAGGCCATCCAAGTACAAAGTCCATTGTGATGTGTTACCATTTCCACTCTAGAATCAATAAAGGCTTCAGCAACCCTGCTGGTCTTTGATGTTCAATCTTAACTTATTGACAAGTTAAGCATTCAACCACAAACTTTGCTACATCTTTCTTCATTCCAGGCCACCAATAATGCTGCTATAAATCTCTATACATTCTTGTGCTACCTGGGTGTACTGAATAATGAGTCATATAGGCTTCTTTCAAGATGTCTTCTTTAATGGCCTTAAGAAATGGCATACACAACCTCCCTCTATATCCTATAATCCCCATCTTCAGCAGCAACAAAGAAGTTTTTAGTCTATGTCCCGCATCAATTTTGTTTCTCAACCCAATCAAATATTGGTCCACTTTTTGACCTTCTTTGATTTTATCTTGTAGTACAGGTTGCAATACTAGAGCTGACAATCTAATCGTTATTCCTTTTGGGACTATGTCATGCTCCAACCTTTTTAAATCTAATAATATTAGCTTTTGAATAACATGGAGGGATGACATTGATTTTCTACTCAAGACATCAGCGACTACGTTTGCTTTACTATGATGATAATTAATTACACAATCATACTCTTTCACAAGTTCTAACCATCTACGCTGCCTCATATTCAACTCCTTCTGGGTGAAGAAGTATTTCAGACTCTTATGGTCAGTATCAATCTCACACTTCTCACTACACAGGTAGTGTCTCCAAATTTCCAAAGCGAAAACTACAACAACAAGTTCCATGAGTTGGATAATTCTTTTCATACTCCTTTAGTTGCCCTGAGGCAAATGCGATTGCCTTCCCATTTTGCATTAACACACAGCCTACGCCATTCTTAGATGCATCACTATACACCACAAATCCACCAATTCTTGTCGGAATGGTAAGCACGGGAACTGTGATTAACCTATGCTTTAATTCTTAAAAACTCCTTTCACAAGTATCAGTCTACTGGAATTTTACATTCTTTCTAGTCAACGGGAGAACTGGTGAAGGTTGAAAGCACGTAGTTTACGAAACCGATTTCGGCTTTACAACGAAGGATGTGATCCATTGTCACCTGTCGCAATTTGATAAATTTGCAATTCATTTGATGAGCTTCAAACAATTTAGAATAGTCGACGTTCTTAAAGATAGATCCGGCCTACATATGTAGAGGTTATAAGTATCAGATATGAAACTTCCCGAAGCAGCTATAGCTCTAAAGTAAGACAATTTTAGTAGAAAAGGTTCTTCAAGGAAAAAAAAAAAAGCAAATAATTTTTTTTTTCGTGCGACATACTATGGTAAATCAAGAATAATTGGCAAATAATAAGATACAACTTTATAAAAGAAAAATAGACTCGCCTACTGAAAATCACAATTCACTTGCCATACAGATCACTTGGTAATTAAACAAGAAAAAATAGGTAAAACGTATAATAAGACAAATATTTTGACTCTATTGCTATATGTCATTCCAAATAATAGATTAGCTCTTCATCTATATAATTTATGACTTGAAAATAGTTTGCAACATATGTGGTAATCCAATAACAAAAAATAACAAATTTTATCGATATAGTTAAAATGCATGTCCTATCATAAGAGCTATAATATATATATATATATATATATATATATATATATATATATTATAGGATCATCAAATATCATCCAAAAGTAACACATGGCGTTAAAGCTGTTAATTAATTAACTCACCTGCTCATGTATGTCTAGTTCTTGAAGATTGGTGGCACTCCATCGAAGGCAAAGAGCTGCTAAAATCTCTTTTTTGTGGCTGAAGTTGACGTCCATGCAGAGACATCGGAGATTATGAAATGGATAATCTCTTGGTAAACCGCCAAGAGCTAGATAGTAGAGAAAAAGGAAAATAAAAAACAAAACAGGATTAAAAATCTTCATAAGAAATTAGTTGGATAGACTTCAAATAGGTTTCCATGAAAAGATCATAATATCAAATTAGTGTTGCCTTAAAAAAAGCACCCTTGAGTGTGAGCTTCTGAACATGCAACAGATTATCAAAAAACTTGGGTATCTCACAGATTTTAAGGGGCCTCGACCGGTCAGGCTTCACCCACAAAAGGAAGACTTAAGCTGTGATATGATTAGCACGTCTCCCGAGGAATTTGAAGACTCGGAGATTGGGCGCATCGAGGTTGATAATCTCAACATCGTCACCAAGGTCGACCCACAAAACCACACTTTCAAGCATAGGGCTGCCACACATAAGAATTTCGAGCACATCTCGAGTCAAAACTCACGTGGGAGATATGAAGGCTCTTAAAATTTCCGAACCCTCTAAATGGCTTAGGTGGTCTCAGCGAACATTCACTTAACTCCAACTTAGTCAAGTTTTCACGAGAAAAATACGCAAGAAGGCAGCTAGATAGACGAAGAGTTTACGAATCTATGACGTCGTGGGGAAGAACGTTTGTAGGATCGTCGATGTTCATGAACTTATTCTCCGGCGTCATGTTCATGAACATGGCGCCTGAGAACATGATGGATCGTACTCACGGCATTCCTAGTCCATAAACGAGCAAAAAATATAATATGGTCGTAATTTGCTCATTCAACAATAAATCAATAAACCGATGTATTAAGAATATGAAAGCTTTAAGCTGAAGGTTATGTGTTTAGTATTGATAAAAATTGATTGTTCCGTAAAGAACATTGAGTGTATATTTATATAGCTCTTTTTTTTGAATTTGTCATTGAACTAGAACTAAAACTAAAAGATCAGATAAACCCTAGCAAAAACTAAAACGAAATTTTTGGAATTTGAAATTTAAAAATAAAGTTTGTAAAACAATAAAAAATAAAGTTAAAAAAAAAAAGAAACTTACTTATATTTGGTCCTAAAATAAAGTCAAAACTAAATTTATTTCGTAGATCAAATTATTGAACTTTCCTATTTTGCAATTGCTAATTCAATTGATTTAAAATCTTTAAGAATGGAATTTGAAAATTGAGTAATTGCCTTCAAGTTAATATATATAATTCTCAATTTACACATAATTTACCTCACCATAATGTTTTGAGCATTCATGGCATCTTTACACCGAATTTTTTCTAGTCAAAATTGTCTACAAATAGAATTTGGAAACTATAAAATTTTTGAAGTTAAAATTGAAAAATATAGGAAAAGAAAAGAGATAACTTGCTTATATTTGGCCCTAAAATCAAGTCAAAATTAAAATTGGCCTTCCTAAGATCAAATTATTTCAAAGGAAATTTTCCTAGTTTGAAATTGCTAACTCAATTGATTCGAAATGTCTAAATTAAATGATGCCCTCAGGAAAAAAAAAAAAAAAAGCTCTAAAAATGATATTCATTTTTTTTTTTTAATAGAGGTTACGGTATTTGAAACCTCAATTTTTTCTTTGAAACCTACTTTTTAAGGTGAAAAGTAATAATCTTCGGATACAAAATATATTCCCAATTTACACATAATTTTCTTCCGGCATATATATAGATGGATACCATTTTCTATAATATAATATATATATATATATATAGATACTCTGTCCAATTTTTTGTGCCACAAATATTATATTATTACATGTTATTTAATGAAAAGCATTTAAAAGTCAATTAAATGTTGTTTCAATTTTTTAAAATGATATATCATAATCCGATTGGTTATATATGATTTGAGACACCAAAATTAAATGAGAATTTGAGTCATATATATATATATATATATATACACATATAGATGACAATACTATTTTGGATGAATAAATTTATTAACATTCACGGCGGGACTTAGGGATGTTAAATAAGCTGGCCCAGCCTATTTAATTTAGGCCCAAGCGTGTCACGTGTTGTGCCTGGGTCTGCCCATTTATTTATCATACCATGCTAGGCCCGACCTAATTAATTTTTATGGCGTCAAGCCTAACCCATGGTGCATTTATTAATAGGCCGTGCCCATAAAGTGCTTGGGCCATGCTCGTACTTGTATCGATATTAGTGCTTTTTGTGGTACTTTTAGCTCTTAATATGTCTTTCGCCTACTTAATGTTAAATTAAAAAAATAAAATGAAAACACTAAATCGTAACAAAAGAAAGTGCATTATTGATAAAAAAAATCTTTTTCTGAGGATAACAATCGTTTTCGTCTTTGGTAAATTTACCAAGGGCTATAGTCATAATGATCCTCCTATATTAAATTCTTCAACCATTTTCGAACACCTCATATCATTTTTAGAATCTTGTACAATGCGATTTCCATTGTTTAGTTTTTCATATAACTCAAAGAGGATAAGTAAATATTAGCAATTGACAATTTACCAACAACAAAAAATCTATTTGATCTTTTTTCGTTCTTAATCAAATCTATTAGAAATTTAAAACTTCTATATAAAAAATATTTATAAAATATAAAATAAATTAATAAAATTAGTTTTAAATTATATATTTTAATCATACTTATAATTGGACCCCAATGGTGCTTTTAATGTGCTCAAACCAATTAGACTCCAAATAAACCGATTAGAATTTAGTCTATTAATTAATTTAATCAAAATTTTAGTCTAATTAATACAACTTTCCTATCCAATTAGACTCTTCTATAATGAGCTTTGTTCGATCCAAGCCATGCTCAAACCACAACGACTCTTCCAAGATCGGTTTACAAAGTGAATCGAAAGGATGAATTTCCATCGTCTCAAGAACAGGTGAAGTAGAAAGGATGTAGTTGATGAACTCGATTTCGCTTTTATTACCAAATACGCTAACCATCCTCACTCGTCGCAGCTTGTTTAGTCGGAAATTCATGTGGTCAACTTCCAGAAAGTCAGCATTGACGTTCTCGACGATGGAGATTGCCTGCATATACACAAGGTTTTACAATATCAGAAATGTGTAACTTCCTAAAACAGCTAGTTCTATAGTCAACAATTTTAAGTAGAAAAGTTTCTAGTATATATAGATAGGAAAGCTTGAAAAGAGAAAGGCACACACTTGAAATCTCATGTTATATCGACTAGATTTTATTTTTTATTTTTTTATTTTTGTACCAAAGGATATAATAAATAAGAACTCCTTAATTTTTCAGTTGGTAAAATTTAACTTCTAAAAATGGATTCATGATGCAGCGCAATTGGAAAAGACTACGCCAAATCTATGGCAAAAGGAAAGGAGACATGCCTTAATAACCTTTCAATAAGGGAAAAAAAAAAAATACAACATCCTATTGCCCTAAAACATGGCAAAATGAAGCTTTATACACAGACTCTGCAACTTATACAATCGTCTAAAATGACAGATTCGTTAATGAAAAGAAATAAACGACACACTCAGCTAACATGAACGAAAAACTAGCAATATAAACGACCCAATAAGCAACGGTAATGAACCACGGTACTAGAAGCAATCAGAATGCCTCCCAAGTCCTAATTAAATGTGGTACCAAAGCTCCTACATCAATTCACCGATTGAAAAACAATAATTTATGACTTCTCGCACTACTTGGGCACAAAAAAAAAAAGAAGATCCACCCTCCGTTGGGAAAACTGGTCAGCAACATTGTAAAGTCTCACATTTTATAGCGTATAGCAAAAAGCTAATACAATGTAAAACTCTCACAACACCCTATAAACAATTTGGGAATTAAACTTACCGCCTCCACAATGTGTAGTTCTTGTAGATTGGGGGCACTTCTTAGAAGGCAATAAGCTGCTACACTCTCTTTCCGACTGTTGAAGTTGACGGCAATGCAGAGATGTTGGAGATTTTGTAACAAAGGAAACTCCCTTGGTAAACCACCAAAATCACCAAGAGCTAGATACTGCAGTAGAAAAGAATATAACATCATAAGATTAAGAGCCCGTTTGGTAATATAGATTTAAATCAAAAAGTTATAATAAAAACCAATTTTATTGTAGCGTTTTTCTCTCACAATATTTAAATTGTTAGTGTTTTAGGTTCAAACTTTTGGTTCGAGCTCTAAATCATCATGGCAACTAATTAACATAACGAGGTAGAATTATGACATCTTTAGTAGTTGAAGCTATATACACTGTGATAACCTTGAGAATTCAAGTTTTAATTCCATAATTTTTCATGATCATGTCATTTTCCTTAAAATAAGCACAAATTAAATGTTTACCTTAAAAAAGTCACCCGCTAGTGTGAGCCTCCGGACCTGCAATAGATGGTCAAAAAACTCGGACATAAGGCTGATCATTCCAAAAGCGCCCCTCGGCTGCTGACTATGTGACAAAATGAAAACTTCTGCTAAACGAAAGGTGTTTCGAAATGTGAAATCAGCCAAATTGCCAAAAAATTTGAAGAATCGGAGTTTGGGCGCATCGACATTGATATTCTCCACAAAACCATCAGTAAGGTTGACGGACAAAGACACCCATTCAAGCATAGGGCTGCTACAAATCAGAGTTTTAAACACATCTCGTGCCAAAGTTACATTATCGAGATGAAGCCTCTTCAAATTCGCGAAACCTTTAAATGTCTCCAAAGGTTTCAACGAACATGAAAATAATTCCAACTTAGTCAAATTTTGGAAAGAAAACACGCAAGAAGGCAATGTGTAATGTGGGAAAGCAAACCTAACAAGTGACAACTCTTCGATATGGCGACTCGACAGACCAAGAATCCATCTATCTATGTCTCGATGGCGAAGAACTTCGTAACAATGACTAGTCACCAACTCGAAATTATTTTCCGGAATAGCAAAGTCATAAGAGAGCTTGAACTTATGTATTGGACCAACATGACGTGAGAGAACATGATCAACTATACTCACAAGCTCCTTGGCGTTGTTGAATATGTATGCACCAAATGGAAAAGTTTCATCAAACACAATAGATGAAGTGGTAGTCCATTTATGCCGCCACTTTCTTGACAAGAGACTTGTTCTCACTGCGTCCTTAGTTTGTAAACGAGAAAAAATTTCTTCCACAATATGATCCGGTAACTGGCTTAGTCTATCGGATTTCATCTCCATGATTGATATAAAACGTAGGTGGGGGCAAAGAAACTAAGGAATAAATAAGGGCATCTCGTTAAAATCACGTATTTATATGGTTATTTATTTCGAGTTTGTGTTGGAGTCGGATTTCAAATTTCAGCAAATACAGCTCCAAATACAAATAAGAATATATAACTGATTTTTTTCTCTCTTATTGTCATCATCTTGTTGAGGTTTTTAATGTGATTATTATCTTGTCATGATTCTAATAAAGGCCAATCAATTTTATTATTTTAAATTTGAATGATCGGACTAATAGGTAGCTCAAGCTAATCCCAAAGCTGTCCAAAAAAACTAGCAAATGGGAAAGTTTTTTTTTTAAAAAAAAAAAAAAAAAACCCTCTTTTCTAACATGAAGTGAAGCAGTTGAACTCTACATCTGTGGAGTCGGGTTTGAATTTATCACCACACTATCTCCGTAACGATAAAGGAAAAAATAATCTTCATCTTCTAATTTTGTTGCAACCTTCACCTTTTTTAAACATAAACTCAAGCGACTTATATGAATATACAAATTACACAAACTCAACCACAAATACCCTTGTTTGCCTTTACAAATGGGCATAAACACTCACTTTTTGTATGGATATTCAAATTAGCTTTTCAATTGAAACTTTCAAAAAAAAATCTCTTGCGAAGTTATGATATAAAGATATATATATATATTGTGAATAAGTTATTTTGACTCCAAGCACAGGAGCAAGGATAAAGGATTATAATCGCCCTGGCCGATTATTCTCGCAGCAAAACGATGTGCCGTTCAATTTCATAGAAACAGGTGTCGTTTAGTTCATCGAAAACAAAATGTCGTTTTTGACTCAAACGCCATTATTGTTGTGCCCAGATTAAGATCGAAGAGAGAGAAAGTTATGAGAGAGAGAAAGAGCTACGACAAAGAGATAGATAGATAGAGCTGAGATGGATGTGGATTGGGCGACAGGCGGGGGATCTCGAAGGAGGATGGGCAATTCTAGAGAGGGGGTTAAATCGAGAGATTTTTAAAAAGAGCCTCCTGGGAAAATTTTTTTGGGTAAATGGTCCAAATTTTTTTGGATAGTTTTTGGCATCAAAAAAAAGGTTTTTTAGACATCAAAACGGTTCTAGTTTTTTTTTTTTCATTATGTTGAGGTTCCTTATCCTGCTACAGTCATTTTCCTTATTTTTTTGTAAAAAACTGGAACAGTTTACCTGCATAGAAAAACGTGCTTTTGGTTCCAAAAAAAGAGAGACCATTTTCCCAATTAGAAATTTTTTTGGCCCTTTTGTCAAAATCTTCCGGTTAAATCTGATTTTGTTAAAAAAAAATCTAATTTTTTAATATATTTATTTTTTATTGTTTTTAATGTTTTAATTTTAATTTTTTTAAAATACATGAGGTATTTTACTAAATACCTTCAAAATGGTAGTCAAAAACATTTTTTTATGGTCAAATTGAATGGCTAAGGACTAAATTGCACCCTTTTTAAAATCAAAAAAAGTTGGGACCAAATTGTAACTTTTTAAAAATGTTGAGACCAATCGGCTTACCAAAAAAAGCATAAACGACAAAGCGTATCTAGCCTAATCCTTAAACGACAACAAGATTTCCGAACAAAACAAAAACAATCTGGAGATCGAGAAGGGGGAAGAAAACTGGAGAATCGAATCATGATGTCTTTGGTGGATTACACATCGTCGGAAGACGACGACGACGTCGTTCCGGAGAAGCTCGTTGAAGAACATGAAAAATACTCTCGCGATCTTCCTCAGCCTTCAACCCATTCTCAAAAGCTGTAAATTTTCTTTTCTTTTATATTTTTTTCTCGAACTTTTGAATTGGTTTTTTCAACACTTTTTCGTTGCTCAAAAGCTTATAAATATACAGATTAAACGAAATTGTAGATGGATTTTATTTTTTGCATTCAATTTTTGGTCTTTAGGATCACAATCAAGTCTTCTATAGAGTGATGTTTGGTTTGCGAGAAAACAGTAAAGAATATTGATTTGAAACTGGAAAGTAGGAAATAAAATCATGAACTTACTCATTTGTTCGAAAGTTTTAGTCTTTTAGGCTTTGAAATACCTAATGGGTTTGGTAATATTATAAAACTCAAGTCTTTGTGGACATAAATTCTACAGAATTATGTTTGGTTGGCGAGAAAACGATATAAAATTTATTTGAAACTGAAGAAAATAAATAAATGAATCATACCTTCTTTCTCTATTATAATTATTTATGTAGAAAGTTTTATCCTTTTATGCTTTGAATTCCTTAATGGGTCTTCACCTGTTTGTAAAAATTTGATTTTTTTTCCCCCTTTTGGTGGGAAATCCTGTTGGCCATAAGAAAATGAATTAAAAAAAAAAAAATCTTTCTTCAATTGACAGATGTGGAAAGCTTAAGCCTTTAAGTCTTTCAGATCTTTAATGGGTTTTCATTTGTTTCTGAAAAACAATCTTTTATTTTCTTTGATGGAAAGTTCTGAATCAAAGGAAAAGCCTGAAAGTGCCAATTCCATAGCACAGCCATCAATTGAGAAACTCCCAGATGCTTCAGAGCTGTTGAACTGTCCTGATTTCTCATTTTACAATGCTTTGAGTGGGACCGCCATTGACCACTCCTCCCTGGTGGCAGCTGCCGCGGCTCGAAGTGCCTCACGCAAGAGGGAGACAATGGGGTCATTGCCTTCCTCTCTTCCCCGCAGTAAAGTTCCAAAAGGGACGTTGCCTCATTCCAAGAATATTCCAGAAACTGGTGGTGGTTTGTTGGTTCCTCCCCAACTTAGTGGAAGGTCAGTTAATTTATGTGAATGTGTGTGTGATATTTATAAGCTATCTCTGTATGTATGTATGTCTAGTTTTGCATTAATGTGGGGCGATTGAGCTGAAAATGTGCTATTCTAATTCAATCGGTTTTAGGTGATGATTGTGGCCGTTGATGTACTATTGAAAGGTTTTAGAAAAGGAAAATTGGTGAGGGTAATGGCATTTTTAAGAATGTTTGCTTCGGTTGGGGAACTTACTTCATTGCTTTTTTTGTGATGCCAATCACTGTCGCATGAGGGTGGAGAGATTTTGAGAGATTTACTTACCTATAATTGGAAAGTGTAAAGCTAATGAGATCTTCTTCTGATATGTATGGGGGTGGAATGGAGTTGTCCAAATACAAGAAATTCGTCTTTCGAGCATCTAAGCTCGTCCTTGGTTATCAAGGATTAATGTTGAATCTACCGTTAGCTTTATAATACTATATGTCAAGATTTAACTATTGCTCCAAACAATAGCTAAATCGCATTTTGGGCATGAATTGAACTCATTGTTGCTGGCTTTTATTGTTGCATATAATTTTTGCTAATTTCTTTTATTATCTCCTTTTTGCATAGAAGAAATGTCATTGCTGATGATTTTTTTGGGTTGTATTCTCTCAGGAGTAACATTGTGACAGAAGACATAAGCAAGCTATTCATCAAGAAGAAAGGCGAGGCTGCATCAAAGTAGACCATGTTCCACAAATTGGTGATAGTTAGCAATGTTGTGTTCTAGTGTCTAGATAATAATATTCTTGGGGAGCATGTCAAGTTAGTGAGAAAAATTCGTGCTTGTAGAATGGAAAGCTATTAATTTTCTCACCGGTGAATTGTTTTACGGCAGTTAGCTAGGACAGAATTTGTCGATTGTCTGTCTCAGAAAGATGGTCAATACACTCTAGTTTTTTCTTGCCTATGACATTGTCCAAAAGTCTTGACTGCTTCAAACAGGTGACTTGTAACAGCCGTGATGTATGATATAGTTTGAACAATGAACAACTTCAATTTCACTGCCATGGTTTAAGAGCTTAAACCACAACCCATCTTTACTTGTCGTTTAAGTTTTTGTTTCATTTTGCCGGTAAAACTTTTCATTTCTGAGGACAATATCAGCCTCCTATAAATCTTATGGATAAATTTCTTGGCTTTTCCAACAATTATGACTTCTTGTGTTTGTTTTCATCAATCATACTCAAATAAATTGTTTGGAATCAACATTCTTTAACTCCACAAATACAACGTTTGTTTGTCTAGTGGCTTTAAATCAGAGTTCAAACTTTTTTTTTCTTTTAAGAATTAAAGAACTGAATGTTCATGGTGTCTAACAAAATGAATGATCGTGCAGGGTCAGAATTCAACCAACCATTTATGCAAAAATAAAATAAAATAAAATTTTTTTTAAAAAGAAAAAAGTTAATGAATTGCAATGGAAAGTCTGAAACGGAGAAAATGGATGGAGAAAGAATACCTTGCTCCTGCAAATGAAAATTTCAAGTGTTGAATATTTGAGTATCCAACTAGTTCTTTTTTTTATACTCTCTCTGGCCCACTTGGAAGAGCTTCATAGCCATCATGTTGGTGATTCTTGGCTGCAAAGATTTTAACAGGAATGCACTTGGCAACAGCAGCAACTAACAAACTAGCAGCACCAATCAAAGACACTGAGTAGCCACAACTCCCAACTAAGTGGCACAGTTTTAGCAAAAGTGCCCAAAACTTCAACCTTGAGTCCTTGGAAAACTTCTGTGGAGACCATAACCATCATAAAAAGGCAGCAATCAAACATGCCTTTGAAAACGTTCATCTTCACCATGTCTCTGCAGTTTACTTCATTAATTATCTAATTTGCAAAATCCAAGAAAAGCAAGAGTGTTATTAGACAAAGGTTGGGTTTACTTGTCATGAATGGAAAGGAAATAGACATCAAACAATAACGCAAATTAAGATTCCTAGTCTGTTTGTTCCCTACACAATTTGTACAAGCTACAAATAACTTGTATACTTTGTTTCCACCTCCCACCACATGTCTTCAGGGTTGGTTCGAATAAGTGGCGGGGTTGGACTGATATGAGGTAAGGCAAACATAGAATTTTAAAATTTTTAGAGGGAGCGAACTATAAATTTCGTCTGATTTCACATATCAAATTATTAAAAAAAAAAAATGGAGGTTAGGTGGCCGCCTACCCTGGACTGTTTGTAGTTGCTCCCTGTATGTCTTTACAAATTAGCATACCTGACCCAAGTAGACAGCTCAAAACAATGGAAATTTGGAAATTTTTTGTGAAGCAAAATTTGATAAGATACCTGACAGAACACAAAGGTGTTGAATATAACTGTGTTGAGAACTGAAGTAGCATCTGGACCAGTGAGATTCAAGAGTTGTTTGCCGCAAAAATTGAGGACTAAAAGGACCACAATCTGGTAAATGATCAGGCCAATGATATTTCTCCACATAATCACAGTAACGAAGTGGACATTTCTCCCAATTGGTGGCCTCTTCATTAACCCATCTGAACAGCAGTTAGTGGAGTAGCTCCTGAAGAGAAGGTCTTTTTGTTTTTTTGTTTTTTACCAAAAGTCAACAACAAGTCTAGGGAAATTGTGAGTAACCAAGAAGGTTACCAAAAAAAGGGATGAAGTTTTAATAAAAGGGGACCTGATATGCATGCAGAAATGAAGTTGAGCATCAGAGCAACGACATTAACGATATTCACTATAGCTGTGAAGCTGTCATCCATTTTGATCACATCAGAATTTTCTTTGCAACCTACATCATTTATAAGTGTATAAGACAAAAAAATTTAGTATAAAAGGTTCTGGGAGAATTTTACGAGGTAATATAAAATTTCAGTGATTTCATTTTTAATATGAAAGATGATGAAACTATGTCTCCATCTTTAGCATTTCTTGTGCGCTCTACATTTGATTTTAGAAGAAGAAAAGATACGCCATGAATCTAATAGTATTTTAGAAAGGCAAAATAATCTTTGTGCTCCTCCAAAAGGAAGTTGTTTCTCTAAATTTTGAGCAATACTAAAAAAGATCTCGGCTTCAGATTTGTACCACTATTATTAGAGCTTATAATTTGTGCCATATAAATAAAGTAGTCAAACGCGAACAATGCAAAGCATAAATCTTAACAATAACAAAATTATGTCATAAATATGAAAATATATAAAAGTGGAGACATAGTTATGCTACTTAATTTTCTCATTGGTAGTAAATAGGTAAATATAGAATTTATTGAATAAATCTCGCATTTATTGACTAAAATTATTAACAAATTTCACATATACTTAGCAATTTAATATTTTCCAACTAAATTAATTAGTAAACCTCATGTTCACTCGAGTACATTGGATTTTTTTTCTACCATCAATAAAAATCAAATTATGTTATTTAGATAGGCCTATAGTGTAACATTTTTTTTACCGTTATATATAGTAAAAATCACACCAAATTAAAAAGTAAAAAAGTACGCAGAATTCAATCATAGTGTATTTTTTAAGGTCTTATATCATGCTGAGGACCACTTTAAAGTTGGATTTTGGGGGATAGCATTGATGTTTGTATGGCACAGAGTATGTTTTTTTTTTATTTTTTTATTTTTGAAAATAGTATGTTAATTAATTGGGATTAGGAGATAGGGAATAATATTACACGGAAAGTCACATGCATGATAATTGAGATCTCTTTTCATTCAAAGGGTCACATCTAAGAGAAACAAAATAAAAATATGTGGCTAGGAAAACTGCAATATTGGGGAGCCCATGTAGATTTTAATCTGTCTGATTCGGAGATAAATAAGCTTTTGCTCCTTCTGGGAAATATGTAAACTAAGAAACAAAAACCAGACCAGGACAATTTACCAGAATAGAATTATGATTCTCCTTCTTCTCTTCCCTTTCCTTTTTTTTTTTTTTTTTTTTTTTTTGGTTTTGGATCTAAAGACCGAACATTTATGGTAAATAGAAGACCTTGGTTTTTATCGTGCAACTCTTTAATTTCAGGCTATGTGGGAATTAATAAACTTAGTGATTGATATCTTAAACAGATTTTAGTGTTTTAAGTAGTGTCTAGTCGATTATTGTACATATTATGTAATTTGAAGAACTCAAACTTGAAAACTTCAATTAAAAAGTACTTTTTTAAAAATTTTGTGATATAATATGATTGGTTAGCATCGTACAAGACACTAAATACATTAACGAAGAAACAAAAACAAGACGAGGACAATTACCATAAAGAATTATATGATTGATGATTCTTCTTCTTTCTTTTCCCTTTCCCTTCTTATTATTATTATTATTATTATTATTATTATTATTATTTTGTTTAGGATCCAAAGATTGAACATTTAAGTAAAATGGAAGACCTTGATTTTTATCGTGTAACTCTTTAATTAAAGACATGCAATTTTAGGGTGTGTAGAAAGAGAATTAATAAACCTAACGATTTGGGTCAAATTTCGGCATCTTATACGTTATCTAATCAACTATATTATGCCAAGTTATTGAATTGACTCAATTTTTAGAGTATGAAAATTTTAATAAAAACCATTTTGATTCTTTTAAACAACATGGTATAAGGCGGTTGGTTAGATAGCAAATGGAACCCTAAAAATTGGATAATAAATTGGAATCTTTTTGCGCCCACAAAATGTTATGGATAAGCTGGGAAGAAAATCGCGGCTTCAAGAGGCAAATGAAAGGTGAAAAAGACATAAAGGTCAAATTTTGTAATTCAATTAGAATAAATATCTTTTGAATGCATCATTTAAGTAAAGCTATTAATTAGAAGTCGTTTGAGTAATAGATATATGTGTCGTTTCAACAATAATTGAATTAATTCTTAAAATAAGTTATGTTCTCCTAAAAACAGTAACATGTATATTTAACCTTTTAAGAGGTTAGAGAAAAAGAAAGAGAGCAATGACTTGACCATTTCTTTAAAATCTGCTTAATTGTAAATAGGTGATAATTTAATAAAGACACTTAATTATATAATATAACTTCTCTAAACTCAACAGTACTGTTTTTGCCCAAAAAAATTATTTTAATCAATCTGATCAGTGATAATGATAAATCACAAGTTGTTGCAAGTAGCAAGTATTATACTCAACATTTCGTAATTACATATATAAATATAATAACCCTTTACACAAACATTGCCTACTATATAATTAATGTACTTTTTTTTATATAATTAGTATATGCATATAATAGAATAATACTTTAATAGAAACCCTGTATATCGTCTAAGCCAATCTCTCAAAACCAGTGCCTTTTATATTAGGCTCCCTTAATTCTAAAACTTGTATAACAAAATCCGTAAAGGAACAGAAAACGTGGTGAAGATAATTTAGTATGAGATTGGATATTGGCAAGAAGAAGAATATAATTTCGGGCAAAGCAGCTGTAAATTTTTTTTCTTTAACCCCTCTTATGCTTGATCATGTAATTGGGTTAGTGACCTCAAAATTCGAGTTATGTGAACGCCATTAAAACTACATCAACTTTTGGTTTAAATTTTATAAGAGAAAAACATTGTAGCAATCTTGATTAGAACCATAAAATGTAATTTGAACTGTGTTTTCAACTGACTATAAATTTAGCACTAGACTATATCAGTAATCACTTTTAGTATTTCATAATTAGTGATGTAAAGTGTTTCTTTTATCATGTAGCACATAAGGATTTTTTGTAATCATTCATTCTGCTTATGTACAAATAAGTAGGTGGGGCATGGATTCTTTTTTTTTTTTTTTCAAACCTTTCACCTATGGGCAAAGTTGGATTTAGTTTTACCGATAGGCTTGTAATGACGGTAAAGTATGAATTCTCTAGAAAAAAGAAAGAAAAAAAAAAAAAAAAAAAAACCTCACCCGTTTGATTTTGAGATCAACACCCCAAAATTTCTTCTTGTGTAAATGTGAAAAAAAAAAAAGGAGTATAAAAAAAGGAAAAAAATTGTATTGTAGCAAATCCGTTTGTTCCTTAAAAATATTTTGAGCAGCGGCAAAAAAAAAAAAAAAAAAGAGGAAGGGGGGAATGTAGATGAAAACACTTTGACAAAAATGGTGGCCTTTAGCATTAGACATATCATATAAGTGTGACAACCGTCTTTTTTTTATTTTAATTGAAATGTGACCCTCATTCTTGACTATAAATATCTTCTCCTAATCTTCTATTAACTTAGGATCCTCTTCTTCTCCAAATGTCCAATCACTCATCACAATTTATGGCATCTTAGGACCATTGCCCATGATCTCTTTTTTCCCCCGGTCCTGTTCTTCCAAATGCTACAGTGCAAATGAAAAAGTCCGGCATGCTAGATTGATAGGAAAATATTAATAGATTATTTGACTGCTTTGGAGATGTTATTTCGTAATAGCCACATGTCTATATCCTCCACAACAACCTGAATTGTTGGAAGACGTAACGTTATATGATGGGTCAATTTGATTACGATACTAATTATTACAAATTTTATATCTCGACTCTAATATTAATAATTACAAATTTAACACAGAATAACGCTTTATAGAACTAACACGAAAAAATAAGAATCTCATGGTTTATACACTCGCTTTTGATTTTCTTCTTAGAGAATAAATTATAACGTAACAAGAGGCTTTGCATTCATGCATGGCATATTATTCTTGTAATAATAACATCATGTATAGTAAGTGGCATATGTTAAACTAACTAATTATGCTAATTCAGATTTTATCAAAAAAATAAATAATTAATTAACATAAGCAGCTCTGGAAACACAAAATACAATTAGATATTGCAAACTAAACGTGATCATACTTTCATCATTCACATTTCACAATCAATGCCATTCTTTAACTATAGAGAGATATACTTTTTACCTTTTTATTTTTTATTTTTTTGCAAACTATAATGCATAACTAAATTTTCAAACAAATCATAATCAGATCTCATGATTGATAATCTAATCCAAGATTGATATTATCAATTTCAAACCCTAACCAGGACCAAATTGCTTTTTTCTTCTCCCTAATCATCTTTGTAGAACCGTAAGTCATTTTAATTCTGCCTTTTAATTTAAATATAGCCGAAAACGTCTTCATCATGCAACTTGGACAACACTCGTCTCCATTATTGAAAATTTCTTTTGCTTCCATGATTGCAAATACAAAGAACCATATAAGCAACTGTACATTACTTTTTTGAATGTACGTATTTTTTTATTTTATTTTTCACCAATGAACTTTTTTTTTTTTGAACCGTGCTCTCAAATTATTTATTTTAATCATTCAAAGGTTGATCCTAAAAATAATTTTCAAACTTTGTAATATCAAATCACATTTTAGTCCTTGATGTGAATTTTATATCGAATTTTACTTTAATTCTCGACCTTCTAAAATTGATTCTGATCTATCTAATGTGGCAAAAATAGTCTTTTTCTTATGTTTGGTTTAAAATTTAGGCGGAATATTATGTGCCTATAAGCCATTTAAGTGAGGAAAAAATAGATATATTAACAACTTTCAACTTATAATCTAGGAATAAGAAATGTAATATTTATCGACCAATAGGAAGCGTTGTTTAGATAGTTAGATTAATTTTTTAACTATCAAATTTATAAGCATCAAGGTTAAAAATTTATAAGGTGTAACATAAAACTATTTCTAATTATAAGTCGGCTAAACCATCAATTTTCATCATAGAAAATCTCAACTTGAAGAACATGACCGATTGAATAAGACAATTTCTTTTCATCCTTTGTCGAGTTGAAACTCGCTATTTACAAAACTATAATAAGGCGTTTGAAAGGTGGTAAGAACTGTTGGCTAGAACCATTTTTATTGTAGTATATGAGAGCTTTACACCGTAGTAATTTTTTATATTGTTACTACAACATATAAAAACTTTACACTGTTTATAACTAAAAAAATATTAAAAACCACGATTCCCACCGCCCTTTCCAAACACCCCATAAGCCTAACATGCAATGTATTTTTTTTAGAGTAAAGACTCACTGTTTTCATATTAATGAAGTTGTAACCATATGTTAAATAGGATGGCCCGTTGAAACAAACTGGTGTTCAATTTTCTCAGAAGCCAAACACCCTGAGTCTGCACCATCCAGGAAACTGCACGTGAATAGAACCAACATGTCAAGTTCTGAACCTAAAGTTTACCATCTGAAAGGACATTTTTACCGAGACCGTTAAATTTTTCCGTTCATCACTTTTCCATCTTTTGGTTACAAAACTCGAACGCAATAATGGTGAAAAAAAAAAGTCAAAAAAAAAAGAAGAAAATCACGGACGGACACAGAACCAAAGTCAATTTTCTTTTTTCTCTTTTTCTTTTTTTTCCTTTTTTTTTTTTTTTTTGTGTCACACATTCACAAGCAGCCCACAGAGCCCTAAAGATTCTCTGCATCCGTGCACTTTTGTCATACGTGTGGGCATCACCATCTACTTCAAGATCTGTGCACGTCCTCTCTTGTCATTGAGAAGAGAAAGCACACACCTATACATACACACCCATATATATGTATATATATATATATAGGTGATGTGTATGTAGGTGTAATGTATACAAACGTGCACACACAGTGGCCTCACTCACATGGGTGGGGTTTACGAGTGTCGGACCCACGTACAACCTGGCAATAGATAAATGAAAGGGACCCACAAAGCAGTACTGTCAGCAAACCCCATGTGACATTGTGCCTTGTGGACCCCACACCGCTTTTTTTTTTTACCTCCGCGGACAGCAAAGATCAAAGACAGAGACCCATGACCCCCCTAATAATGCAAACCCCAAAAAAAAATAAAAAAAGAGAAGGAAAAATTGAAGTTTGTGGAGAGAGCTGATGAGACAAATTTTCCTTAAAATCACGAAGCAAAAAAGAAGAGGGAAATACAACCAATAAGAATTGGAAAGACAACCCACCACCCTTTTTTTTCCCCTTTTCTTTCCTTTCTCATTTTCTTCTTCCTAATCTAAAGTCCTCCTTTCTATTTGGTAATAATAAATTGAGATCGGTCCATTCCCTTGTATGATAATAAAACAATAAAAAGAAAAAAAGGCTACAAATAGCAGTAAACACACGTAGTTATAGAAAATCGCAAAATGGCACTTCTTGTTTAGCTTCTTCCTTTCTTTTCCCAAGTTCCCTCCAATGCCTTGCAAACAAACCCTTTTATGGGGTTATATGAATCTTCCTTGTAGTTACAAACCTGCCCTTTTTTTTCTTTTTACCACAAACTTCTCTTCTATACAAAGATTTTTGGATTACATTTTACACCCTAAAAAACACATAAAAGACTAAAAAAGAGACTACACTAGATTTAGGCCTTTTTTTTTGTCTTTGTTTCATTCAGGGGAAACAATCTTGGGAAAAGGGTAGGATTGATTTGAGAATTACACGGTGATAGGAGTTACAAACTGAACATTTTTTTTGTAGTAGTGTAAATTCTTTTCTGTCTCTCTTCTTTTCTTTTTCTCTTCTCTTTCTTTTTTTTTTTTTTACACCTGTGGTTCAACTTCAAAAGCTACAGGAGAATTTGGGAGGCGATGATGATGATGATGATGATGATGATGATGAAAATAGTACAACAATTAACAATAAACAACAACAAAGAAAAAGGAAATGGCTTGGGCTGACCCCACTTTCCTTTTTACTTCCTTTCTTCACGTATTGCAATTTGTATGGGAGTAAGTAGTATGGTATTCATGATGATGGTGATGATAATGGTGATGATGATGATGATCATGGATTCATGATGGACCGTGGCGCTAGGTGATTCTCTACAAATTTTGTTCTGTCTTGGTTATTATTCTTATCATTCTTCCTGCAAATATGGAAAAACAAAACAAAACAAAACAAATCCCAAATCAGAACAAAAGGCAAATAATTGTTTTTGTTTATTATCATTGTCAAAGTAATGCCTATCTACAAAACAACATGGGATTCTTTTTTCTTCTTTTTTTTCAACTTTTTATTATCATGGACATATTACTCTAACAAATATTCTCATAAAAAGAGAAGCCAAGATAAATAATTGAATTTTATTAAGTGATTTACCTTAGAAGCTAGGGAGCTAAATTCCAACCGGGCACTTGGGACCACCGGCGGTGCCGGGATACATGCCTATGGCTCCATGGCCAGAGGAAAACCTGAATATGAGGAAGAAATTAAAAACCCAACTTTGTTGTTATTTAATATTATGAGATAGTGACGTATCTGCCAGCCATAATCTGCAGCTAAAGATTTGGATCATGGGAATCCAAAGCAAAGGGCAAAAATAAAAATTAAAAAAAAAAATCACCTTGGCATTTGGCAATTGAAAGTCTTGAAAGATCCCATATCCAATGTGGTAGAGGCAGATGATGGGAGTAGTGAAGTGGACAAATTCATGTTAGAGGAAGCAGTAATAGTAGTTGTTGTTGTAGCAGCTAAAGAAGGATCTGAGTCAATATTGTTGGCTTCATTTGCCCCCACGTGACCAGAGAAAGCACCCATGTGATGGTAATCTCCTCCTCCTGCTTTAGTTGGAGATGCAAAAGGACTGTCTGGGAGATTGTGCTCCAAACTGCACTCAATTATGAAAAAATAAATAAATAAATAAATAAATAAAGAACCCAATTTGGAATCAAACCCAACAGAAAAGTTTGAATCTTTAATTTCCCTTTACTAATGTGATGATCATGATAATGCAACAAAGTGGAATACCTTTCCAGCAAATCACCAACTTCTTCATGAGGGCTCTCCTTGTCAATGCCGTTTTCATCATTGTTCATGGCCGCGGCCACAGAGTCTTTAGCTGCAGCCGCCTGCTGATCTGCAGGATTAGGGGTTGGTGTGGGGCAGTTCTCTGCACCAACCCGATTGAACTTTTTTTAAGCTCATTGATCATGTTTAGTCTTTAAAGAAAGCGAAGAAATGTGAAAAAGACGGTGACAAGTTTAATTTACCAAGCGGGAGTTCTGAGCTGTCCTGGATTGAAGACAGCACAAGGTTTTGGGTGAACAAGTTGTGAGACTGAGTTGGGGATTGAATAGGACTGCCCGTAGAAAGCGCTCGGTGGTGGTGGTGCTTCTTCACATCGAGAAGCTGAAGGCCCATTAGCCTTCGGCTTTGAAGCTCGAGTGCTCGTTGCAATTCAGCTTGCTCCTCCAACTTCCTTCTCCACAACACGTCTTGCGAGTTGTAAAACATCCTTGCTCCTAAAAATCAAAACAATCCAAACCATATAAGTATGAAAATAGTGTAAGAAAACAAATTAAAGATACTAACTTTTTTTGAAACAAAAACTCGGGTTTTGTTTACCAAGTTGGAGATCAAAAGGGTCTCTAGAATCCAGGCCAGTAGGTGTTCCACAAGGAGAGAAATCTCCTCTTTCTACCTGTGGCTGCTGTTGCTTCCTGGAAAAGCAAAGGAAAAAAAAAAAAGATTCCATTAGGTTTGACATAAAGTAGATATGCATTAAGGTAAATGATATCTGTACATATAAGTTAAGACAAAATAAATAAACATTGTAGAGCAAGAAAAAAGAAAGAGAGTGTGCCTGTACTTGTCCTGGACTTTGCCCTTCTCCTTGTAAGGCTTAACAAGGACTCTAGCATCACACACAAAATGAGGGTTCCCTTTGGCCAAGATAAGCTTCACTGTCTCTGGGTAAACAAAAGTGACAAAACCAAACATTCTCTTTTGCTGGTATGGGATTCTCACATCTTGAACTGGTCCATAAATGCTTCAAATTCAAGCACCAAAAAAAAAAAAGAAAGAAAATAACCCCAAAACAAGTCAGCAACAAACAACAGTATTTAGTATCTACCCACTTAGTCAAAAAAAAAAAAAAAAACCTGAAGTAGTTGGAGACATCTTCTTCTCTGAAAGTACTATCAGCAGGGAAAGTCAAGTAGATCTGCCTTGAAGCAGGATTCACACCATTCATGGCAAATTCATTCCTCTCCAAACGGCTTCTCCCAAACTTATGCAAATCCTCACTACCCATCATCAAAGCTGCTGCAGCCCTATACAATACCAAAAAAAACACTATAACTAAGTCCAAACCAAACCAAAACCTACATAAAGCTTAAAACTTTATAGTTAAATACATATAAATACATAGAGACATATATATATATATAAACACACATGTATATATACACCAACCTTTGGGATTCATTTTGTTGCTGCTGAAGAAGGAAGTTCATGCACTTTGGTGAGTAAGGAAAAGAGCCAGCAGAAGCAGAAGCAGCAGCAGCAGCCATGAGCTGCTGCTGAGCAGCAGCAGCAGAAACAAGTCTTTGCTGATGAGAAGCAGCAGAAGAAGACTTGGATCTGAGAAGCTCATGATGGCACTGCTCCATCATACTATTCTCAATCTTGTTGGGGGACCCCACTGCCATCTCAGCCGTCTGATCACCACCATGCAAGAATCTACAGCTCGTTCCATTCTTGCAGAACCCTCTTGCAAAGTAAAGACAAGGCTTCCATCCAAGTCCAAAGCCTGGTGAGTTTGGATCCTCCGAGGCCAAACACATATCACTCACCGAGTAGCTTCTTCTGTGAACGACTGATGAGGAAGGCCAATAAGAGGGAAAACTGTCGTTTGTGGGGCTTGAAGAAGAATACAAGTGATGATGATATTGAGTTGTTGGTGATGAGCCTTCGTTGAGGAAAGAAAGCTGGTCTTGGAGCTGAAAATCGTCGATGATATCATTTCCTGATAACCCGTTTTGGTAAAAGGGCAAAGAAGAGGAATTCATAGAACTAGAAGAAGATGAAGATGAAGATGAAGATGAGCAAGAAGAAGAAGAAGAAAGTGAAGATGGTATAGTGATATTGTTTGGTGGGCTGATATTATTCAATTCTTCTGGTGTTTGGAGGTCAGAGAAAGAAGCAGCTGAAGAGGGGTTTGGTATAGTGAGAGAAAGAGAGAGACGAGAAGAGGAAGAGTTTTGGCGAGAAATGGTTATGGGGTTGCTCGAGAGATAAGGAACTGAAGGAGGGGAAGGAGTTGAAGAAGAAGAAGATGTTGGAGAATTGATTGAGGGCAAACCCAAGTCTTTTCTTGCCTTAAGGATGACTGAGTGGACTAGAGCTTCAGGGCCAAATGCTAATCTAATCATCTCTTTCTCACCATGGTCTTGGATTAGAAGAAGGCCCATGATTTTGGAGGCGTTTTCAGGGTCAAAGCTTTGGATTCTTGAGAAGACAACTCTAGTTGCTTCATATGAATCCATGGCTGAAGAAAGAAAGGTGGGTTCTTGCCTTTTGGTTGGTGTGTGTAAAAACCAACCCTTAAAACAGCTTTTTCTTTTTCTTTTTTTTTTTTCCTTTGGTTTTAGTTTAGTGAGAGACAGAGAGAGGAAAGAAGGGTTGGTTTGTGTTTTTTTCCTCCGGTGGTGTTTTTACACTCTATCACATGGAGAAGTTAAATTTTCTTTTCTCAACCACACATAAGAAACTTTTACCTACCAACAACTTCTGATGAGTGGAGAGACAGGAGGTGAAGAAGGAGGAGAAGGGAGAGGAAGAAGAGGAGTGTCTTTCTCTATCCCTTATTCCTGCAAAACCCAAGAAAAAAAAAAAGGTAAAAGAGAAATGAAAAGAAAAGAAAAAGAAAGAAGAGAAAGAAAAGCAAAGGAAAGGAAAGTTGATTGAGAGAGAGAAAGAGCGAGGGAGGGGTGTCTTTAAAAAAAGTAGTGGTATTCTCTCGTGTGGTTGATTAAAAGGAGACACTAGAAGAATACTATACTCCTATGCTATACTTGTTACAAAGAGTTTCCCTTTGTGATAAGGAATCAAAAACAAAAAAACACCAGAAAAGCAAACCAATTTGGTGGTGGTTGAAATTCTCTCCAATCAAAAGAAGAAGAAAGTCATCATCACAACAAAACGAAAGAAACAGAAAGCACAGATACAAAACATGTCAGACTCCCTTCATCTCTCTCTATAGCTCTCGCCCTTTTGTTTGCCAGATCAAAAACTTGTGTTGAGAAAAACCCAGAACTATGCACCCAAAAAAAAATACTGCTTACCCATGAAAGATCAAGTCTTTTGCCCTCTTTCTCTCTCTTCTCTCTTTCTCTCTCTACTTATAAGCTCAAACTTCAAACGCTATAATTGCAGTCAGTCAATTCCCCCAAGTTTTTATTATTACTGCAAAAGCTAAGCCACAGCGTTATATGTTTCTTTCTATCAGCAGAAGCAGCAAATATCAGAAGCCAAGGTGTGTGGGATTCGGTGGAACGTTTGGTAGAATTATTTTTGTTGTAAATATGAAAATTTTATATTATAATTTATAAAAATTTTATATTATTTATAACTAAAATTTCAGTAAAAACTATAATCGCCGTCTCTCAGCTAAACTGCCAGTGTTGTGCTGAGAAGTGCCATAAAAATACTTTCTTTTTTCTTTTCTTTTCTTTTTTTCTCTCTTTCTTTCTTTATTAACGGGTCTCTCTGCTGCTGAGGTTATTTGGATTCTGAGCAAAAGCGGCCAATGAAGAAGCCAAGAAAAGCTTTAGCTAATAGCGCCTATCTAGCTCCTCTCTCTCTCTCAACACTTATAAAATTGGACAAATTTTGCAATCATACGCCCCCAGAGTCTAACCATTTGCATGTAACTCTTTAAGTTTTTAACTTTGACATTTAAAACCGTAAAAGTTGACAACCTTTAATATCATAGTACAATTGATAACTAACGTCAATTAATAGAGGATAGTTACGTTAGAATTTAAACATTGTATCATATAAAAATCTTATATTATAAGTTTTATACTATAATAATTAAAACTATGTTATTAAAACTTGGTTCTTAAGCATTTTTAATTGTTTGAAATGTCTAGTCTTTAAAAATACACGGTTTAATACTCTAATTAATGAAAAGTTTGGAGTTCGTTTGTGTACAAATCTTGGGTAATTTTCCATCCATGAATTGACTAGACTATAATTACAAGGTAGTTTTAAATTTAGGATTTTTTTTGGGTTATTATTATTTTGGTATCCTCAATTAAGACGAAACATTAAATTGATATCTTATTGTTTGAAGAATATCAGACAAAATATTTTATTGTTTTTGAAAATATCATATTAATAATGTAACCTATTTTTTAGGATTAAAATGTCAATTTTACCTTTTTATTGATTTGGTTTTATTTAAAAATTGCTTTAAAATTTTCCAAAAAAAAAAACCTTTAACTCTTTTTGAAAATTGTACCAAAAGAATTTAAAGGTAGATAATAATTTACTAATTTAATGTTTCGTCAAAATAAATGTGTTAAAATTACAATCACATTTATGCAAGTTTAACACTGTTTAAGGCAGTTCGAACTATAAAGACGGTTCAAATTAGCGTTTGGTGGATTAATGCCAGTTCAAACCATAAAAAGCAATTTTAAAACTACCAAAACTCCTAAAATCTAAACTTTTCCCCTTTCAAGTTCACACGATTTGAACCATTTTCTATAATAAAAACCATTCTCATTTTATTTTTTTCATAAATTAAAGCTTTCTAAATACCAGTTCTCGTTTTAAATTTGATGTAATGTTTTATTCTCATTTTAAACCATTATGTTTCAAACGGTAGTTTAAAATATCGTTTAAACTATATAGTTTAAAACTCACAGTTTAAACCATAAAGTTTTAAACTACACCATTTTAAACCTGTACACCAAATGAACTATTAGTCATTTGGCAGCTTTAGTTTGCGGTTTCAATCATTACTTCAACATTGTTTTCTATTAATATTGTATTGTTTTTCGGTTCAAACATTCAATTTAAACTCATTTTCCAAACAAGTTATAAATAATCAAAAGTTTGGGTCTAAATTGTCAAACATTAATAAATTTAAAGTCTATTTAGTAAATGAATTCGAATTAATGATTAAGATTTGGTTTATGTGATTTGAATTAGGATTTGAGTTAGTAATTTAAATTGTTATCTAAATTGACGTTTGAATGTGCATTTAAATTTTAATCTGAGTATAGAATAAAATTAAAATTTGTGTTTGGAGAAGTAGTAAAAAAAGTTTTTTAATTTATTAACAAATCTAATAAAATCTTAATGTTAATGATCCTAAAAAAATACAATATAGATCTTAAATTCTTCGTCTCTTCACTAGGGATACAATAAAAAAAATCATCTCATTTGGATATTAAATGAAGAAGTTATGATTTTTTTCTCAAATATAAGAGAGATTTTAGCTTTTACTGTAGTAAAGATATTCAAATATCAAGAGTTTAAAAGGAGGTTAAAATTCTAAAAACTTAAATATTTTATATTTATTTGATTCAAATTAAAAAAAATAAACACATACTCAAAAAAAATTTGTTACTTAAATCATAATTTAAGGGGGTGTTTGGCAGTGGTGGGAACCACTCAGTTCTCACCACAATCTCAGTTATAAACAGTGTAAAGTTTTTACATACTACAGTAATAATAAAAAAATATATTACAATATAAAATTCTCACATATTACAGTAAAAATAGTTTTTACCATCGACTCCTACCACCCTTTTAAACATCCTATAAGTTTATTAAAATTAATAGATACACAAACCCAACGAACCCATGATGAAAATGAAAAACAATGACCCGTATGAGAGTAGCAGAGAGAGAAAGCCAAGAGAGAGAGAGAGACAGAGAGACAGAGGAGACAGGGTGTGTTTGTATTGTTGTGTTGTTGTGTTTGTGTCGTTTGTTGTGTGTGAGGGAGAGAGAAGAGTTTTTGAGTGGATCCAGATCTATGCCTCAAATACTGCACGTTCTCTTGCCCCTAGCCTCTGACAAATTACTCTCTCTCTCTCTCTATCTCTCTTTCTCTCTCTCTTCTTATATTTCTCTTTCTTTCCCTATGGAAAAGGACATCAAAGAGTATTTAACCCCACTCTCTCGTTCAACGCTTGTTTTAGACGCGCCAATCAGTGTCATGATGGGATGTGTGGGCCCAACAATAGCAGGGTCTTGTTTGTTGGGATTGGACTTTGGCTTGCACGCTCCTTGAGTAAAGTGAGGTTTGATTGACTAATTCTCTACATCGTGTGTTCTTGTGGGGGTGAGTCAAAGCCTCTAATGTGAAGAAAAATAATAATATGATGATTTTAATATAAAAAATTAAATATCATGTGATACAAACATAAGATAAAGCAATTATTAATTCGTCAAATCATATTATTTATCAGATAAGAGTTTCAAAAAAAAATCATTTGTGATAAAACATGAGATAAAACACAATTATAAATCATCAAAGTCAAATTATTAGACTAATTTATCATAATTTGATGAAATACATATCAGATTAAGAGTTTAAAAAAAAGCCATGTGAGATTAGGATAGTTATTTATTTTAAATTATATGAAAGTTTAATGTGCAAGTATTCTTCATTCATGTTTCATTTATAGTCTTTTACAAATTCTAATAAAAGAAGGAAAACTCAACTGATAGTATTATACAATTTAAAAATGTGAAGCTTTGATTATTTTTTATTTTAATATGATTATCATGTAATGATCTAATATTGCGTAATATGAATAAGGTATTTTTATTTCTTGTCTTAGGATTCTTAAAAATAAATAAAATGAAATATACACATCATCAGGTAAAACTACAAGTACACTTCTCTATCAACAAGGAACTCTAATTGACTAATTATAGTGTAGTCTGCATTGATTTATAATGTTATCATTTTGTGGTTTCCATATTCTATTTTTCTTTTTTTTTTTTTGGAAAGCATATTCTATTTTTCCATGATTGCCCATTTGATGAAATTGTTGGTTCAAATTTTAGATAATCATGAAGTGTTATAATGCATTGTGGGATATATGGGATTGTGAAAGAATTCAACCATAGAATATAAATTTCTTTAAAAAAAAAAAAAGAAATCAACATGTTGTAAGCCTGTGAATTAATGCGATTTGTAAATTTTATTAAGAATTTTATTGGAAGCTGGAGTTATAAAAATAAAATAAAATGTGGTGTTTGGGAGAGTGTAGTTGTAACTGCAACAGTATAAAATCTCACATGTTGCAGTCTATAGTTTCAACTATATAGTTTTAACTATTCTTTTAAACACCATGTGATCTCTCCAATGAGTACTAAAAAAGCCACCTATCGATAGGAATTCTTTCACAATTGTAAGTTTGTGAATTTATGCAATTTATATATCATGTTAAGAAATTTATTAGAGATTGGAATATAAAAAGAATGCAAATTTTTTGTAGACATTGAAAAAATAACTTATCAATAGTTATTTAACTTTCACCTATCAAATTTGTTATAAAAATTGAAAAAATCTAATAACTTAAAAACATACACAATCATTAAAAAAAAAAAACCCAAAAAAAAAAATCTCCTCCCTCAAAAGGTTCTCTCCCCCCTGCCTTCAAGAATTCAAAGAAAAAGGAAATTAAAATTTTGCTTAGCTTTTTGTATTTCTTTATTCTCAACCTTCAAACACATCATTAGGGGTCACTTGTGGTGATGTCCCACCAGTTCATGTTCCCATTCTGTTCTCTTTCCATGGGGGGCTTTTGCTCATTCTCTTAAAATAATTGTCATTATGATGATGGTTGTGATACTATAATGTCTAAATATGTAAGAAAGAGAAGAGTGGGGTTTGGTTCGTTTGATGGTAGGAAATTACAAAAGGTATGGGGGCTTGTATGGTATGGTATTAGTAGCAGAGCATGGTCCCTTCTTGCTCTTGCATTTTTCGCTTTCTTATAATTTGTCGTTTTTTAAAGATGTGCCCCGCAAACAAATAAATGATGACTGAATTTTTTTCTTTTTTTCTTTTTTTTTTTTTGCTTCCCTCTCCTTTCTCTCTCTCCAAACAACCCAACTAATAAAACTCTCATTAAATTTCAAAGCACAGAGCGCCAATATCACTTTTTTTTTTTTCAATAATATTTCTTTGTTATATCTTAGAGTGGATTTAGGAATATAAGTTTAAAACAAAACTTAAAACTCTATAACAATTTGTATTTTATGAGAAAAAAGCATAGCATGATGATTTCTTTTTATGCGGTGTCTAGTTATATGAGTTAAAACCAAAACTTTTGGTTATTACAGTGTAAAGTTTTATATGATACAGTGTCAAGAAAAAGTATAATACGATGTAAAACTTTCATATATTATAGTATTTTTAACCAAAACTGGTTCGAACCAACGCTCGCAAGGACCTTACTATCAAGCATATCTTGGCGATTTCTTTTTAGCAATTTCAAACAGGCTTTATAATGTTAAGCCTCGTAGCCTGACTATTATTGTTGCTAATCAAATCCTAGCATGGGGATTTTTTTTTTTTTTTTTGCTAATCTCAAATTAGCTATGCATCCCATGTGACTCCTATTTATGATATGAATCATAAACAACTAACTCACCGTTTGATAGAAGGCTGGAGAGTTGGAAAGAATGAAGAGAGAGCTAGAAGACTGAAGAATAAAAAAGATTAAGAGGACTATAGTAATTTTATATGTTGTCTGGTGGGAGGGAGAAAGAGTTGAGAGAATAGATAAACTATTATTTATGTAATTATTGTATTTTTTTTTTTTACTATTTCATATATACCAACTTTTTTGAAGGATAAATAGGATGTTTAGAGGAAGAATTCAAATTATAGAGTTAGAACCGTATACTATAATATACGAGAATTTTATAGTGTAGCAACTTTTTACTTTACAATACTGTACCATATAGGCACGTTACATTGTTTGTAATATCTAACCGTAGACTTAGAACCACAATTTCAAATACCCTAAAAATTATCTTTTTAAACTTTAATATTAATAGATTTCATAAATCCTTCTATTAGTAAAAGGAACTAATATATGGTAGGCTAGAAGGTCTCCATCCTCTTTTATTCTATGAAATCAAACAACGAATTGAGGCTCTCTCTCAAACCCTCTCTCTAACCAAACACACTATGAGAACTTACTTGGGAGACGAAAAATAAAAGAGCAAAAAGGTAAACTAGATGAATTAGGACTTGTGATTGCTTGGTAGGAATAAATGTTCGAGGATGGAGTTGATTGGGTGAAGGATTCAAAATTCTTCATAAAGCCTAATAAATTATATAGTGACACAATTCCAAGGAATTCTTGGATGGAAATTAATGGTAAATTAATCGAAGTACGGTGTTAATAAATTAGTCCATGACCTTACATCATTGAAGGAATTAATGAAACCAATTAAGGATAAAATGATCACCATACAAAAAAAAAAAAAAAAAAATCCTCTTTCCTTGGTGATTTTTGTGCCCTTTACGTCAAACATCATGGCGAAAAACTACTTCTTCCTCCTTCCATTTTCTTCACCTAAATATCTCCCTCCTTGCTATTTTATTTTCCTTATTTCATCCTACCAATCAAACAAGGCCTTGATGTAATCAAAACTATATATTCACATGATTTTTCACTAATCTCTAGTTATGTTCATTATAAATCTCGTATACAAGTGTCCTATTAATTATTATATGACTAAATGTGACTATACTTATAATAGTACTTTAATAAGCACAAAAGAGATTGTGAGCAAATAATTTCTTATGGTACGAGTATTGGTGCTTAGGCCACCATATTATTATTTCGTGTACAAAAGAAGGAAAAAGGAATCAATATATACATATACATATTATATAGTTTCATCTTTGTTGGTGAGCAACAAAATAGTTGGAAGTACTTGAAAATAAAAGTGTGGCTTTCCTTTAGAAGAGGACGATTTGGAGCTGATCTTTCCTGCCTTCCACATGGGTTGTGGGTACCTCCTATAATTATTACTTTCAAGCAATATGTATTGCTTTATATATGTATACACACACACACATATAAATATATATATATATAGGTATGTATGACACAACCAATATTATTGCCACTATGCTACGGATAATCAGTCTCCTTGAAACTGATATATAGTCTGTCATATCATCTTGTCTTTAATTTTCAGGACAAACACTAAATTTTATTTAATATTTTTCAGTTCAAAAGCTCATAAAATATGCCTTGTATTATCTTTTTGCATGCAAATTTAGCTGCATTAATTGCATTATGCTTAAAAGTTACAACTTACCCAATTAATTCAAGCGAGAAAAAAAAAACAGTATCTAATTGTGTGGCTCAACTCTCTATTAATTATAACAATTTTGCCTCAATGGAATTGCCTTAATATTCAGCTCGTGCTATAATTCTTGCTTGAAAATAGAATGTAATATATATATATATATATGTAACATAAATACATAATGTGTGTGTATCATATGCATTGGTCCGTCCATGTCATTCTGTATGCCTTTTATGAGAGTGGGGATCAAATTACAACCAACTTGTTCTTCTGTCTGTCATAAAGCAGTTTTTCAATATATAAAGCCCAAGATCCTTAGATTACCAAGCTTTGAGCTTGTTTTGAAACTGTAGTTAGCCTATAAACTATATTATATATATATATATATATAATTAATTTTGTGTACGTGTCACCTGGACTAATTACATATCTACACCATATTATCAAAACATTCCCACATGCGGATAATTATTGAACAACCATATTCTAAGGTTGACGCAATTTGGGGTAATAAGGTTAAATGACAACTTAAGCTGATTTAACATTATATAATTTTTTATTTTTTTTTTTTTGCGTAGAGAAAAATATATAACGTATGATTCCATGGTTAATTTTTCAAATTAAAAAACACACACACACACACACACATATCTTGTAAGAAGTATTGTCGCTCTTTTTTTCCATGGTTAATTAAAAAAAAAAAACGTATGTGTTGACGTGTGATTTTACTTCCGTTAGAGATTTAAAATACAAATTAAGTAAGCGCATAATCAAATTAATGTGAGATTAGGATTGCCGAGAAAAGGGCAATCAAGCTGTGAAAACAGCGTCACATATGTGCTTTACAATCTTTTGCCCGCTTAAATCAGATTACCTTGTCGCCAATATTTTAGATTAAACAAACAATTAAAGATCCTAAAAATACCGAGTTTGTGATAGGTCAATAAAATGTGTGTGTATGTAAGTATGTGAGTGTATGTATATATGTATGTGTGTGTGTACATACACACAGTAGTTTGATCCCTGGTTTTTCATGTTAATTTCTAACGAAGCAATGGACACGTAAAAGAAATTATAAAACATATATATTGTTAAAGTATGGTGACTTGAATTCAGTTTCACCCAACCCAAAAAGCTCGCGGGTGCAACAATTGTAGTGGCAAGAATTCAGTTTAGCTAGACTCGAAAAACTTGTTGTGCGACAATTCAGTTTTTACCGTCTTGGATTTTCACGTAAATCTCTGTATGTTTTTGTTTTTTGTTTTTATCGTATTATTTTTGTAATATATATATATATATATTATTGCCTTGAGAGTTGAGAAATGATAGAATATAACTTGTCGTTACGTATCGGTTAGAAAATAGACGCGAAATTTGGAGAGTGTTATAAACTATAATATATGCCCAATGAATAATTTATTGTTATCCAAATAAATGTCTCACAACAACAAAGTAACACTCCCTAAAGAAACGCCGGTTTGTGTTTTCTAGAAGACAGAAAACCTTTTTTTTAAGGCATAGAAGACAGAAACTTGTAGAAAAATGGGAATTAAATTTTTTTTTTTTTGGTTTTTGCATGCATGCTTCAATTTCTGCTCTATCATTAATTAAAGGAGTGGTAATTTTGTTTGACATAGCTAGATTTGTACTACATACTGTCTGATTATCTTAATTAAATCACATAATTACCATAGCCCAATTAAGTTAATTAATTGGCTAACTTTGTTGTTTTCCTGCGCTAGTATCCAAGTTTGTGTATTTATAAATCAACATTTAAAACCCTAGCTTAGCTTTGATCATGATTTCCAAGGCAGGAATTGCTTTTTGGAATTTCCACACTCCATTTTTTTCTTTATCTTTTTCCTTTTCACCAACCATGCTTTCTTGCCTAGCTTTTATGTATCTAATTCCTTTATGGCTATAGGGTTTTTTTTTTGTTATAGACCCTTTATTTGACAAAAAAAATTTGAATTTGAATGTTTACATTGAATTAATTTGGCCCTATATGTCTATCCTTTTTTATAATAAAAAAATCTAATTAAAGTGAATGGAATTTATGTGTTCCTGTTTTCATAATGAAAAGCAATAATTAATTAGAGACTTTCAAGTATAGAAAAAAGTTAATTATAACATATGGTGTGACAAAATGATTAGTTAAGAGTCCATTTTGATTTTGAGGATTGACAATTTAATACTTATTTGCATATTGATATAGGGTTCTAGTGTTCTTAATTAATTAGTCTTTTTGAATACTGCCATACACAATTTCACATTCCTTCTTTACCTACTTCTTCATTAAATATACCATGTTCCCATTCCCTAGTTTTGACGTTATAGTTAGATACTCACATTGCTTTTCAAGGACTCCTTTAGACGTTGAATAAAGTTTTTTCGTTCTCTTTTTCCCCTCTCTAATAATATTTATCCCCCCATCTTGATATGTATCTTTCAGATGTTAATCATACATCATTTCACTTCATCATGTAAATGATCAGACCAATAGTAGCATTGCTTCCAAGCTCAATCTATCTGCCTTGTGAATTTTGAGACAAACATTATTGTACTAGAAAGTTTGTCTTTATATAATTCATGTGAACACACAAACACACACACATATACTTTTAATGCTTGTAATTTGAACCAACTTTAAGGTATAATTTTTGTCCATTTACTTGTGATTTTTGAAACTTTGCACGAGTACAATTTCTTTTTAAGTAGATATACATAAGTCATGTGTTTGATTTGTTTCCCATTGGGAAAACCTTGCTCTTAACTACAAATAATTAGTGAAATAATTAGTGTAATCCCTTTCTCTTTGCTACTTATATACATGCCTAAAAAACTCGAATCACTACTACAAGAACCATTTTAAAAGATGGGAGGAATTTATTTTTGACAACAATGTTTTGAGAAACTGATGTTAGATATAAATAAGTAAAAAACCGATACAAAAAATATTAATTTTAAACGACATCAGCTACAACAATAATATAAAAACCATCGTTAAAAGTGCTTTGACAATGGTTTTTGACCGATGTTAGAAGATTTTTGTAGTAGCAAATTCAAATACAATTTAGACAGCGCTATTGCCTATCTTGCTACATATCTATATATAATAATACTAGTCATATGTACACAAGTTATTTCTTGTTCTTATCTTTTGGTTGAAAAAAAAAAAAAAAAACCTTTCCTTGTTCTTATCTAGCTAATCTACTGATTGAGATTGAGAGTTTGAGAGTTTGACAGTATTTTATTTTCTTAATTAAATATTTTTGTAATTAACCCTTGACACTTCACTTTCATGCATGATTGCATCCTAAAAGGAATTGTTGCTATCACTGCCCCTATTCATCATGATATCTCCTTCTTGCTTGTTAAAGACATGCTTCAAATTTGTGCTTCTCTATAAAGGGAAATGTGAGAGGGCAATAAAAAGAAAAAAAAGAAAAAGAAAACACCTTTCGACTGTCGCAGAGAGTGAAACGTGCTTGAAAGTTTATACAAACACCAGACAATGATATTTGGCAATGCAAAGAAACACAATCTTTTTTTGGCCTACAAATCGGCATAATAAAAAATCAAGATTTTGTTTTTGTTTTTGTCTTCTTTTATTTTTTTTTAATTTCTCAAAATTTTACAAGGTACTTATGAACATAGCACTAAAAATATCTAAATTACAAAGATTTGAAATATTTTATAAGACGTCATAATTATAATACATATATCCTAAATTAATTTATATAATTTTATCGCACAAGAATTAAGAAGGTAATTAAAAAGCATGATTCTATAATATGATGGTGATTGACTCTTATAATTTAATGATATGTTATAAGGCTTAGTACTTGCTCCAATATTTCATTAATTTAGCTTCTTTTTTTTCTTTTAAGAAATAAAAAAAGTAATAGTGGAATAGAAATACTTAAAGTGTTTCTTTCTTTCATTGTCACAAATGTAAGCAAATAGATACCCTCGGATTTTATCACAATTATTTTAGTTGTGTCGTGCGCACAAATGGGCCACATGTACTGAAAAAATAAGCAATAAAGGGAGGAATCTAATATATGCCCACAAAGACTTGAAATAATATGAAAGAGGCAAAAAAATTTAAAGACCCCTCTCGATGTCATTGCAAGTCTAAAAAGAAGGAAATCGCAACAAAAGAAAAAAGAAAGGAAAGGACATTATATAAGCACTTGATGGTATTCTATTTTTCTTTTATGTCTATAATATTATTTAATATACTTTTTAAATCAACTTTTAAATTTTTTAATCCTTACATGTTCTCTAATCAACTATTCATGTTATGTCGCATCATTTAACAGACTTAAATATTAAAGCGTGAAAAAATCAGTTAAATTATTAATTTTTTATAATAAAATAACATAATATAATTAATTAAATATCATTAAAATTTTAAAACTATAAAAAAAAAAAAATCCAAGTCCCTTTTCCTATATCCCACTTCGAGGAAAGAAGTGATTGAGCAACTTGGGAAATCAAGTTTACACTTGTTGGCAATGGATTGGTCCATGATGTTTGAATCAATAGAGAGGGTCATAATTTCATATATATTATAGGACTACATGTGGGGTACACAAAGTACTGTCCAGGTTTTGAAATACACCAAAATAAGTATAGGCATCCGAATGATTACATTCGAGATTGGGATTAAAAAAAAATTGTTTGGTATATTCATGTCTTGATGATCAGACGAGAGATGAAGCTGATCATGATGATCACGACCGAGCTCATGGCATATATCTCATGATCATTTTGAAATAATGGTTTGTCGTTTGCGCATACAACGTCCACTTCAACCCCTTGTGAAAGGGAGAAATATATAACTTCTTATACATACAAGATTGGACACTTATTTCTCATCATGTATACATTATATAATCATCCATATATACAGATAAACATATGTATATAATATCAGTATATATATATATATGCATACAGTGAGTAAGCTAAACTTCTAGTCATCTCTCAAAGGACTAGTCATATCCGATCATTTAAATTTAAAATAAAATAAAAGTTGAAGTTACAGCTAAAAATGATTGAGGGGCAAAAGAAATCTAGATTTATATTATTCTAGATCTGCATCACTTTAAAATTTTTACCTCTTACACATAGTCAAATTAAGTTATTACTAACATCTACTTATGTCATAGTTTGTCATGTGACAGTCTTATAAGCTCATGACATTAAATTATCATGGTAAGGAATTGGACAAAAAATTTGGTATGCATATACATATATATATATATTATATATCAACTTTAAAAAGCGCATACACACACACATTTATGCGTACAATCTATATTTAATTAGATACAGTACGTATATACATATCTAAATATAAATATTATATGTATTTGGCCCTACTATGGAAGCTTTTGTTAAAAAAAAATTATGGAGGACCAGGAGAAAGAAGAGATGGGTCCAATAAGTAGGTACAAAATATCAAATAACTTGCCCGCAGTATGATTGTGATCCCTTCCTACTTTTAACCCCGCTCAAACCTTTCTGTACATCATTTCAAAAAAAAAAAAAAAACTTTCTGTACATAATTGATTTCAATTGTAAAAGGAGCTACGACATCTTCCTTTTTCTACAAGGGTGAGAAAAGGTATATATATTTCTAATTTCCCATGTCAAGTGTTTTTTTTTTGAACTATACTTCCCCAATAAATTAAAAAAGCACTCCTTTTCTAATAAAAGGTTGTTATGGTTGTCCAAGGTCTGAAAACAGGCTGGTTCTTTTTTTTTTTTTTTAAGTTGACATGGATATTGCAGGCAGATCACTAGCAAGCTGCATATATTTATAAACTATATATATATATATATATATGACGCATATTATCATATGACTTCATCAATTACACATGGAATATTTTTATTCTGGGGTCTCTCCAATGTTTTTGTTGCTTGTTTGCGCATAGTGATTGTTCTCTCACTTCCTCAAAAGGCCAATACTAGAATGTTACTATATTATTTCAAAAGACAAAAACAAAAGCGAGGGAAATAAAAGATTTGAAAGTAATATGTCACACAAAATTCCTTCCAGGAGATCGTGATGTACCCATCTCACCTTAACAGATTATATTATAGAATTTCGAACTTTCATAATCGTAACCTTCTTCTTCTTCTTCTTCTTTTTCAAAGAAGAAATTAAGTCCTAAAATATGTCAACAAGGACTATTTTTTTAAAATTTTTTTTAGGGATTTTGATATTGCCCTCCAAAATTTAAAAAATAAAACATAAAAAGGAGTAATAATAAGGACAGAGGTGCAATTAATAATTTAAAGATGAGATAGTGATATAATTATATTATAATTGATAACTTTTGCACACACTAGCCACCAAAACATGATATTGCACAAAGGGTTCTTTGTAAATCACCAAAATGTGTCACTTTCAATTTAATTACATTCATCTTTGAGAGAATGTGATTTTTGGAGCTAATTTGCTGCTTTGACTCATAATTAATGCGGCTCAATATTATAGTACAAGTTGGAATATTTTATGTGAAAAATGGTGTAGGATTTTGCCATTAAATTCAAGTACATATACTTGTTAATCTATGTTTCAGAAATTTATAATTATATTACTTCCTTAAATCAATATGTAAACTGATCTCTTATAACTTTTTTTCTATTTTGGGCTAAATGACATGAATAAGTCAACTAATACACAACTTGTAAATAATTCTAACTTATTATGAGACAAGACTTTGTTTATTTTCAAGGGTGATCAGGGAGAAAAATATGTTCCAAACTAGTTTTACGCCAATTAGATTCAATTAATCTGATTTCCAAAAGAGCCGTATAAGACGTAAAATTAAGAAAAGTTAAGCAGAAAACCACAAAAAATAAAATTATCATATTTAATTAGACCAATCATTAATGCTACACATCATGAAAAAATTTCTTGTTAATATCAAATTATGTAATCTTTAAAAGGGTAAAACTTTTTGTTCTAACTCAATTATTTTTATTTACGTGTCATGAAATTCCTTTTTTCATGATGAGTATCATTTGCCAAAATGTAAAACTAATTTATGAAAAAGAAACAAAATTTTACCGTCTCATAATGAGAAGATATGATCATGTGGGAGAAGTCATGACGGTTGGGGATTTAAATACAAATGGCAAAAGATCAGGAAAAAAATAATCATAAAGGAAGAAGTGAAAGGTGCTCGAGAGTGTACTCTTATTAGATGAGGGGGAGATGAGGGCAAGTTGGAAAGAGGAGCAGTAAGGCCATGTGCTTCTGTGTTTCCATGATATTTCTCACCCGAATTTTAAGGGACAAAAGGCGTATCCACAATTCACTCATATGGGTCCTATGCATTTTAATGCAATTTCACTACTCTTTCACATAAAGAAAAAGAGAGAGAGAAGAGAAGTAATAACATGACAAGTTGACACAAAATCAATAGTTTGAGGACAAGTTAGACTTTATAAAATCATAAAATTAGGGTTTGAATTTTTTTTAATTTAAAATATATAATTTAAAAAATGAGTTCAAAATGTTGAAAAACAACGGAAGTATGTTTTCAGACTTGAAGTCCCTTGATTGGCTCGAACTATCAAATCAATGATTCAAACGAGAAGTTTTCTTTCTTTTTCAAACATTGGTTCGTAAAAAATGTCGAGAATGGCTCCTAAGCAGCGTCACGCCATTATTTCCTCAATATTATTAGAGGGGGTAGTTTGATAAATTTATATAGTTCAGAGATGAATTAAACCGTTTTCAAAATTGACGCATATTATGCAAGAGTACAAAGGACATTTTATGATAATTAATCCTATATATAATGCTCTTGCTTATTAATTTCATGGATGTGACTAAGCACTGTAGCACTTGTCTGGTGGCAATATATATATATATATATATGCAATTGTTTTTGTGTGACATTGTTTGAATTAGGCTTTATTATATTGTCGTCTATATGAGCAACAAGAGATTTTATCCCACATTTTCATTTGTCATTTGCATTATTGATACAAAACTACCGAGGTGAAATGAGATCTCTTTTTGGTAGTACAAAATCCATGCCTTGAACAAAAAACTATAGAGATCGCTTTCTCTTTTTACATAAAGAATATAACGTCCTGTCTTTTCGGGTCGTTATTTAACTTGTTTAAACATGATATCTTAACTTTAATCTTACTTACTTAGTAAGAAAAATACTGAGTAATTTTTTTCTTTAAACATACTTAAAAACTTTCATAAAACTGTTGTGACTTTTGTTGTAATCGAGGTTGAGACATGGCTCAACACCTAACTTTAAAATCATTCAAAATGTTTTCTAAAACTTAACAAGAAAACATATTACTTTCTTTAAAAATGTCTTAAAATATGTTTTTAAAAAACAGTAAAAATTTTTCCTTTTTGCAGCAGAAAACTATTGTAATGCTATCCATATCTAACCTTCGTAGCTGTCCATTGTAACATTGAGCTCTTCTACGGGTCTTACTGGTCTCCCGTAGAACTACTTACAACATGAATGAACTTGTAATGAGCTTACACTTAGTAAGTTCAAATATTATCTCGCAAAACTTTAAAACATACCTTAAAAAGACTTTCTCGTAAAACGTTTTTTTATAAACGTTTCTTATAAAATATTCCTTAAATGTTTTTCATACAATGTTCTTCATAAAAACATTAATTAAAAGGAATGTAAGCAATATCATAATGCATGATTTCATTTACGCTCAATTATGAACTTTTAATTATGATCTTCTTATTATCATTCTTAACTTACTTGAACTTTTTTTATCATCGTTCATATATTTCATTATCTTATAAACTTGAGTGCTCGTACCAACATCATCAATCACGAGAACATAATGCTTCCCTTGTGGAAGACTTAAGACCATCAAACAACGAGGTCATAACTTTAACTTAACTTGTAAATCTCACATCAAGAAGGCTAATTTAACACTTACTTATCACTTTTATTTTACCAACATCATCAATCACGAGAATATAATGCTTCCCTTGTGGAAGACTTAAGACCATCGAACAATGAGGTTATAACTTTAACTTAACTTGTAAATCTCACATCAAGAAGGCTGATATAACACTTACTTATCACTTTTATTTTACCTTCTTGTTAACTTTAATGAGCACATCAAATGCTAACATACCTTATGCTATAACTTAGTATTTAAACATTAAGCATCATAAATGCAAACATGATTTGATCTTTAAAAAATTATGCATAACACATGTAAACATACTTTAAACATAACAATTGCAAATACATTGCGAATCTTAACTTGAACTTTAAAACTTTATACTTGACAAAACATAGAACATTTTCAAAGCATCTAAAATTCATTTTCTTTGTGCTCTAGGTGAAGTTTGAAACTTACTTGGACTTAACTCTAGCATTCTCATTTCATTCCTTTTTTCCTTTTATTAGCTAGCTTCTGTGTCCTGTTTAAACGACGCCCGACCATTAGCTAAACTTTCTTATTATCAATCTACTCGACTGATAATAAAACTTAATCATTAAAATGTTCATTCCTTTTTACTTAACTTTGTATCCTATCGGTTTACTTTTCATTTCCTTAACTTTGTATCTCATAGGTTTACCTCTCTTTTACTTAACTTGAATGTCCCTTAGTTAAATTTCTCGTCTCACTCGACGGTTTGGTTAGTTTGCATATTACAAAACATTTTCCGTCTAAGGGCGTCTTATTAATTCGAAAAGCTTTGGTCCGTTTTAGCGATTTCTTTAAAAATGACGATTTTATCCTCAATGAGTTTTTTGTAAGTCTCATAACTTTACTAAACTTCCCTTCTTACTTTACCATTCTATTACTTACGAGTTAGGAAAATTTTCCATTAAGGAGGCGTTATCTAAATTACCCTATTTTGGCCTTTTTACAAAAAAAATGACTATTTTACCCTTGGCAGATCTTAAAAAAATTTTGGAATCCGTTCTAAAAAAAACTTACATTTCTTTGTTACTCATAACGTTACAAAAAACCAAACGTCAGTTCCTTTTCATGGCAAAACAAATTTATCAAGACTTTGCAGTCTTGACCCGTTTATGAAAATATTAACGTTTTACGCCTTTAATGTTCTTTTCTCATTTCTTGCTTGATAAACGCTTTAAATTCTTTTAAGTTTAACATCTATGATTACTCACTGCTCATTAGTGAAAATTCAGTTTTACACAGCTTTACTATTTTGACCTAAAACTTTGTGCCTATAGGACCAAAAATGACCACTTTGTACTAATATGTTTAGTTTTTTGCAACGATGAAAACTTACAAAAGCTCCTTAGTCAAATTCAAAATATATCACAACATTTTTCTTTTTACGAAATTTTGTGCTTAAATTCTCGTAAAATTCATAACTTAAGATCGGTACAGAATTTATGTTCTATGATTTTTTTAACGACACCTACAGCTTTCGTGTTTAACTTTTTTAAAAATCATTCATCTTAATGGCGTTCTTGATAAGGTAGAACTGAAATTAACATTTTTCGGCTTGTTTTGATCAAAATTCGAGCAGAATTTCTTCACGAAAGTTGTCTGGCTCGACATTTCCAATAAATCACGTGTTGAACCTAGAAATTAGTTTGGCCTCTAAGGGATTCAAACATAAAATTCTTTCAAAAATGTCCTTAAACATATTTTTGCACCTTAACTTATCTTAGCTTGATTTCCTAATGTTTAATCTCATTTAAACCTTTTCAAATATTTAATCAAGTACTTAACATATAAAATAATCATGCCATATAGTTTTCTTTTCATGTCATGGTTAAAATCATTTCATCAAAAACCTAGTTTACTTAAACTTAGTGTTTATGGCAATGTTGTCACACTTTGTATTTTTAACCTTAAACTATAGGGTCCGTTTGGTAGTGTTTTCAAAATGGATGAAAATGTTTTTGTTTTGAGAAATGAAAATTTTTGAAGAATTTTGCTGAGAGTGTTTTTGAAATTTTTGCCTAACAAACGGAGTTAGTTTTTCCTTTTTCTATCATTATTGTCATCAATATAACCCATAATAAATCATGCCATAAAGTCCCTTATACATGTCTTAGTCCAAAAACACTACAAACCACAATCTTAACTCATGAAAACAACATATTTTCAAGACTTAGGTTTGAGAATTTACCAAGGATTTCTTCAAGCTTTTTGATCCTCCTCAAGATTGCTTGAACCTTGGTATTCCTTTTTGACATGAACTATAGCAAAAATTCCATCAAAACCTAGCCATAAACTCAAGAAAATTACTAAAATCTATAAGAAAAAGTTTGGATTTTACCTCCAAAAGTAACCAATCCTTGATCATCATAATTTGAACTTGATTTAAAGCCTGATTAGAGGTTGTTTCCTTGAGAAAATTTTTGGAGAAAAGGCTAGAGGGAGTGCCAGTTTTTGGAGGAGGAAAATGAAGTGTTTTGGTTCAAACTTTGCATAGAAATGATGAGTACCAAGTGGGATATTTGTCCAATTTGACACCTAAATTTAATGACTCATCATAAGGACTGGAATGGAAGAAAAATTTGTTCCAAAAACCAGTGCACTTAGGGGAAGTATGTGGCCTATTTTCAACCTAAAAGGTGTCATCATGTGGGTTCTATATCAATTTTTTTATTGTCCAAATTTACGCTGATACTATTTTTCATATGCTGTTGGTATACTTTTTCTATGCTGTTATAAGCTTACACACCATTCCTTAATCATCTATATCTTTTACACGGTATAATTCATATATTGCTTAACTTTAAATAGTCCAATTCCTATATTGTTTTACTTTTACGGTAGAATTTTCATATTGCATAACTTTATGAGTGTAATTTCTTACACTACAGTATTTTTGCAGTATAATTTCCATACTGCCTCACTTTATCAGTGTAATTGCTTACACTGCATTACTTTATTGGTATAATTTTTATATTGTATTATTCTGACACATATAATTTTTTATATTTCTATATAGTATTTTTCTTAAATTATATTTTTGTCGTAACATTTGTTGTAACATTTTGTAACAATTAAGCTTTCCAGCTTATTTTTATATCCTTCTTTTCTTTTTTAAGACTATAGCATGATTTTTAATCTTAAAAATCCTATTTTTACTTTTATAAAATTTATCATAAAAATGGATTAAAATAATAATATTTGCGATACGTATTTTTTGCTTATCATAATTCTTTAATTATTACATTTATAATGCACCAAAAATTCTCAGGTATCACGGGGAAGAACCGCAGAAGAAGAAGAAGCCCGAGACATTTGCTGCAATTGCATGTTTCATAGCAATAATGGTAGTCCTATATTTATGTAGTGTGGTGAGATTATTGGTTATTTGTTACAAAAGATGAAATATCATTTTCGTCCTATCTTCAGTACTCCAATAATGAAAAATCTTTTATGACAAAGAATTTGAAGAGAGAGAGAGAGAGAGAGAGAGGAGCTATTCAAGGCAACCTTTCTAACAAAAGAATCATATTGGGGGTAGAAAGGTTGCCCAACTTCACCATTATTTGAGGATACAGAGTTTAACCTCAAGAGATCTCTGGTGAAAACCATGTTAAGATTGATATTTGACATTATTTTCTTTAGTTTACAAGCTTCTCTCTAAAAAAGGAGAAAAGCTTTTGCAAGCACAAGTTAAATTTTCAAAAGTCATAGTAAAAACATACACACACAATTGTGAAAGTCAAGAGTCTTTAATACGAATGGGAAAATGCTAATACTTAAAAAATATGGACACATTTCAAGGGAAAAAGTAGTTACCATTAATTTGGATCATTTAGTTATGATTTTTAATGCTTATGCCAGATCCACTAGCTAGTTTATTATTGTTGTTGGCATTGCTATTATTATTGATTTTAACTCTATACTTGGTGGTAAATTTGACATGAATATATTATCAGACTATGCTTGAAGTAGTGTATATTATACACGATATGAAAAAAAGTTAAAATTAAAAATATTACAATACATGACATGAATATATTACGAGACTATGCCCCAGGTAGTGTATATTATTTATTGTATACTATGTGAAAAATAAGTTAAAACTAAAAATAATATAATACGTGAGCAAGGCTCCTATAAATACTTGCCCAATCACATGACTAGATATAGTAGATAGCAAGCAACCTATAAAGCATGGCCTATTGGGTCCCTACTAAGTTTATTGGATCTAAGGTCAAATATTTGGGCCCAAATGTGTACTGGTGTGTTTCTGAAATACTCCCTCTCTTGGACAGTCCAGCTTATGAAAGAGGCATATTTTATGGGCATCTAATGAATTATTTATTTCATATAAATAACGTGTTGATGTAAACAAGTTGACTTTGCCATAATTGTATCTCAAAGCTTTAATTCTAACTAGCATCACTTGCATCACCATGATCATGACTTCATTTTAGTTTGACCAACATGGCCAGCATATACATACAGACATACGTATATACATACATATATATATAGCTGAATAAAAACTTGGGTCAACTTCCAGGATCATTATTGACTTCCCCACTTTTCTAAAACGAAAGAAGAACAATGAAGTTGGGGTAATAGCCATTGTCCTAATTTTGTTGGGGATGTCCCCAAAGGGACAGGTGATATTGGGTCATTGACAATGTATAACTTCAAACGTAAGTCATCATAAAAAGCAAAACTATAGCTGCACAAGACGTGGGTCGAAAAAGGATGAATTTGAACTCATTAGGCCATGTGCATCATATTTTTGCCATTATCGTTGTTGTTAAGAGTGTGTTTGATAACCCGGTCAGAACTTAAAGTTAAAACCATTTTACTATGGCATGTGAGAGTTTTATACTCTAGCCTATTTTTGTTTTACATAGTAGCATGTGAAAACTTTACACTCTTAACAGTTCCAACTATGTAGTTTAAACAATGTTGCCAAACGCACCCTAAGTTCCTTTAATCCTATTTCAATTTCTATAAGACTTACAAATAAGCAAGGCTCATTTAAAATTTTCTTTTGGGCCATGTTTATCATATTTACTTAATCTATGATCCTGTCATGTTTGGCACACCGTATTATATTGTATAGTATTGTATACAGAAAATGCAATATAATACAATACAATACGGTGTATCAAACAAGCCCTAAATAATATACAGTTTTCCCGAACCTTTTATTCAACAACATATCTAACACAATATAGAATTCAACATAATGCTCTCTAGTCAAATCCAATCTAATCCTGACTTTATAATCTTATCCAACCCAGCATGTCAAACGAGGCCTTGTAGTACTAATTTGGATTACCACTCCTAATACAAACATGCCAGCTTTAACACAACTCATTCTTAATAGACATATAATGTGGGGAAGATTTACCAGTCCAAAGAATTGAGATAACACTATTAATACATAGCCTTGGGATTGATGTCCTTTTAGGAGAATTGATGTCCTTTTAGAAGAAGCACCCACTTTTGCTTAAAGCAAAAATAAAAGCAAAAGCAAAAGCAGAATCCAAAAGCTATAATTTTTAGCTTCTTTAAATTGCTTATAAAGTGCATTGGTTTCTTTGCAAAATGCTTTTGTAAATTTTTGCCAAACACTAAAGTTGCATCAGTTTTTGTGCAAAGTGCTTTTATAATTTTTGAAAGCAACCCCAAACTAGCCCATAGTCTTCTTGTGAACCATCAGCCAAGTTTTCCAATTCTAGTGCCCAATTGGAATGCTCAATTCAACAAAAAAGAGAAACAATTAAAGTTGGAATGCTCAATTTAACAAAAAAGAGAAACAATTAAGTTATCCTTCCTTTCCTCATCAGTCATCAATCCCTCAAGGCAAAAAGACCAAGACAGAGTAATCTCTACAATCCCACGTTGCTTGCGAAACGTTATAAGGACACTATCTTTTGATAGTAATAAGACCTTTTAGGGTAAAACCTAATAGCAAAACAGAATGGGCTTAGCGGGCAATATCATAACATGACAAAAATGTCCAAGAATTCTTAGGAAGAGTTCGACTCTCATCATAAATTAAACCGATTCATAGAAGCTTCATATGCATTGATCAAAGAAAGATGCACAAAGTAACAAAGATACCAAGAAAACAAATGATCTATCTTCAGTTAATACTTCTGTTGAGTTGAACTGCAACAAGAAACATAAGACTTTGCAACCTTAATTTCAGGCTTATTGAGTGTGTACTGAGATACCACCACAACTAGTGTTTCATTTTAGGCACCCAAAAGCACATCACTAAAAGGGTTCTCTATGTTTGATAGTATACTGGCTTTCATCTTTTAAGCACTATGTAAAACCTATTACTCTCAACTTAAGAGTTGTTATATCAAGGCTACCATACAAGAATGTCTAATTAGACATTCTAGTAATGCAGGACTACATGAAGATACCAGAAACTTATAAAGAAAATCCATTCCTCTAATTACTCTTCTTGTGTTGCAGATGATGCCAAAGTTTCCGTTGCATCCATGGCTTGAGCTTCGCCACTTGAGATCTCATGTCCATTAGTGCGACAATCGACCGTTGCAGGCTGACAATTCACTTTCCATGACATGCTTACACCAACAGCATTAATCTGGGACGACGATCCAATATGTGGGTGGAGGCATGGCGAATTAGTCTGGCACTGCAAGCCGATCGCCCCAACATCAGGCTCCACCTGGCAATCCGCTTCCTTGAAGAAACTACTTGTGTTAGAGTGCTTTTGGAAAGGAAAATTACCCAATTCACTATCCAACTTTCCTCTAACATCAACCAAAAGGCCTCTCAACCTCAAGATCTCAGCCTCAAGAATTGCTTGCCTCCGCAATTTCCTCACTAATTGTTAGTTCACCAAGCGCAATTTCTTAACTTCCTCCTCTAAATAAGCCGCATGCGCCTTCTTTTTCTCCCTATACTTCCTAATTGCTTCTCTATTGCCCAAAGGCCTTCTCGATTTCGGAGCGGAATTTCCTTCAACATTGGTTGTGTGATCATCGTCTTCGGAGGCAAGAACTTGGGTGTGAGTGTGGCAGCAGGTGTGTGAGTGGGCTGAGTCGGGGCCAGGCGGGTTACAAGTGTGTGTGTGATTACATGTCCTGGCATTCTTCAGAAGATCACCAATAAATGAATCTACAGACATTGGACCATAAAAATTGAAAGAAGAACTAGGTTTTGGTAAAAGAGGTTCATCTGATGTATCTAATTCCCTATCATCCACATTTTCTTTCACCTCATCAAGTGACAACTATTTTCAGGATAGTAACATTTCAAAGAAGATATATATATATATCTGGAATACCCAAATTCTATCTATTAGCTATATAAGGCTACCAATTTCATAACTCTATATTCTTTACCATGCAAATAAATATTTACTCCAAACATAATTCCACAAGACAAAAACTTGCTTCCCAAAAGTGGTAGCTCTTTATTACAGATAATGAAAGAATATATGCAAAGGAAGGTTTGGCCACAGAAAGCACCTGAATTGTCCAATCATTTAGATATTTCAACAAAAACCCACTTGACTTTCTTCACCAAGCTTAATTCTGAAGCTGAAATTTTTATGAATAAAAAACAGGTCTTTTAGAGAAATCCAAACAAAACCCATTAAAGAGACGATTAAAAAGAAGATTTTTTCCAGTTCAAGATTATTCAATTTTTTAAGTGGATGAGAAGAATCCAAGCTTCAGATAGGAAAAGTGACAGAACATGCATAAAAAAGGGAAAAAGAAAAAAGGAAGAATCTTTGTAACAGAACAAGATGTTAAGCAGAAAAATAAAATGGATTGAAAATATTGGAATAGTTTTCTTTTGAGAGCACCATGATGGATTTTACCTGATCTTTATGTTAAGATTCTGCAAGCATGGTAGTTTCATCTCTGAGCATGGAACAAGGAACGAGAATCTCTCAACCACCTTTCTACTTTGTTTTTTTCCTTTTGATTTGACCTAAAACTAAAGCGCACAAGGAGGGGGCAAAAAAAGTTTACTGCTCTTATTGGTATTATATGTTGTCGTTTCTAGGAGAGAAGACAGTAAATTTAAGCACGATTCTTTTTTGCACTTATGGTCGTTTTGGAAATACATGCTTTGTCTGTTTTTGAGACTCTCAGCACTTTTAGACCTCTTGTCGTTTCTAGTGCATGTTCTCATTTATATATGATACTTTACTTCATAGGTGCCATTTTTGAAACTTAATTATTATTATTATTATTAGTTTTTACTTCAGAACTTACAGATAACAGAGCCTAAACTCGCATTTTATAAGACAAACAGCTAGGGCCTCGTTAAAACCTGTTTGGGTAAAACCCCAACAGGTAAAATAGTAACCAAACTACTCATCATGAGACGAGTCTGTAGACCAACTTCAAAGTCAAAAAAAAAAAAAAAAAACCAATTTTAATGTTGCTCTTTGCTGCTCCTAAGCAGCGCTGAGAAATGCAACTGCGAAGCACTGACCGCGCAGCACCCCGCAGAGTTTTCAGCACACTTCCCCGTATGCCGTTGCTGCCTTGGTTGGTCTCTTGCTTTGCCATTCTGAGTGATGATCAACACAGATGAAAAGGTATCAGCTAGATGTCCAAAAAAAATATAACTTTCCAAAGGACTCTTTCACTCTGTTATCTGAGCCAAGACCAGACATACCCACTATAGAAACAACAGAAGTCTTGTTGTCAACTACATTATCTAACAGCAAGAACTGAATCATTATCTTTTTTTATCATCATCTCGCGCATATATATACCTCATCATCTTCTACAAAAGGGGCAGCTGATCTTTCGCGAGAGTTTCTCTCAACATCTTCTTGAAGACCAACATCTCGTTCAATCTATACATCCAGGATCTCCTCAATCTCTGGCTCCACTTTTTTTTCCTCAAATGGGGTGGTGAGCAAAGTTAAGGCAAAGTTTGGTTAGATGTAGTTGCGGAGTTAGATTTTTTTTTTTGGTGAGAATACATAACAAAAAGAAAAATAGAGATAATGTATTATTCTGAAAATACATGAAATGATAGGTTTATATTATTAAGTGGAGCACAATTATAATTATTATTATAAAATGGGACCCGACAATACTGTAATAATTTTTCTAAAAAAAAAGAAGAAGAATATATCTAGGGGTTGTTTGTTTTGTTGAGTAACTTGACTTTTTGGACTTAGGGTCCACTTGGTAATTTAAATTGTGCTGATTTAGATTATTTTGATTTGAGTTGTATGATTTGAATTGTTATCCGAATTGACATTTGTATGTGTATTTAAAGTGTTAATTTGAATAGGAAATAAAATTAGAAATTATTTCTGAATAAATAGTGAAATTTTTTTATTTATTAAGAAATTTAACAGAATCTTAATATTCATTATCTTAAAAAATATGCAGTATAGATTTTGATTTATTCTTCTCTTCATTAGGCACGCAATGAAAAAAAGAATTGTCTCAATCGGATATCAAATGAAGAAGTTATAATTTTTTTCTCAAATATAGAGGATAAAATTTTAGCTTTTACCATAATAAACATATCTGAGTCTAAAGTGTTTAAGGGGGAGTAGAACTCTGACAACTTAGATTTAAATAATTCATTTGATTTAAATTTTGAAGAAAACAAACATGTATCTAAAAAATTTTAAAGATTTAAATCCAAAGCGTTGGCCGAATATGCGAAACAAATGGCCCTTAGAGTTTTGAATTGGATTTGACATCAATATTTGAATATCAATTGAGTTTGAAGTATGTACATAAAGTGTCTGTTTTGGACCTATTGAATTTAGATCTCTCTCCTTATAAATAAGATTACAATACTATCTATTTTTTAAATTTTGGTAACTTAGAATGTCTATTATATCCTAGTGTTTATTTTTGTAAGCTTAAATAGTTTTTGGGGCTTTTTATTCATTACCATATTTGTATTTGATTAAATGATATGCTGATTCCATCCTTTTTATATACCCAAGAGTTTGATTAATTACCCGTTGAGTTCCTGTAGTAAGATTATCACGTGAAGTTTTTTTTTTTGTTAAGGCATGCTTAACAATCGAGTAAGAAAAGTTCATATATAGAGGCATATATATATATATATATATATATATATTTAAGAGTAAGAACCATCGTTATGATAAAGGATAGTAAATTATAATCTCGTTACATTATCATCAACAAATTTTTAAGAGCAAGAACCATACTAATCATTAGCATAATGATATCATTTTTAGCATGTTAACACATTTCGTTATCAATTTAGTAAGAGACGTTTGTACGTACATATATATATATACACACACATATGCATACATATTTGTATATTTAAGAGCAAAAGCTGTCATTATGATAAAGGATTATAAATTATAGTTTCATTACATTACCGTCACCATATGTTTAAGAGCAAGAACACACTTATCATTAGCATAATGATGTTATCTTTACCATAATGAACAGATCATTACGATAAATAAGTATCCTAATTAAAAACAAAAAATTTGACAGTTGCCGTTTTGGATCTAATAATGGAGCTCTTTTTTGGAAAATAATGAAACATTTTTAATTAATTATTTCGTTTTTTTTTCTTTTTTGTTCTATTCAATACAATTGTGCATTTTTTACTTAATTACACAATGATCTCGTCTTTTTGTTTTTAATAACAATGAAGCATTTTAACTTTTCAGAAACGGTTGATTATCTTAAATTAATTGCGTAAGCCCTTTTTTTCCTTTTTAATTTTTTCATTATTAATCCCTCGAATTTTTTTATTATTTACGTTTCAAAAAGGAAACAAACAATAGAGGTTAATTACTTTCTATTATAATTCAAGACTATAGTAGTATTCACAAGTAACATAGTAGATAGTTTTGTAATTAAAATAGATTGTAGACAATTTTTAATTCAAGATCTTATAATTAGACACTTATGTAAATCACCTGTTCAGTTTTTACATGTAAAATTTGAGTCTTGGCCTGCTTCCAAATTTACCAGATTTGAATCTAAATTCTACAAGACTACATTTTTTCATATTTTCTCTTCTATATCCTAGAAAAAAAATATCATAACTTTTTGGTTTGATATCCGATTTATACAATTCTTCTTTTTATTGCGTTCATAATGAATAAAGGAATAAATCAACATCCATATTGCATTTTTTTAATATCATAAACATTAATATTTTGTTAGAATTATTAGTAAATTAAAAATCTTTTATACTATCTATCCAAACACAAATTTTAATTTTATTCCACATTCAAATTAACACTTTCACTATACATCTAAACATTAATTTGGATGGCAATTTAAAACACACAACTCAAATCAAAATATTCTAAATCAATACAATTCAAATCCATCTACCAAGCAGCTCCTAAGCTTTTACATAAAATGGATTCACTGCCTACAACCTGAAACAACGAAATGTGTCGAGCCTTTTTTTTTTTTTTTTTTACATTTCTACTTGCTTTTTTGTTTTTGGGATTTTTTATCATAGGTCCTCAGACTTTATAACCTTTGGTATTTAGGTACTTATTTTAAGAATCTAGACATTTAGGTCCTCAAACTCTTAATCTATCAGAACATAGGTCCTCATTTTAAAAATTTGCACATTTAGGTACCTAATCTCTTAAGTTGTTGGCGCTGTGAGTTCCCATCATGTTTTTATTATTAAACGTCATAAGAGATATCAATATTTTTAAGGCTTTTTGTTTTTGAGGTCCGAAAAGCATATATATATATATATATATATAATGAAAAGGCCTCTAAAAGCTCTCTTTTTTTAAGTATAATTTGTTATTGCTTCTGTAAAAATGCAAAAAAAAAAAAAAAAAAAATCTTGGGGACCTTTTTGTAAAATATATATATGTTTTCTAGACCTAAAGAACTATAAAGCCTAAAATTGTTGTCATCTTATATGGCATTTAACAGCCAAAAAAATATTGAGGACTAATGGTGACAACAAATTAAGATTTTGGGCTTCAACATTAATGGTTATTGCCATGGATTTTGTGTTTTAGTTTTATTTGTGATTACGTGCAGTTAAATTTTTTAGTCTAAAAGGCTATGGACCTAAATTGAGATTGGTTTAGTTTATTGCTTTGGATTGTTGTGAGTTGATTTTTATTTTTTTGTTTATTTGTATTTCTTTGAGCTTAATGCTTCTAATTAGTTTATCACCAATTTGTTAATTTTGCGTTTAGGATTAGTACTCAAAAAAGGAAGGTTCTAAATATGGGTTTAGAAAATGCAATATAGAGAATTGTAGAGTTGGAAGACTTACAATTTTCTTTGTGGCCAATTATTAACGTGCTTGATGAAGCCTTAGTAATTGATTTTGAATAGGGATATTGGAATTGATTGCTTAGGGTATTTTTCAATTGATTACTTGACAGAGGAAAAATTGAGATACATGACTGTTCTATACCAATAAATTAGGGAGACTAATTTATTAACAAACTAGACAATTACCATTCAAAATGAAAACTTGGTGAAATGGTTCCTCTGGACCCATTTTGTTATCATTTATTTTTATTTTGATTTTTGACTTTCATTTTCTTTTATTTTAATTTTGGTTGTCTAAATGATTTTAGTTAATTTTGGTGCTTAACTATAATTGAAACACAATCCTCAGGACGGAATCAATAGACAATAGCTTGAGATGTAACTTTTTGAGCAATCCATAGTTGAGCATCTTTTTTTTTTTTTTTCGCTGAACAAGTCCACGACATATTGGGAAGCAGTCCTTTCCCAAAGCTTTTTAAACAAGGCGGTGAGGAATGTTCCACCCACTAGTTCAATCTTGGTTACATGGTATTTGAGAAATATAGTTAAAATTGAAACTTTTAAAGTGAAAACTATAATAATGAGAGCTTTATAGTATAACAATTAAAAATTTTGGTTAAAACTAATTTTGTCAAACACCTTTTTAGTTTCTACCCTTAGACATCAAGTAATAAAGCTCTCCTCCACCGGGAATAATGGGGAAACAACAATAGAAGATTCAGAGTTGTTTGAACGACATTTTCGGTTTTCTGGAGTTTTGTGTCACGAGCTTACTTTCTCCAAGCTACTCGTGCGGCCTTAGCACTGTCCCGATGCTAAGTTAGCCTAACTTGCTCACGCACTTGCCTAGATTACAAGGGAACATAAGAGAGAACAAGGAGAACTTTGAAAGGAAAGTTGTATTAAGCCAAGAGAACTTTACAAGGCTATGATTCTTGGATTTCTTGGATTGTTTTCAAATGAATGGGTTGGTTCTATTTATAGGCATCCTTTTAACTAATGGACGGTCTAGATTGCATCGATCCGACGGTTACTATTTCTTATCTAGAATGTTCTAGCAAAGTATGGAAGGTATTTACAAGTGTGGAGTGTTCTAGAGAATTCTACACTACTCTACATGTTCCTAAAGTTCTAGAGAGTTGCAAAATAGTCTTGAGTCTTCCAAGACCTTCTAGGTTCTTTAGGATGCTTCTAGACTGGTGTAGAACCTCCTAGAAAGCTGTGGAATAATGTAGATCACTCTGGACTTTTCTAGAATATTCCTTGGGCCAACCTACTCTCAAAAATGCCCAAGAAAAGAGAGCAGCCTCTTTGTCGATCAGCGGGGCATGACATTCTCCCCCACCTATGCTCGCGACGCCCTCGTCGCGTCCCCGTGGTATTGTTGGATTTTGTCCTTGAATTGCCAAAGTGCCTCCTCGGTTTTCCAACTGGCCTCGGTGTCTGGTAGTCCCTTCCACTTGATAAAGGACTCCCGATAGCTTGGCACACCTCGTCTTCGGATGACTCGATCCGCTAGTATTTCATCAACTTCCTTGTCAAAGGAGGTGACCACGGCTGTGGGTGCTCGATGGGAGACTCCTCTTGATGGATCTTCCAAGTCTTCATGGTATGTATGGTTTGAGCATGCTTATGTGGAAGACTGGATGAATCTTTAACTTAGGTGGGAGGTGTAGTTTATATGAGACCTTACCTATGCGCTTGATTACCTCGAAAGGTCCTTTATACTTACGTATTAAACCCTTATGGACCTTCTTGAATGTCTTGAACTGTTGTGGCAAAACTTTTACCAGGACAAGGTCTCCTTCCTTAAACTCTATGTGCCTCCTTTTCTTGTCTGCCCATTTCTTCATGCATTTTGTTGCCTTGTGCAACGCTGCTCGGGCCAATTTTGCCTGCTCATGCCATGACTTGGCAAATTTGAATGCAGCAGGGCTCTTCCCTTCATAGTGAGTGGCAAGGGAAAAAGGAGTTGTTGGCTGTTGCCCTATGATGATCTCGAAAGGACTCTTGTTGGTGGCCTCACTTTGTTACAGGTTGTAGGTTGTAGGAAAATTGTGCAACATCTAGAAGCTTAGCCTAGTCCCGTTGGTTGGCACTCACATAGTGCCGTAAGTAGAGCTCTAACAAAGCATTGATGCATTCTGTCTGACCGTCGCTTTGGGAATGGAAGCTTGTTGAAAAGTTCAAGTCTGACCCTAGCATCTTAAACAGCTCCGTGCAGAACCTCCCCGTGAAACGAGGGTCTCGGTCACTGACAATGTTTGTTGGAACACCCCATAGCTTGACTACATTGCGAAGAAATAATTTAGCTGCCTCCTCTACAGTGCAGTCAGTTGGCACTGCAATGAAAGTTGCATACTTGCTAAACCTGTCCACCACGACCATGATGCTTCCACACCCTTCGGACTTCGACAGACTTCGGCAGGCAGGTTATGAAGTCCATAGAGACGCTTTCCCATGGTTTTTTCGGAATGGGTAGTGGGTCAAGCATACCCCCTGGTTGTTGCTGGACTACCTTATCTTGTTGACAAACAAGGCAGGTCCTTACGTATTCCTCGACCCCATCTCACATATCAGGCCAATAGTAGACAGACTTCAAGAGAGCAAGTGTGCACCTCATACCTAGGTGGCCGGCCGATAAGGAGTCATGACACTTCTTTATTAAGTCTCTTCTTAAATTGGCCCACTTTGGCACATATATGCGGTTGCCTTTGGTGTAAAGGATGTCATCAGCTAGCCAAAACCTTCGTGTTTTGCCCTCGTTCACCAAGGCGATGATGCTTTGTGCTTGAGGGTCCGTCTTTAGTCCCTCCTTGATTTTGCTTAATAGTGGGCTAGTGACTTGAGAAATGCTCGATAGCTCCGCCTTTTGACTTAGTGCATCAGCTACCACGTTCACTTTTCCTGGCTTGTACTCCATGACATAGTTGAACTCGGCCAAGAAGTCTTGCCATCTAGCTTGCTTCGGACTGAGTTTCTTTTGGGTCTGGAAGTAGCTTGTTGCAACATTGTCGATCATGATCACAAACTTTGACCCAAGCAGATAATGGCGCCACACTTTAAGACAATGGATGATGGCTGTCATCTCTTTTTGTTGCACTGTGTAGCGTCGCTCAGTCTCGTTGAGCTTTCGACTTTCATAAGCAATTGGGTGTCCCTCTTGCATGAGAACACCTCCAATGGCAAAGTCGGAGGCATCTGTATGTACCTTATAAGGTTGGGTGTGATCGGGTCGGCTGAGTACGAGCTCCTCACTGATTGCTTTTTTTAGGTCTTCAAAGGCCTCCTGACACTTCTCCGTCCAGTCCCGTGCCTTGTTCTTCTTGAGAAGGTCGGTCAGTAGGGTAGCCTTCGCCAAATAACTCTTGATGAAATGGCGGTAGTAGTTCACCAGCGCAAGAAAGAATCATAGCTCGTGTACCTTGGTTGGTGGCTCCCAAGTTTGGATGGCGTGCACCTTGCTATCCTCCATCATTAGTTGGCCATCCTTGATCTTGTGCCCCAAGAAGACCACCTCTGGCTTGGCAAAGGAGCACTTCTCCGTTTTAATGTATAGCTCATTGGCTTGTAGCACCTTGAACACCTCCCTCAAGTGTTGCACGTGCTCCTCCAAGGTCTTGCTATACACCACTATGTCGTCCAAATAGACGACCACGAATTGATCGAGATACGGGTGGAACAGCTTGTTCATCAAAGTACAAAATGTAGCAGGTGCATTGGTTAGTCCAAATGGCATAACTAAGAATTCATAAGACCCGTACCTTGTAACACATGTAGTCTTCGGTTCATCTCCTTCGGCTATGTGAACTTCGTAATACCCCGAGTGAAGGTCTAACTTCGAGAAATAGCGAGCATGACCTAGTTGATCAAACAAATCAACAATTAGAGGAATGGGGTATTTGTTATTTACCGTGATCTTGTTGAGGGCCCTATAGTCGATGCACATGTGCAAAGAACCGTCTTTCTTCTTTTGGAACAAGATTGGTGCACCAAATGGGGCTTTCGAAGGCCTAATGAATCCTGCATCCAATAACTCCTTGAGTTCCTTTCTTAGCTCTGCTAATTCTGGCGGTGCCATGCGGTATGCAACCATGGCTAGTGGCTTGGTCCCTGGATCCAGCTCAATCTGATGGTCTACCTCCCTCCTTGGTGGTAGCTTCTTTGGTAACTCAGCTGGCGCCACGTCCTTGATCTCCTTGAGGACGGCTACTACCTCCTTTGGCTCGACTTCTGGTGGCCCTTGCTCATCATCGTCAAACTCCTTGAGGATAGCCAAGTAGCTTTCCTCATCCCTCCGGATGCCCTTCTTAAATTGCATCGCCGAGAGCAATTTTATGTCTTGCTTGTTGATCCTAGTTGTTGGCACCACACAAGCCTTGTCGCCATCCATGATGCACATGCTGTTGGCTAATGGTACTGGGAACGCCTTGACTTGATCCAAGAATTCTAATCCCAAGACAACTCTAAAGTCATCCATTGGAACGACTGAGAAGTCCATATGCCCGGACCAGGCTCCCACGCTAGTCTTAATGCCTTGAGCTATGCCGTGAATGGGTCGAGCAGCTGAATTAACTGCCTTGATGGAGCCTCCTCCACCAGTCACTCTAAGACCTAGCCTTTGGGCTTTCTCAATTGAGATAAAGTTGTGGGACGCACCTGTATCGAGCATGGCCACAGTTGGCTTCCCTCCTATGGTCATGTCCACAAAGAGTAGTCCCTTGGCTTGGGTTTTAGGAGCAGATTGGATCACATTGAGCAGCTGCATAGACCCCATGTGTGCACCAGTGTTGTCGCCATTGGCTTCTGTCCCATCTTCATGACTTGCTAGGAGCGAATTCAAGGCTCTTTTCTGTGGGCAGTCCCTAGCCCAATGGGGACCATTACAAAGGAAGCATTTGTTATTGTTGTTGGACTTACTTGAACTCTTGCTATCCTTTTGCTTGCCCTTAGCCTTGCCCCTTGAGGTGTTATCTTGGCAGTGCTCGTCTTTGCGTTGGCCCTTGTCTCCCCTACCTTTGGCTTGCCCACTCTTTTTATCCTTCGGCTTGTTGGTGGACTCCTTTTGGCCTGTGTAGTCGATCAAGCTTTCGGCCACAGCTATGGCGGTGGCAAGGTCTTGTACCCCACGTCGCCTTAGCTCGGTTTTGGCCCATTGTTGGAGTCCATCCATGAAATTGAAGAGGGCATCTTTGTCGGACAAATCAGGGATCTCAAGTACTAAGTTAGTAAACTCTTTAATGTAATCATGAATAGACCCTGATTGTTTAAGCCTTCGCAAATGAGCTCTAGCATCATCCTCGGCATTCTCAGGATAAAATTGCCTTTTAAGCTCCCTTTTTAAAGTCATCAAAGGTAGTCATGGTGCACACACCTTTTTCGACGTCTCCTCGCCTTCTCCTCCACCAAAGCATGGCTGTGTCAGTGAGATAAAGAGCCGCGGACTGGATCTTGGCGTCCTCTTCTGTGATGCCCATGGCTCCAAAGTATTGGTCTAGGCCCCACAAGAAGTTATCTACTTCTCGTGCATTGCGTGATCCCCTGGAACTCTTAGGCTTTGGCACCTCAATATGCCTAGCCTCAATGATGCTACTGTTGGGCCCCATCGCCAAAGTGCACTTGCAAAAGGCTAAGTCCCCGCGCATATCCTTAATGCGTGCAAGTGTGCTGTTCATCTCCATCTCGTGGGCTCGACGCATTTTTGGTGAGCTCTCCTACAAACTCATCACGGACCTTCCCAATTTCAGCCCGCAAGGACTCCTCTAGTTGGAGCAACATGCCCGAGATCACAGTGTGGATAGCAGCATCCTCTGCTTCTAGGCCATCCACCCGTTGGCTTAGATCATCCACCTGGGCCTCCAGGCCACTCACGGCCTCCTCAACTCGAGATAGGCATGAGTCGAAATCAGAGATCACGTCCTTAGACCGACCCCGCTTAGTCACGACATTGAGGCGACTATCTCTTCGCGGCCTCTCTCCTGCGTCACCTCCACGTCGGAAGGGTTGGATCCCGTGGCCTTTTGAGCAGCACCGTGCTTAGCCATTGTCTCAGCCTCAGTCTGATACCAACTGTCACGAGCTTACTTTCTCCAAGCTACTCGTGCGGCCTTAGCATTGTTCCGATGCTAAGTCAGCCTAACTTGCTCACGCACTTGCCTAGATTACAAGGGAACATAAGAGAGAACAAGGAGAACTTTGAAAGGAAAGTTGTATTAAGCCAAGAGAACTTTACAAGGCTATAATTCTTGGATTTCTTGGATTGTTTACAAATGAATGGGTTGGTTCTATTTATAGGCATCCTCCTAACTAATAGACGATCTAGATTGCATTGATCCGACGGCTACTATTTCCTATTTAGAATGTTCTAGCAAAGTATGGAAGGTATTTACTAGTGTATAGTGTTCTAGAGAATTCTACACTACTCTACATGTTCCTAAAGTTCTAGAGAATTCCAAAGTAGTCTTGAGTCTTCCAAGACCTTCTAGGTTCTTCAGGGTGCTTCTAGACTGGTGTAAAACCTCCTGGAAAGCTGTGGAATAATGTAAATCACTTTGGACTTTTCTAGAATCTTCCTTGGGCCAACCTACTCTCAAAAATGCCCAAGAAAAGAGAGCAGTCTCTTTGTCGATTAGTAGGGCGTGACATTTTGCTAGCTATTTAAAAACTGTTAACAAATTGATCCAACAGAGTTCATCATTTCATGTGTTTCAAACTCAAATTCTTAAATGAGATGGCGTTTGAGATAAAAAGTAAAAGACCTGTTTCAAACTATGATTTCACAGTATGAACTTGAAATTTTCTTTAAATTCAAAAATACCTCCTTATTTTCAAGATTTTGATCTCAGTTTTCAACCTACACTTTCAAACTTCCTATTTCAAACAAAAAGGCTCAAACTACCATGTTTCAAACCAACCACCCAAATGAAAATTGTATCTTTAAGCTTTAAAATTCTAATGGTTTGTGCCGGTTGAAGGACATAAAAAAAAATAAAATTATTATCAAGTCCAATATATATATACTGTACAATGAAAAATGAACAAATATATTACCATGAAGTTCGATTTTTTTTTTATTAATATAAGTAATATTTATAGAGAGAGAACATTGTTTAGGGATATTTTGTGAGATAAAAACGGTTTTCATCTAAATTTAATAAAGGGAACACTAATAAGGCCTTTTTCTTTTTTTTTTTTTTTTTTTGGAGTTTGGGGACTATTTATAAAACTATAGAAGGTGAATTCTATAGTTAGATTTATTTAGAGGGCAATGTTCGCTCTCGGAAGTCGACCGAATGAGAGTTAGTCGATTAGCATTCGAGTCGACCTGCAGCAAAAACAAAGCATAAAATGCAAAGAAAAAGTAAATAGACACGCATATTTATAGTTGTTCACCTTTGGAGTAGAAGCTATGTCTACTGTAAGGTCTCGGGGTTTCACTATGCAGAGAAATAGTACAATTATCGAGGTGAGAGAGAGAAGAGGATTTAGAGAGAGAAAGTAGAGAGAGAATGTCTAGAATAACAATATTCTGTAATGATGTTTTTGGTCGTTTGTTTTGGCTCCCCTGTTCTGCTTGTTTGCTGTTTGCTTCAATTTTGCAAGAACAGTTCTGTCCTGGAAAAACCAGAAAGGATGAGCAATTCCTCTCCATTTAGCCAAGGATGAGTTTCTCGCAACAATTGACTAAAAGGTCTCATAAGTTTGAAGGATAGCCTCCCGGAACATTTTGTAGTAATTTTTTGAGATTTCTGGATACAAAATCAGACAAAACTAATCAAATGGAACTTTAAGTTTTGAGCCATCTTCAATTCAGAGTAGCAAAGTTGTGAATTTTCACCTCAGAATCGCGGGATGTCCATTTTTTATTTTTTTAAAATCTCCAAAATAGTGAGCTTTTCTGCAGATGAGCATGATGACAAAAGCTACTGTAAAACAAGCAGACTAGAAAGCTCTTTTCCTGCAGCATTGCAACAGAGTTTGTAAATTTGAGACCAACTTGAAAGCACCATAATAATAGTAAATGCAAACTAAAAGACGATGTGAAAAAACTGACAAGAAATTGAATGACTCAGAAGAATGCAAGACTTGACGTGAAAGTCGATGAACTAAACAAACTTCAAGGGTTGAAGTACCTCCAACCCTCACTGATTTCCTCGAGTTCTTGCAAGCATAAATGAGCGCTGAACAAGTTTCTGTAATGGTGCTTTGAGCTGTTTGTTTTGGCTTTGTTTGTTTTAATCCCCCGCTCTGCTTGTTTGTTCACCCCATTTGACGATGAGACGTTTTTCCTAACGTGAAAAAAAGGACACAGAAAGTATGATTCAGTTTGTAGCAACAGGTTACCTGCAAACTTGGAATTCAAAACAGAGGGGACTTGTTGATCATACCTTGGCCCATCAATGGTCTCCACTATCAACATTTATGTAGTCATTTTCGGCCATTTCAGTCCATTTTCTTTTACGCTCCTCTTGGCGCTTATTCATCAGAAAAGGATCTAAAATATGTGTAACACAAAGGGAGGAAGGAAGCATCTCCTTAGAAATGAACTCGATCTCAGGGCAATTCTCAATCCGTAATTCTTTAAGAGACGTAAGATTTTGAAGCTCCTTATAGTTGAGTGATTTCAGAGTAAATATTCCAGAGATGTAGAGAGACGTAAGAGATGAAGGCAGAAGTCCCTCTGCTGGAAAAGGCGTGAAGATTTTACAGTTACTAATACTAAAATCTCTAAGCATTGACAGGCTTTGAAGATTCCATTTCATTTGACGATCTACAAATTCATCACAAGAACTAATTGAAAGTGAACGCAAACTTGAAGGGAAGCCTCCTTCAGGTGGAATGAGTTGAAGACAATCATTTATACGAAACACTTCAAGAGACGAGAGAAGAGAGTGCATATTTTTGGGAAGAGACTTCAGTTCCTTGCATTTCTCGATCCAAAACCAGGTAAGGTTGGGCGCAGGCAGCCCTCTTTCTGGGAAAGAGTGAAAATTAGGACAATCTGAGATTTGCAAGGAATTGAGAGAGGTGAGATCTTCACGATGCCAACATGGAAGTGAGAGTGATTCGAGATTCTTACATTGCTCGAGATGAAGGCGATTTAGCTTTGGGAACAAATCCAACCGAAATTGCACAAGAGAATCAGAGCTACTACTTATGGACAAGCTTTCAAGATATTCGTATCGTCCTTCCATTGGAAATTCTAATTTCCTGCATTTAGCGACTTCTAGTGCTTTCAAAGTTGGGGGTAGGCCCCCCTTGAGCAACCACCTAAGAGAAGGGCAATCAGAGATATTCAATTCTTGAAGGCACGTAGTGCTTGGTTCCATCTCTTCAAATAAGAATTCTGTGGCATCACGTCTTGTAATTGTGAGGCACAACAAATCTGGTGAAACGTTCCTCAAAGGTATCTTATCACAGTTGATCAAGTCTAGTCGACAAAGAGCTGTAGACTTCGGAAGCGAGGCCTTTAGTTTCGGACATTCAACAATTACAAGTTCTTCTAACACAGGAAGGTGGTGAGGCAAATGACCAGTCAACTCGGGACAATTTTCTATATAAAGCTCTCGAAGACGAGGAAAAGATCCAGATTCATTTTCAACTCCAGGAAAGTTCCACTCCTTCCACTTTTTCATATCTTCGAACTTCAGAATTTCCAAGGAGCCAAATGGCCAAGCTAACAAACTTGTTCCATAAAATTCACAATCCAACTTTTCAAACCGATCAAACCCTATGATAGAAAGTTCCTTGAGAGATGGTAGCTTTCCGAGAATAGGCCAAAAGGTGCACTTCTTACAATTAAATAGGCTTAAGGATACCATATTACAGAAAGAAGGATCTCCAAGCCAATCTGGAAATGTTTTACCACCATAGTTTTGGATGGCTAGTTTTTTCAGGTTTATATTAGGCATCACTTTTTCAAGTACTTCTTGTGATTTTTGATGGTCAACAGTAGCATCGGCATCCCATTTCAGCACTAACTCCTCAAGGTGCTTCTTATCCCTAAAATTGGCCTCTGAAACATCTGCAGCAGAATCAACATTCTGAAGGCCCAAAATAGAAAGTTTGCCTCGAAGATTTTGGAAATGCTTCAACTCCTTAACGCTAGACCCTCTACCTTTTCCCACAACAAACATAGTTAATGTCTGCAGGTTTTTTAGTCCACTCATCTTCTGTGGCATTTCTTTTAAGTCTGTTCCATCAATATAAAGATGACGCAAGTTGACCAATCTTCCAATATCATGAGGCAATCGAGTGAGAGAAGCACAATTTGACAATTTCAGTGTTTGCAGATTATACAAAGTGCTGACAAAATCAGGAAGCATGTTGATTGGAGTGTGAGAGAGGTCCAGATATCTTAGATGTCTTAAAGTGGCAATTGAATCAGGCAGCTTTAACAAATTGGTATAATGAGACAAGGATAGCACCCGTAAGCATCTCAGTCTTGGTAATAAGTCATAGAGTACCCCATCACTTAAGGCATGCTCAGATGACGAAAAATCCAACGGTAGAAAGGTGTGCAAGGACTCAGCTCCAGGAAAAACATCAAGTTTTGATGCAGCCATTCTACTTAAGGACAAATGACGAACCTTTTCCGGAATGTCAACTGAGCTCCCAGCTTCGAATCTAAAACAAAATACTCCTGGAACACAATAAGCAAATCAGTAACATGGTGTGGAAAAATCTTAATTTTCTAGGTTATTAAATTAGGAATTATCTTTTAAGTTAGTGATAAAACAGGAATTAATTTGTTAGATACTTATTTCAAATTTAACACACTCTCTATTTGTAGAGTTAAGAGTCCTTGTAATATTAGGCTAGTTTCAGGTCTATAAAAAGCATAAATAAATCAGTTTATATTCCATAATATGATTTCTATTTCTCTCGAAGTATTTTCCTGCTTTCATGGGGACAAAGCCAAATGTCTTAGGGATTTATCATTTGCGGCTAAAATAGCCATAGCGGGTGCCAATAATGGCTATTCTATAAGAGGACCTCTTAAAACCTTTCCGCAACAATCAGTTATGATGTTGGACTGAAGATCAAACACAATCTGCCTCTAGCGAATACTCAGGCACGCCTACTTTCAGCAAGGAATGATATAAGATCCTTCAAATCCACTAAAATAAATTCCAACTCTTTTTGTTCTTTAGCCCCAAAAGGTCCTCTTTTTTTTTTTTTCACTGCTTTCAGTGTTGCTTCTAGAGTAAAGGCCCCAGACCATCAACTCCAGAGAAATGACCATACTATTTGGTGCTCTTAGGGCATGTTTAGCACACTGTATTGTATTGTATTAGTCTTATACAATACATTGTTTCATTGTGCACCGTATTAACATGTTGTATCACATTATACAATGTTTGTTTACCATATTTAATATTTAAATATAGTAAATTTGAGCCATGATTTCGGAGTTGAAATTTAGGTTCGAGATTCGAGACAATGATCAGGGTCGGGATTCGAGACCGAAGGCGGAGTCAAGATTTGGGACTAGGATAGAGGTCAGGATTTGGGGTCAGGGTCGAGAACGAGATTCGGGACCATGGTCGGGATCGAGATTCAAGGCCGTGGTTTGGGACGGGGACAGGGACGGGATTCGAGACTAGGGTCAGGGTAGGGGTTAGAATCGAGATTCGAAGCTGAGGTCGGGGATAGGATTTGAGTTCGGGGTCAGGATTCAAGGTCGGGATCGAGATTTGCAACCAATGTCGTGGTCGGGATTCGTGATTCTGGCCCAAGGTGGGAGTCGGGATTCAGAGCCGAGGTAGGGGTCGGGACTAGTGTTGGGGTTGAGATTTTGGGCTAGGGTTAGGGTTCAAAATCGGGACTAGGTTCGTAGTCGGGGACAAGATTTGGGACCGGGTCGAGTTAGGGACTGCTGTTAGGGTTAGGATTTGAGATCAGGGTTGGGGTCAAGGTCAGGATTCGGGACTGATGTTGGGGTTAAGGTCGGGTTAGGATTTGGGACTAGGCTCGGAGTCGAGACTCGGTGTCGAGGTGGGATTGAGATCAGGACCAGGGTCAGGATCGGAATTTGAGGTCGCGATTCGAGGTCGGTTTTCGAGATTTGTAATCCAAGTCGAGGTCAGGATTCAAGACCAAGGTCGAGATTCAGGGCCGAGGTAAGGGTTAGGATTCTGGACCAAAGTCGAGGTTGATGTAAGGATTCGGGGTCGGGGTTGGGGTCGGGGTTGAGGTTGGGTTTTGGTTCCCCAAATCCCGACCCCAACCCCGACTTAGACCTAGTCCTAAATCCCGATCCCGATCTTGACACCGACCCCGAATCTAGACCACGACCACGACCCTGTTCTCGAATTCTGACTTCAACCATGATCTCAACCCTGATCCCAATCCCAGCCTTGAATCTCAACCTCAATCCCAAATCCCGACCCCGAACCCGACCCCAACCCTGGTCTCCAATCCCAACCCTAAATCCCCAATTCTAACATAATTACGGCTAGGCCAAGAAAATTTGGCGCAAATACCGTTGAGTTTGTAGTTGGGGTCAAAAATTCCGGCCAAATTTGGAAGAGTAGGGCTAAGTCTGAGACAATTGGGGCTGGGTCTCGAAATTCTGGTCTAATTGGGCATGGGTCAGAATTTTCCGGCACAAATTTGGGCATTACTGGTGCGCGGTCTCAAAATTCTGATTCAATGGAGCATCGGTAAAGGATCTCTGACACGAATTTCAACAAAATCGGATCTGATTCCATAAATATCAAAGCAATTATTGCTGGAATTCAAAACTTCAACCAGATTTGGGCAAGATCTAGGACTGGGAATATTGCAACTTGCAAGCCTGCAATTCCCTGGGCTTGTTGCTCCAAAACCAAATGTCTTCGAGTTTAGTGCTCTTGGGTTCATCGCTCCAGCCTCCATTGCTTCCGTGTTCATGCCTGCAGACTTCAGCTCTTCAAGATTTGCTACTCCATTCGATGTTTCAAGATTTGAGCGCACAGAAATGGGAAGGGAGCGGAGTCATTTGCCTACGATTTCCTAATTGACACCTTGAGAACAAGCAGGTAAAGTCTTGGCTTGCTAAGCAGGAGAACTTTGAGTGGTTCTTCAAATTACTACTCAATTGTATGTTAGGTTTTGTTTCTTTCATCAATAAGAATTCCTTCCTTGTTCAATTTTGAGTCTATAGTCAAGAATCCTATCAACTGGCCACTGCAACAACCACATATGAAGAATTATTTCTAAATGGAGACCTTGAAGAGGAAGTGCATACGGAGTTGTCACCATGGTTTAAAGGCACAATATTGGAGGGAAGGTGTATAAGTTGAAAAGATCTCCCTTTGGCCTATAAAGATCACCAAAGGCTTGATTTGATAGGTTTACCAAGTTAATTAGAAGTCGAGGCCATGGATGGGGACAAACAAATCAAACAATGTTCTTTAACACTTCAAACATGACAAGTTAGGGATTATTTTTAAGTTAGTGATAAAGTTGGTAATTGTCTTTAAATTAGGATTTGTTGATTGGATATTTATTTCAAATTCAAAAATCAATTGTTTAATTGTGATCATATTAGGCTAGTTATGGGTCTATAAATTGCTTGTGTATATCTATTTCCATTTCCATTCAATATGTTTTTTTCCAATTACACATGATGATGAATAATAAATCAAGATGCAGAGCGTAATAGAAAACAAACTTCACCTGATATGAAAACAGCTAAATCGTGCACAAGGTCATGCATGATGACAGTTGATTCGTCCTGAGTTAATCGTTGAAACAATGACCTCGATATTAGATCTCGAAAGTACTCTTCCCCAACATCCTCTATTCTTTTTCCCTTCACTGGTTTTAAAAGACCTTCTGCCATCCACAATAGAATTATGTTTTCTTTTTTATATATATAATCCTTGGGGAATATCGAGCAATAAGCAAAGCATTGTTTCATATTTGGCGGTAGATAACGGTAACTCAACCACAATGCTGGAAGAACGTTGTTGTGTGGACTTTCTAGCCAAATGCTGCTCTTCAGTATATTTCTCCATTCCTCTGGATCTAATATAGAGCGCAATAGGCCAGCAAGTGATTTTACGGCTAAAGGAAGACCTTTACACTTTTTAACAATTTCTTTACCAATTTCTTGTAGATCTGGATGTGCACTCGCGTTGCAACTATTGAAGGCGTGCTTCGCAAATAATAACCAGCACTCATCATCAGATACTGCTTGTAGCCTATAGATTTGAGCATTACACATCTTTGATGCAACAATCTCACTACGTGTTGTCAAAATAATTTTACTTCCATAAGCTCCGGATTCAAAAGGACTCTTCAAGACATCCCAAAAGTCGTAATTTTCATTCCACACGTCATCATAAACGAATAAAAATTTCTTCCTCGTCAAAGTTTGCTTCAACTCAACTTGAAGTTCATACATATCCTTGGCACTACATTTTTGGGAGGTAATCTTTTCAAACATCAGTTTTGTTATTTTGAAAACATCAACCTCATCCGATATAGTGATCCATGATCTAAGATCAAAATGTTCCTTCACTCTGCTATCTTCAAACACAAGCTGAGCAAGGGTGGTTTTTCCAATGCCACCCATGCCCACTATAGCAATCACAGATATCTTGTTGTCGTTGAACTCATTTCTCAACAAAAATTGAATGATCTTTTCTTTGTCATGGTTCCTTCCATAAATAACAGATTCTTCCACTAAAGGCGCAGGTAATCTTTGGAGAGGTTTACTTTGAACACCAACTTTCAAACCGAGGAAGTCCTTTTGTTTTATGATAAAATTTAATCTATCCAGAATCTCCTCCATCCTGCATTTTATTGTATCGTCAACTCTAGAGAATAACATCGCAGTCGGCTTCAGTCGTTTACTAGCGCGACCTCCATACATGCCTTCCTGATTGCACCAAAGAATTTCGGCATTGATTTCATCGAGCAATTGATCTGCTTCATAAACTACTTCCTTGAGCTCCTCAAGCCACTCCCTGACAGCTGGGTTTTCAATTTGTTTCTTCTCAGCATCATCAAGCACGACATTAACTGACAACAACATGATCTTCATCTTCTTAAGCAGCCTGCTATCGAGTTTCTTTCCCCGGAAGAAGTCAACAACCTCTTGAGAAGCAATCCTTTCAAAAATATTCTGAAATAGAGAAGACAAAAAAGCTCCACCTACCAGTTCTGCAGCCATTTTTTCTGTCCACAGAACACTTTACTATTATTATTATTATTATTATTGATTATCGATTTCTCTAGATCAAATCGTAAATTTCAACTTCCAATCCAAAACTGAAGCTAATCAATTCTCAAATCTTAAAAAAAAAAAAAAAAACTGGCATCATATTTCGTGCAAAATTTGAACGGAATCAAAGGATTTAGAACAAGAAAAAAAAAATCACAGATGATGCAATAAATCTTACCTCGTCTTTGACAACAAAAGCTTAACCTTCTCTTCCTCGTACGAGGTTTTTACTGTCGAAAAGCGTCAATCTGGAAAATTCGCAAGACGATTTGGGGAAAAATTTATTTTTTTTTTCATTTTCATTTTCTAAGGAAATTGCGTGCTAAGAACAATAAAGCGGAAAAGAAAAATTGCTTTTACCTGGATGAAAATTTCTGAGAAATAACTTTGAATTTTTTTGAAGTTTTGTCTGCTTGATGCTGATGAATTAGCTTCTAAGGAATTGCTTTGCTTTATATCCACCGCACTCGTTGAAAAACTAAGCAGGGAAGTTAAGAAGTACTTCACTTTTATTAATATTAAATTTTTTTTTAAAGGACTTTTTCATTATTATTAAATATATATATATATATATTTTGAAAACTCACCTCCTGTCCCTCAATTGGCAATGGTTAATTTATGGCGTTTGTGGGCCACTTTTCAGCTTTTTAAAAGAAAATCACCTGTTTAACTGGTTTTTGGCTGTGAGCACGTGGCTTTATCTGACAAGACTTTAGTGGACATTAAAGTAAGGAAAAACTTTTTTTTTTTTCCGATCGGGCTACCGTGCTGTTCTTTCACAACTATAGGCCCATCGGGTGGATCTGACCAAGTAAGAGTTGATGTGGGGACAGGAGTTGGTGAAAAACCATGTAGTTTTAGTTTCTTCGTTGTAACGCAGCCCAACTTTTTTTTTTTTAATCTCCACCGAACCTTTTTTTTTTTATCTCGACATAACTTTTTTTTTTTTGGCTGTACTTGTACTATAATTGAAATAGGTTGATAATTTCAGTTAGTTGGTCGTCGATAATTAGCCAAGGTTGAAATGAGGCGGCGGCAAGAGCCGTGGTGGAGGCGGCAAAGGCGGCGTGGAAAAGGAAGTTCTCGGCTGCCACAACACGGTGGTTTGCCTCTTCTTGAAAAAACAAAGTGAAGAGATAGCCAATGGGTGTTTGTTTTTGAGTAGTTCAGTTCTTTCAAGCCGTGCGCGAAGGCTTGACTTTAGATAAATTCTCAAACCCTCCGACATATGCCAAATGACGAGTCTTACTTGTAAGGGTTGCATTAAGTCATTTTCATCCAACTTTGACGTTAATTCATGGAGAAGATCATGCATGAGGAGCGTTGAAACAATGACCATTATATTAGAGCGGGACATGCAGCTGAGTCAACATTATTAAAGGCGTGTTTTGCAAATTGCTGCCAAGAATCTTCATCAGATATTACATGCAGATCATGAATTGGAACATTACCTATTTTTTACGCGACAATTCTGCTACGTCTTGTCACAATGATCTTACTTTCCAGAATCAAAACAACTCTTCAACACGTTCCAGCCACCGTAAGTCTCGTTCCAAACATCATCCAAAACGAAGAGAAACCTCCTCCCTTTCAACCCACATCTCATTTTTTGTTTGATCTTCCATTTGTTTCTCCTCAGCATCGTATTTGCTGACAACAGCATTATCTCCATGTCATTAAGCTGGTCAACTATGAGTTTCTTTCCAAGGAAGAAGTGCCGAGAAGCTAACCTGTCAAACAAAAGGGAAAGGCAAAGAAGAGAGAAAAGCTCCACCAACCAGTTCATCCATGTCCTCCACTTAAAAACAAACACGGAGATTGATGAAGGGAAGCTGTCAGTTGGAAACCAAAAAAGATAATTTGGGGTTTTTTTTTCTTTTTTGGGTTTGTGTTGATGATCTCAATCTTAGAGCAGTAAGCTCTACACGGTCCAGCGTTTTTTTTTTTTTTTTTTTGAAAGCAAGGGCAAGCTCTCGGATGGAAAACAAGAGAAGAGATTTTTAGGATTTTCTATGTTTGCTTAAGGAGGGTTTGTGTTTAGTGATCTGAATTTAAATTTTTTTTTTGGACGCAATGTTCACAATTGGTTTTCGGAGAAAGTTCACTTTTGTTTGACCTTTTTGTTTTGTTTCTGTCTGTTCTGTAACTTTCGGAGAAGGTTTCATTTTTTGTCTCCTGGAATTTCTTTCTAATATTAGAAATTTAGAGCAATTGGATCAAAGAAATAAAAATAAGACGACGGCCCCGTCAGGAGTCAGGACACTGATATTTTGCAAGTAACTACGTCATCATCAGACATCACAGAACATAAGAGCGATGATTGAATACTTCAAAACCCAGGCCTTAAGCAAGATCAGTTCAAAGCTAAAAAATTTTGCAAAGTAACCACCTCATCATCAGGTACTACATGTGTTCTATCTATTAGACCCTTGAAAAAGTAAAATAATCACAAGTACGAAAACGAATAAAATAATATAAATCTGACTATTTGCAGTATCATAAACAGGGTGTTTGCGTAGAATTTTCTTATTTCAAAACCATGCCTCACAATTAGTTAAATGCCAGGAATCTTTATCCAAGTGTTTACCTGGCAATTGGCATCTCTTTCTTCCTTTCACATTTGTCGCCGCATCTCTTTGAGCAAAGTCACAAGTGGGGTTCGCTGGAATAATTGTTTAGTTTAATAAGTGTGTTGAAATTTTAAGTTTTAACTTTCTATAGTTTAAGCTCTCATGTATTGCTTTTAAACATTCTTTAAAAGCAGATGGGAAAAGGCGGTTAGTGGGAAATAAAGATGAAAAAAAAAAAAGTTAAAATAAAACTCCAAAGGAATGCTCATTGGACCATCACTAAAGATAGCTACAACATTCACATCTAACTGAATACCTATGCCTTCGTAGACCAGAAAATGGAAACCATCTAGTTGTCATAAAGTCTACACCATTCTGCACAAAAAATGTTTAGAGACATCAATAGTATTGAGCATAGACAATAGGCCTTATTACACTGTATGACCCACGCTTTATTAATGCATGGAGTTAAAACTATCAGTGCCTTTTAAACACCTTAAGCATGAAAACTGTATCCCATAAGCCAGTGTTGCAAAATTAATGTGATAGAAACAAAAATAAAAAACACGCAGAGAATTTACGTATAAATCTAAAACGGAAAAAAAACTACGAAGAGAGGAGAAAAAAATCACTAAACTCGTAAAGATTACAATAAAGGCGCTAGAAAAGCTCAAAATTTGCTAATAATGAAGCCCTAACGTAATACATCATATATATAGGTATAGGCAAAACCTTATAGGCTAAAAACATAAACAAAACGGCCTAACAACAACAGTCCGTACCGCGGGGCAGAGCCCCCGCACCCCCGGCGAGATCAGTGGTGGGCTACGGAGCCCGATCCCTCCACTACTACCACAGATCTCATAAAAAATCCTATTTTTGCTTTTCTCTACAATTTATCACACCGCGAGCTTTTCGAATCAGGTCAAACTAAATTTGAGTCACCATACTTTAACAGCCAGTAATTACCAACTATCATTAAAAATAAAAGAAAAAATACAAACTCATATCCAGGGTAGTCATGCCTAAAAGGCTTACAAAATAGTAAGACTATTCTGGTAAAGGTTTGGGAAAGATCTGGATACAAAATCAAAATAAGACTGCCATCAATTATTTTTTATTTCAACCACCGTCATCTGATAGCAACATCATCCATATCACCATTCACGCCATATTCTTTAAAAGTCTCTTCTTGAACAACTCTCACTACAAAGACGATCCTCTTCTTTGAGCACAAATTTCTTTCAGAGACGTCCTCCATTTGGGCTCTGTAGCTTTGTCACATTTAGAGAACAAAGTTGAGGTGCGTTTCATTAGCTGATCTGTGGGGCCTACAATAGTCATAAAGTCTTACAGCCATTGTTGTGCAAGCGAATATGTTTTCAACGGATAATAATAATGACATAAAAAATATAAAGCAGAACCGTCTCTCATTAGCTGTAAACAATGTCGTGAATGAATTAACCTCTGCTTTAGCAAGGTCCCGTGTTTTTAAAACTTCTAAAGAGTACACTTTTATCCCATACACAAGCTGAGAACATTTTTTTTTTCCTCTATGCGAAAATTTGCATTTGTTCCCATAAGAAACTCTTTAACAGAGCACACTGGCAAGCCCTTCTCCTGCAATAATGCGATAAATTTTATTATCTACTGCGATCGACTTTATGAACACAGTATTTTGAAATAAAATTTGAGATGAAGAAAAAAACTAAACATGAGAACATTCTTAGAAGCATCTAATTGAGTTGAATCATATGGCTGCAACTAATGCAAGACTTGGAACGAACTTGCATGAATGCAAACTCCAAAAGCTAAAGAGGCATCCAGCTGTCACAAGTTTCTGCACGTACAGGTATGCAGACACAGGTGAGGTCAGGCGATACTTTTAACTTGTAAAGATTACTTCATCATCGATCTGTATGCAGGCATCTTGAGCAAGTTTAGTCTAGTCATTTTTGTTTTTTCCCTTCAGCAAATGACAGTTGAAGATCCGTATAGGACGAAGTGAACAAGGAAGCTGCCCTTCTGGCCTGAGCTGAAGCTCAGGGCAGTTATGGATCTTTAACTCTTTGAAAGATTTGAGATGTTGAAGTCCCTCGTAGTTCAGTGACTTTATGTTGGGAATACCCGAGATGTAAAGGGAGGTAAGATTAGGGGGTTACATTCCCACCTGGGGAAAGGACTTCAACTCTTCACAGTCGCTGTTATCACCAATACTGAATGAAGATTCCACTCCTTTTCAGCAGCAACAAGCTTCTCACAAGATAAAATTGAAAGAGAATATGAACTTGATGGCAAGCCACCGCTGGGAAATGAAGAGAGTTCTGGGCAATAACTCAAACGTAATACTTTCAGAGATGAGAAGCACGAGTACATCCCCTGGGGAAGAGACTTTAGACTCTCACATTTCTCAACCACAAGCCATGTCAGGTTTGGTGCAGGAAGCCCCCCACTTGGGAAAGATAAAAAGTTGGGACACTTAGAAATTTGCAAGTGTTATTATGTGATCCAAAATCTTTTGGCAAAAAGGCAGCGACACGGCGCTTAAAAGCAGCGCTCTGGCGCTACAATTCCAGGAACCAGTGCCGTGGCACTACAATTCGGTGCACGAGCACCGCGGCGTTGTGATTCGGATTGAACATATATTTCAAGTTTTCTATGTGTTTTTGGGTTTTTTTGGGCTAGTGTTTGAATCTCTATACATATATATACATCATATTCTCCATAGTTTATAGTAGTCATAAAATATCATAGTATTGAGAGTGATACAGAGAACTCAGTCTTGTGAGTTTGTGAGTAATTGAGTGAGTGAATTTTTGTATTTGAGTGTTCTAAACACTGTTATAATTTCTGTTTTGTGATTAGTAGATTCCTTCTCCTCTACCCGTGGTTTTTTCACCTTTCATTAGGATTTTTCACGTAAAATCTTGTCTGTAATTTTCTCTCTCTTTCTTGTTACTTATTGCTTTAATTTCTAACAAGTGATATCAGAGCGTTGGCTTTGATTTGCAATGGCAACCATAAAATTCGATATTCCACTACTGGATCGTACAACAAGGTTTTCTCTATGGCAAGTGAAGATGCGGGCTGTTCTGGCGCAAATGGGCCTTAATGATGAGCTATTAGGTTTCGATAAGATGCCCTCATCATGGACGAAGGAGGAAAAAAAACATAAGGATCGAAAGGCTCTGTCCCAAATACACCTTCATCTATCAAGTCAGATTTTACAGGATATACTAAAGAAGAAGACTGATGTTGTCTTATGGCTCAAGTTGGAGTAATTATGCATGACCAAGAGTGTGCCTAGCAAAATTCATCTAAAGCAGCGTTTATACTCTCACTGAATGTCTGAAGGTACGTCTCTCGAGGATCACTTAACTGTGTTTAAGGAGACTGGGTCTGATTTGGAGGCTATGGAAGTTAAATATGATGAAGAAGACCTTGGGTTAATTTTATTATGTTCACTGTCTTCATCGTATGCCATATTTAGGGATACTATCTTGTATAATCGGGACACTCTTACCTTAGATAAGGTTTATCAGGCTTTATTTTCTAAAGAAAAGATGAAGCAGTTAGTGACTAGATCCAAAACATAAAGAAAGGGTCTAGTTGTTAGAGGTAGAACCCAAGAGAGAAGTTCTAGGACTGAGAATAGAGGTAGGTCCAAATCCAGAAATAAGAAGAAGTTTTGTAACTATTGCAAAAAGAAAGGGCACATTAAAACTGAGTGCTATAAGTTGCAGAATAAAAACAAAAGGGCTAATAATCAAAAGGGGAAGAAATCAAATGCTGGTGAGGCTAGTGTCGTTGAAGAAGTTTCTGATGATGAGCTTTTGGTAAATTTTTATGGTGATTCTAAACCCTGTGAGGATTGATTTCTTGACTCTGCATGTACGTTTCATATGTATCCCAACTGGGACTGGTTTTCAACATATTAGACGGTTCCTAAAGGCTCTGTTTTAATAGGAAACAACACCTCATGCAAGGTTGTTGGTATTGGTACCGTTAGAATTAAGATGTATGATGGCGTAATAAGGACACTAGGTGATGTAAGGCATGTCCCTGATCTTAAGAGGAATTTAATTTTCTTAAGTACTCTTGATGCTAAAGGGTACAAGTACACCGGTGAAGGTGGAGTTCTGATAGTTAGTAAAGGCACTCTTGTGATGATGAAAGGGCAGAAGAAGACTGCTGGTTTGTATGTTTTATAGGGTACTACAGTTGTTGGTGATGCAAAAGTTTCTACATTCATTATGTCTGATAGTGATCTTACTAAGTTATGGCATATGCGACTTGGGCATATGAGTGAGCTTGGGATGGTAGAGTTAAGTAAGTGACGGCTTCTTAATGGACAGTGCACGGGCAAGATAGAGTTCTATGAGCACTGTGTATTTGGGAAACAAAGGAGAGTCAGATTTGGCAAAAGCATTCACAACATAAAAGATATTTTGGAGTATGTTCATTCTGACCCTTGGGGATTGTCTATTGTTGTTTCTCTTGGTGGTGCTAGTTATATGCTTACCATCATTGACGACTATTCCATAAAGGTATGGACATTTTTTTAAAGTAGAAGAATGATGTCTTTACTACATTCAAAGATTGGAAGACCATGATAGAAAAGCAAACTGGTAAGCTAGTTAAACATCTCCGCATAGATAATGGCTTGGAGTTTTGTTTAGATGAATTTAATACCTTCTATAAATTAGAGGAAATTCTGAGGGATTTAACAGTCCAACGAACTCCGCAACAAAATGGTGTGGCCAAGAGGACGAACAAGATGTTGATGGAGAAAGTGCGTTGCATACGCTCCAATGCTGGGCTACTTAAGTCATTTTGGGCTGAAGCCGCTTCTACAGCTTGTTATTTGGTTAATGGCTCTCCGTCCATCGCTATTAACAAGAAGACACTACAAGAGATATGGTCAGGAGAACCTACAAATTACTCTAATTTAAGAATTTTTTGCTGTCCCGCCTATGCTCATGTTGAAAATGGTAAATTGAAGCCTAGATCTATGAAGTGCATATTTCTTAGTTATAAGCCTCGAGTTAAAGGCCATAAGTTGTGGTGCCTGAAAACCAAGAAAGTTATTATTTGTGAGATGTTGTGTTTGATGAGACTACCATGTTACGTCAGACATCTACTATAGAATCTAGTGATGTTGGTCAGGAGAGATCTGACAGACAGGTGTAGTTTCAAATTGAGACAAGTATATCATCCGATCTGACTTCCCAGTCAAGTTCAGAAAGTCAAGACGATAGTGCTTCCCCATCGCCATCATCGCCGGCATCATAGTACTCTATTGCTAAGGATAGGCTGAGGAGAGATGTTAAGCCTCTATAGAGGTATGCTAAGGCTGACTTGATGGCTTATGCTTTATCAGTGGTAGAAAGTATTGAGTCTAGCGAGGAACCTTCTACTTATTCAAAAGCGATTAATTAAGTTAACTATAGTAAGTGGATAATTGCTATGCTGGAGGATATGGAATCCCTACATAAGAATGGTACTTGGGATTTGGTGAAGTTACCTAAAGGGAAGAAAGTTGTTCGCTGCAAATGGGTATTTAAAAGAAAAAAAGGCACACCGGGAGTTGAACATGCTAGGTATAAGGCTAGGCTGGTTGCAAAAGGATACAATCAGGTTCTAGGTGTTGACTTTACAGATATTTTTCTCCTATGGTTTAGCATAGCTCAATTCGAGCCTTGCTTGGAATTGTGGCCACTCGTGATCTTGATCTTGAGCTTAAGCAGTTAGATGTGAAGACTGCATTTTTGCATGGAGAGCTCGACGGAGGCATTTACATGCAGCAACCCGAGGGTTTTGTTGTTATAGATAAAGAAGACTATGTTTGCTCGTTACAAAAGTCTATTTACGGTTTAAAACAGTCTCCTAGGCAGTGGTATAAGAGATTCGACTCATTTATGACCGCTCATAAGTTTAAGAGGAGTAGCTATGATAGCCGTGTCTGCTTTAAAGGGGTGATGATGGATCCTTTGTTTATTTGCTCTTATATATTGATGATATATTGATTGCTACTAAGAATAAATAAGAGATTAAGAAGTTAAAGGCTTAACTCAGTAGAGAGTTCGAGATGAAGGACTTGGGAGTTGCCAAAAAGATTCTAGGTATGGAGATTTTGAGAAATAGAAAAGCAGGTAAGCTATATTTGAGTCAGAAAGGATATATCGAAAAAGTTTTGCACAAGTTCAACATGTAGAAAGCAAAACCGGTGAGCACTCCATTAGCAGCACATAGTGCATTAATTCCACAGTCAGATGATGAGATTAAGTGCATGTTACGTGTTCCGCACTCTAGTGCAATTGGTTCTCTTATATATGCTATGGTATGTTCTCGCCCAGATTTATCATATGCAGTTAGTATAGTGTAACGCCCCTATGTGGGGGTTAACAGTTTTTAATGAGATAAAATAAAAATAAATAATAAAAGTAAAACCTTAAAAATTAAAATTTGCCCGGGACTTAAATGAAAACTCTCAACTCAAAAATAAAAATATAAACGATAAATAAACCACAGTTTTAATGTAGCACCTTAAATTTAATAATATAAACTGTTGTCATCATCATTTTAACCCTCAACACATTGTAATACAGTCACAGAAAGTAATAATTGATGCTTACATTATCATGAAGAACATTCTCAACAATTGAAGCAGTCCCAATGTAATATAGCTACATCACTTCCTCAACTATATTTCTCGTAGCCACCTCACACTTAGTGAGTCCTGAAAAGATAAAATATAAGGGTATGAGCAACACTATGCTCAGTAGAGAAAGCCATTACTCACCTTTAGGTTTTTATCATTACCACATTAAAACCTGCATGGTTAATAAGTTACATCATATTCCAGATTATGAGGTTTATTATGATCACATCTTATGGATACCGTAGTTAATCATTACCAAGTGTCATAATTACACATTTATACAAATATTAACAATCATCATTGTTCCTAGGTATCCATGTTAAATTGAGTATCACTCAACTCATCGAAACCCAAATGGGCGCACTTGATCACCCTATAAACATTCCAAGGGTGTTCCGGTGAGGGGACATCAAGCCCCGAGTCCTCACCAAATCGATTCCTGTACAGTGTGTTCTGGGACTTTCAACCCAAGGAAGCGTCATCGCCTTCCCCCTACTTTACCTTTTAGGGTATTCATGCCCAAGGACGTAACCGTCGCCCTTTTCATGTCTCACAATTTCTCTATATTAAATCATTATTAATAGAGTTAATTTTCCTAACCATGCTTCTCAATTTATAACATGTGTCAATTCATTATGTTCCTCGCCGTACAATACAAGACGAGTCCATGTCATAGTTTCATATGTGATACACATATAATATCAGTTCAACATAGATATATATATATATTGCGGCAAAACAATCAATTTTAATTCTATAAAAACCTCACAAAAGATGAGTAATAGAATCCCTACCTTTCAAGCTTATCAACAATCTTTTAATCCTGGAATCAGTTAACGTTAGCTCCATACTCCCTTGATCCTAAGGCGTGCATAAGGACAATTAAAACTAAAGCACAACATACAACTACATTCATAAAATTTATTTTAATTTAATCTTAGAATTTCAAGAAATAACCACTGCCCATAGAGGTATTATAAAGTTTAACAATATAAATTTTCTGTCTAGGGCATATACACTTAGACTTCATACATATGCTCCAAAATAGCAACAAACATATACTTAGGTTTAAGAACGCAAATTTGAATAATCCTTTAGTATAAAAGAAAATTTATAAATGAAAGACTAAATTTGTTCATAAGATTCTAACCTCGGATTATGGTTAGTTGGAAGCTTGAAATGGCTTCAAAACAGGTTCCTTTAGTTCGGTATGACTGAAATTCTTGCTCAAATGGAGGTGATGGTGGCTGATTTTTATGGCTGCCTTGAAGAAGTTCTCTAAGTATTTTGCTTCAGCAAAGAAATGAGAAGAAGAGTGTGGGAACCGTGGAAGAGAAAGGAAGAAAAGATGAAGTCTTTGAAGAGAAGTGATAGAAACAATTATAGAGGAGACATGTTGAAGCATGTCACGGAGGAAATAAAGAAAATGAGGGTCAAGAGTAGTTGGAAAAGATATCCATGTCTCATCTAAAGACTTTAACACACATAATGCCAATATGACATTTTTGAGATTTATTAGAAGTTCTAAGACTTTTTAGTAAACATACTAAATAAATATAGGAGAATTTTAGAAAATTTTAAAAAAATAGATAAAAATAAATATTATAAAATAAATTTAAATGAAACAATTTTTTTTATACATTAAAAATTAATTTAATTACCTCAATACCCGTTAGGAGAATAACAGGTGTCACATATAGTTAGTAGACACATGGCTAATCTAGATAAAGAGCACTGGAAAGCGGTGCAATAGATTCTCAGATACTTGCGTGGTACTACTGATGTTTGTTTGCACTTTAGGAGGACTAGAGATGGTGTTGTGGGATACGTTGATTCCGATTTTGCTGGAGACTTGGATAAGAGGAGGTCACTTACTGGGTATGTGTTTACAGTTGATGATTATGCTATCAGTTGGAAGGCTACCTTGCAGGCTACTGTTGCCTTGTCTACTACTGAGGCTGAATATATGGCTATTATGGAGGCTTTCAAAGAAGCTATTTGGTTAAAAGGCCAATTTGGAGAACTCAGTGAAGACTTACAGACTACTATGGTGATGTGTGACAATCAGAGTACTGTTTTTCTTACTCAAGATCAAATGTTTCATGAGATGACGAATCACATTGACGTTTGTTATGACTTTGTTCGTGATATCGTTGCTCATGGTGATATCGTAGTGAGCAAAATCAGTATGCATGATAATCCTGCCGATATGATGACTAGGTCATTACCTACAGCTAAGTTCGAGCATTGCTTGAACTTGGTTGGAGTTCATGCTCGTGTTTGTTAGTTGTCTGTTGGGGCTTCATGGAAGAGATAGAGAATTTGATTAATCATATGTTGGAGTTTTTTATGACGGATTTTGTGTCAAGGTGGAGTTTGTTATTATGTGACCCAAAATCCTTTGACAGAAAGGCAGCGTCGCAGCGTTACAATTCAGTGCACGAGCGCCGCAGCGCTTGAAAAGCAGCGCCGTGGTACTCCGATTCGGCCTAAACATATATTCCGTGTTTTCTACGCGTTTTTGGGTTATTTTTGGCCTAGGGTTTGAGTCTCCATAGATATATATACATCATGTTTTCTTTAGTTTATAGTAGTCACAAAATATCATAGAGATCATAGTGTTGAGAGTGATACAGAGAACTTAGTCTTGTGAGTCTGTGAGTAATTGAGCGAGTAAATTTCTATATTTGAGCGTTTTTAACGCCGTTGTAATTTCCGTTCTGTGATTAGTGGATTGCTTCTCCTCTGCCCATAGTTTTTTCATCATTCATTAAGGTTTTTTCACGTAAAATCTTTGTGCAATTTTCTCTCTCTTTCTTGCTGCTTATTGCTTATTGCTTTAATTTCTAATAGCAAGAAACATAGGGATTTGAGATCTTGAATACGCTCCTTTGAAAATGATAGTGATTTCAAGAACTTGCATCCCTCAATATGCAGACGATTTAGTTTTGGAAATGCAAACAAGGGAAAGGAAATGAGAGAGGAGCAACTATAGCATATTGACAAGCTTTCAAGGAATTCAGAGGAAGCATTACATTATTATTATGCCTTAAGAAGATTAGTATTTCTTTCAAAGAAATATTTCATGAAATTATAATTAAGATTTCTTTTTAGAATTTTTTTTTCTCGTAATTTAAGTACTTTTATGTTAAAGTGTGTTTAAGATCAAGAATAAATAGTTAAGTAATGGTCACATAAGTATGGTCGTTACAGGTACGAACACCTATGCTCTTAAGATAAAAGAAAGGATAAGAACGATGATAAAAAGTTTAAGTTATGAATGATCATAAAAAGTTCATAAATGGATGTTTATAAATGCGCATAAATGGAATCATGCATTTAGGATGTCGTTCTTTTTTTTCCATTCGCGTTTAATTCTTGATTATCTAACTGATCTATCGTAAACCACTACTAACCAATAAATTTCTACATGGTCCAAATTTTTTTCAAACTCAAAGAAAGTCAGTAACTCGAAAGAAGACAGTGTTTCTTACAAATCACAGCAAATCAGGATATAGGGAAGAAGAAATCTATCTTATGCTTAGAGTTATAGAAGTGCAGGCAGTCATAGTCGGCCATACTCAATAAGGCCTCCGTACGTAGGACACGATGCCCCAATAAAAAGTGATTCTGTATCTGGACTAAACGATATCCCGGCTATCTCACCAAAGAAGTCAATCTCTTGTTCTCTTTCATATCCACTTTTCACATCAAAGACATGAACGAAATCTGCAGACTCTGCCATTGCCATATAACAACCATCTGGAGTGAAGCGGATTGAGCGAATGGCTGCAAGGTTGGCCCTCAGAACATCAATGGACTTGGACAAGTTGCGAACATCCCAAATTCTGCAGGTTTTGTCCTGGTTTCCCGTAGCAAAGGTGAGTCCGTTGGGGTGCCACGCTGAGGCAAACGAGTAGTCGAAATGTCCACAAAATGCTGTCATTGTCTGCAGAGGATAAAAGAAAATCGCAGTATCCAAATCAGTACATGTTTTACTTTTCTGGCTGTAGATGGATTAACATTGTCACAAAATCTGACAAAGACCAAGTACCTTTCCAGTCTGGAAGTCCACCAGCAAGCCATCTGGATCGTCTCCAACGACCACGAGAAGTTTACCATCAGGACTTAAAGATGTATGCTAGCAAAGAAAAGTTGTAAACAAAACATTTAAGTAAGGTATATCTTATGCAGAGTCCTACATTGCCTGGGAGAAAGAGGCCTTTGAGGCGTACAAAGATTAACTTCTTTTTATTACTACTTTTGTTTTGAAGTGTGCAAATTGTGATCTTAAAAAAATTAAGAAATAAAAATCAAACTATGCAAAACAAGGAACTCACGTTTACTGGCCAAGGGAAGCGGAAATGCTTAGAGAGCTGAAATCTCTGCATATTGAATTCTCTGACTCCACAGTCGTTGCTTGAAACTAGAAAGTGAACTGCACCACTAAAAATTAGAAGATATTTCGAGATTAGCTAAGTTCATCTTTGAATAATTAGTCCAGGGAAAAAAAATAAGAGTCACTACCTGGGACTTTCATAAATCTCAATAGAATTAGCGATAGCATTATCATCATAAGTTGTCTTGGAGCAATAGCTAACTCCAGGCCAATCAAGACGCTGCATTTTAATCCGAAAGAAGACTTTTCAGCCTTGCTATTGATTTCGTACAGGGATTTTAGTTATGCTTAGACGGCTAAGAGAGGAAAATAGTAATAAGGTCTCCAAAACGTCGCCAACCGTGGTTAATTAGTTTCATTCACCAACTATTTCACTAACCTTGCAAATTAGTTCTCCCTGAAATCCTGCAACAACTAGTAGTTCATCTCTTACTGCAAGAGTAGTAAGTAAAGTCTGTGTAAATCCCCCTAACAAGCTTCCAGGATGTTTCTAGAAGGGAGAATAATAACGTGAGTCATGCATAAAAGTTTATATAGATAAAGGTATTGAAATCAGAAGTAGTTTGTCAAAACTACTTGAAAAAATTTATGCACAATACCTCCGAAGGTGTCACATGTCTAGAAACGTCGAGAACCTCAGACCTAGTGGAAGTTAATGATGACCAATGGATGATTGAATCATGTGAATTGAAGTAGACGTCATGCTTTGAAGTGGCCCAGATCAAGTTCCTTAGCTGCAAAGGCGGACAAAAAAAATAATAATAATAAAAGACAAAAATATTACCTACCTCAATTTAGGAGGAGAAAAAATACGCAAAAAGAAATCTTGAGGCTAATTTCATAACAGAGGGAAAAACACTAGCTTCACATCCATAGGCAGAAAATGCAAGCCTGCATTCTGCGAACCTGGAAATGAAGGTTGCTTGGTTAGACCGATTGTACATTTTGTTTGAACTCATAGTAAGTTGACCCTTTCTCTGTGATTTTGCAATCCTAATTACAGTAGAGAAGAAAAACATGAGCTCAGCTGCTCTCATCAATCATTATTGATTTTTTTTTTTTTGGGTCAACGTAAAAAATAATTATAAAAGGGCAACATTATTGATGTAAAACTCCAAAGTGAAGTTGAAATGCCAAAAACTAAAGAGATAATTAATGGAATGGTAGTTAAATTTTACCCTTCTTGAATTCTCTCCAGAACAAGGGATGTCTTCACGATTCTTGTACATCTCTATCATTATTTCACGGCATTTCTCTCTGGTAATCCTAAGCGTTTCCCAAGGAATATCCTGGATATCTTTGACTCCTTTAGCTTGAGTAGCAGTGATATCAGCTACTTTACTATCCTGCACGAGTTATCAGTTATTCCAAAGTATATACAAAGCCAGCAATGGAAAGAAATGAATTCTACAGGGATCATACAAAAAAGATGGTTTACGAGAAAGACATACAGAAAAAGAAGGATTATTTCTTTCTGTACAATATATATATAAAGCCAACAAAGGAAAGAAATAAATTCTGTGTGGATTATACAGAAAAATGGTTCACATGAATGAAACTAAAACATATGAAAATCATAGTGTCGATGAAAACTGTGCACAAATTGGAGAATTCACTAGCTTGAGGCTAATTTAGGAGGAGAAAAAATACACAAAAAGAAATCTTGAGGCTAATTTCATAACAGAGGGAAAAACACTAGCTTCACATCCATAGGCAGAAAATGCAAGCCTGCATACTGCGAACCTGGAAAAGAAGGCTGCTTGGTTGGAACGATTGTACATTTCGTTTGAACTCATAGTAAGTTGACCCTTTCTCTGTGATTTTGCAATCCTAATTACAGTAGAGAAGACAAACATGAGCTCAGCTGCTCTCATCAATCATTATTGATTTTTTTTTTTGGGTCAACGTAAAAAATAATTATAAAAGGGCAACATTATTGATGTAAAACTCCAAAGTGAAGTTGAAATGCCAAAAACTAAAGAGATAATTAATGGAATGGTAGTTAAATTTTACCCTTCTTGAATTCTCTCCAGAACCAGGGATGTTTTCATAATTCTTGTATGCCTTTATCCTCTCTTCACGCCGTTTCTCTCTGGTAACCCCAAGCCTTTCCCAAGGAATATCCTGGATATCTTTGACTCCTTTAGCTTGAGTAGCAGTGATATCAGCTACTTTACTATCCTGCACGAGTTATCAGTTATTCCAAAGTATATACAAAGCCAGCAATGGAAAGAAATGAATTCTACAGGGATCATACAAAAAAGATGGTTTACGTGAAAGACATACAGAAAAAGAAGGATTATTTCTTTCTGTACAATATATATATAAAGCCAACAAAGGAAAGAAATAAATTCTGTGTGGATTATACAGAAAAATGGTTCACATGAATGAAACTAAAACATATGAAAATCATAGTGTCGATGAAAACTGTGCACAAATTGGAGAATTCACTAAACATGTAGGTATGGAAGCAACCGAGTAGTCATAGATTCATCTACCTCCGCCGTCTCTCCTTCACAGTGTTCCTTCCTCTTTGCAGATCCAGACCTGCGCAGAATAATTGGCACATACATATTACTCGATTACTTTTGATAAAGGTATCAATTTATTAAGCCTGAGCAAAATGGAAAAGAAAACAACGAGTTCAATATTGACTACGGTAAGTTACAGCTCTTGATCCTTAACATCACAGACAATAAAATTGGCATAGTTAGAAAACGTTCCATTTCAGTATATGACCAACTAAGCATCTATGATCTTGAATTCTTGACAGAGCGTATTGAAATTGGATAAATATTGGAAGAACTGGGTCAAACCGCACACCTGGTGTCGCCTCTTTCAACATGTGATGTGGATTGATTGCCTTTTAGAAGATCAGAAGGTTTCATTATTCGCAAAAATGGAAACTTTTCACAATCATGAATCTGCAACTCCTTGAGGGAGGTTAGGATTCCAAGACACCCCTCATCTAAAGCTGTAAGCTCGTCACAGAAGGAAATACTCAGTGAACATAAACTTGAAGGCAGTCCACCTTTTAGAAATGACTTCTGTTCCGGACAACCAGATATCTTCATTACTTGTAGACATGGAAATGCACCCTCCATTTGTTGACCCCTTGGAACTAAAGGCATCAACTGTTTACAGTTTAACACTTGAAGCACCATCAAAGATGGAAGATAATCAGGCAAGCACACGTTTAACTTGGGACAATCTTCCAATCGTAGATCTTTAAGTCGAGGGAAAACCCCTCCTTCACCTTCAGTGAATGACCATTCCTTCCATTCTGACATATTCCAGAAATGCAAAATTTCTAGAGATCGAAATGGCTTAGACATAAAAGATCCATCTGAGTAGAACTCTGAATTTACTGTCACCACACTATCACATCCCCAAATCTCAAGCTTTTTGAGGGACGGTAGCTGCCCAAATGGTGGCAAGAAAAAACAACTTTTACAGTAATGTAGACGCACCTCTACTATTTCAGAAAAGGACCGATTCCCTACCCAATTTGAGAACCTTGTACCTCTATATCCGTAGATAGAGAGTTGCTTCAGGTTCGTGTGAGGCTCGAGGGCATCAAGTACTTGCCTTTCTTTTTGTGAATCCTCAGCGCCAACTCCGCTAATATCCCATCTCAAAGTCAGCACATTTAACTTCTTCTCCTTCAGATTGGCTTCCCAAACGTCTCCAATATTGGCAGCATTCTCAAGCCCCAAAATATGAAGACTTCCAGATAAATGTTGAAGCCTTCCTAACTCCTTAATGCTAGAACCACCATGCCTCCCCAAAGCAAAATCAGTTAGTGTTCGCAACTCTTGCAAATTACAAAGCTGAGGCGGCATCTCTTTTAATGAAAGGGTATTACTAATATCAAGATGGCGCAAGTTGATCAAGTTTCCAATGTTTGTTGGCAATCGGGTAAGATTTGTACAATATGCTAACAGTAGTGTCTGCAAATTGTACAAAGAGCAAACTGTATCAGGTATTTCTTTAATTTCAGTTGAAGATAAGTCCAAATACCTTAGATATTTTAAATTGCCAATTGAATCAGGCAACTCTGTGATGAAAGATCGAGGTAGAGAGAGTGCTCTTAAGCATCCCTCTGTTCTTGCCAAGAGTTCATCCACTACAAAATTGTTTGATGACGGTAATAATCCATTCAACATCGAGGACTGTAATGCTAGAAAGGTGCGCAAACACTTAGCTTTAGATAAATTCTCAAATTTCTTCAACTCAAACCCTCCTACATATGCCAAATGACGAGTCTTGCTTGTGAGGTTGCTTAAGTCATTTTCACCCAACTTTGACTTAAATTCACCTGAGACGAAATTAGCTAAATCATGGACAAGATCATGCATGAGGAGAGTTGATTCATTCCAACTGGATCGTTGAAACAATGACCGTGATATTAGAGCGCAGATGTATTCCTCAGCTATGTCTTCCATTTGTCTTCCTCCTTTAGATTGCAAAAGACCTTCAGCCATCCACAACAGAATTAAATGTCTTTTTTCATAAGTGTAACCTTTGGGGAATATTGAGCAATAGGCAAAACATCGCTTAAGTTGTGAAGGTAAATAATGGTAGCTCAACCATAATACTGGAAGAATGTCACTGCTCCCATTTTCTTGCAAATGCAACTCCCATATATCACTTTTTAGTACCCTTCTCCATTCTTCAAGATCAAACACAGAACGTAAAAGACCAGCAAGCGATTTAATTGCTAGAGGAAGGCCCTTGCATTTTGTAACAATTTCACGACCGATTTTCTGTAGATCCGGATATGCATCTGAATCAACATTATTAAAGGCGTGTTTTGCAAATAGCTGCCAAGAATCTTCTTCAGATATTACTTGCAGGTCATGAATTGGAACATTGCCTATTTTTGATGCAACAGTTGTGCTACGCGTTGTCACAATGATCTTGCCACCATTAGCTCCAAAATCAAAACAACTCTTCAACACGTCCCAGCCATCGTAACTCACGTTCCAAACGTCATCCAAAACAAGGAGAAACCTCCTCCCCTCCAAAGCCTCCTTTAGTTTAACTTGAAGCTTATAGGGATCCTCGATATCACATTTTTGATCGGTGACACTTTCATAAATTGTTTTCATTTGTTTGACAGTATCAGATCCATGTGATACCGTAACCCATGCTTTGGACTCAAAACATTCTTTCACCCTTTTGTCATTGAAGATCAGCTGGGCAAGGGTGGTCTTGCCAATGCCACCCATGCCCACTATTGGAATCACGGATATCTCATTTCCACTAACATCATCCGCTAGCAATCGTTTAATAATAGCCTCTTTATCAGCATCCCTTCCATAAACACTAGATTCTTCTGCCAAAGGTGCCGGTAGTCTTTGCAAAAGTTTATTTTGAACACCTGCTTTTAGGCCAAGGACATGTTTTTGATCCACAACAAGTTTTAATCTATGAAGGATTTCTAATATCTTGGACTTCACAACATTGTCAAATGCGCTAAAGGAAGAAGGGATGAATTTCATCAAAATCTTACTCATGTTGCTGTTTTTTGATTGACCTTCCACCTTGCGCCGCAAAGCTTCAGTATTGATCTTGTCTACCAGTTCATCAGCTTGAAAAACAACTTCTTTAAGCTCATCAAGCCACTTCCTAACATTTTGATCTTCCATTTGTTTCTCCTCAGCATCATTTAGCACTGCATTTGCTGACGACAGCATGATCTCCAGGTCCTTGAGCCGGTCAACGATGAGTTTCTTTCCATGAAAGAAGTCGGCGACCTCCCGAGAAGCCAATCTGTCAAACAAAAATTGAAGGAAAGCAGAGAGAAAAGCTCCACCAACCACTTCAGCCATGCTTCTTCACTTAAAAAGGAACATAAAGATAGATGAAGGGAAGCTCTCAGTTGGAAACAGAGGAAACAAAAAATTGGGCTTTTCTAAGTTTGCTTAAAGAGGGTTTGTGTTTGGTGATCTGAATCATATAGCGGTAAGCTCTACATGGGTTCACAATTGGTTTTCGAAGAAAGTTCAACTTTGTTTAACCTTTTTGTTCTGTTTTGTCCTTCTGTAATTTCCTGGCAGATATTAGAACAAGTGGCTCAAAGAATATAAGACGAGGGCCCTACAATCCGGTCACTGATATTTTGCAAATAATTGTTGTATTGCTTGACGCGGTGATTAAAGGCCTTGAAACGTTTTGTTACAACTATTTTCGTTTTATACAATAGTTTTATATTATAATAATTTTATTATTATTATTATAATATATAAAATTTTTATATTATTTATAATTAAAAAAATAATTTGAATCATTTTTTTCAAACATCTACATCATCATCAGACATCACAGAAAATAAGAGTGATGATTGAATTGTTCGAAAGCCATACCTTAAACAAGACTAGTTCGAAGCAAAAAATTTGTGCAAAGTAACCACCTCAACATCAAATATTACATTTATTCTATTTAACCCTTGAAAAAGTAAAATAATCACAAGTATGAAAACGAGTAAAATAATATAAATGACTATATACAGTTTCATAAGCAGGTTGTTTGCACAGAATTTTCCTATTTCAAAAGCATGCCTCACTATTAATTAAATGCCAGGAATCTTTATCCAACTGTTTGCCTGGCAATTGGCATCTCTTGTTCCTTCCCTTCACATTTGTCCCCACATCTCTTTGACGAAAGCCATAAGTGGGGCTCACTAGAATAATTGTTTAGTTTGATAAATTAGTTAGGATTTAAGTTCTAATATGTTAAGATATAATGTTTTTACATATTAAATTAAAAAATAAAAATTTATTTTAATATATTATAATATTTAAATTTTAACTTTGTTTTTAAATGTCCTCAAAATTAAAAGCAGATGGGAATGGGCGGAAATAAAAATGAAAAAAAAAAAATGTTGAAGATAAAACTCCAAAAGAATGCTCATTGGACCGTCAATAAAGATGGCTATGACATTGACATCTAAGCCAATACTGTCATAAAGTCTACGGAGACATATGAGCATCACAATCAATAAACAATAGGCTTTATTAAAGCTGCGGAGACATATGAGCAACACCATCAATAAACACCGTAAAACCAACGCTATATTAATGTATAGTGTTAAACACTTTATCAGAAAACTGTATCCCAAGGGCAGTAGTGAAGGACCTTTTTTTTTTAACTTTTATTCATAGTTAAAATTTTAAAAAATAAAATAAAAGCCAAGCCATTTAGAAAAAAAAAGCTTTTAATTTTTTATAAACGCCAATGAATAATAAGTATTGGTTGAACGTAAACCAATAGGGCAGGTGCTTTTATAAAGTGTGAGAGAAGTAAAATGTTAATAACTTTTCCATACGAGACTCTTTAAAAGTTCTCATGTTAGAAATTTTAGAACAAACAAACTGTAATAAATAAAAATGAAACACAAAACAATCAGCAAGTTAGCTTCATTATAGCGGTTGAGAGGTGCTCTTCTACCCCTAGGTGGAGGGTACCGACCACCCCAAGAATTCGAAACTAAAACCAAATTACCCAAATGTTGGGCAGTTTGGTTAACCGAATCGAATAGCTTTGGCTCTTAAAAAAATTTCAGTTTTTTGACGATCAGTTTGTCGGTTGGTTCGGTTTTGGTTTTTTTGAACAGCCCTGATTAGAATAAAACCGCCATCAATTATTTTTTATTTCAACTACTATCATCTGATAGCAACATCTTTATCGCCGTTCACGCCATATTCTTTAATTCTTAATTAATCAGTTTGTGATATTTTCTTATTCATTTGCATTTCAATTATTTTGTTGTTCTATTTTAATTTTTAACAATTATTAAATTGTTTTAAGATAAATTCTGGTATGTTAGTTTCATTTCAAAATCAGATTTTTATTTAAACACAAAGCGAAATTAGATAACAACAATTTGCCAAATACCCAACAAGTTCCCATTACCCTGATCAGACCAAAACACATGAAGGAGAGGCCCTGAAGCTTGCATGTTCAGCCCCCCCTAACTCCCATGATAGACAGTCCTTGGTTTGGATTAAACTACCCTTGGAGTTCTGATTTAACAGCCAGAAAATTTAGAGCTGTCATCCAACTTTTGCTCTCCTTTCCTCCCTCCACGTCTCTCCCTCTCTTAGACACTCTCACTTTGTTTCCAAAGAACTCAGACACACTCACATTGCTTCAAGAGCTCAGACACAAGAACCTCCATTTTCAGCCAAAATAAAGGCCAAGAAACTCGGCCTTGAAGCCACCAGATCATTACAAATCGATCAATCCGAGGTTAGAAATGTATCTAATGAGTTAAAATCACGTTTTGAAGCTTTTATCTCTAATCTTTGTGTTCAAAATTCATGTTCATGTGTTTGACTTCTATTTCTAGTTGAACAGCTTCATTTTGAACGTTTATCATGAGAATTGATGCATGCATGTGATGATCCGAACTTGAATGAGCTTAAACAACATTTAGTTTGAGATTGTAGAGTGATTTCAAACACAAATTCAAGGCTTTACTCGAACTAAAACCGAATTAAAGTAGTTTTTACATTTATTTATTAATTTTCGAAATAGATGTGAAGATGCATGAAAAATAATGAAATTATATTGCATGTGTATGAAAATGAGTTTACATGCTTCATTGGATGTTTATGGACCCTTAGAATATGTTTTGAATGCATTAAAACTAATTTGGAAGAACTTGAACTCAGTTTGAGTTCGAGAGCTCGAAACAGAACCCCTTGGTTGCAACAACGCGCTCAACTATGGTTAGGGTAACACGGCCAACCCTGCCACTGCGAAGCACATGGTTGATCGAACTACACTAGGGAGCCCAGCTTCGAGCCACTCGAGCCTACTTATCCCAAATTGAATCCTAGGTGTGCTTTTATGTGTTTTACTAATAAAAAATCATTGTTGATGTGTTTTAAAGTATATTTAATTATTATGAAAATAGAATAAGTGTTATGATTAGGAAAGGTACACTAAGGAACCAAGGAACCATGAAATAGCATACTAATGTAATATGTTTAACTTTTGACATTAACAAATTGAGTCTACCCCTTAGGTTGCTCGTTGTCCCTTTGAGCTAATGTAGAGAGAGAGAGGATTGTGTTGTGGGCGTGTTTGGTATTGGAGATTGAGGTAGGACTCTAAACTCCTTCCTTGATAGCCATGATTTTAATAGCATTTTGGCCATGCTTCATATTCTTAAAATGTTTTTAAGATCTATATATTACATATATATTTCCAAATATTTTGGATATGAGCATAATGAACAGATGATAATAAATGTATAATGAAATCTCGATAAAAGTATACCAAGTGAAATAAAATGATTATATGGATTTCAAATATTAAACAATCTAAGATCCTCGTTTGGTTAAGTTTTTAAGTGCATGATGTGTAACGCCCCTATATGGGGGTTAACAGTTTTTAATGAGATAAAGTAAAAATAAATAATAAAAGTAAAACCTTAAAAATAAAATTTGCCCGGGACTTAAATGAAAACTCTCAACTCAAAAATAAAAATATAAACGATAAATAAACCACAGTTTTAAATGTAGCACCTTAAATTTAATAATATAAACTGTTGTCATCATCATTTTAACCCTCAACACATTATAATACAGTCACAGAAAGTAACAATTGATGCTTACATTATCATGAAGAACATTCTCAACGATTGAAGCAGTCCCAATGTAATATAGTTACATCACTTCCTCAACTATATTTCTCGTACCCACCTCACACTTAGTGAGTCCTGAAAAGATAAAAATATAAGGGAATGAGCAACACTATGCTCAGTAGAGAAAGCCATTACTCACCTTTAGGTTTTTTGTCATTACCACATTAAAATCTGCATGGTTAGTAAGTCACATCATATTCCAGATTATGAGGTTTATTATGATCACATCTTATGGATACCGTAGTTAATCATTACCAAGTGTCATAATTACACATTTATACAAATATTACCAATCATCATTGTTCCTAGGTATCCATGTTAAATTGAGTATCACTCAACTCATCGAAACCCAAATGGGCGCACTTGATCACCCTATAAACATTCCAAGGGTGTTCCGGTGAGGGGACATTAAGCCCCGAGTCCTCACCAAATCAATTCCTGTACAGTGTGTTCTGGGACTTTCAACCCAAGGAAGCGTCATCACCTTCCCCCTATTTTACCTTTTAGGGTATTCATGCCCAAGGACGTAACCGTCGCCCTTTTCATGTCTCACAATTTCTCTATATTAAATCATTATCAATAGAGTTAGTTTTCCTAACCATGCTTCTCAATTTATAACATGTGTCAATTCATTATGTTCCTCGCCGTACAATACAAGACGAGTCCATGTCATAGTTTCATATGTGATACTCATATAATATCAGTTCAACATAGATATATATATATTGCGGCAAAACAATCAATTTTAATTCTATAAAAACCTCACAAAAGATGAGTAATAGAATCCCTACCTTTCAAGCTTATCAACAGTCTCTTAATCCTGGAATCAATTAACGTTAGCTCCATACTCCCTTGATCCTAAGGCGTGCATAAGGACAATTAAAACTAAAGCACAACATACAACTACATTCATAAAATTCATTTTAATTTAATCTTAGAATTTCAAGAAATAACCACTGCCCATAGAGGTATTACAAAGTTTAACAATATAAATTTTCTGTCTAGGGCATATACACTTAGACTTCATACATATGCTCCAAAATAGCAACAAACATATACTTAGGTTTAAGAACGCAAATTTGAATAATCCTTTAGTATAAAAGAAAATTTATAAATGGAAGACTAAATTTGTTCATAAGATTCTAACCTCAGATTATGGTTAGTTGGAAGCTTGAAATGGCTTCAAAACAGGTTCCTTTACTTCGGTATGACTGAAATTCTTGCTCAAATGGAGGTGATGGTGGCTGATTTTTATGGCTGCCTTGAAGAAGTTCTCTAAGTATTTTGCTTCAGCAAAGAAATGAGAAGAAGAGTGTGGGAACCGTGGAAGAGAAAGGAAGAAAAGATGAAGTCTTTGAAGAGAAGTGATAGAAACAATTATAGAGGAGACATGTTGAAGCATGTCACGGAGGAAATAAAGAAAATGAGGGTCAAGAGTAGTTGGAAAAGATATCCTTATGTCTCATCTAAAGACTTTAACACACATAATGCCAATATGACATTTTTGAGATTTATTAGAAGTTCTAAGGCTTTTTAGTAATCATACTAAATAAATATAGGAGAATTTTAGAAAACTTAAAAATAGATAAAAATAAATATTATAAAATAAATTTAAATGAAGCAATTTTTTTTTATACATTAAAAATTAATTTAATTACCTCAATACCCATTAGGAGAATAACGGGTGTCACAGCTCTACCCCCCTTAAAGAAATTTCGTCCTCGAAATTTCAATTCTAGCAATACTAGTAAAAATTATGATTCCACTATGATTCCAATTCTGAGTCTAAACCGTTAATGTTATTTATCTTCCAAAGTTAAGTTATCGTATCTCCACTTATTTACTTGCATAATAAATCTTACTCCTAAATCCCTCAATGAGAGTATTTCTGACAAGTTTCAACTTATAACACCGTATAATAGTCTAAGAATCTGATCAGGCATACATATTGACCATATCATGATTCCAGTCCTTCATTGTCCATGGACTGTGATTTACAATCACATTTAAGGAGATTGCCAGAGAAATTTTATATACTTCATCTTTAGGTTCCTTTTCCTTTTTGAGTAAGGAAAAGTCAAATATATTTGATTTCATACCTCAACTAATAAACTAAAACATAATCATAAAACATATATCACAAACGCTTTTATTCAAAACTATACATTAAACTTACTCATAGAGATATTAAACGGAATCTCAGAGTTGCAAACATACCCGGCATATTTTTCATTAAACAGCTATCCTTATGACACAAACATTCAACCCAAATAATATACTCATATTTCATATGGAATATCCCCATAACTGACTCTGGTACTTCCACATAATATTAACAGAATATTACACATTACAAACATGATACGGATACGTTTCGAGAGTACAAGGCACTCCGTATACCAGCTATCCATATCATGCATGCTTAGAGGATACAAAAACATCGATAAACAAAAGATCGGACCTTAAGAAGGATGCGTTTCGAGAGCATCAAGTACTCCGTATCCAGCCATCCCGGCATTAGGCTCAATGAATCTAAAAGATTTAACAACGACGTACCACAAGAAACACAGAATACAAGGCAAACGGTTATTCGTAACACATGAAATACGGACACACATGCCTACATGCCAAAGATAAAACAAAAAGATTACAGATGGAGATTCAAATCAATTGGCCGCTCCCGGCTTTCCCTTTCCCATTCAAGCTTGGATGTTGCAGTGTCGGATTCTGGATGTATGATTTGCATTTTATCTATCAATTCCTCAGCTGTTGAAGCAGTAACAAAGATTTGTCTCTCCGATTCTGTAGTGATGTTTTCTTCCACAGCGTAATCTAGAAATTTCAAAAGACCGTCATAAAAACCCTTTACGTTCAGCAGTCCCAAAGGTTTGGAATAAAAGCCCAACAATTGCCCACAAGCAACTATAAATATTTCCTCAAGAGTACCTAGACCACCAGGTAATGCTATAAAAGCATCAGAATTATAGATTATGTCTTTAAAATTTTTAGGGATACTCCTGACTCCTTCTCCCTTACCTATGGCTTCCTTACAAAGGTTTCCTTCAACTGGAATATGAGGCCAAATTCTTACATCAGTAGCGTCGCTAGACCTAGCTGCTAGTGCCATATTTACCATCATTTTTATACTACCACCCCCATAGATTATGTTAATCTTCTTGCATGCTAGGACTTGCCCTAAGTGATTTGCAGCTTCTAAATAAGCTTTATCTTTTCCAAAGCTGGAACCACAAAAGACACAGACATTCTTTATTTTCTTCGTGGACTGGGAGGTAGACATATTTGGTTTATAGAAGTGGTTGCTTAATGTCTGCTCCACTTAGACTTCGGGTTCTACATGAGTTTTTAAAGATGAGAAATATACAAAAAGGGCTAAAGAGATAGACGAGTAGGTAATGAAAAGGTAATCCAAAGATTTAAACAAAATCTTGTGCGGATAAGAAAGTAAGATAAGGTGATTGATAGTTTACAGAAAATCTGATTCACTTTTTGAAAAAGATTAGACTCTAATTGTATAACTTTTGACAATTGAGAACAATTTGACAGAAGACCCTCTTGACACAACTGTAGACTTTTTGACAAATATACACCAAGTCTAGATATTTAATATAAACGACAAATACTGTAGAACTTTTGAAATTTGAGACACAAATCTTGAAATATCTGGATAAGCTTTTCAAAATTCAAACATATTACTGTACCGTATGTGACGTGTCTGAGAAGATAATATATTTTATTATATATATATTTAAGAAAATCATAAATTAAATAAGATATTAACACTTACTGTATCAATCTAATAATCACAATTATTTCAAACACAAAAGCAAATATTCTGAGTAAAAGAAAAACACAAACTGTTGAACATCAGCTAAAACTGCTTCAAATAAGTAAAGACTAAATAACCTTTATAGAGCGATGACTTATTCCCCATCCAGTTTTCTTATGGCTTGGCAAACAGGATCTAGAAATACCATATTCCTGAGGCGTTGTCTTTCTGCATAAAATTTGGGCCAGAGTTTAAAAATAGCTCCTTGAACATATCCACTAGGGTGACCGTGAAGAGGAGGATGGATGCTATCCAAGTTCTCCTTTGAAAGTCCATCCCTACAAAACCTTATTTTATCCTCTCTATTCGTAGACATATAACCAGGTGAAGTACATTTACCGTTACAATTTTGTCTTCCACATTTGTTACAAGTGACCACGATGGCACGAGCTCTTCTTTTCATTGCACTACGACTGGTACCTGTTCCTGGTAAACCGACATCTTGACTAAAGTCACTCGGACGGATTTTTCCCTCTATTAACATTCTCACATCACAAGGGATACCAAAACGCATAAGAATCCACAACCGAGTAATTCTAGCCTTGTATTTCTTTCTGAGAATCTTTTGGGAGAGTGATGGGAAATACTTTCTCAGGTGTTGGTACTTTGGGTCCATGATGAGATGAAAGAAGAGTAAATAGAAAGGAAAAATTAAGATAGTAAATTGCAGAATCCTAGAATTCCTTCTTCTTTTAGAGGAAAAGAAGAATTTTTAATGAAAAAGAAGAGGATTTGCGATTTAAAGAGAAAATAACAAATTAAGAGAGAAAAAGTGAACTCGGAGAAATAAGCTCTTATGCACAGTAAACGTATATGTAAACAATGATTAAACCACTGTATATGACACGTATAGAGACCACGTGGGAGAGACAGTGTGAATCAAACTGATTTAAGATTTGAACTAGGCCCAAATGTTCTTAGTTGAAAATGGTCAGGTTGTTTCGGGCCTTAACACATTTAGAACGAGTTAAATAACAAACATAAAATTGAAAACCAATTTGTATGAATCTTAAACTCAATTCAAAGCCCACTATAGATAAAGTTAACTATAAACAACAAATCTAATTTAACGACAACAAGGATCTTCCTGAATGATATTTAAAATCATTTCATAACAACACAATCTTCCAGCAACTCAAATGATTTTGTTTTAATCAAAACCTTATTGAACAATGCATACACCCATATGTTATTCATAATACTTAACATCTATCAATGGATTCATCATCATTACTACCAAGGGTTTAGAATGTGACTAACCTTGAAATCAATACGATTTACGTCTTTCAACGTAGACCATATCAACGAACAAAGACACTAGATGTTACTACTTAAGAACATCTACAATCCCCATAATTCTACTCATACAATATATAATTTCCTCATATAACAAAACCTTAGGTAACCAAAAGATTCACTGATACACTTAAATACAATGTACGTAACAAAATATTCCAATTTTGAGATTCATGCATTCTAGACTTTACACAGTCTCAACAGACCAAAAGTCTAACATTTATCTCTCTCAAGATTCAATACCATGATTCCCAACTTATATCATATTCCTCAAATATATAGAACTTTTAAGAAAAGACATTGACACTTATGTGCTCCATCGAATCCACACATAATCATTACTTAGGTTTGAATCAATCACGAAAAATTTGGCATATCTATGTCAAACTTTAAAATCAATAAATCAAGCCTTATATTTCTTATTGTTTTTCACGAGACAAAAGGCTTTTAAATCCTCGTATCTATACGAATTTCTCATCGTTTATACGAATTAGATATGCTTATAGGTCCAAATATTATACGAATCTCTCATAAGCATTCTACTTATAAACTCATTCCATATAATTATCATTCCCTTATAACTATTAATACTTTCCTTCTATATAATTATTGTACTCATATAACTATTGATATTTTCATTCTATGGCCTTTCCATGTTACATCCTTCTAGACTGTATAAATCAATGTGAAGGTTCATTTTGATGATGACAATAAAAATTCAGCTTCAAAACCATCTCAAAAATATATTTTTTTAAAGTGGTGCTACACTCCCTAGGTTAACCGAACCTAGGCTCTGATACCAAAAATTCTGTAACGCCCCTATATGGGGGTTAACAGTTTTTAATGAGATAAAGTAAAAATAAATAATAAAAGTAAAACCTTAAAAATAAAATTTGCCCGGGACTTAAATGAAAACTCTCAACTCAAAAATAAAAATATAAACGATAAATAAACCACAGTTTTAAATGTAGCACCTTAAATTTAATAATATAAACTGTTGTCATCATCATTTTAACCCTCAACACATTATAATACAGTCACAGAAAGTAACAATTGATGCTTACATTATCATGAAGAACATTCTCAACGATTGAAGCAGTCCCAATGTAATATAGTTACATCACTTCCTCAACTATATTTCTCGTACCCACCTCACACTTAGTGAGTCCTGAAAAGATAAAAATATAAGGGAATGAGCAACACTATGCTCAGTAGAGAAAGCCATTACTCACCTTTAGGTTTTTTGTCATTACCACATTAAAATCTGCATGGTTAGTAAGTCACATCATATTCCAGATTATGAGGTTTATTATGATCACATCTTATGGATACCGTAGTTAATCATTACCAAGTGTCATAATTACACATTTATACAAATATTACCAATCATCATTGTTCCTAGGTATCCATGTTAAATTGAGTATCACTCAACTCATCGAAACCCAAATGGGCGCACTTGATCACCCTATAAACATTCCAAGGGTGTTCCGGTGAGGGGACATTAAGCCCCGAGTCCTCACCAAATCAATTCCTGTACAGTGTGTTCTGGGACTTTCAACCCAAGGAAGCGTCATCACCTTCCCCCTATTTTACCTTTTAGGGTATTCATGCCCAAGGACGTAACCGTCGCCCTTTTCATGTCTCACAATTTCTCTATATTAAATCATTATCAATAGAGTTAGTTTTCCTAACCATGCTTCTCAATTTATAACATGTGTCAATTCATTATGTTCCTCGCCGTACAATACAAGACGAGTCCATGTCATAGTTTCATATGTGATACTCATATAATATCAGTTCAACATAGATATATATATATTGCGGCAAAACAATCAATTTTAATTCTATAAAAACCTCACAAAAGATGAGTAATAGAATCCCTACCTTTCAAGCTTATCAACAGTCTCTTAATCCTGGAATCAATTAACGTTAGCTCCATACTCCCTTGATCCTAAGGCGTGCATAAGGACAATTAAAACTAAAGCACAACATACAACTACATTCATAAAATTCATTTTAATTTAATCTTAGAATTTCAAGAAATAACCACTGCCCATAGAGGTATTACAAAGTTTAACAATATAAATTTTCTGTCTAGGGCATATACACTTAGACTTCATACATATGCTCCAAAATAGCAACAAACATATACTTAGGTTTAAGAACGCAAATTTGAATAATCCTTTAGTATAAAAGAAAATTTATAAATGGAAGACTAAATTTGTTCATAAGATTCTAACCTCAGATTATGGTTAGTTGGAAGCTTGAAATGGCTTCAAAACAGGTTCCTTTACTTCGGTATGACTGAAATTCTTGCTCAAATGGAGGTGATGGTGGCTGATTTTTATGGCTGCCTTGAAGAAGTTCTCTAAGTATTTTGCTTCAGCAAAGAAATGAGAAGAAGAGTGTGGGAACCGTGGAAGAGAAAGGAAGAAAAGATGAAGTCTTTGAAGAGAAGTGATAGAAACAATTATAGAGGAGACATGTTGAAGCATGTCACGGAGGAAATAAAGAAAATGAGGGTCAAGAGTAGTTGGAAAAGATATCCTTATGTCTCATCTAAAGACTTTAACACACATAATGCCAATATGACATTTTTGAGATTTATTAGAAGTTCTAAGGCTTTTTAGTAATCATACTAAATAAATATAGGAGAATTTTAGAAAACTTAAAAATAGATAAAAATAAATATTATAAAATAAATTTAAATGAAGCAATTTTTTTTTATACATTAAAAATTAATTTAATTACCTCAATACCCATTAGGAGAATAACGGGTGTCACATGATGCCACAAAGAGATCGGGTTATGCAGAGAGAGACTTTAAGAGCAAGTCTCGAAACCTGGTTCAAGCCACTACGGTGGTAGTTATATTGGGCTTTGCACACAGTAAATTCACGTATATGATTTGAGATAAATTACATGACATGAATGGCAAGCGTAAATTTTATTTAATTATTTATTATTTATTCGAATCGTATTTGAATTATGTATTATATTCTATAAATGATGATTTGGAACTCAAGTCCTATTGAGCCTTTCACTCATGATTTTTACCATTTTTAAATTTTTCCCCTCCAGGTGATTCGTAGTATGCAGCTAAGTAGAGTGCTGCTGATTTTCTCACGGAGTCTCTGAGATGTTTGATTATCTGTTTTTATCAAGGCATGTAATAATGAGACTTTAATCATGCTCTTTAATTATGCTTTGTTAGATGGTTGTTTACTTGTATTTCTTTTATGTCTATACTATGTGTGCACCGTGCAAAGTCCGATAGGACCTAGACAGCTTTTGGCAGATTTTAAGTTGTAACTTAATTTGCAAGTTAATTCAATAATTATCTTTTGCTATGTTTTAATACTAGTGATATTTTAATTGAGTTTAATATTGTCATATTCTTGAATTTACTGAAAATTTTCTAAAAATATAACGAGAATTTTCGATGTTAATAATTAATTTTTATTATTTATTTTAATTAAACCATCCTTCACTACCCCGATTTGGGTGCGCAACAAGATCTCATCAAATCAGGAAAGCATCCAAATTGGAAACCAGAGATGAGAATGTAGCATTCAAATTTCTCCGAGAACTAACCTAGGCAAACTATAAGACCATCTTCAAGGTACATATTAATATTAATGTTATATTTACTATTAAAAAGTGTGAAAATAACATATGTGATGAGTTATTTATTTTGTGCTCTAATACATAATGCTATTTGAAATATGTTTAACTTTTGTAATAATTATTAAACATTAAAACTTGTAAAAGTAAACCTTAATGATTAAAATAATGAACTAACCTATGAACCAATAAGAATCAAATTTAATATATGACAAATTTAACATTAAAAATAATATTACATTAAAAAGTATTTTCTTACATTTAATTAATGCCAAATTTATCAATAACATATCAATTTAGTATTACATTAGAGAGACTCTAATTTAGGAATATAGGGGTAGCTATCGGGCACTGACCCTCGAATTTATTTTAGTAAACTCTCATTTTTCTCGTTGTGAGAGCATCCCTCCTTTCGAGAAACAGATGTGACATATCATTTTGAGGTGAAACATTCTAAAACATTGTGTTCAATATGTTCTTTTATTTTCTCGTTCATTACTTTTTGTTATTAGCGCACGACGTAATATGTGGTGAGGTGATCATAAGAATTTATTTGGTAGAAAAATTTTAAGTATATGTATGATTTTGTGATGTTCTTCTCTTTATTTTGCTCGTTTAAGTCGACAAAAATTGTCAAACTTAAATATGATTTAATTCTTAATATAAGTTGTAACCTAACTAGCTACCATCCAAGTTAACGTCTCCATCCAAAAATCTAGAATAAGATTTTTAAATAAAGAGAATAAACTTGCAAAAACTGTCCAATTCGAGTATGGGTACGCTGTGGGTTATGGTATCAGAAGCGACAATGGTACGTAATGTGATTCTTTCTTTTCTTTTTTTTTTTGGCTGAAGACGACGGGTGTCCTTTCATCAGGCTCAAAAAAGGCTTTATTTTTTATTTTTTATTTTTTTGAATCTTTCTTGTGGGCATCATTCTGATCAGGACGCCTGCTCATCAATTGTGCTACCAATCAAGAGCAAACCACGCAATTTCCTAATTCTAATAAAATATTTTGTTGCAATTGACGAGTATGGTTTCAACTATCTAATTGTGGTTTAAACTATTTTTATTTTAAATTTTATAAGAGAAAATACTGCAATACACAATTGTATGATTAAAAACCGTGTTCTTAAACACTATGACATTTTTTTTTATAAGTACTCTATAAATAACCTATCAATTTGCTGATATATCTAAAAAATAATTTTGATTAGATTTAATGATTTAAAACTAACAATTCTTATAGACAAACATCCATGTAATCAAGAATTCAAGCTAGGATATCATGACATAAAAAGTGTATCATATTGTAGTTCAGTGAAGTTTCCCTATGACCGATTTGAGCTACGTAACTAAGTTTAAAAGGTTGTATGCCAAAATTAATTCTAACCAATAAATTTTTTGTTACTATAGTGTAAAGTTTTTACATATTATAATGATCATAAAAAATAAACTACAGTGTAAAATTCTCACGCGTTATAATTTTTAGTTCTAAACATATCTCCCAAACACTAAGTAACATACAGCTGACAACAAGTACTGGAATGTAAGACCATATATGGCTTCATCAGAAAATCGCACTTACGCTACAAAGAGAACAATTATAATTGTAGATAATTAAGAATTGATAACTATAACGGATTCAATGTTCTAGAAAAGAGAACAAATTATGCGTCAATGAGGAAATACTTAACGAATCCCAAAACCAAATTGTCTTTGTATAGCATGCTTCATTTGACAAAGTGTTATAGAGGTATATTCTAGGAATTTAGTGGCCATAGAGGACATTGAAATGTCAATTAGGTTTGGTTAATGTTTCATGGAATTTTCTTTTCTCACTTATTACCTTTTTATTTTATTATATTATATAATAGTAAATTTTTAAGAGAATTTGTGTATTATTTTTTTTTTGAAATTAGGATTTGATTAGTTTTCTTTGATAGAATTTTTTAATGGAAATTATGATTTTATTAGTTTAATACACCACTCTTATTATATTCGCTTTTTTTTTTTTTTCAAAATAAACTATGAAGAATGAATTATTAGTTGTAAAGTGATTTCCTCTAATATTTTAAATGGCAATTGAATGAAAATTTGTGGAAAATTATTTCAACACATGAAAACATGTTGGAGACAATTGCAATACATTTTTTAAATGAATAGTTACATTACATTTATAGTTGTTGGTTTGAATTAAATTTTTATTTTAGTTAATAACCTCCCATTAAAATTTCTTACCTCGTGGCTGTCACTCATGCATTGCACCTATTAAATTTATTTGCTTGAACTTTCTTTTTTTCCTACCCTTCTTTGGCCATTTTTCTCGGCAGTTTTTTCCATTAGCTTAGTAATTGACATTATTACAATCAAATTCTGACAAACGCTTCGCCATGGAAGCTAGGTTAGAATTTTATAACAATAGTAATAAAATATAATTCGAGAATACTAATTTTGAATGCACCAAATAAAAGATATATTAGATATCTTATAATATACTTTGATTCATAGTGAAAAAGTAATAATATAACAATGATTAATAGGCATTTTGGAATAACGATTCAACCATTAGTTACAACTGTGAACAGTATAAAGTTTTTACATACTATAGTGTAAGGCTTTCACATGCTACAGTTCTCAAACCAAAATTATAAGTTTTAATCGTCCTTTCAAACAGCCTGTAAAAATCTTTGTATTAGGGAGTGTGATTAAAGGGGTATTTGAAACTTTAATTTCAACCCATCAGTTACAACTATAAACAATATAAAGCCTTTAACAGCTACAATAAAAAGCAAAAAGCTGTTATAGTATAAAGCTCTCACATGCTATACTTACTCTTAAAATATCTGTTACAACTGAAGTTCCAAATAGAAGTTAAAGAATTTTCAACTCACGATTCTCACTATAGTTGATGAGTAGCTATTTGTGTTGTATAGCAAATCTTAATTTCAAACGTGAAAATATGAGTTGGGATCTTAATTTATTTATAGAAATAATGCTACATTAGTTTTGGTCTTCTTATAACCAAAACTACCATTAACATTCATAACTTCTTTTCTTAATTCACTTAAGCTAATAACTCACTTAAAAGGCTTAAGAGAAGGTTACAAACGTTAGCATAATATACTCAATACTTTAGACTTGAAATTTCAAGTGCTATATGTTAGAAATTTTTTAGAAATTTTAACTCCCAAATTAGATGTACTATAAGTCAATTAGTTCACCTTCAAATGACTTCAATAAAACTTAATTAATCTCATGATTTAAAGTAGTATTTATTTTAACATAAAAATGCCAAGACCACATTAAGTTGAGAAAGTTTTCAACAAGGTCAGATTTAGGATAATGTTCTTTTCTGAGATGATCAATGGGAGACTAAATTCCCCCTCAAAAGAAAGAAAGAAAGACAGAAATAAGAGACTTGCTTCAAATGATTGTGAATAAGGTACGTGGATTTCTGTGTGTTGATCAAAGGATGTTTGTTTGAGATGGGAAGTAAAATTCTCTCATTTGGACCGGTGCACTACTTTCCTCTACAAAAGTGAGACTTAAGATGATAAATAAAGAAGCAAATATGGATTTAAGGATCAAGGGTTTGGATCCTGTTTGTGTTTGAGGTGTTAATTAGGTTGTGTACTACTTTTGAAATTTAGGTATTTATTTATATCACTTTGACATAAAAATTAAGCTTATTTTCACAAAAATAATATGTTTGAAATTCAACTCTATAGAATTGGAATTTTTCTCCAGATAAAAATCAAAACAAATATTTTAACCTTAAATGAATTAAAAAGCTAAAATTTATAATCCGTTGGTCTTTTCTAACATTGTCTTAACAAGTCATAAATAAACATAAAGATAAAGTACTCGCAACATAAGTTCAAATATACTGTTATAAATTAATAAATAAAATATAATAAAAACCATTACAATAAAAATTATAAGAAACATCATTCAACATAATGCATAATTGTTAATCTCCAACTCCAACATAATGCCTAAATATATGAAACAAATATATTTTTATTCATAAATAAATCGAGTAGGTTTGGGTTAAGAAGAATTAGAAAAATCCTAATCTAAACTCACATAGAATTCTTGGGTTAGATTATGTCAACCCAAATTATTTGTCGGTTCATCGGGGTTCAAGTTATCTTGGTTAAGATGGGTGGATTAATTGAGTTCATGAGCTATAGGCTTTTTGTTCAACCCTAGAAAATAACATAGAAGGAGACATAAAATCAGAAAATAACACAAAAAAAAAAAAAGAAAATAAAACGATCATAAACTCATTACTTTGCATCTGATAAACAACAATATTCCGAATTCACGGAATCAAATAAAAACCGACAAGAACATCATAAAACGACAGCTATGTAGCAAATGATAATCTTATCAAGAAAACGCATATGCTCGAAAAAGGAAAAACGACAGAAGATTTGAAAACGGTGTGAAATTTGGAACGAACACAAATTCGGAAAATGACGTCAACGGAAAAGAAGAGGAAATAAGAAACTCAAAAAGAGAAAAGGCCCGCGGCTTGATCATTGAAAAACGACTATAAACTCATGATAAAATGGCCTTTCGTATTATAATAAGAAATTGACTGAAAACTCAAAGATGGGGCCTCAAAAACGACAATAAACTTCAACGAATGACGTAAAAAATAGACGACAACAAGCTAAGATCAGCCTGAGGAAACGACAAGAAAATTATTTCATGAGAGAAAACGACAAAAATATGGGAGAGAAGAAAAACGACAAGAATATTAGATGCGAAGTAGTATGTAAAACAAAAGAAAAAAGATTTTTCTTTTTCAATATATTGAAATTCAAAAAGATAAGAAGCTCAATTTTCTCCATTTTTTCTTCCCCAAAACTTTGAGAAAATATTTACAAATACAATCGAATTTGCACAAAGAGACAAACGTTGTTATGACCTACAAAACGTGGCGTGTTGAGATCGCAATCAAACACCACCACCTAAAAAAAACATAAAGAAATAAAACACCAAATTTAAACCTCCTATTTTCCAGCTTTCACATCTATAAAAACGTGTTACATTAGGTTGTTGTTAAGATGCAAAACGTCTAACGTGTTAGATAAACTCAATTCAACTTACTAGTTTCAATACAAATAATATAAAGTTTTAACATATTATAATATAAACAAAAATATGCTACAACATTAAACTCTCACATATTATTATACTTACAATTTTAACTCTCAAATCTAACTCATTTTCTACCAGACAGACGTTAAAATAACATTATTTAGGTTTCTAGAGAGAGATTTTTCCTCATTCACAAGCCTTGGATGTGAGGGAGATATTCCATGTGGGATGATCTGGCGGGCTCAGCAGGTTAAAAAATGGATTCTTTTTTTTTTTTTTTAGTGAAGATAGAGTCGGTTGTAGAAAGTACCAGTTAGTCACGTCGTAGAGAATTATTGCCAAGTATTTTTATTTTATGTATATTCTCCTAGACAAAAAAAAAAAAAAAATCCAAATGAGCCAATAGTTTGAGCGATAGAGATTTTTGTGCTATCTCCGCTCATTACTGGGGAAACGTTGTCATTTGGATAGACACGTGCTAATAAGAAACTGCCCTTCTATTTTTTTTCTTTTTCTTTTTTGGGTCTCTCTCGTCTAGTTCTTGTTAGTTTTTGGATAATTTTATAGGAATTCTTGTTGTGGACAAAAATGTTTGTCATCTTTGTTCTCATACATGTTGGTGTGATTTAATGATTCACAACTATATAATATACAAGTATTTAGCTGTTTTGTATGGTAACATTAAATTCTTTTGTTTAATTACTTTTTTTTCTTCTAAAGCTCATGGAATGTTTGCACCGGCACAGGCAAGTATAATTGAGTGCTCTATTTAATTTTAAAAATTGTGTTTTTTAATAATTTTTTAAAAAAATTTAAATTTACCCTTATTTTATAAGAAAAATAACAATTATGCCTACATTAAATGCTTGAAAGATGTCAAAAAATTAAATTTGTCTCCACTTAATTATAAAAAAATATAACTATACCTTTCAAAAAATATATATAACTATATATCCATTCAATGAAAATATTTTTATTTTTTTATAGTGCTCTCACGGAAAAAAATGTCTCATTTTGCCACTGGAAGATTTTTTTTGGAACAAAAAAATTCTAAGTGCAATTGATTTAACTATAATATTATCAATTGTAAAATTTGAATTCCTTCTATGTTTTTAGTTCAAACCTATGATCCAAACATATCATAAGACATGGCAAATGCATTTAGACCAAGGGCGGAGGGACCTTGGGCCCAGAGGCAATGCCCCCAAGCAAATTTTTTACACTTTTGTATCTACTTTGTCTCTAAAAATATTAAAATTGCACTATTAATAGAGAAATTGTCAGTGTATACTTTAGTTATGTCTCAAGTTTTGACTTTTAAATACACTTATGCTTAAAACATTGAAATATTAATAGAGCAATTTAAAAAAAAATTCAATTATATTCATTTTGACTTTTTAAATATACTCATTCAAAATTAAGACCTTGAATAAACCAAAAGTCAATGATACTTTTATAAAATCTTATAATTTTTAGGCTCTAAACTTTAGAAAGCAAATCATATATTATAAGCTTAATTCAATCGAATGAAGAATAAAAAGGAAAAACTAAATACAACAAAAAAAGAAAGACAAAGTTCACAAAAATACAATTGTTTTGTAATTTTGATCTAATTTTAGTATCACTATGCCCCTAAGAAAAAAATTCCTGACTCTGCTTTAATTGAGACATATCAATTGTAAAATAAAAATGTATTATAAGGTAAAATTCTCACTTAGTATAATGCTTTATTTTCAACTTATTATTACGTGTCTGTCCACACTTTAAAGGAATAGTAAACGAAATAATAATAATAATTATATAAAAAAAAAAAAACGAAACGAAGAGAATAACAATACAAAAACATGTGGTTTTGAGTTTTCACGTTTCAAAGTACAACTGCATGGCAGTTCACATGGAAAAAGTCGATTTTTTTTTTTAATTCAAAAGGAAATTATTAAAAGAACTTTTTTTTCTTTTCTTGGTTTTAATAGGAAGAAGAAGCTTTTAAGCAACTGAACGCCTGTCTTTTTCTCTCTCTCACTTTCTATATTTAGTCGGAATCTCTAACTAAATTTCTCCTAAATACTCAGAAAAGAAAACTGGAGTACCAGAAACAATCAGAATCTAATGATACTTAGCTTCTCAAATTAAAGGTAATCAAGCAAAAAAAATTATCTTTTTTCAATTATCTCTGTATTTAATTTGTTCATTTCTATGTGATTTAATCTGAATTTGTCGTCAGGTTTAGTTTTTTGCTCGAGATTGCTCACATTTTGTTAGTTAATTAGCTTTTGAGCTTCGTTTGGTTTCCGGGAAAATTTAGAATTCGATCGGGATTGGTGAAAATTGTTATTTAATAGTTTTTCTTTCTCTCACAATTTCTGTTCTTCAGCTTTTCATCTTTGTTTGAAAGTTTGTTAGTTATTGGTTGTCTTCTTTTACAAATTTCCGTTCTTTGGCTTTTCAGCTTTGTGTGTTCTCCGAGAAAATTAGTATCTGATTGGGATTGCTCATAATTGTTGGTTAATAGGTTTTGTTCTCTTGCAATATTTGTTCTTTAGCATTTAAGCTCTGTTCGGTTTTGTGAGAAAATTTTTTATGGTGAGAAAATTGTTAGCTAAAAATTTGTTGCTGAACGTTACAGACCGAAGATTCTGGTGATGGAGATTCTTTCTTATAATTCTTCACCATGCTGTCACGTTGTGGATTTGAAAGGAAAATTGGTAGTTAAAAGCTTAAAAAATTCTCAATCCAAGCCTTCAAATTTTAAAAAAGCTAAGTTTTGTTGTGCCAAAGTTGATTCTAGAAGTGGGTCTTTGAGATTTTACAAATTAGTTAAGTTTTTGGGCAAAAACCCTAATAGTTATGAAGGTCTTGGGAGCTTTAAGCGTGTTGATTCCAAGGTGGTTTTGAGTGGGAGCTATGATGGATATGTGATCGGCGGGGAAGATGAAGCAAGTGGGATTTCAGAAAGTGGGAAACCAGTGACAAAGGTTTTGATCCCAGGTTTGCCTGACGAATCTAACGGTGAATGTGCGGCCGAGATTAGCAGTTGCTTCTGGGAATGGAAGCCCAAATATAGTGTTCATTATGATAAACCTGGGTGTGAAAATGTGAGTTCTCCACCGGTGTTGTTTCTTCCTGGTTTTGGTGTTGGGTCTTTTCACTATGAGAAGCAGTTGAAGGACTTGGGCCACGATTATAGGGTGTGGGCAATGGATTTTCTCGGGCAAGGCATGTCTTTGCCGTCTGAAGATCCTGCTCCTCTGTCTAAGGAAGGAAGCGGGTTCGAGAGGATAGGTCTTCCCTGGGGATTTGGGATGAAACTGAGCCGTGGGCAAGTGAGCTTGTGTACTCGATCGATTTGTGGAGGGATCAAGTTCAGAACTTCATTAAACAGGTGTGCTTAGCAATCCTAATTGAGCTGCACTTTTGCTTTAGAGAATGGATGCTTCATTTTAAAGGCGTGGACTAATTAGAATCACAATTACATATGTCTTATTTCAATGCAGTAGTAGCTTTTGAATTAAAGATTGAATTAGGTATACTCTATTTCGAATTATAATAGCATTCCTTTTTGATGCAGCAGTTGCTTTTGAATTAGTGTTCTATTTCCTATGTTATCCTTCATTGGCAGAATGCCAACGCTTGCTTTTCACATTCTTGTCGTATTTAAACAAACCTGTGTAGAACTTAAATTAATATATCTGTAAACAAGCAACATATCATGTAAGTTTATATAAACGTTTGAGTCTGATTCAATCATTTCCTTTACAGGTCATTGGAGAACCAGTCTATCTTATAGGGAACTCGCTAGGAGGATATGTTGCTTTATATTTTGTGGCGTGCAATCCTCACCTGGATAGGGGTGTTACATTGCTCAATGCAACCCCTTTCTGGGGATTTCTACCGAACCCAATGAGATCTCCATGGCTAGCTAAATTATTCCCATGGGCTGGAACTTTGCCACTGCCTGTCCGTGTCAGAAAGATCACAGAACTTCTGTACGGTTCAGTTAGTTGACCCATTTGTTCAGTAGTCTTTTATTGTTACTTTTTGGGATATAAGAAATTTACTCTAAATACTCTTTAGAAAACTGTCTAAGTTTGTTATATTGATTTCAGTTGGCAGAAAATAAGCGATCCTAGTAGCATTGCAGAGATACTCAAGCAAGTGTATGCAGACCATTCAACAAAGGTTGATAAAGTTTACACATATATTGGAAACGACACAGCATCCAGCTGCTGCTGCATCATTGGCCTCGATTATGTTTGCTCCTCAGGGACAACTATCATTTCAGGAGGCTTTATCCAGGTAGGTAAATCACGTAAGTTACTAACACTAATCATTTTGTAATTTTTTTCCCTTTTCTAAATGCACGTAAAGTGGCTGTTTGCATCTTCATCTGTAAATGTCAAATGAACGACGTACGGATCTGTCTCATTTATGGTAAAGAAGATCCATGGGTGAGGCCTGTTTGGGGCCTTCAGGTGAAACGACAAGTGCCCGAAACTCCATATTATGAGATTAGCCCGGCTGGTCACTGCCCTCATGATGAAGTTCCTGAGGTATGCAGATTGTCACCAAATTTCACAGACATGTCTTTGATTTTCCAATTTCTCTGTCTCCATATCATCACCTGACAGTTTTCAGGACTTGTTTTTGTCGACTTAGCTAATTATAAGATCTAATGCATGATTCAAGTTTTTGTGAGTGAGGGAAGAGAGAGATAACTATAAGATAGTTGTCATGATTCAAGGCTTCCCCTGATGGAAGTTTTGTTATCTTTCACAATCATCTTTGTGGAGGCTTAACAGAATGTTTTTGCCATATAGGTTGTGAATTTGTTGTTACGCGGATGGATCAAGAACCTAGAGTCAGAGGGCTCAGTTGCATTGCCTCTGCTTGATGATACAGAAAGTACTACCCTCTTTAACATTACGAGGGACTTGGAATTTCCAAGAGACGGTTTGAAGAAATCGGTAAGAGTGCGCTTCTTCGGCTCCAAGCCGTCACTTTGGACCTGGATAACTTCTTTTTTTCATGCTCACTTTGGGAATTTAAAATTAAAATCTTGACAGATACACCAACTAGGACTTTTCTCAGAATAGTGTAAATTCCTAGGATGTATTACATCCTTCTATTTGTTAAAATGTGAATGAATCATTCAATAGTTCATATAGTTTTAAATGAAAATATCGTTTATGCCAATAACTGCTTGAAGTGATGCGCAACTACGATCATGCTCAATTTTAGTAGTAAACTGAACTCAAATGGTTCTTTGATAAAGAGATTTCAACGTAGATTTCTGCATGCTTCCGGGGGTTATATATGATGTGAGAATTTTCAACCATATAATTTTAAAGCAAGACCAATTTTTGATTGCTCGAATGCTAAATAAACAGATTTTTATTCTAAAGAATTATAGGTAAATAAACAGACCGACTATTGACTTGCCAAATTTTAATAAAAATCAGTGTGGGATGATAAAACAAGAGTTTATGTAATTGTTTTTCTGGTTACTGTCTTTTTTTATTTCCTTAACAATTTAATATTAACTGTGTTTGTTACTGTGGCCACAACTTTTGTCGTTTTGTAGTTGATATCGTACGTTTGTGCTGAAATCTTTTCCAGTTTGACATTGTTTGTGAACAACATCTTGTTCTTTGCAAGTTATTGTCGTTATTATTGTTTGTTTTAGTTGGAAATGTTTATTTTGACTTTATCGTGTCATTTTTTGATAATATCGTTTTTTAAACATGTCGTTTTTCTTTTTAATTATTTAGTTTTCCTTTTGAAGTCGCAAAGTCAATAAACGACAGCGTCATGCGTTTCTTTTTCTAACTATGGCTTCCTGCGATTGTTGTCGTGTACAATGACGCCGGTTTCCTTTCGAGGTTATTTTCCTTTTATAATTTTTTTGTCGTTTAATGGGTATTGTCGTTTTTCTGAATGCTGCGTTTGACAAATGATATCGTTTTAGTCCTTGTCGTTTTTGTAATCCTTGTCGTTTATTGATAAATTTAATATTTTTTTGTCGCTTAATGGTTAGTGTCGTTTTTCTGAATGCTGTCGTTTGACAGGTGATATCGTTTTTTACCATCCTTGTCGTTTATAATAAATTTAATATACCCATTTCTTTTTTTAAAAAAAATCTGAATTCCCATTCCAATTTATTACCACACGTTTCATGTTTGTTACATTTTGAAACAGAATAAGTAGGCAAGTAAATTGAGATTTTTAAAAAATAAAATAAAAATTAAATAAGAGATTATTTAGTATTGTTTTTAAAATAAGTGAAAATATTTTTACTTTAAAAAATAATTTTTTTAAAAAAATTATATTAAAAGTATTTTTAAAATTTTTATCTTGAAAAATATGCATAAACATTGCTAAAAAATTTGAAATTGAAAACAAAAACAAAGGGGCAATCATTTTTCGAGTCTACATTCTCGTGCTAAAAATAAAATGTACAGGGGCTTAGCTTCATGCTATAGTTTTTTACCATATGGACACCAAAACCATGAAAACGAATCCTTAAACCGAAAGCCATGATCATGGGAAGGCTCTCAAGCATTTTCCCTTCCGTGAAGAAGCTCCTTAAAAACGACACAATCCCAACAAAGCCGTCGTCAATTTCAACGACACCGCCACCATTATCAACATCGAGAATACCAGAAGCGAAGAAACTCAGCACCGGATCATCCAAATCAAGGGAAAAGCCATGGTGTGTTTATCTAATCATTTCCACAAATGTCCCCATCAAGACCTACGTCGGCGTCACCAACTCTTTCTCTCGCCGGTACGTCGTTTTCTGCGAAATTTCCAATGAATTATTACGTGGGTCTGTTTTGATTTTGATGTTTAAATGCTTAGCTTACTTCAGCGATCAGAAAAAAAGGGGTTGAATTATTTTTTTTTTATTATAAGTTTCTGTCATGATCAGGATGGACAGCTTTGTGAGCCATAAAGTTTCAATTTTTTTTAAAATAAAGTTTCGGTTTTTGTGCCAGATATGAGCTCTCTCTGAAATTTCCACCCAATTATTACATGGGTTTCTTTGATTTTGATGTTTATGTGCTTATTTGGGTGGTCGAAAAAATGGGATTTAATATATTTCTAGTAATTTCCTTAATCATGATCTGGATGGACCGTTTTATGAGGAACTTTGACCATAAAGTTTCATTTTTTATTTTCTCAAGAAAAAAGAAGTTTCATTTTTTGGATTAGATTAGCTCTTCCTTGGAATTAATTGGACATACCCAAGGGTAATCCCCCTTTGTTAGGTGATCAACATTTTTCTTTTGTTCATTAAAAAAAAAAAAAAACATTGTTCTTTTGATTCCTAAAATATGAGCAGCACACTGTATTACCAATTTCTCTGCCTTTCTATTTGGCACATATAAACTTAGGGATATGAGATTTAAATCTTAAACTGTTAGACATGTATGCCTTAATGTGACACCCGTTATTCTCCTAACGGGTATTGAGGTAATTAAATTAATTTTTAATGTATAAAAAAAAAATTGCTTCATTTAAATTTATTTTATAATATTTATTTTTATCTATTTTTAAGTTTTCTAAAATTCTCCTATATTTATTTAGTATGATTACTAAAAAGCCTTAGAACTTCTAATAAATCTCAAAAATGTCATATTGGCATTATGTGTGTTAAAGTCTTTAGATAAGACATAAGGATATCTTTTCCAACTACTCTTGACCCTCATTTTCTTTATTTCCTCCGTGACATGCTTCAACATGTCTCCTCTATAATTGTTTCTATCACTTCTCTTCAAAGACTTCATCTTTTCTTCCTTTCTCTTCCACGGTTCCCACACTCTTCTTCTCATTTCTTTGCTGAAGCAAAATACTTAGAGAACTTCTTCAAGGCAGCCATAAAAATCAGCCACCATCACCTCCATTTGAGCAAGAATTTCAGTCATACCGAAGTAAAGGAACCTGTTTTGAAGCCATTTTAAGCTTCCAACTAACCATAATCCGAGGTTAGAATCTTATGAACAAATTTAGTCTTTCATTTATAAATTTTCTTTTATACTAAAGGATTATTCAAATTTGCGTTCTTAAACCTAAGTATATGTTTGTTGCTATTTTGGAGCATATGTATGAAGTCTAAGTGTATATGCCCTAGACAGAAAATTTATATTGTTAAACTTTGTAATACCTCTATGGGCAGTGGTTATTTCTTGAAATTCTAAGATTAAATTAAAATGAATTTTATGAATTGGTTTGCATATTTGAAAAGTAGCATCCTAGGCTTTCTAACGAGCTATCATAAACCTAAATCGGAGTTGTATTTTATTTTCTAAGAATTATTTAATTTTTGTATTGGAAACTAGTAAATCTGCCAGTTTGTTATGGTATACCAGCTGCTAACCTGAACCAAGAACCCATCTTTGCTCACCACCTAATTCTTTAATGTCTTGCAACCTTTCCAATATTATCCTAAGTGATTGATGAATCTTATTAGGGACTAAAACATATAGATTACTTGTTCACATTTTATATTGTGTTAAGACAAAAATTGTTTACTGTGGTATTCAAAAGAGATTTATATAAAAGCTTTAATGGCATACTAGTAAGATAGGTTTACACATGATTTATTTATGAATGTAGTTGTATGTTGTGCTTTAGTTTTAATTGTCCTTATGCACGCCTTAGGATCAAGGGAGTATGGAGCTAACGTTAATTGATTCCAGGATTAAGAGACTGTTGATAAGCTTGAAAGGTAGGGATTCTATTACTCATCTTTTGTGAGGTTTTTATAGAATTAAAATTGATTGTTTTGCCGCAATATATATATATATCTATGTTGAACTGATATTATATGTGTATCACATATGAAACTATGACATGGACTCGTCTTGTATTGTACGGCGAGGAACATAATGAATTGACACATGTTATAAATTGAGAAGCATGGTTAGGAAAATTAACTCTATTAATAATGATTTAATATAGAGAAATTGTGAGACATGAAAAGGGCGACGGTTACGTCCTTGGGCATGAAAACCCTAAAAGGTAAAATAGGGGGAAGGCGATGACGTTTCCTTGGGTTGAAAGTCTCAGAACACACTGTACAGGAATCGACTTGGTGAGGACTCGGGGCTTGATGTCCCCTCACCGGAACACCCTTGGAATGTTTATAGGGTGATCAAGTGCGCCCATTTGGGTTTCGATGAGTTGAGTGATACTCAATTTAACATGGATACCTAGGAACAATGATGATTGATAATATTTGTATAAATGTGTAATTATGACACTTGGTAATGATTAACTACGGTATCCATAAGATGTGATCATAATAAACCTCATAATCTGGAATATGATGTAACCTACTAACCATGCAGATTTTAATGTGGTAATGATAAAAACCTAAAGGTGAGTAATGGCTTTCTCTACTGAGCATAGTGTTGCTCATTCCCTTATGTTTATATCTTTTCAGGACTCACTAAGTGTGAGGTGGCTACGAGAAATATAGTTGAGGAAGTGATGTAACTATATTACATTGGGACTGCTTCAATCGTTGAGAATGTTCTTCATGATAATGTAAGCATCAATTGTTACTTTCTGTGACTGTATTACAATGTGTTGAGGGTTAAAATGATGATGACAACAGTTTATATTATTAAATTTAAGGTGCTACATTAAACTGTGGTTTATTTGTTGTTTATATTTTTATTTTTGAGTTGAGAGTTTTCATTTAAGTCCCGGGAAAATTTTATTTTTAAGGTTTTACTTTTATTATTTATTTTTATTTTATCTCATTAAAAACTGTTAACCCCCACATAGGGGCGTTACAGAATTTTTGGTATCAGAGCCTAGGTTCGGTTAACCTAGGGAGTGTAGCACCACTTTAAAAAAATATATTTTTGAGATGGTTTTGAAGCTAAATTTTCAGTGTCATCATCAAAATGAACCTTCACATTGATTTATACAGTTTAGAAGGATGTAACATGGAAAGGCCATAGAATGAAAATACTAATGGTTATATGAGTACAATAATTATATAGAAGGAAAGTATTAATAGTTATGAGGGAATGATAATTATATGAAATGAGTTTATAAGTAGAATGCTTATGAGAGATTCGTATAATATTTGGATCTCTAAGCATATTTAATTCGTATAAACGATGAGAAATTCGTATAGATACGAGGATTTAAGAGCCTTTTGTCTCGTGAAAAACAATAAGAAATATAAGGCTTGATTTATTGATTTTAAAGTTTGGCATAGATATGCCAAATTTTTCGTAATTGATTCAAACCTAAGTAATGATTATGTGTGGATTCGATGGAGCACATAAGTGTCAATGTCTTTTCTTAAAAGTTCTATATATTCGAGGAATATGATATAAGTTGGGAATCATGGTATTGAATCTTGAGAGAGATAAATGTTAGACTTTTGGTCTGTTGAGACTGTGTAAAGTCTAGAATGCATGAATCTCAAAATTGAAATATTTCGTTACGTACATTGTATTTAAGTGTATCAGTGAATCTTTTGGTTACTTAAGGTTTTGTTATATGAGGAAATTATATATTGTATAAGTAGAATTGTGGGGATTGTAGATGTTCTTAAGTAGTAACATCAAGTGTCTTTGTTCGTTGATATGGTCTACGTTGAAAGACGTAAATCGTATTGATTTCAAGGTTAGTCACATTCTAAACCCTTGGTAGCAATGATGATGAATCCATTGATAGATGTTAAGTATTATGAATAACATATGGGTGTATGCATTGTTCAATAAGGTTTTGATTAAAACAAAATCATTTGAGTTGCTGGAAGATTGTGTTGTTATGAAATGATTTTAAATATCATTCAGGAAGATCCTTGTTGTCGTTAAATTAGATTTGTTGTTTATAGTTAACTTATCTATAGTGGCTTGAATTGGGTTTAAGATTTATACAAATTGATTTCAATTTTGTGTTTGTTATTTAACTCGTTCTAAATGTGTTAAGGCCCGAAACAACCTGACCATTTTCAACTAAGAACATTTGGACCTAGTTCAAATCTTAAATCAGTTTGATTCACACTGTCTCTCCCACGTGGTCTCTATACGTGTCATATACAGTGGTTTAATTATTGTTTACATATACGTTTACTGTGCATAAGAGCTTATTTCTCCGAGTTCACTTTTTCTCTCTTAATTTGTTATTTTCTCTCTAAATCGCAAATTCTCTTCTTTTTCATTAAAAATTCTTCTTTTTCTCTAAAAGAAGAAGGAATTCTAGGATTCTGCAATTTACTATCTTAATTTTTCCTTTCTATTTACTCTTCTTTCATCTCATCATGGACCCAAAGTACCAACATCTGAGAAAGTATTTCCCATCACTCTCCCAAAAGATTCTCAGAAAGAAATACAAGGCTAGAATTACTCGGTTGTGGATTCTTATGCGTTTTGATATCCCTTGTGATGTGAGAATGTTAATAGAGGGGAAAATCCGTCCGAGTGACTTTAGTCAAGATATCGGTTTACCAGGAACAGGTACCAGTCGTAGTGCAATGAAAAGAAGAGCTCGTGCCATCGTGGTCACTTGTAACAAATGTGGAAGACAAAATTGTAACGGTAAATGTATTTCACCTGGTTATATGTCAACGAATAGAGAGGATAAAATAAGGTTTTGTAGGGATGGACTTTCAAAGGAGAACTTGGATAGTATCCATCCTCCTCTCCACGGTCACCCTAGTGGATATGTTCAAGGAGCTATTTTTAAACTCTGGCCTAAATTTTATACAGAAAGACAACGCCTCAGGAATATGGTATTTCTAGATCCTGTTTGCCAAGCCATAAGAAAACTGGATGGGGAATAAGTCATCGCTCTATAAAGGTTATTTAGTCTTTACTTATTTGAAGCAGTTTTAGCTGATGTTCAACAGTTTGTGTTTTTCTTTTTCTCAGAATATTTGCTTTTGTGTTTGAAATAATTGTGATTATTAGATTGATACAGTAAGTGTTAATATCTTATTTAATTTATGATTTTCTTAAATATATATATAATAAAATATATTATCTTATCAGACACGTCACATAGGGTACAATAACATGTTTGAATTTTGAAAACTTATCCAGATATTTCAAGATTTGTGTCTCAAATTTCAAAAGTTCTACAGTATTTGTCGTTTATATTAAATTTCTAGACTTGGTGTATATTTGTCAAAAAGTCTACAGTTGTGTCATGAGGGTCTTCTGTCAAATTGTTCTCAATTGTCAAAAGTTATACAATTAGAGTTTAATCTTTTTCAAAAAGTGAATCAGATTTTCTGTAAACTATTAATCACCTTATCTTACTTTCTTATCCGCACAAGATTTTGTTTAAATCTTTGGATTACCTTTTCATTACCTACTCGTCTATCTCTTTAGCCCTTTTTGTATATTTCTCATCTTTAAAAACTCATGTAGAACCCGAAGTCTAAGTGGAGCAGACATTAAGCAACCACTTCTATAAACCAAATATGTCTACCTCCCAGTCCACGAAGAAAATAAAGAATGTCTGTGTCTTTTGTGGTTCCAGCTTTGGAAAAGATAAAGCTTATTTAGAAGCTGCAAATCACTTAGGGCAAGTCCTAGCACACAAGAAGATTAACATAATCTATGGGGGTGGTAGTATAAAAATGATGGAAAATATGGCACTAGCAGCTAGGTCTAGCGACGCTACTGATGTAAGAATTTGGCCTCATATTCCAGTTGAAGGAAACCTTTGTAAGGAAGCCATAGGTAAGGGAGAAGGAGTCAGGAGTATCCCTAGAAATTTTAAAGACATAATCTATAATTCTGATGCTTTTATAGCATTACCTGGTGGTCTAGGTACTCTTGAGGAAATATTCGTAGTTGCTTGTGGGCAATTGTTGGGCTTTTATTCCAAACCTTTGGGACTGCTGAATGTAAATGGTTTTTATGACGGTCTTTTGAAATTTCTAGATTACGCTGTGGAAGAAAACATCACTACAGAATCGGAGAGACAAATCTTTGTTACTGCTTCAACAGCTGAGGAATTGATAGATAAAATGCAAATCATACATCCAGAATCCGACACTGCAACATCCAAGCTTGAATGGGAAAGGGAAAGCCGGGAGCGGCCAATTGATTTGAATCTCCATCTGTAATCTTTTTGTTTTATCTATGGCATGTAGGCATGTGTGTCCGTATTTCGTGTGTTACGAATAACCGTTTACTTTGTATTCTGTGTTTCTTGTGGTACGTCGTTGTTAAATCTTTTAGATTCATTGAGCCTAATGCCGGGATGGCTGGATACGGAGTACTTGATGCTCTCGAAACGCATCCTTCTTAAGGTCCGATCTTTTGTTTATCGATGTTTTTGTATCCTCTAAGCATGCATGATATGGATAGCTGGTATACGGAGTGCCTTGCACTCTCGAAACGTATCTGTATTATGTTTGTAATGTGTAATATTCTGTTAATATTATGTGGAAGTACCAGAGTCAGTTATGAGGATATTCCATATGAAATATGAGTATATTATTTGGATTGAATGTTTGTGTCATGAGAATAGCTGTTTAATGAAAAATATGTCGGGTTTGTCTGCAACTCTGAGATTCCGTTTAATATCTCTATGAGTAAGTTTAATGTATAGTTTTGAATAAAAGTGTTTGTGATATATGTTTTATGATTATGTTTTAGTTTATTAGTTGAGGTATGAAATCAAATATATTTGACTTTTCCTTACTCAAAAAGGAAAAGGAACCTAAAGATGAAGTATATAAAATTTCTCTGGCAATCTCCTTAAATGTGATTGTAAATCACAGTCCATGGACAATGAAGGACTGGAATCATGATATGGTCAATATGTATGCCTGATCAAATTCTTAGACTATTATACGGTGTTACAAGTTGAAACTTGTCAAAAATACTCTCATTGAGGGATTTAGGAGTAAGATTTATTATGCAAGTAAATAAGTGGAGATACGATGACTTAAATTTGGAGGACAAACAACATTAACGGTTTAGACTCGGAATTGGAATCATAGTGGAATCATAATTTTTACTAGTATTGCTAGAATTGAAATTTCGAGGACGAAATTTCTTTAAGGGGGGTAGAGCTGTGACACCCGTTATTCTCCTAACGGGTATTGAGGTAATTAAATTAATTTTTAATGTATAAAAAAAAATTGCTTCATTTAAATTTATTTTATAATATTTATTTTTATCTATTTTTAAGTTTTCTAAAATTCTCCTATATTTATTTAGTATGATTACTAAAAAGCCTTAGAACTTCTAATAAATCTCAAAAATGTCATATTGGCATTATGTGTGTTAAAGTCTTTAGATGAGACATAAGGATATCTTTTCCAACTACTCTTGACCCTCATTTTCTTTATTTCCTCCGTGACATGCTTCAACATGTCTCCTCTATAATTGTTTCCATCACTTCTCTTCAAAGACTTCATCTTTTCTTCCTTTCTCTTCCACGGTTCCCACACTCTTCTTCTCATTTCTTTGCTGAAGCAAAATACTTAGAGAACTTCTTCAAGGCAGCCATAAAAATCAGCCACCATCACCTCCATTTGAGCAAGAATTTCAGTCATACCGAAGTAAAGGAACCTGTTTTGAAGCCATTCAAGCTTCCAACTAACCATAATCCGAGGTTAGAATCTTATGAACAAATTTAGTCTTTCATTTATAAATTTTCTTTTATACTAAAGGATTATTCAAATTTGCGTTCTTAAACCTAAGTATATGTTTGTTGCTATTTTGGAGCATATGTATGAAGTCTAAGTGTATATGCCCTAGATAGAAAATTTATATTGTTAAACTTTGTAATACCTCTATGGGCAGTGGTTATTTCTTGAAATTCTAAGATTAAATTAAAATGAATTTTATGAATTGGTTTGCATATTTGAAAAGTAGCATCCTAGGCTTTCTAACGAGCTATCATAAACCTAAATCGGAGTTGTATTTTATTTTCTAAGAATTATTTAATTTTTGTATTGGAAACTAGTAAATCTGCCAGTTTGTTATGGTATACCAGCTGCTAACCTGAACCAAGAACCCATCTTTGCTCACCACCTAATTCTTTAATGTCTTGCAACCTTTCCAATATTATCCTAAGTGATTGATGAATCTTATTAGGGACTAAAACATATAGATTACTTGTTCACATTTTATATTGTGTTAAGACAAAAATTGTTTACTGTGGTATTCAAAAGAGATTTATATAAAAGCTTTAATGGCATACTAGTAAGATAGGTTTACACATGATTTATTTATGAATGTAGTTGTATGTTGTGCTTTAGTTTTAATTGTCCTTATGCACGCCTTAGGATCAAGGGAGTATGGAGCTAACGTTAATTGATTCCAGGATTAAGAGACTGTTGATAAGCTTGAAAGGTAGGGATTCTATTACTCATCTTTTGTGAGGTTTTTATAGAATTAAAATTGATTGTTTTGCCGCAATATATATATATCTATGTTGAACTGATATTATATGTGTATCACATATGAAACTATGACATGGACTCGTCTTGTATTGTACGGCGAGGAACATAATGAATTGACACATGTTATAAATTGAGAAGCATGGTTAGGAAAATTAACTCTATTAATAATGATTTAATATAGAGAAATTGTGAGACATGAAAAGGGCGACGGTTACGTCCTTGGGCATGAATACCCTAAAAGGTAAAATAGGGGGAAGGCGATGACGCTTCCTTGGGTTGAAAGTCCCAGAACACACTGTACAGGAATCGACTTGGTGAGGACTCGGGGCTTGATGTCCCCTCACCGGAACACCCTTGGAATGTTTATAGGGTGATCAAGTGCGCCCATTTGGGTTTCGATGAGTTGAGTGATACTCAATTTAACATGGATACCTAGGAACAATGATGATTGGTAATATTTGTATAAATGTGTAATTATGACACTTGGTAATGATTAACTACGGTATCCATAAGATGTGATCATAATAAACCTCATAATCTGGAATATGATGTAACCTACTAACCATGCAGATTTTAATGTGGTAATGATAAAAACCTAAAGGTGAGTAATGGCTTTCTCTACTGAGCATAGTGTTGCTCATTCCCTTATGTTTATATCTTTTCAGGACTCACTAAGTGTGAGGTGGCTACGAGAAATATAGTTGAGGAAGTGATGTAACTATATTACATTGGGACTGCTTCAATCGTTGAGAATGTTCTTCATGATAATGTAAGCATCAATTGTTACTTTCTGTGACTGTATTACAATGTGTTGAGGGTTAAAATGATGATGACAACAGTTTATATTATTAAATTTAAGGCGCTACATTAAACTGTGGTTTATTTGTCGTTTATATTTTTATTTTTGAGTTGAGAGTTTTCATTTAAGTCCCGGGCAAATTTTATTTTTAAGGTTTTACTTTTATTATTTATTTTTATTTTATCTCATTAAAAACTGTTAACCCCCACATAGGGGCGTTACACTTAAGGAGTAAAAATGTAATAAGTTTTTGGAGACATTTATATCAATAAAGAATTTATTCATTATTTATGTACCAAATCTTGTCCTCTTTACGTTCATATTTATTGAATGTATGTTAAGCAAACAATAGTCTAAGACTATCGATCTAAACCTTAAGAATTGGGCATGTGATGGACGGATTATATGGAAGACACGATTCTTAAGGTGATGGTCTAAATCATATGATCCGCAATCGAGAGAATAAAGTTGGGCTCTTTATTCATGTAAAGATTATTATGTTGTCTATATTTCTTTTGGGAGATGGTTTGTCTTGACCATCGGAGGTGGACTCTGTGAATAGAAAAATTGACATGTTGTCATAGGTGACGATGTATTGGATCGGGACATAAAGTGAATTGATTTGGATTAATAATTCTATCTTGGCAAATCGATTCACTTTAGACAATCATTTGTATTGTATCTTAATCTTGAAATGAATAGTGGGACTGTTGTCTTGACTTGTGTCTTTTGATGTACCAAAGGGTGACACCCACATCTTAATAGTGGTATGCATGCCGGTACGTTGGAGGCATGACTCTTGATGGCGTAGACTTGTTATTCGTAGATATGGAATCCATAGCTCCTCTTTAGGAGTAATGATATCCTCTTATATGCGTTGTCCTGTAATTAAAAAACTGGAGTGCTCAACTATTTAGATACATAGGGGTAACCGAATGGTATACTATATTTGGATAGTAAGTTTTTAGATTGTGAGATAATGGAACGTAAGATAAAAATAATCAGGAAGGTAAGACAGAACTTGTCCTTAAGCTGATTATGGATTATCATATGGGAATACGATACACTATAATATGTCATGGAGACTTAGCTATACAAGCTTCGTAATTTTACGTAGTTCGAGAGTGCAGCTCCAAGCTTTTAGTGGAGTAGTGTTGGAGTTGATAATTATGAAATGTATATCTGGGATATTGAGTTTCATAATTATCAAGAGCTTGAGCTATATAGGTCCATTTTGGTCCCCTTTGCTAGCTCACAACATCATGTAACGACATGACGTGCTTTTTCAATAATTGGTGACTTATGTCGGATTTATCAGATTGGTTAAAATTTGAAAGAATTAAATAATTCACGTCTGTTTATCGGTTGAATTAATTTTGTCATAAATTAATTTAAGATAAACTTGTTGAATTATTGGGATCAGATAATTTTTGTCTGTTTATCAGTTGATTTAATTTTGGATAAATTAGATCAAGATAAACTTGTAGAATTATTGGGAATTGATTTATTTTCTTAGAGATTATCTAGATAAAGTTGTTTTGATCAGATAACTTCTCTATTGGGTTATTTGAATTAAAACTGAGATTTTATCCTATAGAATCTCAAGTGGAAAATAAAAGATTCGTGGAGATATTTATGCGATAGTTCGGCCTGCCATCTACATGTTTGGCCTGCTGATAGGGCATATTCGGCCTGTCGATCAGCGAAGGATAAGATTACACGTTTCTACATGGATCTTATTAGATATTGATTCGAATTTGATTCTGATCCGAATTTTGAGACCTAATCTAATGAGGACCGACCCTAGGATCAACCTGTATAAATAGGGAGTGATTCTCACTAGTTACTTAGATCAATTGAGAGATTAAGAGTGATACTCAGCTAGTGAGAATCTGAAAATTTCCTGAGAGCTTTTGTTCACATATCACGAACACTTGCTTTGGATTCTCTTAATTGGTTAGAAGGAGAGTCACCGGTGGAAGAGCTGTACGCGTGAGCCCATACTCACTCCGGTTGTGGATAGAGAATAACAAAGAAGACCAGTTGGTTGAGGCTCTTCTAGAACGTTACTTCTCTTCACAGGTTGCAGGAGGTTCTTCGGTACGCAAAGGTTAGTAAGATCTGGTTAATTTATGCATATAGCTTGTCAAACATGTGTTTTAGAAATTACTCTGATATATAAAATTTTTAAAATTCTGCTGCGCATCGTTTTTCCAGTAATTGGTATCAGAGACATGGTTTTTACATAAATTTATGAGTTTGTGATCATGTTATATGCATAAATTTTATGATCTTAATCTCTCATATGCTTGAATTAAATTTTATAAAGAGTTGGCACTCTAGGTTTCTATAAATTATATATGTTGTCATGGATTATGTGGTGAATGTTTATTAATTAATTATGGTTGATTAAATCATTGTTTAATTGTTTATTTATTAATTAATTTATACCGGTTATAGTTCCTTAGAGGTTTGAATGTGTATCTAAGTTTTTCATGTAATAGGTGGCAGACTATCATCTCTGTCTAAGAATTATTATTTATTTTAAATTTGTAAAAATTTTGTAATTAAATAATTATTCAGAGAAGACGGATCTAGAAGAATGATGATGACGCTTCCAAATATTTCCTGAGTCTCTAATTTTATGTATTTGAATTGTTGAAAATAAAATTGATGAATTGCATTAAAATTGTATTTTCTGAAATGAGAGATTTCTACTCGGTCGGCATACCGAACCTCATAGTTCGGCAGGCCGGTGGTTACAGATCGACAGGCCGAACGTGTGGTTCGACAGGCCGTCAGTGGGGCAGAAATCGACTGGCTCTGTCGGCGGGCCGAACTTTCATGGGTCGGCAGGCTGATCTATTTGATCGATAGGCCGATGAAACATGACCGGCAGGCCGATCACCCAGATTGCCCTGCCGACCGAGAGCTAGAAAAGTCTCCAGAAAAGGTGCAATTTTTTCCTGTGTAGTTTTAATTTTATTTTTGGGACGATTTTGAGAAACATTAAGTTTGGATATGACCGAAAATATGAAGTATTTAATTCATATGAGATTGAAGACTTGAAGATGGGTATTGCATGAAGAAGGATACAGCTTGAGGATTCAACGATGAAGAATCAATAAATGTCTCGATTATTCTCTTATAATCTTAGTTTTCTATTCTCTAGGGTGGAACCATAATATTACGGGTATTATTATTATTTTGCTTGTAGCTTTGCTTGTCTACATTATAATATAATTTGCCATATATATTGATAACATGTCATATAGAATAGGGAGTGCCGCTCATATTAAGATTGTTAATGCATATTCTTAAAATAAAACCTTGATTTCAAAAGATTGAGTGGGAGAAGATTTTCGAAGAGAAGACCTAAGGCCTCCATCATTGGTCCATAGGCAGAACATGGTGGTCCCGACCTCTAGGAAGAGATTTTTATCATGTACCAGATTGGATCTCTGAGAGGATAAGGTATTTTAGTATGATTTATGGTTGCACACCCATAGGTGGTGATTATAAATCATGGAATAAAATATTAAAACGATGGTTATACACTCACGTTAATTTTATTATTAACCTCCCCTAAGAGCTCTGTTAATAAAATTAATGGCCTAAAGAAACGATTATTAATATATGTTGGATCATACGGGTCCTGGATGGCATATATTAATCAGGAGGGGATCCGTGTTCCTGATTGAATTTGGCATGACTCCCCTAGGAGCTTGTTGAATTCTGAGTTGGGAATTATCGTTGTAAGGTTGTGATATTTTCAAGGTTTTGACACATAAACACATTTGTATGATTTTTACATGATTGTGTTATCTTACTAAACTATTACTATATGTTTGCTTATGTCTGGTATATGATTCTTTATTGTAGATTAAAGCTGTCTAAAAACACTTTATCATCGATACTTGACAAAAACCTATTAACCGGTGAGAACTATAACGATTGAAAATGGAACTTGGATATCGTCTTGTCCTTTGAGAAACTGAAATATGTACTGACAACCCTTGTCCTCCCAAGCCTACGGGAGACTCAATTAATGAGCAATTCCAAGCGTACGATCGCTGGAAAGATGCTCATGATCAGGCCCGTTGCTATATTATGGCCAGCATGAACAACGTGCTGCAGGCTCAACATCAGGATTATGAGACTGCGAAGCAGATCTTGGATAATCTTGAGGATATGTTCGGAGGAAAAGCCATAACAAAGCGGCAAGGGGCGCTTTGAAAACTCTTAAACTGTAGACAGAGACCGAGGACATCTGTAAAGGAGCACATGATGTTGGTCATAGGTTACCTCGCTGAGGCTCAAACCAATAGAGCCGACATCGATGTTGAAACTCAGATGACTATGGTCTTTGAGACTCTGTCTAAGGAATTTATTCCATTTAGAGCTACTTTTAATTTAAGCAATAGACGGGATATGACCTTAATAGAACTGATGAAACAGTTACATGAGTTTGAACTACTGATCAGGGAGTCTCTTGCTGGTGGTGAGGCCAACATGGCAGCTGCTTCTGATTCCAATCCTAACTCTGGGAATGAAAAGAAGCAACGGGCCAAGAACGGGAAGTCTTTTATTCTTGCTACAACCAAGTGCAAGAAGAAGAAGAAGAACCCAAAGAAGCTTAAGTGCTTCTTCTGTGGAAAGGTCGGGCATATTAAGAAGCATTGCAAGGACTTCCTTTCCAAAGGAGGTAGGTGTGATCTTTTGTATTTGGAAACTTGTTTGGTTGTTGAGGAATCCAGTGACATTTGGGTCATAGATTTCGGTGCAACTAATCATGTTTGTGTTTCTCTGCAGGGGTTCAAAGAAACAAGAAGTCTGCTACATGAGGACTTCACGCTTCGGATGGGCGATGGATCTTTGGTCTTAGTGGAAGCAATGAGAGATGTCCATCTTTACTTTGATAATTATAAAAATTTATTTTTGCAAGATTGTTTTTATGTTCCTAAATTTAAAAGGAATTTAATTTATGTATCTTGTTTATTTAAAGACTCCTACTTGTTTTCTTTTAATGAAAAAGTGGTGATTCGTAAAAACAAATCTTTTATCTGTTCTGGATGGATGCAAAATAATCTATATTTTATCAAACCTAAGCTAGACTTATTGTTTAATGCTGAGATAAATGATAATGACTCTAAAAGACTTAAAAATTCTCACTCTAATAAGACTATCTTTGGCATTTGCGCCTTGGTCATATTAACCTGAATAGGATTCAAAGGTTGGTAAGGGATGGACCTTTAAGTCACTTAAAGGTGGAATCTATACCTTAATGTGAATCTTGTTTGGAGGGTAAAATGACCAAAAGACCATTTGGGTCTAAGGGCAATAGGGCCGAAGGGGTTCTAGAACTTGTGCATAGTGATGTTTGCGGACCGATGAATATCCGGGCACGAGGAGGGTATGAGTACTTTGTCACTTTTATTGACGATTACTCCAGGTATGGGTATGTGTACCTGATGCACCACAAAGGCAAAACTTTTGACAAGTTCAAGGAGTTTCAGGCTGAAGTGGAAAAGCAATTTGGTAGACCTATAAAGGCACTTCGATCAGATCGAGGTGGGGAATACCTTCTGATGAGTTCTTGGAACACTTGTTAGAGAATGGGATTTTATCCCATTTGACTACGCCAGGCACTCCGCAGCAGAATGGCGTAGCAGAGAGAAGGAATAGGACTTTGTTGGACATGATTAGGTCCATGATGAGTTATTCATCATTGCCTTTATCCTTTTGGGGATATAAACTACAAACCGTATGTTATCTTTTGAACAATGTGCCTTCAAAATTGGTCCCTAAAACTCCTCACGAGTTGTGGACTAGTAGGAAGACATCCTTAAATCATATTCGCATATGGGGATGTCCGGCTCATGTCCTGTTTAAGGATCTGAATAAGTTGGAAGCACGTTCAAAAGTTTACGTGTTTGTAGGATATCCAAAAGTGACTAAAGGGGGTTATTTTTATAACCCAAAGGAAAATAAAGTCGTGGTTTCAACTAATGCAACTTTCCTTAAGGAGAGTTACATGGATGACTTTAAACCTCGAAGCAAAGTGGTGCTTGAGGAGTTAAGGAGTGATCTGATCACTCTGGAGGTTCCGAACGAAACCCTTTCGATCGGTGTAGAAAAACCAAACAAACCTGAACAACAACCTCAGGGGTTTCGGTGTAGTGGGAGGATCGGACATCAACCTGAGAGGTATATGTTCAATGGGGAGGTCTTCTTGGCTGAACCGAATGAACATGACAGAGATCCTTATACTTACGCAGAAGCTATGGAGGATATTGATTCAAAACTCTGGACAGATGCCATGAACATTGAGATGAAGTCCTATGGAGACTAATTAGGTTTGGGAGCTTGTGGATCTTCCTGAAGGGGTAAAACCCATAGGGTGTAAGTGGATCTACAAGAAGAAAAGAGGAGTGGATGGAAAGGTTGAAACCTTTAAGGCTAGACTGATAGCTAAGGGCTATACGCAAAAGGAAGGAATCGATTATGAGGAAATCTTTTCGCCTGTAGCCATGCTTAAGTCCATCCAGATTCTCTTGTCCATAGCTGCCACTCTCGACTATGAGATTTGATAGATGGATGTCAAGACGGCTTTTCTGAATGGCTATCTTGATGAGTCCATTTATATGGAACAACCAGACGGGTTCAAGGTCACGGGTCAAGAGGGTAAGGTTTGTAGGCTGCTAAAGTCAATTTATAGACTTAAGCAGGCTTCTCGTTCTTGGAACATAAGATTTGATCAGGTGATCAAGACTTATGGGTTCTGACAAAATATGGATAAACCATGTGTTTACAAACACATTAAGGATGGGAAGGTAGTTTTTCTACTACTCTATGTAGATGACATTCTGCTAATTGGCAATGACGTAGGGGCATTGTTATCAGTCAAATTATGGTTGACCAAGTAGTCTGACATGAAGAACTTGGGTGAGGCTAATTTTGTTCTCGATATCCAGATCTTTCGGGATAGGAAGAACAAAATGATAGCTTTGTCACAGGCTGGCTACATAGATATAATTCTCAGGAGGTTTGCAATGTAGGATTCCAAGAAAGGTGGGCAACCATCTAGGTCTGGAATTACTCTTTCTAAGGAAGACTCTCCAAAGTCTTATGAAGAAAGAGAGTCTTATGAAGAAAGAGAATACATGAAGAAGGTGCCTTATGCTTTGGCAGTGGGTAGTCTCACGTATGTCATGCTTTGCACACGACCTGATATAAGTTATGCGGTCGGGATTGTAAGTCGATTTCAGGTGGATCTAGGACCGAATCATTAGGGTTGCGGTAAAGCATATTTTCAAGTACCTGAGAATGACTCGAGGGTATATGCTTGTGTATTCGGTGAGGACTTGACTTCTCTAGGATACACTGACTCGGATTTTCAATCCTGTCTGGATTTTAGGAAATCGACTTCGGGGTTTATGTTTACTCTGGGCGACGGTGCCTTCAGTTGGAGAAGTGCGAAGCAAGATTGCACTTTGGATTCAACGATGGAGGCCGAGTATGTGGCAGCTAGTGATGCTTTGAAAGAAGCAGTGTGACTCTGCAAGTTCCTTGGGGATCTTGAGGAAGTTCCTAGCATGGATAAGGCGGTATCACTTGTACTGTGATAACAGTGTGGCGGTAGCTAATGCTAAGGAATCAAGATTTCATAAGAAGAGTAAACATATTAATCAGAAGTATCATGTGATAAAGGACTTCGTTGAGGGCGGGCATGTCACGGTGTGTAAGATCGCGTCAGAGGACAATTTAGCTGATCCATTTACGAAGACACTTACTAGGAGAGTCTTCGAGAGGCATGTGGAAGCTATGGGGATGCGAGATTTGTCATATTTACTCACTTAGTGCAAGTGGGAGATTGTTAGACATGTATGCCCTAAGGAGTAAAAATGTAATAAGTTTTTGGAGACATTTTTATCGATAAAGAATTTATTCATTATTTATATACTAAATCTTGTCCTGATACTGTCGATCTAAACCTTAAGAATTGGGCATATGATGGACGGATTATGCAGAAGACACGATTCTTAAGATGATTGTCTAAATCATATGATCCACAATCGAGGGAATAAAGTTGGGCACTTTATTCATGTAAAGATTGTTATGTTGTCTATATTCCTTTTGGGAGATGGTTTGTCTTGACCATCGGAGGTGGACTCCGTGAATAGAAACATTGGCATGTTGTCACATGTGACGATGTGACAACATGATGGACGGATTATGCAGAAGACACGATTCTTAAGATGATTGTCTAAATCATATGATCCACAATCGAGGGAATAAAGTTGGGCACTTTATTCATGTAAAGATTGTTATGTTGTCTATATTCCTTTTGGGAGATGGTTTGTCTTGACCATCGGAGGTGGACTCCGTGAATAGAAACATTGGCATGTTGTCACATGTGACGATGTGTTGGATCGGGACATAAAGTGAATTGATTTGGATTAATAATTCTGTCTTGGCAAATCGATTCACTTTAGACAATCATTTGTATTGTATCTTAATCCTGAAATGAATAGTGGGCCCGTTGTTTTGACTTGTGTCTCTTGATGTACCAAAGGGTGACACCCACATCTTAATAGCGGTATGCATGCCGGTACGTTGGAGGCATGACTCTTGATGGCATAGACTTGTTATTCGTAGATATGAAATCCATAGCTCCTCTTTAGGAGGAGTGATATCCTCTTATATGCGTTGTCTTGTAATTGAAAAACTGGAGCGCTCAACCATTTGGATACATAGGTGTAACCGAATGGTATACTATCTTTGGATAATAAGTTTTCTGATGGTGAGATAATGGAACGTAAGATAAAAATAATCAGGAAGATAAGACAGAACTTGTCCTTAAGCTGATTATGGATTATCATATGGGGATACGATACACTATGATATATCATGGAGACTTAGCTATACGAGCTTCGTAATTCTATATAGTTTGAGAGTGCAGTCTAAGCTTTTAGTGGAGTAGCATTGGAGTTGATAATTATGAAATGTCTATCTGAGATATTGGGTTTCATAATTATTGAGAGCTTGAACTATATAGGTCCATTTTGGTCCCCTTTGCTAGCTCACAACATCCTGTAACGACACGGCGTGCTTTTCCAATAATTGGTGACTTATGTTAGATTTATCAGATTTGTTAAAATTTGGAAGAATTAAATAATTCATGTCTGTTTATCGGTTGAATTACTTTTATAAGAAATTAATTCAAGATAAACTTGTTGAATTATTGGGATCAGATAATTCTTGTCTATTTATTGGTTGATTTAATTTGGATAAATTAGATCAAGATAAACTTGTAGAATTATTGAGAATTGATTTATTTTCTTAGAGATTATCTAGATAAAGTTGTTTTGATCAGATAACTTCTCTATTGGGTTATTTGAATTAAAACTGAGACTTTATCCTATAGAATCTTGGGTGAAAAATAAAAGATTCACAGAGATATTTACGTCGCAGTTCAGCCTGCCAATCTACGTGTTCGGCCTACCGATGGGGCCTGTTCGGGCTACCGATCAGTGAAGGATAAGATCACGCGTTTCTACGCGGATCTTATCAGATATTGATCCGAATTTGATTCTGATCCGAATTTTGAGATCTAATCTAATGAGGACTGACCCTAGGATCAACCTCTATAATAGAGAGTGATTCTCACTAGTTACTTAGATCAATTGAGAGATTAAGAGTGATACTCAGCTAGTGAGAATCTACAAACTCCCTGAGAGCTTTTGTTCAAAAATCACGAACACTTGCTTTGGGTTCTCTCAATTGGTTGGAAGGAGAGTCACCGGTGGAAGAGCTATACGTGTGAGCCCACACTCACTCCGGTTGTGGATAGAGAATAGCAAAGAAGACCAGTTGGTTGAGGCTCTTCTGGAACGTTACTTCTCTTCATAGGTTGCGGAGGTTCTTCGGTACACAAAGGTTAGTAAGATCTGGTTAATTTATGCATATAGCATGTCAAACTTGTGTTTTGAAATTACACTGATATATAAAATTTTTAAAATTTCGCTGCGTACCGTTTTTCCAGCATAAACCTCAACATTCGAAGTAGGTGTAAATTACCAGTTACTGCTCGTTTTTAAATATAAAAATTAGTCATGTTGAGCTTTAAATTCTCACAGTCGTCAGTTTTAGATGAAACAAGTCTGGTATTCACAAGAATTTACTTGTTGGGATAAGTGAGTGACAACTCTTGGTTATTTTTTTAGAAGAAGATTAGTTGCCATTGACAAAAGATGTTGGTGTTTTGTACAGTTTGAAACAACATAATGGTGAACTAAAAGACGGAGCAAAAGCAACTCGCTCTGGAAGGCCATGGATATGTGGGTGTCTGGTTGAAGGTTTCAAAGACCAAAGTGAAGGTAATTGATGTTGATGTAGCCAAGAAAGACTGCTTTATCCTTTAATTTTGGATCTTGGATGATCATAGTAAAACACTAATGTAGACAAATTTTTGAGAGTGAATCAGAGTATACATTTGCTTGTGCACATGTAAATAGAATCATCTTTCATGAAATCATTCTGAGTAAATTAGTAATTTGATTGTTCTGTCCAATATTTCCATCTCCCTGTTGAATTGTTTTTCCTAGGATCCTTGTTCTAGGAGCTAGTAGTCACTGTCGTATGCAATCAATAGTAGTGACAAACCCGCCACTCACAATATATGTTTTGGTTTTCGTATTCATATCATTCTTTCGTTCTTTTTTTCCCTTCTTTACACACTCTTATATATTGCAGCTTCAGAGTTTGAGGCAAAATGGAAAAGCTTTTCTAGAAAGTTACCTCGCAAGAAGAAGAATGAAAGCACGGAAAATCAAGCTAGAGGCTGCTCTATTTTATTGTTACAACACAGACAAACAGCTTTAAAAAGAGTTGAATGTTCATTCGATTGCAGTCACTTAGAAATTGACTGGCATCTCAGTCCTTCCTTATTTGAAGATCCCATGGCGATTGGTATAATCTCATGCTTAATAGCAGATTAGAATTTCCATTGGATCAGAAAGGTCAAATCTTCTAGCACCAACATGACGGTATGTCATCTTAAATTGTTGTATACTCATCTGAAGCATATTGAAAATTGTAATTTATACCATTTTTCGTTTATTATTTAAGGAAAATTGAAATACGGAACATAATCTTTCTACTAAATTATCTGCTTCCCAATAAAATAAGAGACAATTGTTGATATTAGAAGACATATCTGCTATAAAGATTCAATAAAGAAAAGAATGAGTGACATTCTCTATGAAGGCACCTAATGCTGCAAATTCTTCGTGCAATTTAACATCAGCTTGAAACCTAAGGAACTGAGGAATAAACAGCCACAATGAGGTGCTGATCACAAATACAACTGTTAGTGTCCCTGAGACTGGCCTTGGGAGCCTCCACTTCTTCCCAATAGCCTTCTTCAAAACTATCTCAACAGCCAAGCAGAATCCGTGAAGGAGAAAGAACCCTGTGACCTTCCAAGTGGGCCTCAGGCGGCCCAAATGGTAGAACAAGATCTCATGCATGAGAGCAGACACCAGGAAGGTTGCCATCACAGCTGGGACTGGGGCCCATTTGGGACCGATGACATGTTTGGAGAAGTTGAGGGTAGGTTCATATACAGTTGCTCTTAGGATGCTTGATACCGTGAGGTTCCATCTTCTACCCCAGAAGTCTTGCAAAGAAGAGGAGAGATATGGCTCATTGAACTGTGGCTCAAGCTTGAGTCCCAGGACGGCTTTGGCCATGGCTGCCGCAATGGCTAGGGCAAGCTCAAGGGAGATGTATATGTGGATGCAATAAAGACCCAACAAGACTTTTGGATGGATGAACTCTTTATAATTATAGACTTTTAGCAACACTGCCAATAGGAGACCCTTTATTGCATAGATTAGAAGTGATATTTGGCCTTTTTCAGGAGCTTTGGGAGATGGGGTTTCTTTGTTTTGTTCATTTTTATGTGAGATGTTGAGTGGAAGGCAAGTGACGGCCACAAAACGTTTGAGAGAGAAGTTTGAATGGTCAGAAGCCAGAGGGCCTTTGCCAAAAGCAAAAAGTAAGAGCTTGAAGTTGCCAAGCCAACTTATGAAGAAACCGGTCAAGCCTATGAGGTTCAAGGAAGAGAGCTTGAGCGGGAGATAGAGAAAGAGACACACAATTGGGAGTAGAAAAAGAAGCCTTAGCGGACCTTTGGAGATTGCTTTGCCAATCACATAGCAGTATCCTAGAGAGACAAAGACTGTAAGCCATACCTTTGTGAAGTTGCTAATCTCTCCCCCCATTAATCTCTATTTTTTTTTTCCTATTGATTGTTGGATCAAATTTGCTTATGATTTAAGGACTTTGGGAGTTTTGAAGAAGGTTTTTTTTGTGAGGAGAAATCTATGATCTTCTTTTAGCGACCATACATGACCTTTATTATGGGATTCCAAAGAAGTATGTTGAAATATTAATAGAAGAAACTATGCAAATAAATAATACAGTTTTTGCTTCGAAGTACAGCAAAGATGGCAAATGATCTCATAGTACTTTTTCTGTTATTTTCACTTTTTTTTTTATGAGTTTTACAAGAATGGGCTATATACATTGTTAGAAAAACGGTGCGCAACGGAATTTTAAAAAAAAAATTTATATATCAGAGTAATTTTTAAAACACAAGTTTGACATGCTATATGTATAAATTAGATAGATCTTACTAACCTTTGTGTGCCAAAGAACCTGTACAACTTATGAAGGGAAGTAACGTTCCAGAAGAGCCTCAACTAACTGGTCTTCTTTGCTATTCTCTTTCTACAACCGGAGTGAGTGTGGGCTCACACGTACAACTCTTCCACCGATGACTCTCCTTCCAACCAATAGAGAGAACCCAAAGTTAATGTTTGTGATTTGTGAACAAAAGTTCTCAGAGAGTTTTCAGATGCTCACCAGAAGAGTATCTCTCTTAATCTCTCAATTGATCTGAGTAAATCATGAGACTCACTCCCTTTATATAGCTATTGGTCTTGGGGTCAGTCTTTATCAGATTAGGTCTCAAAAACTCGGAACAGAATCAAGTTCATATCAATATCTGACAAGATTTACGTGAAAATGTGTAATCTTATTGCTCGCTGATCGACAGGCCGAGCAGGCCCCATCGGCAGGCCGAACACGTCATTCGGCAAGCCGAGCGCTCAACTTTATTCCCTCGATTATGGATCATATGTTTTAGACCGTCATCTTAAAAATCGTGTCTTTCGTATAATCAGTCCATCATATGCTGAATTCTTGAGGTTTAGACTGACAGTTTCAGACTATTGTTTGCTTAACATACATTCAACAAATATGAACGTAAAGATGACAAGATTTGGTATATATAAATGAATAAATTCTTTATTGATAAAAATGTCTCTAAAAACGTATTACAATTTTACTCCTTAGGGCATACATGTCTAACATACATAACAAAATGCATATCTTGAAGTTGAACTAGAGGCCCTCCAACTTAGGCAATTGTCTAAGGCCCTACTTTTTTAGAAGTCTGTAATAACAATAGCCTAATTTTTAAGGCATTGTAAGATTAAAAATTAAAGAAAAAATGAAGAATCTCTCCGTTTTTCCATAATAACCAAAAAAAAAAAAGGCCTTATTATGTGTTGAAACCTTTTTTTTTTCCTTCTTCTTCTTTTTTTCTCCTTCTTCCCTTTGCCCGTTTGGAATGGCATAATAAAAACTGTTTGACATGTTTGGATTAACTTGAAAACATGATTTTGACTTCTATAAGCGCTTTAAGTAGAAACCAACCGTTTAGTACTTATAAATTTTTTTTATTTATATTTTTTATGTTATATTTAAGAATAATAAATTGAGACTCCTTCTAACTCAAAAGTACAACATAAATTAGCCAACTAAAAGTGCAACATAAATTAGTCAATAAAGGGGGAAAACATGTGGAGCACTCATCAATTTTTTTTTTTGAAAGCTCTTCAAATGTACTTCAATATCAATGCTCTTTTTTTAAAAAAAGAAAATAATGATTAAATAATTTAAATAGCAGTCTTCAAATAGCTCTTTGAGATAAACAAACGACCGTCTTTTTTAATATAAAAAATGACTCTTTTTTTAATTTAACAATTGCGTTTTCTATAAGCAGGAGAAAATTCTGGAAAATATGATTTTATTTTAAACAATAGGGAAATGCCTATATTGTTCACTTATAAACTGATATTTACTTTTACATATTTTACAGTTTGAAAAAAAAAAAGAAAAAAAAAAGCTTTTACCATTATCTCTTTTTTGTTTTGAAAGGGATATTATTATCTCTTTACATTTTTTAATAATATTTAAGTAACAAACTAACAAATTATGAGTATGAACAGATAAATAAAGTGGTAAAAAATTAATAGTCTCGTGAAAAAAAAATTGGGGTAATTTTGAAATACCAAAGATATGTAAAAAGTAGATTTAATCATGTCGAAATTATATGGAGTGTGTAATTTAGAGAGGAGTAGTGTATAGAACCACCTTATCAATCGTTTAAGCCTGAGGAATATTTCAATTTCTTTACGTTGCTCCGGTTATATGGATTAATATCATGCCAAATGCTTACAAAAGATACAAAACGAAATGTTACAAGTGAAGTCCAATTTTGGAGAATAATAAGGTCCTTTTCAGATAGTTTTCTATGTTATCTACTAATTCTAATCTGGAGAATATATGGAGCTAGTATGGGGATTAAATGGACCTTCATAATTGAAGTTTTAATATGTATTTGATAGATTAAACTCTTTTATTTGAGCATTGATCGTTCTTAAATACTATATATTTATGAGAAGTTAATTATCTAAAAATAACTTTGTCCATTAATATAAACAATTGCCATGTAGTATGTGACCCTCTACTCTGAATATCTATAATTAGAGTTAAATAATAGTTACACCAAACTTTTCTAATTACATCTTTATCCATAAACTCTGTTAATTAATACTCTAATGGTTGACCTATTTATGAATAGATAATAAATGATGATTTGGGTAATTAATTTGATATCCAATATCAAATATGTTAGAGCGCTCTTACACCTAAGTTTTTGAATTAACATTGCATGGGTTAACCATTAATCTTCATAATTGAAGTAATGGATTCAGTATCTAAGAAGTAACGTTCCTCACTATACTATCCATAATATGATATCTCTAAAATATATGAGATATTAATTTTCGAATAAATCTCACTCATTGGCAAATCAAAAAATATAATATATGAATGTGAGTGTACCATTCCCTCCAGATTAAGATTCATCCATAAATTGGTCATCTAAAAAAAACAGAATATAAGTTATTTGTGTTTAAACGAATTTAATCAATAAACTAATTCTATTGTGGCCTTGTTTAATATATTCTCAATACATGGGTGTCTCTATACTGTAATCAACATTACAACAATGTAGATAAGATCATTTTTCTAATTAGGTAATAGACAACACCACAACCTTATCAGAGATCAAAGCATTCAACTCCAATTTTTCCAGTTGGTGAACTTTATATTTATACTAAATCATTTGATTATATCTTTTATATATGAACACTTTGTTGGGAAATTTTGGTTTCCATTAGGTTATGGGCAACATATTAATATAACAATTATATTATAGTTATTTAATTATAGTGGGCTAATTTAAGTGGTTTATTTATGAAAAGCCCATAGGCTATTAACCGAGTATGGCTTTAATGAGTGGATGCCTAATACTGACGGAACTAAGTTTTATGGGACCTTAGTGAAAAAGTATATAAAGGCATTATTAGGTTATGGTCTCCAAGACATCAAATCATTCTAAAACTTTCTCCTATAAGAGAAATAACCTATTGAAACGAAGATGATTTGATTGAGGAAAAACAATAACTCGTTCATTCTATTCATATGTTATCGTAGAAATTCCACATAAGAGTTTATAGTTGCTACCATAGATACAAGTATTTATTCTTATTTCAGTTTCTTGATAATCTAGTATGGTATGATCATATGACTGTGATATGATTATTTTAAGGTTCTATAAAATTATGAATATCTAGAATTAAAAATTCTAACACACTTTATATCCATAATCAAATACACTTGGTAGCATTAGATCCTTATGATGTTTAACCCAAAATATGACAGCAGGTAATTTTTTTAACTATAAATAAAATATTCAACTTTATTTAGAATAACATCATATAGTCAAAACAAGAATTTACATACAGGTTGTTTGGCGGTTCCCACCACAAACTCAGTTATGAACATTGTAAAGTTCTTACATGCTACAGTAACAATAAAAAAATTGTTACAGTGAAAAGCTCTCATATATTATAGTAAAAGTGGTTCTAACTAACGGCTTCTACCACTCTTCAAAACACCCTAATAAATGGATTAAAAACACCATATTGATATGGCTCAAGCACAAGTCCCAAGACAGATTTAGCCATGGAGCTACTCAAAGAAGATGCATATTTGGATGCAATGGAGAGCAACAAGACCTCTGGATGGATGAATTCACAATATTCATAGGGCATGTTTGGCAGAGATTTTTAGAAGCTTCCTTTAACTTTTTGATACTAAGAGTTGCTTCTGCAATAAGTTTTTGGATCTTTATCCGTTGTGCATTTACTCTTTAGAACAACTTCTAATCAAAGGTACTAAATATAACTTCTCAAAAAAAAAAAAAACTATTCAAAATAAACCTCAAAACATACACCAAGTTTCAATAAAACATATGAACCTTATTCTAACATTTTTATTACTCATTAGAAAGTTTAAAAACTATTTTCACTTATTTAAACAAAATATAATTTCACTGACTCACTAAAAAATCATAACTTTTAATTTTTTTTATTACATTAGCCAAAAGAGAAATAAAGCGTTCTGCCAAACCGGCCCATGTATCTTTAGCAACACGACAAATAAGGCAAGCTTTATTGTAAATGATACTTTGGTCTTTTTCAGCGATCATGATGGGAAGGCAAGCGATGGCCACAAAACGTTTGAGGGAGATATTTGGAGGGTCAGAAGCCGAGGGACCTTTGCCAAAAGCAAGAAGCAAGAAGCAAGAGCTTTGAGTTGCCAAGCCAGGCTATGAAGAAACCAGTCAAGCCCGAAAGGTGCATGCGGGAGGGTTTGAGAGGAAAGTAGAGAAAGAGACACACAATAGGGAGCAAAAAACAATATTTTCTTTCTCCTACTCGAAGTTGAATAAGCTAATAGATAAAATATTCAAGTACGTGTAGTATTTTTTGCTAGTAAAACATAGTAAAGATTCTTAATATGTTTTGGTTAACAATATCCACATTTTAAGCTCGAGGTATTTCTTAGAGAGTGTTTAAATCAAGTTTAAACATATGCATCGTAAAAATTTTATTTGTCACAATGTAAAGCAAAAATATACTATAATATAAAACTCCTCTAATTTTGAGTTCGTTCGACAACAATGTTAAAACTTAAAAATTATAATATGTCAGAGCTTTATATTGTAGCAAACTTTTAGTTTTTATTATAACACGTAAGAGTTATACAATGTAGCAGTTGAAACTTTTTAATTTCAATATTATTGCCAAACAAACTCTATCAAGTTTTAACTTGATTTTAAAACATTCTCCTAATCTAATGGATATGTTTACATGAAACGATATAATGCTTAGTCTTATGAAAGATGCAAGAAAAAAATATTATAAAAGTGAAGGCTTATTTAGACAAATAATACGTTGCTTTTCTGGTAGTGACATATTGAAAATGAATGTTCTCTACTTCAGCGTATTGGAAATGAGTGATTACAACACAATTGATATGATCTTGTAAATACATAGAGTAATTTTATAGACATCATGTGATGCCCTAATTCTTACCTATAAATTTAGCCAATAATAACACTTTTGTACTGTATTATAATTATTACTGAGGTACTTAATTTTCATTAATTTTATGTTAAGTTAATTAGTGTAATATGAAGGCTCAATTTTCTTATAAAAAAAAGCTTAATATGATAGAAAAAGAGCATGTTATAATTTTATTTAATGAAATTATTTGTTGACTTTGGGCTTAAATTGTTTGGCATTATCTTTTTATTAAATAACTTATAAGTTATTATAGGCTAGTTACTTATGACTTTTATTAAAGTATTTCTTAAAAAATTGACGTGTATCTTATATTCTTTTACACAACAACAACATTTTTTTTTCCTGTTAGTTATATGATGTGTAGATTATATTTTATAAAGAAGAGAACCGACATAATATTCGGTATGGCTCGATTCTTCTTATTGTTTTAAGACTTATCTTTTTGCTTGACTTCGTACTCTCTACCACCTTCATCTCACAACCAAAAAAAAAGGCAGGAGAGATGGATGGAAATGATTACGCTGGAAAACCGTTTGTACTGGACCTGGAGAACTCTGAACTTAGATATATATATATATATATATATATATATATATATAATATTCTGTGGAAGGCAGCTGGGCGTCAGGGTAAAAAAAAAATAGTAGTTAATAGCTATATGCAGTTTAAGATATCCTTGGAGTTACATGTCAGTAGTGCTGTCTTAGACACTGACACATTTTTCGTGACTTTATATATATAGATACTGAAGATTTTTTGTAGGCACACTTTTGTTTAAATTTTATATTTTGATACTTATAATTTTTACAGGATTGTTATAAATATGATTTGGATAGATTTCATTTTAGAACGTAAATTCTTGTAAACATGTATAGCCGGCTTATCTTTTGTGAATATAGACCTATAGATATTTGTAAAATTACAAGATTTTTAAAAAATTCAAGTTTTTCTACTATATTCTTAAATAATTATATTAGTTTGGAAAAAAATATGACGCCGTCTAGATTAATTATACATTAGTAGTGTGATTAAGTTAGGTAGACGTCACACATCAACTCTAATCTCAATTTGTATAACTTTTAATTTGTCATTAATTTATTGATAGATATAATCTATTAATGTGATAATTTTTAAACACCTATCAATAAAAAAATAGCTCATAAGTTATAAACAAATAAAAATTAGAGTTAGTATCTATAGCATTTTTTATTAAAGAAAAATGACATAGGTTTCCACCAAATACCTCTTCATATAGCTAGTGACTTCTACATAATCCTATCAGTTAAAATTCGTTAAAGACAACAGGTCTTACTTTTCTAATGGCTAAGGGCTCGTTTAATACACCGTATTAAAACTTCGTATTGTATTATTTTAAAATAATATGATGTTTGATATTAACAACGTATTGTATAAAATAATACAAGATGTCAATTTAATACAATACATCTTGTATTATATAATACACAAAAATAAGCCCGTATTAGGTTATATTGTATTATTTAGTCAAAACAATTTATTAGGCTGTATTGCATTATTTAGTCAAAACCATGACATAAATTTATTATATTCAAAGTTTAAATACTAATACAATACAATACAATAGTAAGCAAATATTGTATAATGTAATACAACATGTTAATACGGTGCAAAACCAAACAATGTATTGTATAACACTAATACAATACAATACAATACGATGTGCCAAACATACCTTAACATACTTATTACACTGGACCTTTTTCTTTTTTTTTTGTTTTGAATAATAGAGTTTTAACCACAGCAACCAAAATGATTTATGGTAACATAAAACAATCAGCATGTAACAAAAAAGAAGAACTAAATAACTAAGATGCAGAATTCTCGAACTATACTCCCAAATAAATTGCTGTTATCAACCGTCAGATTAGTTGAAAATTTTAAATCTTTTGATGATGAAACTCTTCAAAAATGCACCTAAAGCAGTATACTCTTGAAGCAACCTGGCATCAGCCTCACACCGATGCACCTGAGGGAAGAACAGCCAAGAGCTGGTCAACATCACAAACCCAACAGTCAACGCCCCTGTAACGACCCTTGGTATCCGCCACGTGGTGCCAAACTCCTTCTTCAAAGCAATCTCAACCGTCAAACACAATCCATGAAGGACAAAGAACCACGTGACCTCCCAGGTGGGACGCATGCGGCCCACGTAGTAGTGAATGAGCTCATGAACAAGTCCAGAGACTATAAACGTCACCATGACAGCTGGGATTGGGGCCCACTTGCGACCCACAAGTCCGGCACATAGTAAGAGGGTGGGTTCGTACACGGTAGGGCGTAGAATACGGGTGCCCATGAGATTCCACCTTCTGCCCCAAAAGTCTTGGAGTGAGGTTGAGAGGTACGGCTCGTTGAAATGTGGCTCAAGCTCCAGTCCCAACATGGCTCGAGCCAAGGCTGTCACAATGGCTAAGATGGTCTCGAGCAAAAGATATACAAAAAGGCCATCAAGGACCACCACGACTTTTTGGTGCAAATGGTCCTTGTCTTTCAAGACCCTGACTAAAATCACCAAAAGCAAGGCTTTTATTAAAGATTTCCACTTTTTGTGAGATGGGTTTTGCTTGTTTTGGTGTTTGAGGTGTTTTTGTGGTGGTTTTTGAGGTGAGTTTTGTCGGATGGCAATGGGAAGACAAGAAACGACAATAAAACGGCCAGGGGAGAAGGGAGGATATAGAGGGCCTTTGTCAAAAGCAAAGAGTAAAAGTTTGAAGTTTGCAAGCCATGTGATGAAAAATGCAGTTCCACCGACAAAATTTATGGAGGAAAGTTTGAGAGGAAGAAGTAGAAAAAGGCATATAATTGGGAGAATAAAAAGGAGTCTTTTGAAACCTTTTGGGATTATCTTCCCAATAGCATAGCAATAAGATAGAGATGCGACGATTGAAAGCCATACCTTTATGAATGTGTTCATTTCGCCCTCCATTTTCTTCTTCTGTGGTATATAATTTGCTTGTTGTTGCCCTTAGAATATTGTGAATATAAACCATGAAGATGACCGAGTTAAAAGTAGAAGTGAGATGGACAGGTAGTCAAGTGTAAGCAAGCCAAAGAGAGAAGAGTTATTTTTTTATTAGTATATTATACCAATAATTCTAGGGATCCCCCTTTTATTTTTTATTTTTCTTTTTGAAATGCTTTGATTTTAAGTTTCTAATATTGATTGGTACGAAATGTAAAATCTAATTATTTTATCGATAGTTTCACATCAATTGAAATTTAAAAAAGTTAGCTCGTCCTTTCAAGCAACAGCAACAACACGTTGCAGGTTGATTGGCATAAAAAGTTTAAGATCTTTTGCAGTCGATTCAATCCCACTTTATAATCTATAATTAGTTATGGAATGGAACATGCTATAATATGTATTTTCAAGGTTAAAAAAAATAAGAAAACATGTGCTTTTATTTATTTATTTATTTCTTAGTATCATTCTCATTTGTATTTGTTCGCTTTTTCTTTTTTAATTGCACATTTTTTCCCTTTTTTCTATTATCTTTTTGCGTATTACTTATCCTACTCCGTATTTTAATTATATTGTCGTTCGTATCTGTTCGTTTTGGAAGCATTTTATTCTGTCGCGTTATTCTTTTTTTTTAAAAAAAATTTTTTGTAGTGAGGTTGAGAGGTATGGTTGAGCTCAAGTTCCACCATCACCATGGCTGCGACGACCATGGCTAGGATGGTCTCACTTTTGGGTGCATATATGTTCCGTAATGGCTAAAGGCACAAATTAGGATGGCTAGAGGCCCTAGAACTAAAAGATTTCTAGAAAACTTTGAGGCCATTTTTTGAGTCGTTTTGTTGAGGACGTGTGTGAGATGGGTTACATTTAAGATCAATGGGAAGACAAGAAACGACAACAAAGCGTCCGAACGACATCGATGGGTCTAGAGCTAAAGGGCCTTTCTCAAAAGCAAATAGTAAAAGCTTGAGGTTCGTAAGCCATGTTATGGAAAGGGAAGTGATAACTCCAAGATTTATGGAGGAAAAATTTGAGTGCAAGGATTAGAAAAAATGATACACAATTGGGATCACAAAGATGAGTCTTTTTGTACATCTTTGAGACTATTTTTCGAACAAAATAGCAATAAGATAGAGATGCCAAAACTAAAATCGATTTCTTTTCACCTCCATTTGCAACTGTCATTCGTCGTTTTGGTCAATTATAGTTCGAAATATTTATGTCGTTTCCAAGTTGTTATTTCTTATATATTTCTGTCGTTTGTTTCCCTTTTGTCGTTTATTCCCTTTCATTTTCTGATTTTCTCTCTGCTGCCGTTCCCTTTTTCCGACGGGTTTCCACAACATTTGGCATTTTGTTACTTTTTTTTTCCTCACTAGGGGCTATGGCATGGGAAATAACCTATAAATCTATTTACATAAATTACATTAAAGGGTTAATGTAAAGGGAATAAACGACATTAAAACATCAAATGCATTTGTTGAAGTTGAAATTGTTATTAGATCAAAAACTCAAGCTCGCGGTTTGCTTGTAAAATAAAAATATAGAAAACAGTATTAATATTCTACTGATCAAAGCATTCCAATCTTTATTTTTGGTTTCACAATATCAACTATCGATATTTTAAGCTTGACGTATATATTGTAGTAAACAGTATTTTTACAAAATTGTAAGTATTAGTAGGTTTTGAAAATATTTGTATTAAATAGAAAATTGGAAAGGAAAAGTTACTAAGCAAAAAAAATCTATTTATTACAAGTTAAAAGATTATTTACTGCTATTTCCTATAAATATCTTTAAAGCTTGTTATTTACTTCAATTATTTAGTGCAAAAATGCTGTTTATTCAAATCTCCCATTATTCTATTGACATGGATCTATTTACATGAATTAATATCATGATTAATGCTTATGAAATATAAAAGAAGAAAAGTAACAAGTGAAGGGCCTATTTAGAGAATAACAAGGTGCTTTTCAGATATTTTTGCGTGCTATTCACTTGAACATAGTTTGAACCGAGTGAAAATGAGTGATTACAACACTACTAATATGATATTAAAGAATAATGACTAATGATATACGATTCACATCTTTAGTGACCTTTTTTGAGACAACTCTTTTGAGGCCTTTGCACAATAAAGTGGAAATGCGCCTAACACTATTGACCAATGAAATGATGGTAACATAGAACAATTAGAATATCAGAAATAAATTGCTATAGCATCTCTTTAGTTTGCAGTTTGAAGCATAGTTCAAACCTTTTTTCTTTTGTTATAATGTTATCTAACAAAAGTTTGAATTTATGTTCAACCTTTCTGTTCAAAATCCATAATCTAGACAAGCTGCAAGTCAAATTAGCTGAAAAATGCTAATCTTTAATTGACAACATTCCTCAAGAGGTCTCCTAAAGCAGCAAACTCTTGAAGCATCCTAATATCAGCCTCGTACCGAAGGAACTCAGCTAAGAACAGACAAGATCTGGTCAACAACACAAACCCCTAGATAACGAAGCTGAAACCACCCTCAGCAACCACCACATGGTGGGAAATGCCTTCTTCAAGGCAAGCTCAACCGTCACACCAAATCCATGCAGGACAAAGAACCACGTGACCTCCCACGTGGGACGCACGCGACCCAGGTCGTGACACATGAGCTCATGGGCGAGCCCAGAGACCAAGAATTTTCCCATGAGTGCTTGGATTTGGGCCCACCTCTGGCCCAAAAGTCTAGCCCATAAAATTAGGGTGGGATTGTATACGGTGAGGCGCATGGTAGGGCTAACCATGAGATTCTACCATTTGCCTCAAAAATCTTGAAGTGAGCTTGCCAGATATGGCTCATTGAATTGTGGCTCGAGCTCGAGTCCCAACGTGGCTCGAGCCAAGACAGCGACCGTGGCTAGGGTGGTCTCAAGCAAAAGATACATGAAAATGCAATGAAGGGCCAATACAACTTTTTGGTGAATATGTTCCTTGTAATCAAAGACCCTGACTAAAATGGCCCAAAAGCAAGACTTTTATGAATGAAAGCCACTTTTTGAGAGATGGGTTTAGTTCGTTTGGGTGTTGGGGATGGTTTTTTGGTGGGTTATCTCGGATCTCAATGGAAAGACAAGAAACGACAACAAAACGGCCAAGGGAGATTGAAGGGTGTAGAGGGCCTTTGTGAAAAGCAAAGAGTAAAAGCTTGAAGTTTGCAAGCCACGTGATGAAAAGGGAAACGACACCGATGAGATTTACGGAAGAGAGCTTGAGAGGCAGCAATACAAAGAGGCATACAATTGGGAGAAGAAAGGGGAGTCGTTTGGTGCCTTTTGGGATTATGTTCCCAATAGGATAACAATAAGTTAGAGATACGAAAATTTGAAGCTATACCTTTATGAACGTGTTCATTTCATCATCCCTTTTCTTCTTCTGTGATAATCTAATTTCCTTGTTATTGCTTTTTATGTGTTATGAATCAACAGAAAGATGATCAAGTTAAAAAAATATATAGAAGTGGGATGGATAAAGGTCAAGAGTAAGCCAGCCTTTAAAAGCTAAAGAAAGAGGAGTAATTTTTGTAGGGTATTCTAGATTAATACAATTAACATTTAAATGACCGTTTGATCTATATTAGATTATAGATTATGTTATGTTTGTTTTGACGTGGTTCTGATCAAATTTAACATTTAGAAATATATATTATTATTATCTAAATTTTTTAGTATTAACTAATGTAATATTCGAGTCGTTATTTTTTTTTAGTATAAGTGTCCTGGTTATATGCTTTATTTTTTAATATTAAAATGTTGTTCAGCATGTAAGTACTCCAATTTTTGTCCAATAAAAAATATATTGTGTACTTCTTGCTATCTTTGTCCAATAAAAAACGCTTGTAATTATTTTGTGTACTGCAATTTGATCGGATAATTCCATTATAGGAAACAGTGTAATTTGATCGGATAATTCCATTATAGGAAACAGTAGCAAATAGTTCGTGATCAATAAACAGAGCAACTTCATCAATAAAATAAAGAGAATAACAAAATTGAGCAAAAAAAAAAAAAAAGGTCGGTTGATTACCAAACATTTTAAAAAATTACAATTTTGTTTCTAATTTTTTATTTAACTAGATTTAACATTTTAAAAATGATGCAATTTAATCCTTAATCATTAAGTTTAACGGCTAAAAATTGTTAAATAGTATTTTTAATTAAAATTACTAAATTACCTTATATATAATTGATACATTAAAAAATCAAGAGTAATTCACAGTTATTGATTCAAAAACACAAAATCATAGTTATTGGTTTGATTTTTACCTAAAATAATTCAAAATCAGAAGACAAAAAATAAATAAAAAAAATCAGACAAAAAAAAAAAAAACTCAAAACCCAAACCCAGCAACTCCTCTAATGACCCCTCCTCCGCCCAACACCATCATAGCCAACGCCCGCGCCCTCCCCCCCAAAATCATCCCCACCTTCGTTGCACCCAGCCAGTCACAGACCCTACCTCCAGGCGCCCTGTTGAAACCCACCCCGTCATGACCTATCCCAGTCGCCACATACTCCCTCGTTGCAGCCAACCCCATCACGACCTACCCCCTACAACTCAATCTTCATTGATGGATGTGGGTGCTTGTTGTGCTGCAAGAAAAAGAGAGAGCTGCAAGAAAGAGATAAAGATAGAGCTGCGAAGAATGTAGATTGACAATTGTTAGACATGTATGCTCTAAGGAGTAAAAATGTAATACGTTTTTGGAGACATTTTTTATCAATAAAGAATTTATTCATTTATATATACCAAATATTGTCCTCTTTACGTTCATATTTGTTGAATGTATGATAAGCAAACAGTAGTCTGAGACTATCAGTCTAAACCTTAAGAGTTGGGCATATGATGGGATGATTATGCGGTAGACACGACTCTTAAGGTGATGGTCTAAAATATATGATCCGCAATCGAGGGAATAAAGTTGGGCGCTTTATTCATGTAAAGATTGTTATGTTGTCTATATCCCTTTTGGGAGATGGTTTGTCTTGGCCATCGGAGTTGGACTCCGTGAATAGAAACATTGGCGCATTGTCATAGGTGACGATGTGTTGGATCGGGACATAAAGTGAATTGATTTGGATTAATAATTCTGTCTTGGCAAATCGATTCACTTTAGACAATCATTTGTATTGTATCTTAATCCTGAGATGAATAATGGGCCCGTTGTCTCGACTTGTGTCTTTTGATGTACCAATGGGTGACTCCCACATTTCTATAGTGGCATGCATGCCGGTACGTTGGAGGCATGACTCTTGGTAGCGTAGACTTGTTATTCATAGATATGGAATCCATAGCTCCTCTTTAGGAGTAATGATATCCTCTTATATGCGTTGTCCTGTAATTGAAAAACTGGAGCGCTCAACCATTTGGATACATAGGTGTAACCGAATGGTATACTATCTTTAGATGGTAAGTTTTCTAATGGTGAGACAATGGAACGTAAGATAAAAATAATCGGGAAGGTAAGACAGAACTTGTCCTTAAGCCGATTATGGATGATCATATGGGGATGCGATACACTATGATATGTCATGGAGACTTAGCTACATGAGCTTCGTAATTCTATAAAGTTCGAGAGTGCAGCTCCAAGCTTTTAGTGGAGTAGCGTTGGAGTTGATAATTGTGAAATGTATATCTGGGATATTGGTTTCATAATTATCATGAGCTTGAACTTTATAGGTCCATTTTGGTCCCCTTTGCTAGCTCACAAAATCCTGTAACGACACGGCGTGCTTTTCCAATAATTGGTGACTTATGTCGGATTTATCAGATTGGTTTAAAATTTATAAGAATCAAATAATTCATGTCTGTTTATCGGTTGAATTAATTATGTAAGAAATTAGTTCAAGATGAACTTGTTGAATTATGGCGTTCGGATAATTCTTGTCTGTTTATCGGTTGTTTTAATTTTGGACAATTAGAACAAGATAAACTTGTAGAATTATTGTGAATTGATTTATTTTCTTAGAGATTATCTTGATAAAGTTTGTTTTGATCAGATATCTTTTCTATTGGGCTATTTGAATCAAAACTGAGACTTTATCCTTTAGAATCTCGGGTGGAAAATAAAAGATTCGCGGAGATTTTTTCTCGGCAGTTCTGCATGCCGGATGACGTGTTCGGCCTGCCGAACTGGCTAGTTCGGCCTGCCTATCTCACAGTTCGGCATGCCGACTGCGACAGCTAAGATTACGCGTTTTTCACGCGTATCTTATCAGATATTGATCCGAACTTGATTCTGTTTCGATTTTTTGAGACCTAATCTGATATGGACTGACCCCAAGGACCAATAGGTATAAAAAGGGAGTGAGTCTAATGATTTACTCAGATCAATTTGAGAGATTAAGAGTGATACTACTCTTCTAGTGAGCATCTGAAAACTCCCTGAGAGCTTTTGTTCACAAATCACGAACACTAGCTTTGGGTTCTCTCTATTGGTTGGAAGGAGAGTCACCGGTGGAAGAGCTGTACGTGTGAGCCCACACTCACTCCGGTTGTGGATAGAGAATAGCAAAGAAGACCAGTTGGTTGAGGCTCTTCTGGAACGTTACTTCTCTACACAGGTCGCGGAGGTTCTTCAGCACACTGAGGTTAGTAAGATCTGTTTAATTTATACATATAACATGTCAAACTTGTGTTTTGGAAAATACTCTGATGAAAAATTTTTAAAATTCCGCTGCGCACTTTGTTTCCAACAATTGGTATCAGAGCCGAGGTTTTTACATAAATTTGCAAGTTTGTGATCATGTTATATGCATGAATTTTGTGATCTTAATCTCTCCAATGCTTGAATTAAATTTTATAGAGAGATGGCACTCTAGGTTTCTATATAATATATATGTTGTCATGGATTATATGGTGAATGTTTATTAATTAATTATGGTTGATTAAATTGTTGTTTAATTATTTATTAATTAATTAATACCGGTTATGGTTCCTTAGAGGTTAGAATGTGTATCTAAGTTTTTCATGTAATTAGATGGCGGACTATCATCTCCGTCTAGGAATTATTATTTAATTTGTAAGAATTTTGTAATTAAATAATTATTCGGAGAAGACGGAACGAGAAGTCGGAACTTGAAGATTGATGATGGCGCCTCCAGGTATTTCCTGTGTCTCTAATTTTATGTTTTTGAATTGTTGAAAATAAAATTGATGAATTGCATTAAAATTGTATTTTCTGGATTGAGGGTTTTCTGCTCGGTCGGCATGCCGGACCTCACAGTTCGGCAGGCCGAAGGTCACAGATCAGCAGGCCGGACGTACGGTCCGGCAGGCCGACAGTGGGGCAGAAATTTTGGTGCTCTGCCGGCAGGCCAAACCTTCATGTTCGGCAGGCCGAACCACCATGATCGGCAGACCGATCACCCAGATCGGCCTGCCGACCGAGAGCTGCCAGGTGTCCAGAAAAGGTGCGATTTTTTCAGTGCAGTTTTAATTTTATTTTTGGGACGATTCTGAGAAACATTAAATTTGGATATGACCGGAAATATGAAGTGTTCGATTCATACGGGATTGAGGACTTGAAGATGGATATTACATGAAGAAGGATACAGCTTGAGGATTCAAGGATGAAGAATCGATAAATGTCTCGATTATTCTCTTGTAATCTTATTTTTTCTATTCTCTAGGGTGGAACCATAATATTACGGTTATTATTATTATGCTTGTAGCTTTGCTTGATTGCTTTGCTTGTCTGCATTATAATATGATTTACCATGTATATTGATAACATGTCATATAGAATAGGGAGTGCCGCTCATATTAAAATTGTTCATGCATAATTTTAAAATAAAACCTTGACTTCAAAAGATTGAGTGGGAGAAGGTTTTCGAAGAGAGAACCTAAGGCCTCCATCGTTGGTCCATAGGAAGAACATGATGGTCCCAACCCCTAGGAAGGGATTTCTATCATGTACCAGATTGGATCTCTGAAAGGATAAGGTATTTTAGTATGATTTATGGTTGCACACCCCTAGGTGGTGATTATAAATCATGGATAAAATATTAAAACGGTGGTTATACACTCACGTTAATTTTATTATTAACCTCCCCTAGGAGCTCTGTTAATAAAATTAATGGCCAAAGAAACGATTATTAGTATATGCTGGATCATACGGGTCCTGGATGGCATATATTAATCAGGAGGGGATCCGTGTTCCTGATTGAATTTGGCATGACTCCCCTAGGAGCTTGATAAATTCTGAGTTGGGAATTATCGTTGTAAGGTTGTGATATTTTCAAGGTTTTGACACATAAACACATTTGTATGATTTTACATGATTGTGTTAACTTACTAAATTATTATATATGTTTGCTTATGTTTGGTATATGATTCTTTATTGTAGATTGAAAATGTCTAAAAACGCTTTATCATCGATACTTGACAAAAACCAATTAACCGGTGAGAACTATAATGATTGGAAACGGAACCTGGACATCGTCCTTTCCTTTGAGAAACTGAAATATGTTCTGACAACTCCTTGTCCTCCCGAGCCTACGGGAGACTCAAGTAATGAGCAATTCCAAGCGTACGAACGCTGGAAAGATGCTAATGATCAGGCCCCCTGCTATGTTATGGCTAGCATGAATAACGTGCTGCAGGCTCAACATCAGGATTATGAGACTGCGAAGCAGATCTTGGATAATCTTGAGGACATGTTTGGAGGCCAGGCCATAACAAAGCGGCAAGGGGCGCTTCGGAAACTCTTAAACTGTAGACAGAGACCGGGGACATCTGTAAAGGAGCACATGATGTTGGTCATGGGTTACCTCGCTGAGGCTCAAACCAATGGAGCCGACATCGATGCTGAAACTCAGATGACTATGGTCTTTGAGACTCTGTCTAAGGAATTTATTCCGTTTAGAGCTACTTTTAATCTAAGCAATAGACGGGATATGACCTTGACAGAACTGATGAAACAGTTACAAGAGTTTGAACTGCTGATCAGGGAGTCTCCTGCTGGTGGAGAGGCCAATATGGTAGCTGCTTCTGGTTCCAATCCTAACTCTGGGAATGGAAAGAAGCAACGGGCCAAGAGTGGGAAGTCTTCTATTCCTATTGCTACCAAGAGCAAGAAGAAGAAGAAGAAGAACCCAAAGAAGCTTAAGTGCTTCTTTTGTGGTAAGGTCGGGCATATAAAGAAGCATTGCAAGGACTTCCTTTCCAAGGGAGGTAGGTGTGATCTTCTATATTTAGAAACTTGTTTGGTTGAGGAATCCAGTGACATTTGGGTCATAGATTCTGGTGCAACTAATCATGTTTGTGTTTCTCTGCAGGGATTCAAAGAAACGAGAAGTCTACTTCGTGAAGACTTAACGCTTCGGATGGGCGATGGATCCTTGGTCTCAGCGGAAGCAGTGGGAGATGTCCATCTTTATTTTGATAATTATAGGAGTTTAATTTTGCGAGATTGTTTTTATGTTCCTAAATTTAAAAGGAATTTAATTTCTGTATCTTCTTTATTTAAAGACTCTTACGTGGTATCTTTTAATGAAAAAGTGGTGATTCGTAAAAACAAATCTTTTATCTGTTCTGGATGGATGCAAAATAATCTATATTTTATCAAACCTAAGATGGACCTATTACTTAATGCTGAGATAAATGATAATAACTCAAAAAGACTTAAAACTTCTCACTCTAATAAGACTTATCTTTGGCATTTGCGCCTTGGCCATATTAACCTAAATAGGATTCAAAGGTTGGTAAGGGATGGACCTTTAAGTCACTTAAAGGTGGAATCTATACCTCAATGTGAGTCTTGTTTGGAGGGTAAAATGACCAAAAGACCATACGGGTCTAAGGGCAATAGGGCCGAAGGGGTTCTAGAACTTGTGCATAGTGATGTTTGCGGACCGATGAACATCCGGGCACGAGGAGGGTATGAGTACTTCATTACTTTTATTGACGATTACTCTAGATATGGGTATGTGTACCTAATGCATCACAAAAGCGAAACTTATGATAAATTCAGGGAGTTTCGGGCTGAAGTGGAAAAGCAATTGGGTAGACCCATAAAGGCACTTCGATCAGATCGAGGTGGAGAATACCTTTCTGATGAGTTCTTGGGACACTTGTTAGAGAATGGGATTTTATCCCATTTGACTGCGCCGGGCACTCCGCAGCAGAATGGCGTAGCAGAGAGAAGGAATAGGACTTTGTTGGACATGATTCGGTCCATGATGAGTTATTCATCATTGCCTTTATCCTTTTGGGGATATGCACTACAAACCGCATGTTATCTTTTGAACAATGTGCCTTCAAAATCGGTCCCTAAAACTCCTCACGAGTTGTGGACAAGACGGAAGACATCCTTAAACCATATTCGTATATGGGGATGTCCAGCTCATGTCCTGTTTAAGGATCCGAATAAGTTGGAAGCACGTTCAGAAGTTTGCGTGTTTGTAGGATATCCAAAAGGGACTAAAGGGGGTTATTTTTATAACCCAAAGGAAAATAAAGTCGTGATTTCAACTAATGCAACTTTCCTTGAGGAGAGTTACATGAACGACTTTAAACCTCAAAGCAAAGTGGTGCTTGAGGAGTTGAGGGGTAATCCGTTTACTCCAGAGGTTCCGAACGAAACCATTCCGATCGGTGTAGAAAAACCAAACAAACCTGAACAACAACCTCAGGGGCTTCGGCGTAGTGGGAGGATCGGGCGTCAACCTGAGAGGTATATGTTCAATGGGGAGGTCTTTTTGGCTGAACCGGATGAACATGACAGGGATCCTTATACTTACGCAGAAGCTATGGAGGATGTTGATTCAAGACTCTGGACAGAGGCCATGAACATTGAGATGAAGTCTATGGAGACTAATCGGGTCTGGGAGCTTGTGGATCTTCCCGAAGGGGTAAAACCCATAGGGTGTAAGTGGATCTACAAGAGGAAAAGAGGAGTGGATGGAAAGGTCGAAACCTTTAAGGCTAGACTGGTAGCTAAGGGTTATACGCAAAAGGAAGGAATCGATTATGAGGAAACCTTTTCACCTGTAGCCATGCTTAAGTCCATCCAGATTCTCTTGTCCATAGCTGCCGCTCTCGACTACGAGATTTGGCAGATGGATGTCAAGACGGCTTTTCTGAATGGCTATCTTGATGAGTCCATTTATATGGAACAACCAGACGGGTTCAAGGTCACGGGTCAAGAGGGTAAGGTTTGTAAGTTGCTAAAGTCTATTTATGGACTTAAGCAGGCTTCTCGTTCTTGGAACATAAGATTTGATCAAGTGATCAAGACTTATGGGTTCTCACAAAATGTGGATGAACCATGTGTTTACAAACACATTAAGAATGGGAAGGTGGTTTTTCTACTACTCTATGTAGATGACATTCTGCTAATTGGCAATGACGTTGGGGCGTTGTCATCGGTCAAATTATGGTTGACCAAGCAGTTTGACATGAAGGACTTGGGTGAGGCTAATTTTGTTCTCGGTATCCAGATCTTTCGGGATAGGAAGAACAAAATGATAGCTTTGTCACAGGCCAGCTACGTAGATAAAATTCTCAGGAGGTTTGCAATGCAGGATTCCAAGAAAGGTGGGCAACCATCTAGGTCTGGAATTACTCTTTCTAAGAAAGACTCTCCAAAGTCTAATGAAGAAAGAGAATACATGAAGAAGGTACCTTATGCTTCGGCAGTGGGTAGTCTCATGTATGCCATGCTTTGCACTCGACCGGATATTAGCTATGCGGTCGGGATTGTGAGTCGATTTCAGGCGGATCCAGGACCAAACCATTGGGTTGCGGTAAAGCATATTTTCAAGTACCTGAGAAGGACTCGAGGGTATATGCTTGTGTATTCGGGTGAGGATTTAACTCCTCTAGGATACACTGATTCGGATTTTCAATCCTGCCTGGATTCTAGGAAATCGACTTCAGGGTTTGTGTTTACTCTGGGTGGCGGTGCCATCAGTTGGAGAAGTGCGAAGCAAGATTGCACTTCGGATTCAACGATGGAGGCCGAGTATGTGGCGGCTAGTGATGCTTCGAAAGAAGCAGTGTGGCTCCGCAAGTTCCTTGGGGATCTTAAGGTAGTTCCTGGTATGGATAAAGCGGTATCACTGTACTGTGATAACAGTGCGGCGGTAGCTAATGCTAAGGAACCAAGATTTCACAAGAAGAGTAAGCATATTGATCGAAAGTATCATGTGATAAAGGACTTCGTTGAGAGCGGGCATGTCACGGTGTGCAAGATCGCGTCAGAGGACAATTTAGCTGATCCATTTACGAAGACACTTTCTGGGAGAGTCTTCGAAAGGCATGTGGAAGCTATGGGGATGCGAAATTTGCAGTATTTACTCACTTAGTGCAAGTGGGAGATTGTTAGACATGTATGCTCTAAGGAGTAAAAATGTAATACGTTTTTGGAGACATTTTTTATCAATAAAGAATTTATTCATTTATATATACCAAATATTGTCCTCTTTACGTTCATATTTGTTGAATGTATGATAAGCAAACAGTAGTCTGAGACTATCAGTCTAAACCTTAAGAGTTGGGCATATGATGGGATGATTATGCGGTAGACACGACTCTTAAGGTGATGGTCTAAAATATATGATCCGCAATCGAGGGAATAAAGTTGGGCGCTTTATTCATGTAAAGATTGTTATGTTGTCTATATCCCTTTTGGGAGATGGTTTGTCTTGGCCATTGGAGTTGGACTCCGTGAATAGAAACATTGGCGCATTGTCATAGGTGACGATGTGTTGGATCGGGACATAAAGTGAATTGATTTGGATTAATAATTCTGTCTTGGCAAATCGATTCACTTTAGACAATCATTTGTATTGTATCTTAATCCTGAGATGAATAATGGGCCCGTTGTCTCGACTTGTGTCTTTTGATGTACCAATGGGTGACTCCCACATCTCTATAGTGGCATGCATGCCGGTACGTTGGAGGCATGACTCTTGGTAGCGTAGACTTGTTATTCATAGATATGGAATCCATAGCTCCTCTTTAGGAGTAATGATATCCTCTTATATGCGTTGTCCTGTAATTGGAAAACTGGAGCGCTCAACCATTTGGATACATAGGTGTAACCGAATGGTATACTATCTTTAGATGGTAAGTTTTCTAATGGTGAGACAATGGAACGTAAGATAAAAATAATCGGGAAGGTAAGACAGAACTTGTCCTTAAGCCGATTATGGATGATCATATGGGGATGCGATACACTATGATATGTCATGGAGACTTAGCTACATGAGCTTCGTAATTCTATAAAGTTCGAGAGTGCAGCTCCAAGCTTTTAGTGGAGTAGCGTTGGAGTTGATAATTGTGAAATGTATATCTGGGATATTGGTTTCATAATTATCATGAGCTTGAACTTTATAGGTCCATTTTGGTCCCCTTTGCTAGCTCACAAAATCCTGTAACGACACGGCGTGCTTTTCCAATAATTGGTGACTTATGTCGGATTTATCAGATTGGTTTAAAATTTATAAGAATCAAATAATTCATGTCTGTTTATCGGTTGAATTAATTATGTAAGAAATTAGTTCAAGATGAACTTGTTGAATTATGGCGTTCGGATAATTCTTGTCTGTTTATCGGTTGTTTTAATTTTGGACAATTAGAACAAGATAAACTTGTAGAATTATTGTGAATTGATTTATTTTCTTAGAGATTATCTTGATAAAGTTTGTTTTGATCAGATATCTTTTCTATTGGGCTATTTGAATCAAAACTGAGACTTTATCCTTTAGAATCTCGGGTGGAAAATAAAAGATTCGCGGAGATTTTTTCTCGGCAGTTCTGCATGCCGGATGACGTGTTCGGCCTGCCGAACTGGCCAGTTCGGCCTGCCTATCTCACAGTTCGGCATGCCGACTGCGACAGCTAAGATTACGCGTTTTTCACGCGTATCTTATCAGATATTGATCCGAACTTGATTCTGTTTCGATTTTTTGAGACCTAATCTGATATGGACTGACCCCAAGGACCAATAGGTATAAAAAGGGAGTGAGTCTAATGATTTACTCAGATCAATTTGAGAGATTAAGAGTGATACTACTCTTCTAGTGAGCATCTGAAAACTCCCTGAGAGCTTTTGTTCACAAATCACGAACACTAGCTTTGGGTTCTCTCTATTGGTTGGAAGGAGAGTCACCGGTGGAAGAGCTGTACGTGTGAGCCCACACTCACTCCGGTTGTGGATAGAGAATAGCAAAGAAGACCAGTTGGTTGAGGCTCTTCTGGAACGTTACTTCTCTACACAGGTCGCGGAGGTTCTTCAGCACACTGAGGTTAGTAAGATCTGTTTAATTTATACATATAACATGTCAAACTTGTGTTTTGGAAAATACTCTGATGAAAAATTTTTAAAATTCCGCTGCGTACTTTGTTTCCAACAACAATAGGCAAGGATTTTGTGTGTGTGCGTGTGTGTGTTGTGGGGGGGGGGGGGGGTGTGTGTTGGTGCAAAGATGGAGTGAAGATATATTTTTTTAGTTTAGATCTGATTTCGTTTATAAAAAAAAATCTGATTTTTTTATAAAAAATATGATTTTAATAATATATTTATTGTTTTTAATGTTTTAATTTTAATTTTTTTAAGTGTTTTACTAAAATACCCTCACTAAGTGGTTAAAATATTTTTTAACGATCAAACTTAATGATTTAAAACTAAATTGCACTTTTTTAAAAAGATTAGACTCAGTTAAATTTTTTTTAAAAAAAAGATTGAGGACCAAATTATAACTTTTTAAAAAAGTTGAGGACCAACCGAACTATTTGTCCAAAAAAAAACAACAACGACAAACAAATAAACAAAATACGGTGGTGGGTTGGTGCAAAGATGGAGTGAAGAAATTTTTTTTTAGATTAGATCTGATTTCGTTTATAAAAAAAAAAATCTGATTTTTTTATATTATTGTTTTTATTGTTTTTAATGTTTTAATTTTACTTTTTTTAGTATTTTACTAAAATACCCTCACTAAAGTGGTTAAAATATTTTTTAACGATCAAACTTAATGATTTAAAACTAAATTGTACTTTTTTTAAAAAGTTAGACTCAGTTAAATTTTTTTTTAAAAAAATTGAGGACCAAATTATAACTTTTTAAAAAAGTTGAAGACCAACCGAGCTATTTATTCAAAAAAAACAACGACGACAAACAAATAAACAAAATACGAAATGACTATAGATTAACCCATCATGGTGGAATCAACTAAAGTACAAGGGTACAAAAAGCTTTTGATCAATATTAATGAAATATAAAACAATTAGCATTACAAATAAAAATAAATAAGGCATTTTACTTTTGGTTAAAATCAATTAGTTCTAATCAACAAACAATGTAAAACTCTCAACAGTTACAACAAAAAGAGTTAAAAAAATTACTACAGTATAAAAGTTTCACAAACTATAGTATTTTTAACTAAAATTGGTTCTAATTACACTTTGTAAACACTCGATAAATCAACTTATATCTCAGCCGTCTGATTAGTTGAAAAATAACAATCTTTGACTCACATGCCTCAAAAAACCACCCAAAGCGGCATACTCTTTCATCAACCGAACATCAAAGTTACACCTAATCATTTGTGGAAAAAACAGCCAATAGCCGGTCAACATCACAAACCCAACAGTCAACGCCACCGACACCACCCTCGGCAACCGCCAGGTGTCGGTTGGCAAGGCCTTCTTCAAAGCAATCTCAGCCATCAAACACGTTCCATGGAGGACAAAGAACCACGTGACCTCCCACGTGGGAGGCACACGGGCCACATAGTAGTAAACGAGCTCATGAACAAGGCCTACAACAAGGAAGCTTCCGATGATAGCAGGGATTTGGGCGCATTTAAGGCCCACTTTTGAGGCCCAGAATTTTAGGGTAGGTTCGTATACAGTGGGGCGCATGATTCGGCTGACCGCGAGGTTCCACCTGTTGACCCAAAAGTCTTGGAGTGAGGTTGAGAGGTATGGCTCGTTGAAATGTGGCTCGAGGTCAAGTCCCGTCATGGTTCGAGCCATGGCTGCGACCATGGCTAATATGGTCTCAACCAAGATGTATATGAGAGGCCAACAGAGAACCAATATCACTTTTGGGTGCACTTCCTTATGGTTAAAGACATAAACTAAAATGGCTAGAACCAAAAGTTTTATTGAAAACTTAAGAGGCCATTTTTTGTGTCCTTTTGTTTCAGGACTAGTGTGAGATGGGTTTTTGGAGATATCAATAGGAAGACAAGAAACGACAAGAAAACGCCCGAACGACATAATTGATGGGTCTAGAGCTAAAGGGCCTCTCCCAAAAGCAAAGAGTAGAAGCTTGAAGTTAGCAAGCCATGTTATGAAAAAGGAAGTGGTAACTCCAAGATTTATGGAAGAAAGTTTGAGTGGAAGAATTAGAAAAAGGAACATAATTGGGATCACAAAAATGAGTCTTTTAATACCTTTTGAGACTAGTTTTCCGACGACATAGCAATAAGATAGAGATGCCAAGATTAAAATATATACCTTGATGAAGTTGTTTATTTCACCCTCCATTTTGTTTCCCTCTTACGACATTCTGTTGGCTGTAGTTTGAGACTTTCAGTAATAGGGCCACAAACGGAGAGAAGAAGAACTGCTTATATTGTTGTTTGATCCGAACGTCTTTCTCCGCCAGGATCCCTACCAGTAAAAGCAAGCTATGTTTCTTATCGTCAAATCTAATTAAAGTCACTAAAGTCACTTTAATATATAGATTTGACAGTTAAAAATAAATAATTACTGTAGTTTACTTTTCAGCATCCACCGAAGAAATCTCATTAATCTTATTACATAGTCTCACAGAAAAAAAAAAAAAAAAAGATTTGATTTTTGTAGACAGATCCACAGATACACTTGAAGGAAGAACGCTCATCTATCTAAGTTTTTATCTTTTGATCATAGCCCTACACCTGTTAACTCATACAGCCATAGATTTCAAGTCATCCTGACTAATCTGACAAAAAAATAATAGAATATCGTTGATTCAACAACTAAATAAATAGAATATTATATATTATCCTGAATTGAATACATTAAATACTAGAACAAATTTTTCAGTAGTGGTTGTGTATCATAAAGATATTAATCAGTTGAGTGGAATGGTGACGGCGACTAATCAACTATAAGCATGATACTGTAATGCAGGAGTTGGTAGGAGTGGCCGAGTGGGTGACTCCTTGTCCCCCCTTTGTCGATAAATTGAGGAAAAAAAAAATATAAGAGAAAAGAAAAAGAATAATGAGACAAAATAAAAGGAACAAAAAGGGGAAAGCAAGAGAAAATTAAAAAAAAGAAGGGGTTTTAACGCATAAATAGAGGGAGAACTCGTCACTTTTTTTTTCTCAATCATCTCATTCTCTCATTCTCTGAGTTTTTTCTTCAAAGTTTAATTTTTTTTTGTAAGGTATTTCTCATACTTTTTTAAGAGAAAGGTTTTAATTGTTTTTTACTTGTGATGTAGAGAAAAGATAATTTTTTCATGTTTTAATAATAAGATCGTTCTATACTTATGACGTGGGTAGCTAAATTTAGGTGAATCACATTAAATATATATACCTATTTTATTTTTATTTTATTTGTTTTTGGTCTTTGTTGCCGCAAGAGATAGAACCGAAGAAGAGAAAAAAATAATTATAATAACATTTTGTTTTCCTCAACCTTCAAAGCTTCACAAAAATGGTGAATATCTTTTGAGGATCTTTCCCCGGATATCAACTTATCGTATTTTCTTAGATATATCTTTCGTTTAACTGTTCTCAACTTTCTCTTTATTGTAATTTTCCTCTTTTCTGTCTTCTTTCCGTTTTAGTTTCGTTTTTACTTCTTGTTTTTGTTACATTTCTCGTTTTCGTTTAAAATTTTTTCCTCTAAATTTATTCTCTCTCTCTCTTTTTATAATATATGTTGTGGCATGTGGTTGTTTCCACATCTTGTTATTTTCTCTGCGTTACCGTTTGAAATTCTGCCAGCGTATTTCAAGTCTTATCGTGGAAATTGGACGTTTCAAGTTTTGCTAGCCAATGTCCTTACAAGTTGATATTTATTTTTATATCTAATTGATGTAAGACATGCAACTTTTTTAAGCTTGCTGAGCTTCAATACTACGTCGAAATTCAACTTTTTAAGAATTTGAGTTCTCATATTAAAAGGTTAACGTTTTAAGTATCGTAAGCGAATATCTATAATAATTAGTGTTTATTTTCATACTTAAATAATATAGGAATAGGGTTTATTTTGCATTTTTACAGTTATTATATTAGCCATTTCCGTCATTCTTCCTTATTTGGTTTATTTTTCCGCCTCTTTTTTTTCTATCGTTTCTCTTTTATGTCGTTTTCAATGTTACTTGTCGCTCTTATTCTGTATTGTCGTTTTGCTATTTTCTCTTTTCTCTCGTATCCTTAATTTGACGTCATGGATTTAGTCCTTAAAAAAATAAAAATAAAAATAAATTTTTCATTCTCGTTTTTTGAAGAGTGGCAGTTTTGTTTCATTTTATTTTTTAGTTTAGCAAAAGTTGTCGTTTCTCCATTGTATTGTCGTTTTTGTGAACTATTGTAATTTTTTTGTCCCCCTTCAATTTGTGTGTTTCCACCTTCTGTAACCTTACACTTTAGTTTGAATAACTATTTATTTCCTGAAGTTACAACTTTACGATGTCAGTTGTCATATTGCATAGATGTTATGTCGTTATTGTTTTATATTACGTGAAAGCGTAGTCATAGTTCTTTCAAAGACTATTGTCAAAGCTTTTACAATAATAATAATAATTTTGAGAGGGCAAATAGTTAAAATTAAAAAAAAAAAAAAAAAGACCTCACTTGACCGTTGCACTAGTTAATCATCAAGGTTAATTTTTGAGCGATGCCTCTAAAAAAAGCACCAATTGAAGCATACTCTTGGAGCAACCTCACATCAGCCTTACACCGGAGAACCTGAGGGAACATCATCCTAAAGCAAGTCTCCATCACGAACCCAACTGCCAATAACCCCATCACCGCCCTCGGTAGCCGCCACATCGAGTTGCCCACCGCCTTCTTCACGGCGATCTCCGCTGACAAACACGTGCCGTGGAGGAGGAAGAACCACGTGACCTCCCAAGTGGGCCACACCCGGGCCCAATAATAAAAAATAAGCTCATGCATGAGGCCTGACACCGCGAAAGTACCCATGACTGCTGGAATGGGGGCCCACTTGCGACCCACTAGACCAGCCCAAAAGCGGAGGGTGGGCTCATACACAGTGGGCCGAAGGGCACGGCTCGCCATGAGGTTCCACCTTCGGCCCCAAAAGTCTTGTAGTGAGCTTGAGAGGTATGGCTCATTGAAATGAGGCTCGAGCTCTAGTCCACTAATGGCTCGAGCCGTGGCTGAGGATGTGGTTAGGATGATGTCAAGAACAAGGTAGACGTAGAGACAATAAAGGAACAATTTCACTTTTTGATGCATGTAATCTTCATAGTCAGAGAAGTTAAGTACTAGGACAGACAAAAGCAGGACTTTTATTGTGTAAACTAGAAGCCACTTTTGGGCTGGTCCAGGTGTTCTAGAAAGTGGGTTTTCCTTGTTTGTTGTTTTTTGAGGTGGGTTTTCATTCTTTTTTCCATTGGAATATCGTTTGGGTCTTTGTGTAGGTGTTTTTTGAGGCGGGGTTTTCCGTTTCTCAATAGGGAAACAAGCATGAACAATGAAACGCCAAAGGGAAAAACTTGATGAATTTGAATATTGATCTACTACTAAAGGGCCTTTGCCAAAAGCGAAGAGCAAAAGCTTGAAGTTGGCGAGCCATGAAATGAAGAAACCAGTTATGCCTCCGCAATTTATGGAGGAGAGAGTGAGGGGAAGAGAGAGAAACAGAAACACTATTGGAAGGACGCAAAGAAGTCTCTTTTTGCCTTTTGTGACTATTTTGCCAACTGCATAGCAATAAGAAAGTGATACAAAAATTGCAACGCATACCTTGAAGAAGTTGCTCATTTCATCCTCCATCCTTTTTTTTTTTCTTTTCTTTTCTTGATGATCTCTGTGGGATAGTACTCTTCTAATTAAGTTGTCTAAAGCTTGTTACAAACTCTTGGTTCTTTTTTCCAGACAACTAAGAGGAAGATATATAAAGATTTTGGTCAACTAATGAACAAGTATGCGTACATTTATTGGCAAAGATCAGTTTATATATTTATATATATGCTTGTATATAGTATATTATAAGTACATATATAATTGTGGGAACAGATATATGTAGGTATGAGCTGGAAGACTATGATGATGTGCAAGTTAAAATACAACTTGATAAAATCATGCCAGATTAGAAAGAAATGGATTGAATAATATAGCTGGCAGTCTCATATATGTAGATCCATCTTCAACATGTTTTTCCTTTTTCCTTTTCCTCTAAGAAAAAGAACAAACAAAAATGACGATGACGACTTCGCTGAAACAGTTGGCAAAAAAATTAAGGGGAACAAAACCCACGCACCTTTCTTTTTACACGTTTTCTCCATAATTTTCGGAAAATGTTCAAAAAAAAAATGTGCAAATTACTGCCTAGAAAAGGCACTGCACTTATGGGTGCATAAGGATCTCGCTTATATGTCTTTTTTTTTGGTGTCGCTTATATGTTCTTCAATAACATTTTATCATATTAATTAAAAATATCATGTCAATTAAAATACAACATCTCATCAGCTAAATAATATCACATCAATTAAAATAGTGTTAATTAAAATATTAATACTTAATTAACATCTTTTTCACTTTTTTCTCATCAAATGAAAAATAAATATTTTAAATAATTGACTTAGTTCAAGAAAAAAATAACATTTTGCCTTCAAAAATTTTCTTCGTCACTATTAAAATCTAACTTTTGACATGATTGAAGATCTTGCTCTACAAAATTGTTATTGTCATTCATGATCTTAAAAACGAAAACAAAAACAAAATAAAACAAAAGAAAACAAATTTCATTAACAATAATTACTTAATAAAACAAATATTTCTTTTTTAAACCATATTTCATTATTTGCTTTTCCCTTCACGCTATATAACTATTTTCCCCCCTACAATAACAGTGTTTTAAGTTTGATATTGAATATTATACAATCTTTAGTTTTGGCAAAAAAAATTGCCGTAAACTTTTATTGTTCACTTTCTTGTTACATTTGAACAAAGTGCGATGGGTATCATACCTATTGAGAAACGACAAAGGTAATACAAGCCCAATACAACCACACAACTAAATTTCAACACACACAAAAATTGGTTAGGGAGAGATCATACGTACAATTATATGAATATTGATAAAATACATATATTAGGGATACGATAATGACGGAAAACCCTTATTGAAGTTCTACTTCTATTGCAGGACTTTGACGTGATATTTTAATTGACGTAGTATTTTAAATTATGTGTTATAGTATTTTAATTGATATTATATTTTTAATTGATGTGGCAAGATATTATTGGAGGGACATATAAGGGAACACCAAAGAGAGTACATAAGAGCCGGATCCGGTACTGCATTAGGTTTCAACCTGTACATTTGGGCGTTATAATTAATTACATAATCAAGTAAATTAGGTATTTAGTAAGTCATCTTAGCTTTTAATAGGCTTTTTACGACGGCTAACCATAGTTAAATTAGATTTGTTCTAGCGTTTGTTCATTATAAACTTGAACATTTATTGATTTTATTATTTGCTTATTATCAACTTGAACAGTTATTAACTAAAGTCAACTTTAATGACATAAATTTCTGAATAATTTAATGACATTAATTTCTGAATAATATTTTATAAGCAGTGTCTTGCAAGACATGCATCCAATCAAGTGAGATTTTTTAAATATTTGCTATATCGAGTTTATTGAAAAGGGGAGATCTGAATAAATAATTAAGCAAATTAGAAAATTCCTTTTCTTTGGTGTGTATTTTCTGATCAATGTGCATTTAAATAAATTTTTACTATCCATTTAATTTCCTCAAAAAGCATGAACATGGAATCTTTTTGCTTATGTATGTAATAATTACAAGAAATTTAATCCTGATAAAATTGTTATATATCAACATAATTAATTAGAGCTTTCCATAATTTGAGCTTTAAAGCTCTTTTATTATTTAAGTTCGAGGATTTCTAACACCAATCTTGTCTGTCAGTGGACATATCATTGAAAGAGTGGCAAACTAAATGGTTGTTGACATCTCAATTTCGGTCATTGACATATATATTTTTTTTTAATTTCCCACGTGGGATTTTTTTCTCTTGAAAAGCTCTTCATATGAAAGTTTACAATAAATGCACAAGTGTGTGTATATTTTTATTTTTTGCTGAGGTCATATGTGTGTGTATATATATTATAGATTAAATTCATAAAGAAAAATTTACATCTGGTGTAGAGTGACGCAATAATTCTTTTTAAAATTTGTAATTGATGGGAGAGAAATAATCAAATCATTTAAACACCACTTAAGATTGGACTTGAAAATGCACTCCAAGCTCTACTTATTTGAGCCCTTATTTTCAAGAGTCTGGCCCCTTTCAAATTTGTAAACATGCTCAGTAAACAGATTCAGATACTTCTTCAAGACTCAAACCACATAAACCATGTCTCAAATTCAAGTATGCTCCTTCATCAAATTCTATTTAAACAAAGTAATCATCTACGCCATCTAGTTATAAACTTTACAAATAATGACCTTCTACACTTAAGTACGTATGTAGAATCACATTATTATAGCAACAATAGTGCCTTGTGGCAAAATCTTTGGATGTGGTCCTTATTGCTAATCATTATACGATCAATTTGTGAACAAGAAACGTCACGTGCCAATCCACTTTTTCCTTGTTCTTTTTTTCTACTTGGTTACAACCAATACATTGAGAGTTAGGACAAACCTTTCAAGTGTGGTCAGTTTTGTGCCCACCATGATAGCTTGGGTTTCAATTCATTCATATTATACAAAATAAAATATTTGAGAGGGATTTTCCTTTTCCTAATTTATTCTGTCTCTTTACTTGTTTTTTTCCTTGAAAACTTGACAAGGGAACATAATTCGAATTTGTTGTGTTTTTTTTTTTTTTTTCTTATAGAATTTAAATTTATTATAGTATTTTAGATTCGAACCATTGATTCTAACCTAACCATGTTTTTAAATAAATTGTAAATAATTTATATATATATATATAAGCAAAAAAAAAAAAAAAAAGCATAGCCGGTAGGGCACATAAATCTACGAAGATGGACAGAGATTAATTCTCTTGAAACTGATAGATTAGATATGAACAAATTTTAGTATATTAACCTTAAACTTTAACGACTTGCAATTATTTAGAATTTATAACTTGAGATAGTAAAAGTTCGACTGTGTTATTGTTATTATTTGGATTGATTATTCTTGAACTTTCCATTACTATATGGCTCAAAGACCAAAGCATTGTGATTATGGAATTAATTTATTAGTTAGAAGATATTGATTGCAAGAAAAGAAAAGAGATCCTCCAATATAAATCTAACTATACCAACAGATTTTCTTCATTTTTTAGTTGACTCGACGATTTTTTGTTCATGTATCTGTACTATTTGTTGCCTCCCTAGTGGAAGATATGATTAAATCCAGAAAATAATTTTGTTTTTCTTCAAAAAATTGCATCATTGATCCTTTTTATTTCTGTGTCTTCACTTTTACTATTCCTGCTTTTCCTTTTATTTGTCTAATTTATGTCCGTCAATAAAGACAAATAAAGGATTTCACTACTAGGAATACTGCATAATAACTGCAAAGACCCTACATTTATACAAATATTCTGAAATATATGTTCCAGTCATTCTGTCATATTTCAGTGTTATTTATCCCTGTGTCACTATTGAAAACTATAACGTTATATGGTAGAAAAAAAAAAGTTATAAAGGAAAAAAAAAAAGGTTAAGGAGATAAAATACATAGAAGGGATTGCATCAGAAAGGTTTTTTTTTTTTTTGGGAGAAAAAAAATATTTTTGCTTAATGAAGATCTGTCTATTTATCTATTTGTCCTCTTTTCGAAAGCAAAATATATATTATTGATTAATTAGTGAAAGAGTCTTCTCATAAAAAGAAATAATAAAATAGTCATTCATCAATTAATCACTATGGTTTATAGTCTCTCATTTATATTTTTCTATGCTTATTTTTATGTTTTTGGATGTAGAAGCTGAAGCATGTCAAGAAATCTAACCTACATAATAATGATTTAAAAAATATAAACAGCAATACTAATATTTGTACAATTTATCTGATACATAAAATAAATTTCTTTTCATTTTTTTATTTTAAAATGCTCGGGTATATGAAATCAAGGACAAGGATAAAACTCTAACAGAAAAAAAAAAAAAAAAAAAAAAAAAAAGGACCAAAGATACATTTCTTATCTTATATTTTTTAGGGTAAATTTTCTCATCGTTTCCTTATTACCACAGAGAGGGTGAAAAGCAGAAACTGACAGAGACAGAGCTAGTATACAATTTTGCATGCAAAAACGTGTAGAGTAAATTCAATAAATATCTGGCATTTTCTTTTTTTTAATAGACAAAAAAAGAGTAAAAATGCCAGGTATTTATTGAACTCTAGTATTTCTTCTGCTGGAATGGTGTTAAAAAAAAAAAAAAAAAACTCTGGTATACACACATACATATATATATATATATATTTTTTGCTCAAGGGAAAAAAAAAATCCTCTACTGTATATAATTACCAAATATATTATGTTTACTCGGAAAAAATGCGAACGTGTAATGTACCTCCCATTGGGATTCCAAGTTGGTGGGCCCCCTTCCAAAGACACAACAACACAAGCCAACAATCTCTCTCTTTCTCTCTCCTGTTTTCTCTCTCTGTCCAAGTTCTAACTTTCCAACACATAGACAATTGCCAATTGGATTTTTCTCAATCCCAACAAACACATCTTTGCTAGTAGTCTAGTCCACCACCTCCTCTCTCCTCTCTCCTCTCTCCTCTCTCTCCTCTCCTCTTCCTCTTCTACCCTTCCTCTTCCTCTTCTAAGAACACAACAGCAACGACAACAACAGCAGCAGCAGCAACAAAACAACATCAAAAACATGTTTCTTTGATTCCATTTCCATCCAAAAAAATCAAAACTTTCTTCTTCTTCTTAGAAGCTAAAAATTCAACCCCAAAAAGGAAAAACAAAAAAAAGTCAAGATCTTGATCATGAAATACCTCTCTTGCAAAGCTGAATCTTCAATTGCCACCGCCAATTCTCACAATCCCTCTTCTTCTTCAACAAACGCCATTAAAATCCAACATTTTGATTACAGTGACCTCGAAGCCGCCACCAATGGCTTCTCCAACCAGAAGCTTCTCGGCAAAGGCAGCCACGGCGCCGTCTACAAGGCCGTCCTCGGCGGCCGCCAATTCGCCGTCAAACGCCCCAGCAACTCCCGGGCCCACTACCCTCAAATCGCCGCCAACGAGGTCGACAACGAGATCGAGATTTTGTCGAAAATCCAAAGCCCGGGGCTTGTCAATTTGGTAGGTTTTACGAACGAATCTACTGATAGTAATAGTAATAGGCTTTTGGTTGTTGAGTTCATGAGTAATGGCACTCTTTATGATGTTCTCCACACTAGCCCTAGAATCCCAAATTGGGGTCGGAGAATTCGGTTGGCTTTGCAGACCGCTAAGGCAATTGACACTTTACACTCACAAAACCCACCTGTAATTCATAGAGATATTAAGTCTGCTAATGTGTTAATTGACCGTAGTTTCAATGCCCGGTTGGGCGATTTTGGGCTTGCTTTGCGTTGCCATGTCGATGATTATCGGCTTAGGTCAACACCCCCGGCTGGGACTATGGGGTACTTGGACCCTTGTTATGTGACCCCGGATAACTTGAGTACTAAGCTTGATGTTTTTAGTTTTGGGATTTTGTTGTTGGAGATTATAAGTGGGAGGAAAGCCATTGATGTCGGGCATTCCCCACCTTCCATTGTGGATTGGGCAATCCCGTTGATTAAGGGAGGGAAGTTGGTATTGGTTTATGACCCGCGGATTGCCCCGCCTAAGGACCCTGTTGTTAGGAAGCAATTGGCTGTAATTGCGGCCAAGTGTGTGAGGTCTTGTAGGGAGAGGAGGCCCGCGATGAAAGATGTCGTCGTTTGGCTTACGGGGTTGAGCAAGTTAGTGCCTTTGCATTCGTGGAATGGATTTAACAATCCGTGTATGATGGTGGAGAATGTGGGGCGCCCGGTTGAAGTGGCCAAGGGTAATAATAATGTGCATTTGAATTGGCTGGTGGGAGGTGAAGAAGGGAATTTGGATGCTGTGGATGCCAAGTATGCGAGGCAAGTCATGAGCGGTTCGCGGAGGGTTTACTCTGATTTGGGGTTCAGTAGCAACTTGATGGAGCTTATGGCCGGTACAGATGAGGAGTCTGAGTTCAGGGGAGAGGGTTGTGGGGTTGTGCCCAAATCGAAATCCAGGAATTTGATTTCCAGTCTAAAATTTGGTAGTGAGAGATTTGGCCTGAGAGGGAAAAATCAAGCCCAAATCTGCAGTGACAAAAGGAACATCTTTCACTTAAGGCAAAACCATTCGGTTGGGGGATCTTCAGAAATATGTGCCAGAAGCGATGATATAATTCCGCGTACAAGTTTTCACTCTCATGGAGCCGCTGATTTGTAGTTTTCGGCACAAATTTCATTGAACAGATTGAGAGACTGAGCATAGCTTGAATTGTAAGCCTCGCTTGCTTGCAAATTCTACATTGATGTATATTTGTTTGTAGCTCATTGTTTGTGGTTTGATTAATTAACTGAACATGGAGTTAATCTTTTCTGTGTTCATGTGATTGTTAATGTGTTGTTGTTTTCACATATTTGAAGTTGCAAGGGCACATTGGTGATATGTTCCCATCATAGGCTTGTGGTCCCTGTCCCGTTTCTTGTCTCCCTTTTTTTTTTTTTTAACAATGATGTATCACATTGTTCATTTTTACATTAAAAAATTATCAAGTGCAAAGAAATCTCATGTTCTGTCCTTTGAATTTCGGCTTTTCCCTCTTGAAACAGTCTAATACTATTCCTTTTTTTTATTGTTATTATTTTCTTATTATTTCTTGCTACCTTATAGAATAGGTAATGTAGACTATAAGCAATATATGACGAGAAAATTGTTAGTCTGTACTCTATAATGTTGAGATTCTATCATCTTCACGATTAGTCAAATCAAAGTTTAGCTTTTTGAAATTAGAGTGAAGATAGATAGATTTAGGACAAGAATTCATAATGTACTACTTGGAAGAGATGATGTTATATGTTCTTTAAATGATGTCCAAAAGTATGTCCCACGAGGCTAAAACAACATATCCCCCTTTGAGAATTTACCCGGATTCAATTCTACAGATATGGACAAAATATGGGAAACTATCTCAAAAGTTTCTACCAAAATTTTGATTTGCTCGAATTTGAAAACCGAGCACACACTATAATGAGTAAAGAAGCTTCCCTACATTATGTTTTTAGTTCCAAGTTTGTCATTGAAACAAACCCTTTTTTCGACTTGTGTCAAACGTAAAAACAGAAATAACAGTTCTTTTTTTTAGTAAAAAAAAATTCACCTTGTTAAAGTAAAAAAATAAATTGGTGTTTGTACAAAGCTGTACACTTTTGCCAAACACTCTAGTTGCATCATTTTTTTGTGCTACTTCTGACTGTTACTAATTAGGGTACTTTCTTCTACTTGTGTACCAAAAATCATTTTTTTTCTACGGATCTTACGTTTGATAAACCAGATTCCTATCAGGATGCTACTTGTTTCAATATATACTAAAGAAATCTCCTACAAATTAATCTCAAGTTGGGCTAGCTATGTGGAAGCTGGGTAATCAAGGTGATGATGGTTGTCAAAACTATATTTCACTCACGTAAACATAGCTTACTCTTTGTTGAAATGGAATCAATAATACTAATAGGGTGTTTAGTAGGGTGGTTAGAACTATTTTTACTGTAGCATGTGAGAGCTTTATACTGTTTATAATAGAGAAAATGGTTCAGACTGTGGTCTGAATCGACTCGCCAAACACTCAATAAATATGAATTTAATGTGAAACGATAGGAATTCCTCTCCAAGAAATTCGAGCAAAGTACTTCTGCTGGGCGTTTTTTTTTTCACTAAAGAATTGGACTTTTGAAGTGGAAATTAGATTATAGACAGAACATCTTCACACGTTTTGTGGGAAGGACATTGTATTGCTCAAGAAAACGAGTGCACAGAAACCGACTTAACTTTATTCAATTAGAGTCACTGAAGCAGCCAAATATTCTCTCTTTCTAACTAGGACAAGATTTTTGTTTCTTTGCTTTTATTATTATTCTTTTTGGCATTGAAGAAAACAGTCTGGTATTAGTACACAAGACAATTTGAACTGAAAAAAACCCATCGAGGCCACTTAGGAGTTGGGTGCCAAATACGGGCTTGGAACTCAAAAAACGAGAAAGAAAGAAGACGTTGTCGTTTAGCGATTGACGGTAAGCAAGAAGATGTATATTAGAAAACAGTTAGCAATGTTAATACTTTACAGCTCACTTGTGTTCCTACTACAGTATGCATGTGATTCTCATTTTCAAATTCTGATATATATATATATATGTGTGTGTGTGTGTGTCTATATATAAATGGAAGATTTTCGTATATATTTGTAATGTAATAGAGGTACATTTTATAGACAAAATACTCTTAAAGTCACCCTTAATAATTAGGGTGTTTGATATCGTGGTTAGAACTATAAATGTTTTAGAACGTGAGAGTTTTATATGATAACAATTTTTTTATTTTTTCTTAATATGTAAAAGTTTTATGTTGTATTTTGTATTTTTTTTTTTTTTTTTTGAGATTCTTTTTTGGGACCCGCTGTTTATTGTGTTTCTTGATAGAGGAAGTGTTATCATGGGAAGGGAAGTTTGCTTTTTGAAAAGAAGGGGTGCCATCTTGCGAAAGGATATACTTGGACCAAAGATAAAGCAAAGGTCAAAGGCCTTCTTGTTTTCTCAAGAAATGAAAATCATTTCTATTTTCTTGTCTGCCCCCTGTAAAATTTCTGCTTTTCCTTGTTCAATGGGCCAATCCTATTTAGACTTTTATGTTTACAAATTACAAGTCCAAAATTACCATTTTTCAAGTATGGCAAATAAGTCGCAAAAGGCGGCAAACTCACCTGTCATGCAACAATTTAGTAAAATTTGCGACAATTTTACTTGTTTCAGAAGTCAAAGAGTAACAGTTGTAAATGGAAATACTTTTCAATGTGGTTTATAATTTTTTTTTAAGAGGAATTTTCTAAACATGTCCTAAGAAGTCCCTTTAGTGGAGAAAATATTTTACTTGACAAATCAATTATGAGGTCGTTCTTACACAAGTAAAATCAAAATTACAACTGAAAAAAAAAACAAAACCAAAAACAAATTTCTAGAAAATTTTCAGAAAAAATTTATTGTGTTGGAACTTATTGAACTTTTGGTGAGCTCATTTGTTTTTCATCATTAGATCCAAATCTAATAGACAAAAAAAAAAGGTCTTATTGATAAGAGATTTTAGTGAGTCTTGTTGTTAAATCGTAACTATTTCACATTTTTATACACTGTATAATATAATGAAATTGCAAGTAATTATTAAAAAACATGGAATCATACCATTATGTCGTTAATTCCTGACTTAAATAAGAAATCTTGATCATTTCAAGACCTTCATGCAAGTGTCCAATGTAGACATCACAAAATTGCATTGGTAGTAATGAAATTTAACACTAATATTTTAAAATTAACAATATTAGATGGTGGTTACCATAATGATTATCGTATTTTTTATTATAACGATATATTAAATTTCACTATTCTCAAAACCTTTAAAAATTTTGCTACATTTGAACTTCACTATTAAGATTCTGTTATACGTCTAAACGATCCAAGAAAATGCCCTCAAATAAAAAATAAAAATAAAAAAAAATCCAAGAGAGAAATGGACAGGGTTTAAGGGAATCTCCCTAGAAGACTAACCTGTAAGGCAATGTAGCATTGCAAACAGTGACAATAATAATAATTAGAATGAAAGAATATAGAAAGTGAAATCATTCTTAAACAAAATTGAAGTCATGTTATTAAAACTTCTAGTATTCATATAAATAAATAATAATAAAAAAAAGCACAATGATCCTACAATCTAATAACCAAGAAAATGTCAAAAGTAGCAGCTCAGTGAACATTACACGAACTGCAAAAGCAAAATTAAAACTTTAAAATTAAAAAAAAAATGGAAGCCATTTATCAATAGTACAAATATAAAATGGGAACAGTAAAAAGTCTATACTACTGCTCTCACTAACTGCTCTTTAAGCTCACCGCTCTCCCTCAAGGTAAGTGTTAACTGAAAACCAAATAAAAACACGAGGGAGAGCAGGAAAAGGAACCAAAATCCTGAAGATCAAATCTGGAGATGCCATCTTTTGTGTACAAAGAAGTAAATATGTTGATCACACAGTTCCCAAACCAAAACAGGATTTTCTTCCTTCTTAACTTAATCTCATATTTTGCCTTGTCTTGATCATGCGCTTTAGAGTAGCTAACCAGAAGTTGCACTCATCCCAGTCACTAGTTGTAAGAAGTACCTGATTAATACAAAAAAAAAAAAATCAATTAAAAAAAAGCCCATCTTAACCCATAGCTGCAGTTTGCTTGCAAAAATTAAAATTCGAAAGTTCAAGCACTGTACCTGGATTTGCAGGGCAGTACTAAAATCACCATTGTCCAGAGCCTGGCAGAGCTGAACAAGCTTATCAGCAGCATTTTTAGATATGTCCCCAGTGTTCAGTTTGGCAAACAATGCACCTATCTTCCTCGAATTGTCTTCAATCTCACGCCTCTTGCCTGGATTTGCTCGCGAACCTCCCAATGCTTCCGATGTCTCGTTGAAAAGTCTTGTCAAGGTTGCGATGACAAGCTTTTGGTGGGCTATATAAAATTATGGGTAAAGTTACATTAAAACTGACAGAAATATCAACATGAACCGCTCCCCAAAGACGTATATTTTAAAAAACATACCAGGCACATTCGAAGTATCAGCCGTCTGGACGGTAGGTGGCGGAGCCGAAGCTGTCACAACAGGCTGTGCAGGTGCTGCATGACTAGGACTGGGTGGTTGTGTCGAACCAGGTCCCTGAACAACTCCTGGATTAACAACTGGAGTGAATTCTCTTGGTGCAGCATAGGGAGGTACATTAAATGGCACATTATGCCCAAGAGCGGGTGTTGGTTGTGATGGAAGAGGAACAGATGGCACAGGCTGATAGGTAGTGTTGGCTGCTCCCTGAAACACAAAAAGTAGATGCCAAGTGTCATAACAGAATCTTTTGGCAAAGTATAATTACAATGAAGGATAGCTTACATACCGGATACAGCTGAGAAGCCAAAGTAGATGATGGTTGCTGATACATATCGACATTTTTCAGCATAGGAGGAGTTGAAGGAACAAAGGTCCTCACAACAGGTTGAGAGGGGACAGGAGGTACAGAAAAGTTATCCTAAAATCCAAAGCAAAATAAGCAGTCGTCTTATACAGATCCTAACACAAATTAGTTACAATCAAAGACAAGTGACTACGTGATAAGAAATTAGGCAAAGACTGAAAACGTTTACATAACTAGCACTTTAAAACAGAGATCTAATGCATATATGCTAGTAAATCTTCCTTGTAGTTGCATAACGTTGACGAAAGGAAGGAAACATATATCAATAGAAACCAAGATATTGTGTCCACAAGTATAATGGGATATGGCAAATTCTAAAGTGCAAAATATAAAAACATGTTGATATGTTTAAGTAGCCCCAAGTAAAATCTAAACGGGCAAAAAGTTAAGATGAAAGATCCATGTAAACCCTTTACAAAAATAAACAATTACAAAAAAATACCTTAGGAATCTGAGGTGTCGGGTGTGATGGACCAAACATATGAGGTGGCTGAGGTGCAGGCTGCAAGGCAGGAGGCACAAATCCTCCATCATACGGTGAAATAGCAGGTTGTCCATTGTTTGCACCATAGGGATTGAGAGGAACAAGCTGAAATGATGATGGCATCATTTCCCAAAAAGGTCAATTGCTAATTGCAGAGAAGATTTGCATAACAAGGCAACGGAGTATATTAAAAAAATACCTGGTACTGTGGTGGGACCTCAAAATTACGGTGACCGCCACCATATGCGGGTCCACTTGGTGGAGTGGGCTCAACAACTTTCTCTGAGTCGATCAGAGAATAAATGAGCAAGTACCCCATAACAGATTTCAGCACCTCATATATAAATATTAAAATTTAAAATCACTACGAGCTAGTTATTTCCAATTCTATTTATCTCATGGATCAACGAAGTCATTCCTAACAATGCTTAATGATCATAGAATGGATAAAACAGGAATTACAAATTTTTCTGAAAAACTTGAGGCAAACATTGCACAAAAGAGAGGAAAAGCTTGCAATCCAATGATTGAGTGAAAGGAGTCAAGTAAAACTGCAAAAGCCATTGCGAATAATTAATGCATTATAGCAATAATACAAGTATAAAGCCAATAGTACATACCAGCCTCTTGACAAAGCGCAATACGATCTCTCAAGATCTGAAGTTCCGGTGTCACTTCATCAGAACCAAAAAGTCTAAGATATTCCATCGCTGTGTTTAAAAGCCCTTGACTTGCTAAAATTTCAGCATACTTCTCAACAAGTTTGCACAAAGATGCACTAAATTGCTTTTGCCCTGATGCCAAGGCAAGGACAATAGTCTTCTCCATTAAGTCCTGAATATGTACATAAATATCAGTCAACTGTTCAACCATGAAGAAATATGTTCAAGTGCACCATTGAAGTAACAAACTTACCTGAAGACGGTCAACATAGGATTTACCCTCATGCTCGGTTGTCAACTTCCTTGACCATATGTCAACAGTTTTGTCAATATTTCCCGCACATATATAACAAATGGTTGCTTCCAGGGTATAACCAGCAGCAATGAGTTTGGAAGCTAGTGCGTCACAGAGCAAAGTCCATTGCTCTCTTGATGCAAACTGTTCATTCATGATCAAAAGAATTAAGGGAACCAATTAGTAAATGACCAACTCTGCACAAGTATATATCTCATCGTAATCAATGTAATCCAATATTAGGAAAAGATAAGCTAAGTTCATCCCATCAAGTGTCAGTGTGAAAGTCTTGGCCACCATACTGGACCCAAAACCAGACAAAGGGAGTCCATTCATCCTTTGAATTAGCATGGCTGTTGGGCGATTATCCATGTAAAAGTGAAATAGTCTTAAAGTCAATATTACCAGAACAAAGTTCAAAAAAAGGGCAGAAAAACAACACGTTTCTAACTGACAAAGATTGGGATGTCACTGAACTTCAATTTAACCTTAGAAGTTGAGAAACTTACACTACAGAGAAGAGCGAGAGTTTCTTTCCAGAATTTGAGGGGTCTAGTGTTTACAAGACTCAAGAGATCATTGTTCACCATTGCAGAAACAACCTGAAAGTTGAAATAGTTCAGATGATGGTGGGAAAAGAACACAGTACAAGAATGTTCAAAAAGAAGAACATCAATAGACAAAATATCAGGCCTTCATAAAAAAATAATCAGCACAATAGGAGCTTCACTGTTTTTGAGAACATAAGATGTAAATGCCATCTACCTTTAGGTAGGATGAACGACTCATCTTAAGGTATTGATCTCGTGTGCTCTCCCACAAGGAATCACCACCAGCATGTGCTATGACTAAAGCATCAGCCATTTTATTCGCCGATATGCACTTTGCAACGGCTCCCTTATAGTCTCCAACAACTAAAGCATGTTGGACAGATTCATCAAATGAGGGATCAACACTCTCCCCTAGTCCATCTGACTCTTGTTGCACTTGATCTGTACTAGGAACAGTATCACCAACGTTGAACTTATCACCAGAGGTTGACAGTGGTGTATCAGCTTTAGGGCTAGGAAGATTGTTGAAGAAATCTTCTCCATTGTCAGAAGGGAAAATGGTTGCTTCCTTATGTTCCCCAAATCCAACTTTATCCGCTGTAGAATCCTCAAGTCCAAGAGCATTTACTTCTTTAGATAGATCATCTTGAACATCATTTTTTTCTACCTCAGGTAGGCTGAAGCCAAGGTGAGTTAGGAGCTTCGTCCTTGCACTTCCATCATCTTCAAACATAACTTTTAACAAGCCCCATGTTTCGCAGTCATCCTCAGATCTGATCAAAAAAACAATTAACACTCGGTTGAAGTCATAACAAAGAGAACTAGTACATCAAGAATGAGCAATTAAGATAATTTGAGTGTTTGATGTCATACTCAGATTCTTGCGATTTCTTATCACATAGCATTCTCAATAAGGACCTTTCTCCATTTTGTACTGCAGCTTCAAATTCAGATGAACGAGTCACCAAACTCTGTTCAGTGACCAAATTGTGTACCAAAACCTGGATAGATCGGAGACAGTTAACGACAAAGTCTATGTAATAGCAGCTGGCATGTATTAAACAAGTTATGTATACCTCTGAACCAGATGAAACACCTCCACTAGATGATTTAGGGTGAAATGACACAAGCTTGCCCCCAAAGCCAAAGGATACACCAACTGGGCGCTTATACCATTTTGGAGCTCTCAAATATGCTGCATAGAGAAGGTAATCATAAATGTACTGCGACATGACATCATTTAACAATACAAGCAATAATGCCATCATAGACATTAAAAAAGAGAACCTAGAAATTTCTAACACTAATTATTGACTTTATACAGATATTTGACGAAAATCTACATTACCTTGACCAAAATCAGCATCACCAGCACCATATCTGCTGCAACCCTGTGTGGGGGAAAACAAATAGTAAGTGCATTTCATAGAAAAATGCAATTTATCCCCACTAGTGATCCCATTACCGTACGCGTTGCGGGCTATCAAAATTGCCATAGACAACATGCGAGCGCACACTTACGCTTTTTACCATGAGGTTTCACTGTGAGGTAATACTACTTTATCACCACATATGTGGTGATGCACGATATAGGTAATAAATAGCAATGCTCATTTTCATAACAACAAACTGGAATTCGACACAAGTGCAAACTCATTTAATTAATGAAGGGACAAATACAAGTGAAAACCAATTAATGAAGGAACCACATGCCCACCTAAATGAAAAAGAACAACATAATGAAATTAACGATAATAATATTTCCTTTTGGGGAAAAAAAAGCGCCATTAAAGATTGAACATAGAATTCTATATGAGCATTCAATTCCAAGTTTTCAAACCAAAAAGAAAAAGGAACTATTTTCCATTTTCCATGGGACATTACGTTCCATCACTGTAAACTGCTAACTATTTGATAAAAACTAAAGAAGCATACGTTAGGCAGAATATTAGAATTATCAATTATTAATGAAATACCTCAATGTTGTAAATTCCAATCTTTCCATCAAATGAAGATGCGGATATGACACCAGGTATTTTTGGATACCAGTGCACATCAAAATTCCAGTTGGTGCTCGCAGGCAGCTCACAGACAATCTAAACCAGAAAATAATAATAATAATAATAATAATTAAAAAATAAATAAAAAGAGGCAGCATTAGCATCACACCAGAAAACATGATCAATTGGAAGGGAAAAAATAAAAACTAGTGAGGGTATAAATTAATGTAACACCTCAGCAGAAGTTGTATCCCAACATATAGTTCGATTATCCTTGGCACAAGTAAGCAGATATGAGCTATAATAAGGACACCATGACATTGCAATTACGCCTGTCGAAACACATGCACATTAGAAAAAACTAGAGAACGTTAAATCAAAATCAAAAAAGGAAGATCCGCTGGAAAGAGAAAAGTGAGAGACAAAAATAAGTAATTGTTTTGTCACCTTTAGTGTGCCCTACAAACTCTTTAACTGGCAACATTACATTCCTCATGTCCCAAAGCTGCATGCAGATACCATTTTTTCAATGCGGAAAAAAAAATTTATGCAGTTGATAAATAAACAAATAAACCAGCCAAGTTATTACCCTCAGAGCTGGTGAACCATCTTCATCTGATGCAACAACAAGCTGAGTAGCAATATCAGGATGCCACTGCAAAACCGAGGACCGTCTTCTAACTGAATCTGAGAAGCTGCCAGTTGATGAAAAGTCATTCAGATTGCAGAAACATCATTCCAGATCATAAAAGGACATTGCTAATTAATTAAAACATACAGAAAGCAACAGAATAGTTACCTAATTACAGGTTTTTGCTTCCTTAGGTCCCAAACCACTGGAGGGAGAAAAAAAAAGCTTTATATGCCAATTTGACAAAAGATTGAATAAAATTTTGTTGAAAGTAAAAAATCATTGCTTACCAGTTGTTCCATTATAAGACGTGGATGCTAATATATGCTGAACCTTGCTATTCCATGATAAGAATGAAATCTCACCCTGAGTGGCAGAACCACTACCCTGCTTGATCATGTCTCACACTATGTCAGATGTCTAGTGATGTCTAACTTATTTAAGAGGCTCCTCCACTAATCAACACATTAAGACTGTTCCTTTACTAGAATGTGGTCAGATGAAGCGTTCATCTAGAGACAGAAATAGAGAGAGCTGGTTGATATCCTACATTGGTTCTAAGTTGTCTCATGTGTTAAAGATCTCAAAAAGTAATCAAAAGCACAAAGCTATAAGGTACATAAGATCTGTAAGTTAGGAACTATATATAGTAACACCTTACTAAGGTGCTTCAAGGGTTCTTCTGATTCATTAAAAAAAGCAAAATCAGTACATTAGAAATAGTTTTTATGAAAATAGTAAAAAAAAAAAAAATACTTCATCACTCCAAAATCATTAATGCTTCTACTGTTCATGTCTGTGCCAATGCTGCGATTTAAAGGAAAACAGAAAGGACTCATAGAAAAGTTAGATAAGGCTTTGGTACACAAGCCATAACAAACCTTGAGAGGTGGAAATTGAGAAGGTTCTGCCGGGTTGGCCAAATCCCAAATGCAAATCTCGCCATCATCAGCACCAGATGCAAGTAAGTTTGGTGCAATTACATTAAATTCAAGACCGCGAACCTGACATTAAAAAAAAGGGAGATATATGTGTACCCTGCTACCATCAACCATCCAAGTTTGGAAAGACCATCACAAAAGACAAGCAAAATTGCTACAAAGCACAGAACTTACAGGCCCCTTATGCCTCGAGAGATGTCCAACCAGAGCACTTTCACTAGCGTCGGGACTAAAAGAAGTAACAACAAACATAAGAACTTCGGAAGGCAAATTAATTTTGTTGTTGATTTTGGTTGATACATAAGCGCAGCGAAATAACCAAGCAACAGAAAATAAACACCTTATATTAACAATTAAGTTATGTTGCTCTCATTCCAGAGAATAAGAAAGCAGAAAGTTAAATACATAACACCCATCTAAATCCTTTCTGGAAAACTTTTATTCCACAATTTATAGCTGCATAAAGGCTGTTTTGACAGGTATGATGTGCATGTATAAACAATACAACATCGACGAAAATCCACAAAGACAGAAGTAAATCCCAAGTAAAGAGTTAATCACCTCAACCAAGTTAAATCGACCATTGGTTGCTAGGAGAAAAATGTATTGCTAGAAATGCATACAGAATCATTCTTCATAATGAAAAAAGAAAATTCGAGTATATGGTCACGGCAATCTTATCAGATATCATGCTCCAAAATAAGGCCCTGTTGATTGCAAGGATTCATTGTCTCACTGGCATACATATTAAAACTTAAACGTATCTTTACGACATGCAATCTACTCCCTAGCAACCAAAGCTATCCTTGATCATTTACAGAAAAATAAAGCATCATTTTTACCCAACACTTACCAATCATTCTGTCACTCCAAATCACGATTAACATACAATCTTTATTTCTCTACCCAATTTCTCCCCAAGCAAACAAAAGTACGGGATCAGAGATTGAAGTAAAAGAAGAGGAGAGAAGACATCAACGCAACAGAAAAAAAAAATGAAAATTCTGCACATTTAGTAACAATTTTCAGGAAATCTTAAATTCACATTCCTCTACCTGATACAAAATGAATTGACTTAACTCAAAATGTGACCAATGAATTACCACATTCAATTACCGAAAATCTCTCCAATTCCAAATCTTTATCCCTACATTTCCTCCAAACCCAAACAAAAACCATAACCCCAAGCATTCACAAACATTCCCATCCAAATTCAGATCAATTGGATTGGATTCGAGCCGAAAACGCGCAATGAAATCGAGAATTCAAGACCAAAATTACCGGATCAGCGAGAGGGGATTACAGATATCGATGCTGCCGTCGACGAGGCCACCAGCAATGAGACCCAGCCCGAATTTCTCGCCGGCAGGATCGGTGGGGCGGGCCCACGAGAGACGGTTGAACCGCTCGGAGCTCGGCGACTCGCCGACGACGGGGAGCTCGCGATCTTCGGACTGGAAATCGAGCTTGAAGATCTCGAGGCTCGCCGAGGAGCTGAACGATAGATCCACCGCTCCGGCCATCGTCCCCGCCGCCATGTACGGCGCGTCCGGCGCCAGCGCCACGGACGCCGATCTGTTCACGCCCTTTATACACGCCATGGCGATAACTCCCCCAACAAAGCTCCAATCTGAATCGAAATTGACGCGAATTTGGATCTGAGAGTTAGGGATTTGAAGGAGATTTGGGAATTTTAAGGAGATTAAGATCTGATCTGTGTGAGAATTATGTTCCAAATTAAAAGAAAAGAAGAAAAAAAATGAAGAAATGAACAAAAAAACAAAAAACACTTCTTTTCCGTCGCTTTCTTTTCTTCTCTCGTCTTCTTCTCTCTGTTTCTTTTCTTTTCTTCAGCGTCTTTTGGGTGCTTTTGTGTTTTGGTTGGCTGATTTCTTGTTTTAATTTCTCGAGTTTAATTAACTTTTACCACTGATCTTTGTATAATTCCGCACTTAATCGCCTGAAGAAAAAAAAAATTGGTATTTCACCTAAACTTTAACTTTCCTGACAAACTACCCCTTTCTCCAAGAGTTGTTAGTAATTTACCCAAAAAAAAAAAAAGAAAACAGACAATTTGGTTTCCATTTAAAAAATATAATTAGAATATTTGACAAACTAATTTAAATTAAAAAAATAGTTCAAAATTTATAGCATATAAGAGCTTTATATGGTAACAGTTCTTTGCTTTACGTAAGACTATGCATTATTATTGGTTTGAATGAGTTTGTCAAACAATAGATTCTTTGATTCCTTTAATGTGAGGTGCTTGGCTAATTTATTGATTTTCATTCTTGGATCAATTTTTTTTTATTGATTTTAGCTAGCTTGTTTTCAACTTAGAACTCTAATCCATACGTTTATGTATTATTGTCCCCTGTATATTGTTTTGTGGGATTTTATGAAAGTGGAATGTCGTATGCAAGAATTTTTTAATTCGTTTTTATTTTTTTCTAATTAAGAAATGCATAAAAGCACTCGTGGAGATTGAAAGTATGTATAGAAATTGAAATCTCATGAATTTTCAAATACTCTTTAGGCACTAAATTATCTTAAAAAAATTTCATACATCGACCTTAAGAATAACAATGTACTTAAAAGGGTGTTGGCTAGTGGTTGGAACCATTGGTAGGAACTGTTTTTACTTGTAGCATGTGAGAGCTTTACATTATAGCAACTTTTTTTTTCTTTTCACTGTAGCATGTGAGAGCTTTACACTGTTTATAAATGAGTTTGTAGTGTGAACCACCTTTAGCCAAACACCCTCTAAACCGTGATATTATTATAATAGTTAATTTGTGATCAAGCTATTCCTAAAATATTTTTAAAATATTACTATATTCTAATTTCACTCTTATAAATTTTCCATACAAATTTAGTGTAATTTACTGAAGTGGTGAGTAGTTAAGTGTCAAACATTTCGATTAAGGGAACAAGTGTCAAATGATTTAAAGTTTGAGGTATAGAGTGAAATTAACCCTTTTTTCTTTCACAGTTAACGGTGGGTTTATTCATTGCGTTAGAGTTTTTACTGTGGACCAAGGCCTTCCTATGAATGTTTGTGCTGTTTATACTTGTACATTTATGACCAATAAGATTACTGTTCGTCTAAGAGTACATGTAGAGAAGCGTGATTAGAAAGGTTACAAGAAATACGTTGTAGGTGATAATTGCTCTCTAAAGATTACGAGGACCAACCAATTACGTGACGACAAGTGTTCTCCGTCAAGCCCTATGTGTATTTTTCTCTTTTTTCTTTTTATTATTATCTTCTTTTTTTTGTTTGAAAAGGTCATTATTACTTTTTTTCTTCGGTGTTGTATAATATATTTTTTACTTTGCGTTACGCTTTTCCAATGGCTAGTGTATAGTAGCATCACTTATACAAAATGATTGTTTAGGGGATTAATTCCAAGGTGGGTGTAAAATCTATCAACTTTTCTTTTTTAAAGAAATCTAAGAACATGATAAAATTTTTAGATAGTTTTAATTTTTTTTAATGAACTTTTAGACAGCTCAATTAAAGTATTTGAATTTTTCAACCAAAACACTGTCGTCTTTTTTTAAAAAGAAAAATGTGACACTTCTTGCATCATATACTTTATTTGATGAAAAATTATAATTATTGTCTAGAGTTAAACAAGATGAATCATTCCATGTTAATCTTTATATACTCTTAAAGATTAAAAAAAAAAAATAGCCCCCTTTACATTAAGAAAAAGGTCATAAGGCTTTTTTTTTTAACCTTAAAAAAAATAAGGCTTTATATATGACCATTCTAAACTTTATTAATGTTGAAGTGACAACCTTAAACTTGTTTAGCCAAAAAAAGGTTTAAATGATCTTAAAAAAAACATGGCCAAAAAAATAAATATAATTATAATATTGTTGGATATTTTATATTTTATCTAGTATAAATGCTCTAGGGTTGTGTTTGACATAAGTGTAATTTCACTCTTTTTTCCAGAAAAAAAAAAATGTAATTTCATTATTGGAGTAAGACCTTTGTCTGATAACACGTTTTTTTTTTTATCAAGAAAAAAGTGTAATATTATATTTATTATTTTTTAAAAAGGATTTATTAAGAAAAATAACTCCCTTTACATTAAGAAAAAGGTCATAAAGGCTTTTTTTGTTTAACCTTAAAAAAAATAAGGCTTTATATATGACCATTCTAAACTTTATTAATGTTGAAGTGACAACCTTAAACTTGTTTAGCCAAAAAAAGGTTTAAATGATCTTAAAAAAAACATGGCCAAAAAAATAAATATAATTATAATATTGTTGGATATTTTATATTTTATCTAGTATAAATGCTCTAGGGTTGTGTTTGACATAAGTGTAATTTCACTCTTTTTTCCAGAAAAAAAAATGTAATTTCATTATTGGAGTAAGACTTTCGTCTGATAACACGTTTTTTTTTTTTTATCAAGAAAAAAATGTAATATTATATTTATTATTTTTTAAAAAGGATTTATTTATTTTATATTTTTGTTGAAATATTGTTGGATATTTCATCCAGTTTAGTATAATTTTAAAAATTTTTAAAAATATTTTTTTATATTTTTTTGAGATAAAAATTTTAAAAATATTTTTAATATAATTTTTTAAAAAAATTATTTTTTAAAATAAAACTATTTTCACCTGAGGTTTTTTTTTTTTAAACCCTTTTTTTTTTCGAGGGAAACTTTCTCCCATTGAGTACGTGGAAATAAAAAGGTTTGGATATCTCCAAAAAAAAAAAGTTTGGCTTATTTTTCTAAAAGTTCGGAAGTAGGATCTATAGTGCCGCTCGAGTGCAGACTGTCTTAGAGAGAGAGAGAGAGGGGAAGAGGGAGAGTTTGAAGAAGCAAAAATGGAGGGATCAGAGTCTCATCCGTACGCTCCGACAGACTTGAAACTTGAGGGATTCGTACCAATCGTACTTCCCCAATCCACCATCGTCGGCTTCTACCTCGGCGTATCCCTCTTCGTCGTTTCCCTCATCTGGATCTTCTCCGGTAACACACACACACACACACTCTCTCTAAATCACCCCAACTTTCTCTCTCCTCTCCGGTTTTCCCCAATTTCGAGCATATCCACTTCTTCAAATCCCAAGTTTTCCGCTTTTCATTTCTCAATTTCTGTTTTTTTTTTTTTTTTTTGGGTATAGGGAGATTTCCGAAGATTTCTAAAGTGGATAGATTGCTGATGTGCTGGTGGGTTTTCACTGGACTGACTCACATGATACTTGAGGGCTATTTCGCTTTCTCTCCTCAATTCTACAAGAACAAGACTGCCTTTTACTTGGCTGAAGTTTGTAAGTTCGTTCTTTTTTTCCTCTTTTCCTTTGATAAAGTTTAGGAACGCAATTGAAACTTGTTTTTGTAGTTCTATCAAACTTTTGGATTAAATTTTGGGACAAAAACATTATAGTAATTTTGGCCAGAACCACAAAATATAATTTTTGAACCAATTTTAGTTAAAACCATACTAACATGTGAGAGTTTTACGATATAGCTTGTTTTGCTTTAACAACTTAACATATGTGAGGTTTATAATATAGCAACGGAAAATTTTGGTTAGAACTAAAAATGCCAAACAGCCTAAAAGTCTCTGAACGAGCTAATAATGTCTTTAAGGGGTTTACTTTTTTGATTATTTTTGGTTTGGCAGGGAAAGAGTACAGCAAAGGGGATTCCAGATATGTTGGAAGGGATGTTGGGGTGGTTGCCGTTGAAGGAATAACGGCAGCTTTAGAGGGTCCTGCTTGCCTTCTAGCAATGTAAGATTTTATTGGCGTTATTTATTGTTAATCCTGTAGAAATAGAATTTGGAATTGCAAAAAGAATGAGAGGAATGAAAATGAGAAGATCCAAGTGTTTGCTAAATGATGTTTGTTAAATGAGGGAGCAACAATTGAAACCATTCAATTGGTAATATATCTTTGTAAATAAGTGACTAATGCTTGAGTTCTCCAAAAAAAAAAAAATGAATAATGGTTGATATGTTGTTTTATTTTATTTTACTTATTTATCTTTTAATTTAGTGGGCTTGAGCGTTATTGTTTATCTATTTCAAGTGAAATGGGGACTTAGGATTGTGACTTATTTTCTTAACCAAGTATGAACTAAAATTGGAATGATATAAGAACAAGAATGAAAATGGGTATTTGATTTTGGTGTTCATTTACTGGTATTTAAGAAACTGTTATAAAAATGTACTTGTGTGGAAGTTCTATGAGACTAGTAGATTTGGGAATTTGTGGATTGGTGAGTGAGAGCTAAGGGCTTGAATGTTATTCTTAGTTCCTATGTATGTAAATGGGTTAATTTAATTTCAATTGAAAAGGAAACAAGGTAAAGGAAACTTTGGAATGTGATTTCTTATCTTGATCACCGAAATCATGTGGGATATATAAAAAATCAAATAAGAATTTTGTTAGCACATGCTTAAACATGAATGGGGAGGAAACAAAATCACTAGACACGCCAATTAATTTGTTTTCCATATGTTTTGAGTCTAGGATTAGTTTAGGAGAACTCTGCGGCCTGTGTACAAAAAAAAAATACTTGGAATTAACAGATCATATAAAGATTATATTGGTACAAAAATTGTATCAAAATTTAACAAAACTTGATGAAGATTTAACTGAATTTCTCCCTTAGTTTAATATGTGGATTCTTTTGTTGTCTCTTCCTTTGAAATGTGGTTTGATTTGGCAGGCATGCAATAGCTACACGGAAGTCATATAGCTATATTCTGCAGTTTGCCATTTCCTTGGCGCAGCTCTATGGAACTGCCGTGTATTTCGTAACAGCTTACTTGGATGGTGACAAATTCGCCTCGAATACGTATTACTACTACGCCTACTATGTCGGAGCCAATGCCTCCTGGGTAGTAATTCCGACGTTGATCTCTATCCGGTGTTGGAAAAAGATCTGCGCGGCAGTAGAGGTCTTTCAGAACCAGAAAAAGACTAAAGCTCGCTGAGCTTTGGATTAGGATGGTTGGCAAATGGTAACTATTTCCAAATTATTAGCAAGACCCTTCTTTTTTAATGCCTTGACACAAATAACTTATTGTCAATTTGAGGGGTTTGTGGGAGGAATTATTTCAGATAAACAAGTAGAGTTATTAATTTCAATGGAAGATCATTTTTTGCGCTTTTGACTGAAAAGCTTGGCACAAGGTTTTGTTTTGTTTTGTCTTTTTTTTTTTCCTTGCACTTTTAGATAAAGTTTTTTTTTTTTTTTTAAATAGTTTCTTTGTGTTTCAATCTTTGGATATCAGCAATGGCCGACTGTAAAATGAAAAGTGACTTGTAATTCTGTCGTCTAAACTTGTGCAAGCGAATCATTCACATAACGTCTTTTATTCAAGTAACATGTCCTATTGGAAAGACGACATGTCGTCTCACTTTTCTTGACCACGCCTGTGATATATCTTAAGGACTTTGCTTATTGGCCGTTTCAACCACATTTTATACAGTATTTTCTCTCATAAAAATTAAAAATTTAAATTTTAGTTTGAACTATAAACCAAGTGAAACTCGACGACCCTTTCTTACAATGTGAAATGAAAAACATGCCATTATCATTTCCTCAACAAACCTAAAAAAAAGCATCAATTAATGCAACTCCTTTGGAGATTCCATTGCCTTCTTTAAGGATTCAAAGCTGTTAAAAAAAAAAAACCTTTTCATAAAATCTCACAAGGGAACTTATTCTTTTGCAAGTAATTTTGTAAGTAGGGGGTTTTAAGCCATAAGGTTAGATAGGCGTGCAGAAAACCAAAAGGATCAAAACCTCTATTCTGTGTGTTCCTTGTGATTATGATCCCCGTCGGTATCGTTGGCTTCTTCAACAGGCGGATTGTGGCGATCAAAAGGAAGCTTGATTTTGCCAATAGAACCTGCAGGGACGAGCATGAGATTCTCACAGTTGCAGATCTCAATCATGAACCCATCTGGGTCATTGAAGAAGAGCTGGTCTATGGATGTTCCATTCTCCTCGTCTTCCACTGCTCTTTTTATGTACTTTGCGTTGTACTCCTTTAGCCTTTTCTCCAATGCCTCCATGTCTTCATACTGCAACACATGCAATATAACATATTTGTCCATAGCCCATCAAACCAAGAGTTTGAACTGAAACTAACCTTAGTTGATTTGAACTAATATATTTGTGAACAAAGTTGATTTGAACCACAAATTGTAAGTTTGGAAACATTCCTTTAATGAGATGTTTAGCTCTCTGTTAAAACCAATTGCTTCTAACCAACAAACAGCGTAAAGCTCTCATATGCCACAATAAAAATCAAAAAGTTACTGCAGTGTAAAGTTATCATATTTAAAATGTTTTTAACTAAAATTGATTCTAATCATGGATTCTAGCACACTCCCCAAACACAAGTCTTACGTTTTGACTAAACGACAATGAGAAGCCAATGAAGCGACATAGCAAAGAAATAAAATAAAAACGACAATAAGACTCTTAAAACGACATCAACGTTCTACATCAATAAAATCACGTTCTCTCTAAATAAATAAATAAATAAGGATAATTTTAACTCCAAGTGCCATTTAAGACTTAGGAGTAATTACTGGCCTGCAACCATATTGATATAATTATCTGGTTAATTACATCTTTAATGATGATAAGTACTATTTATCTAGGTAGTGGTTGTATTAGTACACATAACCTCGCAATTAATTAGTATTTTCAGAACTAGACGTAACATAGATATAGAGAGTATATTTTCATTAAAAAAAACAGCATACATAGTAAATATAATATAAGATACTTACTTGAAAAAAAATATGGTTGTCCATGGGGTCCAAGTGTTGAGTATCATGAGGCAAGCTGTCACGCCCCGGAGTACGGGAGGTGACGTGGCGGAATATTTAGATTAATTAAAAGAGAATTTAATTAAAATTAAGGGTTTAAAAATCCAATTAAATAAAAATTAAGAAGTTTTTCCACCACATTTGATAAAAGAATTTAAAATCATTAAACAAATAATAATAATTAAATAAAAACCGCGAATATGGATTCCACAACCCACAACTTGTGCACACACATGGATCTGACAATATCACTAATACAATTACAGTCCAAGTACAAATAAAGTTAAGTCTTACATGCCTTGATTAATAAATACAGATTGTAAATAAATTCTCCTATTGCTCCTGAGTTCGGTCCGAAGAATCTTCTCCAAACCTAAATGGGAAACCACCTAGAAGGGGGGGGAATTTAAAACAGATAAAACGTGAGCGAAAGGCTCAGTAGGACTAAGTTTTATAAAATAATTTAATGCAAAGAAACATAGTATTATCAGGAGTTATGCAAGAAGAAACTTGAATAAATAAATAAATAAATAAATTGAGTAGAACCGTTCTGGCACAGAACAGTCTACTCGTCAAATCAAAACACCAATTTACTTTTACCTAGGCAAACCATGATATCACCACCGTAGTGGCCCAGCTGGGTTTCGGGACCTGCCCCCAAGGTCGATCACGACCCGATCTCTGATATGGCATCATGCCCATGTGTTTATTATCATTATCATTCAAAACCCAATTACCGAGTGTTGTTAATTACATTCATTATGAAATTCATTTCATGTCACGGTATATAAAAATATAACCGATAAAATCATTTTCAAACAACCGTTGAAAACATTTTGATAGAAATCCTTTTCAAAGCCAAATCATTTCAAAACCAGGCTACCAAAGAAATAGGATAGAAGTCCTACCTCAGTACTCGTGCCGGTACCCCACACCGTAATCCCGATCCGCTATACGTTAGCTCCACGGAACCACGAACAGTCCTAGATACAAACTAAGTCGATCAATATCTAGTTCGAGACATTCTATGTTACCAAATCATTTCATGATGTCCTAGTGTGCCATTTGTATCATTAAAATCATCCTATAAGGTTGGGATTTAAATCAGGGTTCAAAACAATGAAATTGGGTAAAAATCACAAAATTTTCCATGCCTCGGTCGGCCTGCCGAACTGTACAGTTCGGCCTGCCGGAAGCAAAGTTCGGCCTGCCGAACATTTCCCCAGATTCGGCCTGCCGGTCGGAAGAACACCAGCCTGCCGATCATCACTCCGGCCTGCCGAACATGAACTTCGGCCTGCCGAACTGGGAAGATCCAGAAATCCCAGCCACGGGTTTCTCGATCCCCAAAATCCAAATCTGAATTCCAACCTGTTTTTCTCAATTCCCAGGCATGGAAAATAACTATAGTTGATAGAAAAACATTCTAAAACATGTTTGGAATCATTTAAACAATATTTAAACTCGAAATCCTCAAAAATCCGAAAATGAGAAAAAGAGGAGAAAAATGAAAATCTTGAATCCAATCCGTTTTTCTTCAATCTAGGTTTAGATTCTAGTTGTTCTAAGCTCATTTAACACAAATCCACGGTTTTCTAAGCTAAAACAAACTTAGATTTCAAAAACACACAAAATCGAAAATTTTGTAAAAAGTTTAGAAATTTCGAATCTAACCTCGAATCGAAGCTTCAATCCGCGTTCTCGGTCGCCGAATCACGTCCCCGAGCTTCCTCCTTGCTGTTCCGAAGCTTGGATTCGAATGCGGTTTTCAAAAATTTAGAGAGAGATTGAGAGAGAGTGAGCTGCCGAGAGAGAGAGGGAAGAGAGAGAGATGGGCGTGGAAGTGAGGAGAGAGAGAGAGGAAAGGAAAATAAATAGAGAAAATCGGTGGGCGGTTTTACTGTGCGAAAACCATGTGCCGCCCACAGTTTTGTAAAACAGAGTATTTTTAACATTTTACAAATTGTCGTGTTTTAAAACTCAAAACATCATTTTAAATCAATAAGAAATCTTTTGAACACATCAATTTAACAAAACAACCAAAAACTAAAAATCCAACCAAATAATCTAATTAAAGTTAAAACTTTAATTATGGCACACTAATTCATCATTTACATTACATTAATATTAAATAAATTTCGGGACGTTACACAAGCTGTCCTCATTTTTGGACTGCACCAAGTGAATCCCAACTCCATTGTTGAACAGCCACGCCCCATCAAAATCGAACGCCGATGGCCGCTCTATCAAAACCATTCCCAACACTTTTGTGTAGAACTCAATTGACTTCTCTACATCCCTGCACAGCCTAGACACATGATTCAAAGCCATCAAAGGAGGCTCTTTCTTTTCATCATCATCATCATCAAGATCACGGTCTTCGTGATATTGATGATCAATGTTATTATCCTTATTATTGTTCCCCATGCTCGTTAAAATTAGTTTCTGTTCTGAACCGTACATTTTATGGTCAATTGGGTGATGAGATTTTATGGCCAATTAGTAAGGCGGCTAGCTGGGCCTAGGTTTTAGAGAGAGAGAGTAATAGTACACGTGGCAGAAAGTCATGCTTGGAAGAGGTTGTGTGAGTATAACGTGCGAGAGTGTGAAGGAGACGCCTGTGATTCAGATGTATTGTGAGTAGCTTTAGCCTTATATATATCTATATATATGTATATATATATATATATATATATTACTGCATGCCTATATTTGCTAGCTGCACATGTCTATATTATATACGGCGGTGGGTGCTCTTTGGAGAGTTTAGGGTTTGTTTGTACACGTATTGTATTATATTATATTATATTTTTTATATAAAATACAATTTAATGTAATACAATATAATACAATACAGTGTGTCAAACATGTCTTAGCTCGCTAGCTTTGATCTCTAGCTATAATTGGACGTGAAATTGGACGTGAAAATGTTGTCTTTTAGTTTTCTAGAAGGTGGCAAATGATCTTTTTCCCGTCGGAGTGAAAGTATTTCAGTATTCTGTATAACGACGAATCTTAGATGGCAATGAGAATTTTTAAAGTGTTAAAGTGTGTATAGAATTATGCTTTTGGTTATTTTTCAGACAGATTTTTCTTTTCTTTGAATTTAGGGCAATAGATTTAAACTCGTTATTATCGGGTATAAATTTATCAGAATTTATCGTTAAACTATGTTTGTAAGTGGTTATTTTGGTACGTACAAAAGTAAAATTTTGTTGGATATATTTTGAAATGCATACTGAATCGTAACCTATTTTGAAAATGGATATTGAATCACAACCTTAGAAAATGAAAAATGAAATGTGAAAATAACTTTAATGCGTATTAAGTCATAGCCTTAGAAAATGAAAACGTAAATGTGAAAAGAACTTTCAACCATTTTTCGTTTTTTAAACAAATGTTTCACTAAACTGTTTCATAATATTAATATTTGTGTGATGTTGTGCCAATTTACTTCAAAAATCATAATGAAAATAATTTTTCGTTAATATTTCATAGATCAGAAAAAACATGTTGTTGAAAGTTAAAAGATACACTGTTATGAGGGTGATAATATTTTTTGAAAGTAAAATGGTAATTGCATTGCAAATTAGAGAAACACATACACTAATCAGACACTAAATACCATAATGTATTTAGTGACTCAATCTTGACTATAGATCAAAGTAGATTCGATTGAAACACTCAAGGGGCTAGTACATACGCCGAGTTCCAACAAGAGGAGACTGAAGAGGCATATAACAAATCGATCACACAAAAGACTCTCAGATCACTGTAGACAGTGGGCTACTCGGATCAATCAAGATCAAGAGATAAGTGCACGGAGGACAATCACAACATTAACAATAGGTGAATCATGCAAATAACCAACACTGTGAGGTGGAGAGACCACCTTCTTTTTTACAGAGAAGAACCAACAAGACAAAAAATTTAACTAGTGAAAAAATTTTCGTATTTATTTAACAAACACACAAAATAAGACAAAAGTATAGAACCCAAGCATCGTCATGCAATTTGGAGACAAGCCAACCACCGCCGATAAAGGATGCAGAAGTCCCAGCATTGCTGACAAGCCAAATGGAAGCTGGAAAACGCACATGATGCTGCACACCGCTGCCGAATGACATCGCCTTCATAGACCTGAACCCCAAAAGCCTGAAGATCCTAAGCAGCCGAGATTCCTACACTTTCGAATGCCACCTATGCATGAGGAGAGAGCTCACCTCTCTATCTCGTTCTGTCATCGTGCAACCACGCCCCCAGAGAACCTCAAGGTGTCACAACCTGCCTTTTCGAGCTATGATAAAACTCTTTCTTACTTACTTTAGGGCAAAAATTTAGGAAATTTTTTTTTAAAACGGAAATAAATATTTACTTACATTAACTTTGATAACTCCCAAAATACTTTCACATACTTGTATTTACATAATTAATACTTTTACTTTCATAACATCTTTCTTTTAATCATTTCATATCAAAATAACTTTAAACATGCGTGGCAGAAAACATTACAGCAGCGGATTTCATACCCAATCTGCACACCTCATCCGTCCGCCAGCTCATCATTACGACTCATTTTGACCTTTTCGTCGGAATACCTACAGTATGAAAAACTTAATGAGCTAACGCCCAGTAAGTCCCATAAATCTCACATGGATATTCACATGAATGCATGAATCAATTATGCTTTCTTATAAACTTTCTTTATTCTCATCATTTCTTATCTTTACTAGGGCCCAAGTGTTGGTACCATTGCGCAATTTCATTTAGGTCTACGTAACACCGTGACCGTAACATATCCTTTAAACTCCCCTTGAGTTAGGAGCCGGTACGACACTTTTCTTAATTTTTGGTGATACATTTACCAGTCCATTTATTATGGTTGACATACCATGCATGAAGTGATAATCACATATTATCCATGAAACATAAATTCTCTTGCATAGCATAGTACACACAGGTACTTACTTTTTATACACACTGGTACACATTAATATACGCACAGGTATATAGCATAATGTACTCACAAGTACTTAACATAAAATGTACACACAGATACCTACTTTATACATACTCAAGTATTTATCATTGTACACACAGGTACGAAATCATGATACACATGCTCATTTTCATTATTGTACACACAGGTACACAATATATTATACACACAGGTACAAAATCATGGTACACATGCTCATTTTCATTATTGTACATACAAGTACATAACAGCTTGTACACACTGGTACACATTAATATGCTTACACTTATTTATACATGACTATACCCCTAGGTATTCATATCATGGCAAACATACAAGTTTACACTTAATTATACGCACAGGTATACATAGACATATATTTCTTTCTAAACCTACATTTCATACTGTAGGTGGGAAGGGTACTTACTTGATGCGAATGTCGGACAACTTAACCTCGATTTCCCTTATCCTAGACTCCTAGGATCCTGTTGGCCAATTACAAAGCCATTAGCCAAATTTCACTCTGTTTCGATATGAAACATCCGTTAGTTAATAAATTGAGTTGCATTACTATGTACAACTCTAAAAACCACTGGTTTTTTTTTCTTATTTCTATCTAACTTTACCCTATCGTTTCTAACGAAGGGCGGGAACCTTTCTAGTCGTTTTCTTATTCCATTAGAAACATTTTAAAACGGTTAGGATTTTTTAGACAAAAATGACGATTTTGCCCTTCGCGGGTTTACTAACCTACCCGAGCTCGATTTCGTTATTCTTACGAAAATAACCACATACTAATTTCAAAATAACACCCTAGTGGGTCAAATCCCTTTATTTCTCAATTATGCCCCATTTTCATAAAACTTTATGGTTTAGTCCATGAACTGAAAATTTTGACGATTTTACCCCCGGGACTAAAATTTACTTCTTTGCATCAAAATTTCCTATTTTTCTCAAGGATAATTTTTACTTAAGGTACCATACCTTAAATCATTTGCAAAAATAACATTTTTGCCATTTAACACTTTTTTTACTTTTAATATATTCTTGAAAAATCAAAAACTCACAAACGATTGAGTGTTTAGGCAAACTGCCCGCGTGGTCTAACAGTTTCATCGAGATCTACAACTTTCATGTTTTAACTTTTCCCAAAACCTCACTGTACAGGGGCGTTTTTGACTATTTTTCAAATCTGCCGAGAAGGAACTTTTTCTTTCAATTTAGTCCCTTTGGCATTTTTACAAAAATCCGTTTCAAACTTGCAATTCTATCCCTGCAGAAACCATTCCATGCCTTAATCCACACATTCTCATGCTCAAACATCTCTTTTACAAAGTCAAACATCAAAATTACAAAAATAATACTTTTTGCAAAAATTGCCGTTTTGCACTATAAACCAAAGTTTCACAACTCAAACTTGCCAATCATCACATATACATAAAATTCCAGCAAATACATGTTCAAAACCCCTCATGGGTTTGAAATAATAAAATCAAAACAAATTTCAAAACTTTAAACTTTAAAACTTACCCAAATAACACTTTTTGGATTTCTAGCCTTCAAAGGCTTCTTGAACTTCTTCTTGGACTTCCTTTTCATGCAAAAATAGCATGGATTAATCTTTGCCCTTTACCCATGAAAAATCCCTTGAAAACTCATGAAAAAGTTTAGGATTTTACCTTAAAACTTGTGGGAAATCTTTGTTCTTGCTTGTAAAACTTGTTTAGGGTTATTTTTGCAAAGTTTGGGGGCTGAGAAATTTTTTTAGAGACCTGGACATGGCTGCCGAATCTTGGAAGGAAAGAAAGGAAGTGAATTTTTGTGATAACTTTGCCTTAAATGCATCCTTATCACATTTGGTGACTCATGGTAACCCATGAGTATACCACTAGGTGTCCTCATCTTATTGGGCCACATTGCATGGCTTGTTGGCCCAATAAAATTCAAGCAAATGTCCACTTTGTGGAGTTAAAAATTTATACTGTGTAATTTTTCATCACACAGTATTTTTCCTATACTGTCGTGGTCAATTCAGTGTACTTTCTATCCTTAGCCTGTATAAAAATATTTAACTTACTTTTCATTTACTTTTTGAGGCCAATCATAACATTTTTCGTATCTGCGTTTTAATTTAGCAGTATTCTTTTACTGCTCTGGCCTCCTTTCTACCCCCGATTAGGGTTAGGATAACCTCTATGTCCTATTTACATTCTAATCATTCATTCGTTTATATCACAATTTCACAATTAATTGTGACATGAAATTCATTTTATGGATATTATGCACAAATCTCTGAGTCATCAAACTCATAAAATTTGTATTTTATAATATCCACAATTGCATTACATATGCCATAAAATTTACAATCGATGCCGCTCATTCATATTTTATTGTAATTTTTACAAAATTTCACATTTTTAAGAATAAATTCATTAATTAAACCTAATTAAATATTAGGTTTTATTGATGACGTTTTCTCGGTCATTACACAAGGTCACCGGAATCCTGGCACAACTAGAAACAACCGAGCCAGCCAATTTGCATCAAAATCCCTCCCTAACCCAAAAACTCTGCCCCAAACTGCCTCTACATCAGCTAAACCCCAAATCTAGTTTCTTCTCAACGCTCCAACAAACCACTAGGCCTTGATCTGGCTACAAGCTGAGGGGTGGCTCTAGGCTCGGGCCCCAAGGGCCTTCTTGAAGAGGTAGTTAGACAAAACAATGGAGAAAAGGATGAAATCTTAGGAGAGCCTTCGTGAATGTACGAGGTGTTTGATAAAATCAGTTTTAATCAAAATTTTTAATTGTTATAGTATAAAACTTTTATATGCTATATCTTGAAAAAGTTTTATACTATAACAAAGAGAAAAAAAAAACTACATATGTTATAATATTTAAATTAAAAATTTTAATTCTACCTAGACTTTTTATGCGCTCTTAAAATGTGTGTAATTAGTACAACTACAAACTTCAAACCCGACAAGTACAAGGCAAGGCAGAGACAAGCCAACCAAAACGCACGCAATCTCCTAAATCTTAACCGAACCAAACGTACAAACAACAGTTAAAAATCCCCAGTCCCCACAGACACAGACACAGACACAAGCACAGCCCCACCACACCACTCAACTCACCACACACCTCCCTTTTCCCTTCTTTCCTAATCTCTCGTCCCCAAACATTCCCCCCAATCCACCGGCTACCGGCACCCGTCCCAACCACCATCACCAATCCCACATCCTCTCCCCCATCCCCCGCCACCTGCTACCAGCCGCCATCGCCGTCGTCGTCGCCATGTTCAGGGACATGTCGAGCTGCAACACGTACAACTATGGCGACGCCCTCTACTGGGACGCCCGCTACATCCAGGAGGCCGGCTCCTTCGACTGGTACCAGCGCTACTCCGCCCTCGGCCCATTCGTCCGCAAGTATGTCCCCGCCTCCTCCCGCGTCCTCATGGTCGGCTGCGGCAATGCGGGTAAATTTCCTTTTTTTCTTCTTCTCCTCCGACGATTTAGGGTTTTTGTGATTAGAAATCGGGAGAAATTTGCAGTTCTTTTGGGCTGATTGGAAGATAAAGGAATGGAATTTTGCTCGGAATTGGATTTTCTCATCTTGGCGGTGAAGAAAACATAAGAACAAGCAGATTTTTGTGTTATTTGGTTAAATTATATTCTGTTCTTGGTTTGATTGGAAGAAAAGGAATGAAATTTCTGCTGGTTTTCTATTGGAATTGGATTTTCTCAGCTCGGCGGAGAAGAAAGCAAAAGAAATTGGATAATGAACTACTAGGAGATTTTTGTAGTTATTTGGATAAGTACATTTAATTAGGTTTTCTTGATTTAGCTCGAGAGAAAAAGGAGTGGAATTTTGCTTGGAAGTAGATTTTCTCATATTGGCGGTGAAGAGATTAGAAGAAATTGGGCTTTTGGTTGGATAATGAAGAAAATACGATTTGTTATTTGTTTTTTGTTGTAGGCTAAATAAATTTAGATTTTAAATAGGTCTTCTTGATTTCGCTTCAATTTCTCATCTCGGTGGTGAAGAATTGGATAATGAACGACTAGGAGATTTTTGTATTTGATTAGCTATATACATTTAATTAGGTTTTTTTGATTCTTGATTTCGGTTGAATATCTCTCTCTCTTTTTGATTCGTTCTGATTGGTTGATTGAGAAAGTGTTTGTAAAGGGAAAAAAATTGGATGTTTTGATTGCAAAAATGGCAATTAGAAAATGTGTATATATAGAATAGATATATGCTTATATTCTTTTTTGTTGCTACACCAATGTGGAAGGTGGTAATGTTGACTCAAGTGGTTCTGATTGGCTGATTGAGAAGGCGTTCTAAAGGGAAACTAAAATCGATTTTTGTTTGCAAAGATGTTGATAAGAAGAGAAAATTATATATATATATATATATGTATATATATATTTTTTGTTGCTACACCAACGTGAGTGGTGGAAATGTTGACTGAATTTCTATTGATTAGTAGGTTTTCTTTATTTTGCTTGAATTTCCCCTTTTTAATTGTTTCTGTTTGGTTGATTAAGAAAGCGTTTTGGAGGGGAAAAAATTGGTTGCTTGATTACGAAAATGTTGGTTAAAAGAGAGAGAGATTTAAAAAAAAAATTGTTGCTACACCAAATTTGGAAGGTGGAAATGCTGACCAAAAGTTTTGATGGGTTAATTTTTATTTTTTGTTTTTTCCCTTTTGGGTAGTGATGTCCGAGGATATGGTAAAGGATGGATATGAGGACATAATGAATATTGACATCTCGTCCGTCGCCATTGAGATGATGAGAAGGAAACATGAGTCCATTCCTCAGCTGAAATGTATCCTTTTGAATGAAAGTGTTATTAGGCATACAATTTTATTAATTTTTCTTTTCACAAGGTGAAGTGTAAAATCTCTAGTGGGTTTCCCTAATTCAAGTCTCAATAGACATGCAAATGGATGTAAGGGACATGAGCTACTTCCAAGATGAATCATTTGATAGTGTCATTGACAAAGGTATGAATATGATGAGTTCTCACTTCACCCTCTTTTTTCATTTTAGTTATTTAGTTCTATTTAGATATTAGAACTTGTGATATTCAGTACTAAAGTTGTCTCCTTTTGGTGTTTACAATACTTGTCAATGTCGACATTTTTATTCTCGCGACAATGGCTCGTCAAACCTCGTTGATCTAGGAACTCTTGATTCTTTGATGGTCAGATTCATTTTCAGACTTTCGTATCACTCACTCTTGTTTATCATGGGGTATCCTCTGATGCTTTAATGTTGATTTTGATTTTAGTGTGGCACCAATGCTCCAATAAGCGCGTCTCAAATGCTAGGGGAAGTCAGTAGGTTGGAGACTTGGAAAAAAAAAAAAGAAAAATGAAGAATGAAAAGAACAGTTTCTTCTGTATCATTGTTTGCAGCTGCGATTTCTTTATGCTTATTATTGTTCGATCCCTGTGTTTCTGAAGTAAGAGTGGTTTTTTTTTTTTTTTTTTTTTTTCTTTTCCACAGGCTTCTTAAACCTGGCGGAACTTATATGCTGGTAACTTTAGTCTCCTAGAGAAGACTTCTTATTTTTCATTATTTTCATTCTTTGTTCTCTTTCGTGCGTACGGATGAGGTATCTGATTGGTTGCTGAATTGATATCTAACAGATTACTTATGGTGACCCTAAAGTGAGGATGTTGCATTTGAACAAACCAGCATACAATTGGAAAATTCTGTTGTATATTATACGTAAGTTTTCTTTTTCTTTTTTCCTTCTCCTTCTTAAGTCTTTTTCCCTTCCTCATTTTTTGTTTTCTCTAAATTTTTACCTATTGCTTCTTTGAATAAACAATAGATGGTGCAAACCTGGTTTTATCAATATTTTAATTCTTAACGTAGTGAAATCAAGTTTTGCACTTCTAAGAATGTGGAAAGAAAAAGGAAAATTAGATTTTTAATAGAAGTTTGCAAAAATATGTAGTTATAGATTGATGAATCCAGAATCTTCTAGAATGTTTATGGAATTATCTTCTTCTCTTGTGTATTGAGCAATTTTTGTCAAGGTCTTTCTTTGAGCTTTTTATTCCTCTTTTGTGTGGATAATGGTGGATAAATTGTATTTCCTCAATTCTATCCTCCGTAACCTCATAGCTCTTCCCAACTGTTCTATGTTGTTATTGGTCATTGTTACTCCTCGATGATAGACATAAAAAACACATATAGAGAATTCATTTGTGAAAATAATCCGTGTCGTCAAATACCATCACATCATGTGATATGGCTGCTACAACGCATCACGCATCAACCTAGTCGATGCTCATGCGAAAGAGGCACTGATTCTAACCTCTGCTCATTCGTTTTTGCTTTCTTTTGCAGCTAGACCTGGATTTGAAAGGCGTGAAGGTTGTAGTTCATCACCTCGATCGTATCTAGATCCCGTTCCCACTACTGACAAGGGCTTGCTCCCCGCAGATTTTGTTTTGGAAGATCTAGATTCGCACTTTGTATACATGTGCAGAAAGACGATACAGAGCTAAGTGAGGCAGCGAACTATGCGTTGACAGCGGATGTGTTGTGGTAGTTATTCGTGGCGCAACACTGCTGATTTTAGCTGGTACCTGCTTACAAGTTTCAACACGGGCGATAAACATTTATGTGATTAGCAATTCTTGTTGTACAATGAGGACTAATTCTTGTTAGCTTTTTTTTTTTTTTAAAAAAAATTTATAACGGATAAAAGGGTTTTGTACTTTAGTGATGAAGCGTGGCAGTTTGACTTCTGGAATGGAAAATAAAGCGAGGGATAGCCACAGAAGTGATAACTTGTTCGGAGAAATTATAGTGAAAATAAGCACCACCTTTATATTTGCCTGTTAAAGTCAAATTATATAAGGAATTATTCAGACACTATGTCAGTATGTCTTGCTATCAATATTGTTTAAATCAAAAAAGTATTTCAAATATTATTAACCTCCTAAAGCTTTTTATAATATTGATATTTTTTTTATCTTGTTTGAAACTATACATGTAAAGTACTTGTATTTTGTTGACTTTTAAATATTCTGTTCAATTTGAGATCGTATACATAATTTTTACGTTTTATATTTTGAAAATACTACCAAATGAGCCCATAGTATTTTGGTGAAAATTTTCATCTAAATTATGTATTATCATCAATTTTAGAGTTTTTTAAAGTCTTGTTTAAAAATAAAATATTTTATGATGACTTTTATTATTTTACATCAATTTTCATCGATATTAATATTTTCATCGATATTTTTATAAAATTTAAGTACTGGTATTTTCATGGATATTTTTATCCTTGTTTGTAAATGTAATATTTACCTATCGCAGTATTGTGTGACAACGTCATTGGTAAATATGATATTTATTAAATATGGTAGTTATTGGGCATTGTTGCCGTTGGTGTTCAACGACATTGCTGCTAAATATATGTATTTATCAGCTGATGACTCCAGCACAAGTGGTGATGAGGGAAGAGAGAAGTGTGGAGAGGAAGAGGTAGAAAGGGTAGTTTTGGTTTTTTAATATCATTGTAAACCCAAATTCCCATGGTGTTTTATTTACTATAAATTTGAAACCATATGCTATGCTTTTCCAATGTAAATCTTAATTATGTTATTTATCTCTTTCTCTTTTTTTTTTATACCCCATGATATTAATTAGGCTCTATACTACTTTTAAAGTTAGTTATTCATGTGTACCTACCTCTTTGTGGTGGAATTTAAGTCTATAGATGGACTTTACAAAAGCCATAACCTCCAAAATCAACCTTATAGAGGTGATATTGTACTAAATGAATTAAATTATAAATTGTTATTCTTAATTCGTGTAATTCCGTAAATGGCTTTTTATCTTTTAAATTGTAACCAATATGGATGACAAATAATTATCGACGGACTAAAATTTTATGGAAGCGTCCTTCGCCTATCAAATCCATATATATGAGTCTGTCGTTTTGTGAGCTCGGGAGATGCGAAGTTTGAGACGATTTCTTATAACCGGTATAGTCAAGGGCCCATTTGAATTATGCATACAGATAATAGTCGTGCACGTTACTATACATATAAACTTCTTACCACAAAATGCATATGTTACATGTGACTCGACCTATGCATCTCTTTTTATAATTTCCTACAAATATCATTAAAGGACAAACAAGTTATATTGTATCAAAGGCCCTTCTAGAAAGAATCATTCCGAGGCTAAGAAGTTCCATGCTGTTTTGTCGATAGATGTCGTTTTAACTTGTCGTTTCAAGTTAAAACGACATCTTATACAATTCTAAATTAAAATGCTCGAAAAAGAATGTGTCGTTTTCATAGTCTAGCGGTGATCTGTCCTCGTGAAATCCACATTTTTTTTAAAGAATTAATTACAAAAATATACCTCATCGTTTTGTTTATTTCATGATTAATCCTTGTATTTTAGGAAACTATAAAAGTGTCCTTTAGATTTTAAGAAATTATTTTAATTTCATCCCTTTATTAATTATCAACCAAAAAAAGAGGCAAAATTAATTTTTTGACCTAAATGCCCTCTCATAAATAATATTAATTAATAATACAAATTAAAAATAAAAATTAAATATTTTTGAATAAAAAATAAGAAGTTTTCTTCCTCCTTTGGCTGCAACATCCGAGATGGATTCCGATGAGGCTGCAATGTCGGAGGAACTTGGCAGGAGAGGATTGTGGTGTGGGGAGGGTCGTTGGGGTAAGAGGGTAGTGGCAAAAACGGGATGGGTGTCACGATTGACGATGGTCCGAGTTAGAGATCTTCTGCTGGGGTTTTGATGGGTCTGAGGCTGCAATCGTTGACGATGATAGTCCGAGTTGGAGATCACAGGCTAGGTTTCTGATGGATCTGAGGTCGCAATTAACGACAGTTGGTTGGGGTTCGACATGCTTTGACGATCTAAGGTCGAGCTTTGATGGAGATGGGTTAGGGGTCAAAGGCATGGGGCTGGGGTAGCTGGGATTTGCCAACGAGGGGTGAGTAGCTAGGTTGGGTAGCGAGGGCGATCATTGGAGATTTGCTAGAGAAAGGACGGGGTGGGAGGAGGGGCTACTTGTCTTGATAGAGGGGGATGAGAAGGGAAAAAAAAGTAAGGGGGTTGGTTGGAAAGCAAAAAAGGAAAAAAAGTATTAAAATATGTCCCTCAAAAAATAATATAAAAACTATGCATTTGAATTTTTAAAAGAAAAAAACTATTTTTTATAAAAAAAAATAGAGTTAAATTATCCAAACACAACTTTCCACTTAAGGGTATTATTGTCCTTTTAGTTGCCAAGGATAGAATTAAAACATATTTTCAAATCTAGAGGACACCTTTATAATTTTTTAAAATAGAAATATAAATTCTGAAATAAATAAAACTAGGTGGTGTACTTTTGCAATAAACCCTTTTTAAAATAATACATTTTGCTTTTTGTTGATGATAAACAGCATGGTTTTGGCGTTTGCAACTTGTGCCACAAGTCGTTCATGTTTCCTCAAAAAAAAAAAAAAAAGTTTTTTAATTGCATAACGATTTTTTTTTATTTTTTTAAGTTTAATTTTAAAAGTTTGTTTGAGAGCATAATTTAAATCAATACAACTTAAATAATTTAACAACTTAAATTATATAAATTAAAGAATTATAGCGAAAACTAGCTTTTTTTTAAGCTATAACAAGGTTCCTATTGTATTTTTTTTCCTTAAATTAAGGGTATATTTATTTTATGCATTCTTTGAACTAAATGGACTCAAATTTAAATTTAAGTATCAAGAACCTTTCGAATATGTGTTTGTTTCCTTCAAAATCTGAATAATTGGAGTATCAAGAATCTAAGAGCCCGTTTGGTTTGAGTATTTGAATGAAGATTTAAATTTTTATGAGAGAAAATACTGTAGTAAAATGATTCCAACCGTGATTCGAACAACGAAACAAACGGACCATAAGTTTTTAGAATTCTTATCCCTCTTAAACTTTGATACTTTGATTTTTTTGTTACAGTAAAAACTAAAATTCTTTCTTCTATATTTAAGGAAAAAAAATCATAACTTCTTCATCTGATATCCAATTGAGATGATTCTTTTTTCATTGTGTTTCTAATGAAGAGAAGAATAAATCAACATCCATATTGCATATATTTTAAGATCATTAACATTAAGATTTTATTAGATTTATTCAAAAATCAAAAACTATATTTACTATCTCTCTAAACACAAATTTCAATTTTATTCTACACTCAGATTAAAACAACGTAAATGTACATCCAAACATCAATTCGAATAACAATTTAAATCACTAACTCAAATTCTAATTCAAATACACTAATTCAAATTAAAACACTAATTCAAATTTATTTATCAAACAGACCCTAAATATACTTAAAAAGCAACCTTAGGTTTTTTTCTTTGAACTATTTTTTTGCACGTGTTGATTTCTGCGGACTCCACAGGGTTACCTATCGGCACACGTAATAAACTTGCGTTTCAAGCAAGCAAAGAAACTTAAAAAGTTAGAAGGCGTTTGGAAATAACTTAACAAAACCTAAATAGAGTGATAGAGATAACCATAATACATTGACTTCTCCCTCCAACTAGATAGTCAAATTGTACATGTAGGACATCAAAATTGTAGTTGGATCATCTAAAAATAGGTCCCAATTAATTATAGCAAGCAGGTAAATAAAGAGACGGAAAATACCGGAAAATCTCATATATGGACAAATAAAGAAAACAAGTTAAAGCATGTGGGATTCCCTCCCAAAACAAGAAGTTTTCATTTTCAGCAGATATATACTATTTTTTTATACAATGCAACAAATTCTCACCAGTTCCTTTTTAAGAAAAAAAAAGAGAGCAAATCTTTACAAACTTTATATGGCCAAGGGTAAAAGTAATAAAAATCTCTTCATACCGAAGGAGGGAAATCATAGATAATTTGGGATGTATATGAGACTATGGCAAACATTATAGCCCAACTAGAGTTTCGAATCTAAATCTGATAGGAAAATTTTCCAAAAAAAGGAAAATTAGGTAAACATAAAAAACCACAAAAGTGGGCAGTGGCCATCTCTCAATCTGATAGGGGCTGGGGGCTTTACTGAATGTAAAACTATAAATTGTAAAAAAAAAAAAAAAAAAGTTATTGATGTGTAATATAGTGAAGGATGAAATTGGAAACCAAAGTGGGTCCCACCACAGAGCACAAATAACCAATGCTCTATAAATATGGGATAAAAAAATATGCAGTCTTCATTTCTAAAACGGCGAGGAACTCAAAATAGTTCAGTGGCCCCTCTGTCTAAATTTGGCATTACTGGATTTGCCGTATGTAGCAATGATAATGAGCTTGGCATATTTGCAGCATATAAAAATAACAGAGAAAAAGGTAAAGAAATAAATTGCACTCTACCCCCTTGAATTATGTAGCTTTGGCACTTTAATACCCTATAAACTTTGTCTTGGCATGTTACCCCCTTGTATTTTTCACCCTTTTGCGACATGTTTGAACCATTTGCAATTTCATAAAATTTAAGACATTTAATATTTTATGCTCTCTTAGAGACTAACAAAAGCTCTATTTTTTTTTTGGAGTAAAGAAGCTTTACAATTTGCATTTAAGCTTCCATTTGAAGAATTAGTTGAAACATATGTTTTAGTTTTAATAACTATAGCATTTGAGAGCTTTATATTATAGCATATTTTTTATTTTTTTATTATAGCGGTTGAGAGTTTTATATTGTTCGTAATTGTAAATAATGGGTTGAAATTGATGTTTCAAACACCCTAAATTTTACTTGTTTTGTTAAAAAAAAAAAAAGGTTTCTTTTCTAGCACAATTATGTTGTGACAAAAGGCAATCATAAATTTTTCGAGCGCTGTAAAGAAAAGAAATATGAAATAATTACATAAAGCTCCGCAATTTTCAACAGAGGAGTCAAAATACTCCCAATATGGAGAGAAAAAAGTTTTAAAGGCATAAGGTGCAAAAAAAGATTATAATCGAGGGAGTCAAGTGCAGTTTACCCTAATAAGAAGGACCTAAGCTCCAAGGGGTGGGACCCAAAATGGGCAGAGCAAAGACTGACTTAATAAGGAAAAATAATTAAACAGTTTTTGTAAGCACAAACAAACAAAACAAGAGCAAAAAAAAAAAAAGTAAAAAGTGGGTCCCATTAAGAGGACCTATTAACACCAAAGCAGTCTAAATGTGGCAAAAAAGAGTCATGCAAACAAACTCTAAATAGTATACAGAACCATGCAAAAGCTTGCCGTTTTCCGAGCTCTCTCGCCATTTGGGGTACAAAACGCCTCTTTATCTTTCCTCCTCTTTCTCTATTTTTGGCAACCCCTCCTTGTTTTCCAACTTTAGCAGCAGCATTTAGAGAGAGAAGATAGAGATAGAGAGAAAAACCCATTAAGGGCCAGAAAGAGAAAATTTAGATAACAGAAAGCACTCACAAAGAAAGAAAACAAGTTCTTTTTTTTTTTTTTATCAATTTGGCACCTGGGTTTTGAAGGATTTTGAGAAATCTGAAATGGGTCGAGGGAAAATTGAAATCAAGAGGATTGAGAATGCTAATAGCAGACAAGTAACATTTTCGAAGAGAAGAAGTGGGCTTCTCAAAAAGGCTCAAGAACTTGCCATTCTCTGTGATGCAGAAGTTGCTGTTATAATCTTCTCCAACACTGGGAAGCTGTTTGAGTTCTCCAGTTGTGGGTAATTATTATGTCTTTGATGAAAAATCTTCTCTTTTCTCTTCTTTTATAGAAAAAGTTTGCATTTTTTAAATTTTTTTGGGAAATATTTGCATGTGTGTTTTTGTTGATAAGCTCTACTCTAAACTTTTCTTCTGAAGAATTTTTTTTTATTAATTTTAAAAAGGGTCTGTTTGGATGGACTTGAAGATGACTTCACCGTTGTTTCTATTTTTCCCTTGTTGCCCTTTTTTTCAACAAATTTAGTTTTTAACCTTGGATGGCCTTTTCAGCTATGTATTTATCTGGGATTTATTAGTTTTTTTTTATTATTATTCCTCTGTTTCCCTGTATTTATTTTCCATTTCTTCTTATTAGACTTGCTGATGAATGTTCATTTTGTTGAGGATTTGTACCATTTCCTATACATTATACATTAAAGCAGAGAAGTTCTAGTAATATTTCATTAATTTTCTGATGTTTCACTAGTTTTTTTTTTTTTTTTAATGACCTGAAATCATATGAGAGAAGGGGGTTCTCTTTTACTGCTAGACATTACCTACTTATGTTCATTTTGCTGTTTTTTTGCAGTATGAACAGGACACTCTCAAGGTACAATAAGTGTGTAGATTGTCCTGATGCTCCAGTTGTATTGAAAGCAGAGGTATTCTTTGTGACATGTCAGACATTTTTGTCATTTATCTTTTTTCTTTTAATTTTTTTCTCTTGTGGCTATTAAGTTTGAGAAATGGAAAAGTTTTCAATACTCTTGATTCTTGTTTGATAAAAGTTCCCACTTTTGTCAGATAAAGGTAAATAAATATTTGACTGAGGGAAGGAACCAAGTTGTTTTTGGCTCTAGAATATACATCAATACATTTGATTAATTCTTCTAACTTACAATATTTTTTTTGGTTAATAGAACTTGTTTGCTCTTTGGAGTATAGAATTCTATTAAGAGAGGAATTCTTTGAAATTTCTATTATTTTAAATCTTCTGTATCTTTCCAATGACAAAACATGTACAAAAGTCTTTTTTTTTTCATTGTGTTTCACTGTTTATTTAGCCGTTGTACCAAACAGAAGAATTGCAAATCCTAATAGCCACAAAACATGGAAAAGTATATTAGTGTCATTTCTAGATCCTTATGAACTGTTCCATATTGTAAAAGGTGCATGTTTTACACTGCTTGTGTTAATGAAGTTTTGACTGAAAGCAAACACTTTACTTGGGACTTGACGTTTATTAGCCTCTTGAAAATTCGTTTTCTGTCCTAGTTGTTACGTGTGTTCTTCTCATTTTATCAGCATCAGTATCACAATTTTCAGATTTTTAGATGCTATTTATTGATGTCCAAACTACACTATACAGAAGCAAGATTCCAAGGAGGTGGATGTTCTAAAAGACGAAATTGCAAAGCTGCAAAAGAAACAACTGTATGTATTCTTTTCGAGTTTTGGAACTCAAATTTTTATTACTTAATTCTGCAAAGTCTCAAAAAGTGTAAAAATGTTCAATGTTTTGGCTCTGGCAGTCGTCTATTGGGTAAGGATCTTGGAGGGTTGAGCATGAAAGAATTGCAGCACCTAGAACAGCAAGTAAATGAAGGGCTATCGTCGGTTAAGGAGAGAAAGGTTCCGCAGATGTCTCCCTATTTTATTCTTTTTCCCTTCAGATTTACCATTAGGAATATCAAGGTGGTTTTCAAATAATTATCATAGTTTAAAAGGCCTTATTAGTTGTCCTTGCCATGTCAGGAGCAATTGCTGATGGAGCAATTAGAGCAATCGAGAATACAGGTACGTGGAAGCCATCCAAAACTCGCCAATCTCACCAATTAAACTGAAAACTACCAAGTGTGTGTGTATATATATGTTGATGCTTACCATAATATGGCAGAGGATCAACACCATGTGCGGCTGCGCACGGTGGATAGGTCTTCATTGCTCGTCTCTGCCTATTCGAGTGGACCTGCAACAAGAGGAGTGACTCTTCGGGGGCAAGAAGGGAACGAATTAGTTAATAGACAAGGGCTCTCCTATGCTCAAGGCAGGCGTTGCTCGGCAGAGAATGAGAGCTGGTTAGTTGGGAAGAAGCATGTTTTTTTGAATGCAATAAATGCACTCTATTTATAGGTTGCTACTCGAACCGGGTGTTAGGTGGGTTTTACCCACAACCTGTGTGTCACATGAAGGCCTCTTAGGTGTCAAGGGACAAGTGTCATGACCTTTTTGGTGGATTAGTCTCCATTCGACGGTGAGATGTCCGCCATTTGTTGGCTAGTGAAGGCGAGTAGCAGCTTGCTTGCGAGTTAAAGAAATCCGACCTGAGCTGATGTCTGACCCGAGGAGACGACCATTCATGCCGCGGCCTGAAGGGCCCTAAAAAGCACCTTATATAGACTATCTGAGCTTATCGGGATTGATTATTTGCTCCCAGCAGCTCTTGCCGAGCATAGTTGCTGACCACCGAGAAGAGGGCTACTCAACGACGACGTCGATCTTACCCCCAATAGTAGCCCCTAATTCACTTGGTCAATGCTCAGCGGGTGGACTATGCCAAAAGGGTGAGGTCGACTTAGAAGGAAGCTCAAGCGATCTCTCAAGGCGACAGAAGACCGAAGAACATGCGTTGGTGCTTTGGGGACACGTGTTGACATGCGATTGGTCCCTTGCCTGACAGGCGAAATCATTACGCCCCTTCATTTTTTGTACCTGAGTTTGGCGCCTGAGACGACTATATCTAGGGCTTTACTCCCTATCATTTTCATGAGTGACCAAGGTAACACTTTGTGACTTCTAAGTTTTAATTGCCGAGCTGTAGTTGACAACCGAGAACATTTCTTTCCCGAGCTTCCACAACCCAATCAAGTAATTTTTTGAGAAACGTGTGAAAACATGAGTGACCTTTTTGACTCACAGAATGCATATTTCCTGGTCGGATAGTAGCGTCGAAACCGAGGAGTCAACCTCCGTGGAGGTTGACATAGAAAGATTATCACCAGTGCAGGACGGAGCAGGTCGGTTGGCCAAAATACGAAGGGTTAACGCTAGGACGGAACCTAAGCAGGAGTTTCTTAACCTGCTGGACGAGAGGAACCTACCGAGACCATGTAGGGGTGAGGATCCCTACATCAGGGCAGCCACCGCTGGCACGTCCTGAGTAACTGCCTAGGAATGTGCTAGGCTAGAGGCAGCCATTGATGTGCCAAGCATCTCCAGTCAAGACGCCAGGGCCCCGGTCTAAATCGTGGGTTGGGTAACCGTTGAGATCTTCGATGAAAAGTGGGCAGCTGAGGAAGCAGAGCCTGAGGGGAGCCCCGCCAAGAAGGAGGAGGCTAGAAGAGTCATTACTCGAGTCTAGGGGATGATTGCTTATTGGGTATCTCGGTCTAGTCAGACATCAATAGCGGCCTACTCTAGCGCAATGATAGAGTCTTGTCTCGAGGACCTACGCCAAGAGTTCAGCATCTCAGACGACGTGGTCCTCATCATGCCTGGAGAAGAAGATTAGCCCTAAATCCCGACTGAAGGGTGTATTACGCTACACACAGAGTTCTTCAAGGCTGGGCTATGCTTAGCTTTTCACCCTTTCCTCCGCCGGGCACTGAACGATCTTAATGTCTACCCTGTCTAGCTCAATCTGAGCAGCTACAAGTCGTTGATCAGGATGTATGTACTATAGAGGTAACATCGGGCTACTGAGATGCCTTGGGAAGCCTTTAAGCAAGTATAGAAAATGAAGAAGCTTCCCCGGTAGTCCAACTAGTACTACGTCATCGGCTTTAAGAAGAATTTCATCATAGGCAACCCCGATTTGGACAAGCTTTGAAGTTCGAATGGTTCTACGTTAGGGGGAACTACTTAGCCCAGGCTAGTGAGGTGTCCCCGAGGACCAACGCGTTTCGATGACATTTGAGTAGGGGCATGTTTGGTCCAAGAAGCTATGGGCACCGAGCACCATTATCAGAGCAGTGGAGGACCTGTTTGCCAAGTCAGAGTCCACAAGGCAAAAGTTGTTCTTGCTCGAGAAAGAGACTCTTTCCCTATTATGGCTGGTTTGAGGAGTCCAGCAGAAACAATCCCCTTTCCAATATCCAACTTGCCCGATCGACCAGGTAGGTGACCGTGGCGAATCTGAGCGCGGCCAATATCCCAGGGCCGAGCACCACCAAAATCGGGTGGTCAACGACGGAGCCATCATTGTCCAATACCGAGACTCATCGAGTGGCTCCTTCGAACCAAGGCCACCCATAGCAAACGAGGACCTCGAGATGTTATATGGTTCCTATACTCATCGGGTCAGCTCCGGATTAGTGGTGAGCTCTGAGTTTTTTTTTTTGACGAGCTTTCTTTGACTTGGGATATTTTCTTCATTTTTATTACAGAAATGTCTTCATGTCTGACCACCCAAGAAGAGAGGCGAGCTCTCATGGAGCGTCTTCGTCGTTCTAAGAGGAAGGCTGTGGTCAGGTCCAAGCGAAAGAGGATCCTGAGACCAGAGCTGCTATCAAGGTCCATGCAGTCGCTGTAGACAGAGCAACCTCCCCAAGCAGTCCAAGTCGTTCCCCTGCCTTCGTCGACCAAAGCGGGGGCTTCATCGAACCAAGCTCAACCTCCCACCGTCACAACTGCCGTGTTGCCGCCCTCAGGTAATCCTCTGAAGAGGCGTCGAAATACCCGTCAACTTATCCTCGACCACTTTGGCAAAGTTCTTCTCTAAGAGTTGTTCTTGGAGAACCTCCGAGGAAAGGACTACGAGGGCTTATCCTGACCGCCTTCCGCTATACCACCAAGGTGAGCAAAACTTGCACCAAGCCCTATTTAACTTTTCACATTTTTCGTGTTCTAACCTTCATTTTCTTAGTCCTATGCATTATTCAACCTGGCTTACATGGCGGACGGAAGGACCTCAACCTCGAAAAGGAGAGGCACAAGAAGACCGCGCTCGAGAAGGACGAGGTCGAGAAAAAGCTCGGTGCCAAGAACATCGAGTTTGACGAAATCAAAGAGGCTCTTTCCTGGGTCAAGGACGAGGCTAGGAAGGTTAGAGACGAGGCCGAACAAGCCAAGGCAGAGGCAGAGCAGGCGAGAGAGGCGGCCCAAGGGGTGAGGAATGAGGCCGACTAGTCCCGGGACGAGGTCAACCACCTTAAGGAACAACTGCAGGCCTCCTAGGCCGAGCACCAGCAATTCCTAAGGGAGGAATTACCTGGTCGCCTAGCCGAGGCCGTCGAGGAGTTCAAGTCGTCCTCGGAGTACATGGATTATTATTACTTCGAGATGATCAAACTTTGGGACTACATTATTAAGAAACATTCTAAGGCGGTCAGCTTCAACTGATCCCTTATCGTCAAGCCAGAGCATGGCAAGGTGCAGCAGCCTGAGCCAGAGGACATTGTCGAGGTTGACGGTGAAGACGAGGGAGACAACCAGGGCAATGATGGTGGTGCAAAAATGCCGGGGACGGGGCCCAGGCTTAATTCTTAGTTTTTTCCTTCTTTTTTCTTTGTCAAGGCTCAAGAGGTGTCCGGTTATTTGTACCTCCCCACCACTTTCATTAATAAAACTTTCCTTTTACCAAGTTCATTACTTTTTGGAACTTTCATTTCTAGCTTAAATTTGAAGTTTCCCAAGTAAGATAGGTTTTTCACTTTTAGGTTGAATGCCCCTTAGGAATCCTAGGTTAAGAGCTCCTTGGGAATGAAGTTCAGTCATCATTTCTCCGAATTAGATCTTTCACGAGAGAGAATTGATTAAAAAATTTACCCAAGTTGGATGTTCCTCGAGAACAAACATTTGGGAAGTGTATTCTGGACCCATGTTTTCCCAATTTCGTTCTCGTCGAGTTCAGCGTCTTAGAAACGAAACGTCTTACTTTTTCAAGTTGAATGTTCTTTGGAAACGAACTTCCTCAGAAAGAGTCGATAAGCGTTTACCGAGTTTAGCCGAGCAGGAAATGTCCATTTCTTAGTTGGGTAGAGCACAACGACGTGTGATACCCTATACCCTGTCGCCTCCCTTTGGACTTGCTTAAGTTCATTTGAACTTTTGCAAGTTTAATGTTGGTCGGGCATAGTCATACAAAGGCAACTTTGTTTAGGTGGTCTATGCGGCGACAGACTAGAGGTTGACATTATGCCGATCAGCCTCCCAGTCCAGTGAGTTGGGATAACTCTCCTTCTTCGAAGTTAGTGTCGGGTCCCCCAGCCTAAAGTCATGGCACCCTTCTTTGGGGTCGTATATTTCTTAACACACATTGCTCAGTGGAACAGTGTAGGAATCAAAATTTTCATTAATGTGTATATTTACATTCCAGCCCTATTTGGCGGGTCTAATTACAAAAGAATGTAGTCAGAGGTCAAAAAGGTTTCTAGCTTCAGTTAGCAAAAGAAATTTTTTTATAAGCTTGGCGTTTTGTGGATGATCGAGCGGGTTGCCTTCTATGTTAGATAGCTTGTAGATGCCTGGTTGGACAATTCTGATAACCTTATATGGCCCATCCCACTAAATCCCTAACTTTGAAGCTCCTTGGTTGGACCTGTTTGTTATAATACTGAGCAACGACCTGATTTCGAGCTGCGTTACGGATTACAACATGGTTCCTCCTCTCCTCGAGCAGATTAAGCTCGGACATCATGACCTCGGCGTTTTGAATTTCTTTGTACTGTTCAACCCTAGAACTCAGCAGCCTAACTTTTGTCAGGATGACAGCTTCGGCCCCAAAGATGAGGGAAAATGGAGTCTGCTTGGTGGTAGTCCAGGCTGTTGTTTGATAAGCCTAGAGCACCTTTGGGAGCTCGTTGATCCACACGCCTTTGAGGTCCACGAGTTTTTTCTTCAGGTTGTCTTTGATCGTCTTATTAATGGCTTCAACTTACCCGTTGTTCTGAGGGTAGCTAGGGCAGGAGAAGACTTTCTTAATGCCAAGCTACTCGCACAGGTAGAGGAGACTTGAGGATTCGAACTACTTTGCGTTGTCGGTCACAATGGTATGTGGGATCCCGAACCGAAAAATGATATTTTTCTATATGAAGTTAGTGCATTTCACTTCAGTCATGTTGGTGCACAACTCTACTTCCACCCACTTCGTGAGGTAGTCGATAGCCATAATGCAATACTTAAATTATGACCGGGCTTGAGGAAAGGGCCCGATAAGGTTGATGGCCCACTTAGCAAAAAGCCATGTCAATGTTACCAAGGTGAGCGGTTAGGCGTGGTGCCCAGGCACCCTCGTAAACTGCTGGCATTTAAAGCATTTTCGCACAAAGTCCTTCCATTCTTGTTCCATAGTCGGCTAGTAGCATCCTTGCTGAAGACATTTATGGGCCAGGGATTGCCCCTCAGAGTGATTGTCACATAGCCCCTCGTGGATCTCATTCATTAGGTATTGAGCCTCTCCGGGTTTGATGCACTTTAAGCATGGAGTAGTGTAGCCTCGCCAACAAAGTTTCCCGCCAATCATCGAATACCAGGCCGAGCTGTTGTGAATCCGACGTGCCTGTTCTCGATCGCTAGTCAATTCGACTGTGGTCAGGTATCGGATAATCGGGTCCATCTAGGTGGTTTTTTGCTCTTCGGCTACGCTTGCTACTTCCTTATTAATACTTGGTTTGGATAATCTCTCAATGGGGACCGATGTCAGCTCGCTGCCGCCAAAGCTTGAGGCCAGTCAAGCAAGCGCATCGACTTTAGAATTTTTGAATATGGGGATCTGCCTAAATGAGTAAGATTTAAATTGCCTGAGCAATGTCTTGACCTATTGTAAATACGCGATCATGGATTCTGTTCAGGCTTGGAACACCCAGTTACCTATTGGATGATGAGCATGAAGTCGCTGTGGATCGTTATGTGGTCTACCTCAAGGACTCTGGCGATTTTGAGTCCAGCCAGGAACGCTTCGTATTTAGCCTTATTGTTAAAGGCCTTAATGTCAAATCAAAGTGCATAGATTGTCTTATATCCATCCGAGCTAGTCAAGACTAGCTCGGCATTTAAGCCCTCAACGTAGGAGGATCCATCCATAAAGAGTTTTCATTTTGATTCAGGCCCGGAGGTGTAATAACCTCAATTGCAGCTAGGAGTGTATGGGTCTTCGACGAGTAGTGTACTTTGCTCGACATCAGTGAACTCGGCAATGAAGTCTACAAAGGCTTGGGCCTTGATAGCCGTCCTCAGGACAAAATGAATATCGTATTGACCGAGCTCGACCGACCATGTCGCCATCAAATTGATATTTTTGGGCTTTGGAGGACTTACCAGAGGGGGAGCTTCTTTGGGACTCGGATAGTGTGGCCTTGAAAAAATGGCTGTTGTTTTCGAGTCGAAATGACGAGGACAAATGCAAGTTTTTCGAGTGGGGTACCTCTCCTCGGCACCCTAGAGCGCATGGCTTATATAGTAGACAGGTTTCTAAACTCCGTCTTCTTCTCGGAGGAGGATCGAGCTGACAGCCTTTTTCGACACTGCGAGATATGAGTATAAGACTTCTCCCAGCAAAGATTTGGATAGGAGTAGGGGCGTGGCTAAGTACCTCTTTAAATTTTAAAAGGCTTCCTCACACTCCCTGCTCCACTTAAATCTCTTATTGAGTGCTTAAAAAAATGGGTGGCACTTGTTTGTAGACTAGGAGACAAACCTAGAGAGGGCTGCAACCATGCCAGTGAGCTTCTGCATGTCCTTGACTGTCCGAGGTGAATGCATGTCTATAACGACTTGAGCTTTGGCTGGGTTAACCTTGATTCCTCTCTGGTTGACTAGAAATCCGAGAAATTTGCCCAAGCTAACCCCAAACGCATATTTTGCCAAGTTGAGTTTCATCCCATATTCTTGGAGAATGTCAAAGCTCGCTCGGAGATCAACTATGTGGTCTGCTGCTTGGACGAATTTGACTAACATGTTGTCCACGTAAATTACCATAGTTTTATCGATCAGCGGGGCAAACATTTTGTTGACAAGGCGTTGGTAGGTAACCCTAGCATTCTTGAGTTCAAAGGTCATGACTACATAGCAGTAAAACCCTTACTCCTTGATGAAGGCAGTTTTTATTTGATCTTTCTCGGCCATCTAGATCTGATTATAGCTGGAGTAAGCGTCCATGAAGCTTAGCAGCTCGTGCCCGGTGGTTGCATCCACAAGCTGATCTGTTCAGGGTAGCAAAAAGCAGTCCTCAGGGCAAGCCTTGTTCAGGTCGGTATAGTCTATGTAAACCCGTCATTTTCTACTCGCTTTGTTGATGAGGACTACATTTTTCAACCACTCTGAATATTTTACTTCTCGAATGAATCCACCTTTTAGGAGCTTATGGACTTATTCATTAATAGTGGCATACCTTTCTGGGTTGAAGGCTTTTCTCTTTTGAATAACTGGATTGTAGTCTAGTTGGACATTAAGCCGGTGACAGATAATGCTGGGATCGATGCCGGGCATATCCTCATGAGACCATGCGAACACATCCTGATGCTCAGTGAGGAGCTTCTTTATGTCAGCCTGGATCTCAGATTTCAGCTGAGAACCGAGTTTGGCCATACAATCACGATGTGCCGGGTCCAGGTTGAACGGCACCAGATCCTCGACAGAGGTGGCTCTCACTTCTTTTTCAGGCATATGGGGTCGAGGTTGGAGAGCATCTTAGGCCCTTGCTCGGTTAGGAATTGTATTTCGTCGACCTTGTAAATGGCCGAGACATTTAGTTACCGAGCTAATGCGGCCTTCACAGCATTAACATAACAAGCTTGAGAATCCTTCTGTTGTGACTTGATTACTTCGACCCCGTTGTCCATTGAAAACTTCATGGTCAGGTGGTAAGTGGAGACCACTGCCTTCAGTGCATTTAGCTTCAGACAGCCAAAAATAATGTTGTATTGTGAGGGTTTGTCGACGACGAGAAAGTCGACAATGCGTGTTATCCAAGTAGCACCCTCACCGAAGGTAACCGGCAGACCAACCTTCCCAACTACTCGGATGCATTCACCAATGAAGTAATAAAGTGGTGTCTAGACCTGGATAAGGGTAGCATTGCTGATCTTCAACTTGTCGTATGTTGGCTTGAACAGGATATTAGCTGAGCTACCATTGTCGATCAACATTTTTCGAAATATGTTCTTGGCGATGTGGAGCTCACACATGAAGTCGTTGTATAGGTGGATTAGCTTATCTACCTCTTCTTCTGTAAATGTGATCGGCATGTCTTGCTGGCGGTAGATTTTATTGACGTGCTCAGACATGTTTATGAGCTCGCCTCTCTCGACCAGCCGAGCTTCTTGGACTTAAGCCTGTCGCCCACTTAACGTGTCCTCGGACGAAAGCCCGATGCCTTTCTTCTTTCGCTTCTTGTTCTGCTCGACGTTTTGCTGCTTAGGCGCCGTCTTTTGTTTCTTCTCCTTCTTAGTGTTGCTACTGTTGCCTTCTTCTCGGCAGCTCTTCATATATTCGACCGCATCGGCATACCTTTGTGCGTAGCTAAACATCTAAGAAAATGTGCTCGGCTGCTTGAAGGCCAACGACCAGGTCAACTTTTCATCTCAGAGACCTCCCACGAAGGCGTGCTTCAAAGTCTTGTCTTTGACGTGCTTAACCTCAAGTGTTGCCTGGTAAACCGATTAATGTAATCTCTAACGTTACCATCCCCTGCTTAACTGCATAGAGGTAAGTTATTTCTTTTCTTCTCGTCTTTGTCGTAGAGAAGGCTGCCGAGAAGGCGTCAGAGAGTTGTTGAAAAGAAATAATTGAGGCTAGTTCCAGGCGCCAAAACCATTGTCGAGCTAGTCCATTCAAGGTTAAGGAAAAGCCCTTGCACATGGCTGCGTCGCTAACGTTCTGCAAAAGCATGTGTTCTCGATACAAATTTGATTTGTTCGTCAGCGTCGACGGTCCTGTCATAAGCCTTGATTTGTGGGACTTTGAACTTTGGCGGCATAGGGGCTCACATGATGGCCTTGGTGAACGGCGGATCTAAGGCACCGACGTCATCCAAACCGAAACGGTTATTATGGATTTCATCGATTTGGCGTTGTACCTCACAGAGTTGGTGGCTGTTCGTATCTTTGGGCAGTTCCATCCTGTTGGACGCTCCGCCCTCAACCATGTCACCAGCCCCGAGGTGGCGACCCTACTAATCGTCCTCCTGATGCCCGAGTCGATCAAAAACAGAAGCTCGGGAGCCCTACGGTGATGGAGCACACGCCCCTTGCGGGCCAAGCCGTCTTTCTCGGACAAGTCTGTTGTTAGCCGAGACGCCATGTGTGGATCTGCTGGAGCGCTCGGAGTCAGCTTCACTGAGATCGGCAGCTCCTTGTCTTGTTCGACCCCCAGCCTAGTCAGCCGGGGCTGGGGGGAAGGGTACTAGAGCCGGCTGGCACTGTGCTTGCTGTATGAGTTGCTAGTTGAGTATCCAAACAGCATTTGTCAGTTCTCAGATAGGGTCTTTAGCAACTGGGTCATGCACCTGTTCGGCCCTCGCCGTGCTTCCCTGACCCCCAAAACAGGATCTCGTAGCTCAGGGGTGGCCTTTAGGTCTGGCCGGGATCTCGTAGCTCGGGGGTGGCCTCTAGGTCTGGCCGAATTTTGGTTTTGGTTTCGGTTTTGGGCTTCTCCCGACCCCTCCTATCGGGCACCCTCATCCCGGGTGTTACCTTGAGTTACCATCTCAGATCACGGGCTTGTTGTGGCTAGTGATTTCAAATGAAGGCATAGGCGCCCTTATTCTAGCACCAAAATGTTTATGCTTACCATAATATAGTGGCAGATCAACACCATGTGCGGCTACGCACAGTGGATAGCTCTTCCATACTCGTCTCTTCCTGTTCGGGTGGACCTGCAACAAGAGAAGGAATGCTTCGGAGGCAAGAAAGGAACGTGTTAGTCAATAAATATGGGCTCTCTAGCGCTCAAGGCAGGCGTTACTCGGTAGAGAACGAGAGCTGGTTAGTTAGGAAGAAGCATGCTTTTCTGAATGCAATAAATGCACTCTATTTACAGGTTGTTACTCGAACCGGGTGTTAGGTGGATTTTACACACAATCCGTGTGTCATATGAAGACCTGTCAAGTGTCATGAGCTTCGTTGGTGGATTAGTCTCCATTCAACAACGAGATGTTCGCCATCTATTGGCCAATGAAGGCGAGTAGCAGCTTGCTTACGAGTTAAAGAAATCTGACCCGAGTTGGTGTCTAACTCGAGGAGGTGACCATTCATACCGCGGCCCAGAAGGCCCTGAAAAACACATCGGACAGACGATCTAAGCTTATCCATATTGATTATTCGCTCCCAGTAGCTTTTGCCTAGCATAGTTGCCAACCACCTGGAGAAAGGCTCCTCAACGACGGTGCCGAGCTCACCTCCAACAATATATATAGCCATATTTATGTTACATACTTGTAGCAATGATTGTTTCGAGCAAAAGAAACAAAAGAGATTGATAGGCTTATTCGATTTGTAGAGAGTGAATTCTATTCTATGTTCTGTTAACACTATGAAAATTAAGTTTTCATATGGGATTGAAAAAGATTCCTTTTTTTTTTCTTCTCGTTTATGCTCAATGCTAATTAATTTTTGCAGTAAGAACGTTAATAGTGATGATTTCTCCCCATGTAAATCCTTGATTTGTTCTTGGGTTTGTCTGGCTTAATGGTAAAAAAGTTGCACTTCATTTCTTGTTACAAAACAAACAAGCGAGGTAATATGAGAGTAAACATGATGATCTTCTTCTTCTTTTTTTTGTTTTTGTTTTTGTTTTGTTTCAGGAACAGCGTGCTATGCTTGAGAACGAAACATTGCGTAGACAGGTATATTTTGTGCTTGCTGCAGAATTGAGTTTCTGATATCTTGTTAACTTCGAGTATCTAATCTGATACATACATGTCTTACTCTTATGATTTGTAGATTGAGGAGCTTCGATGTTTATTTCCTCGGACTGAATGCACAATCCCATCCTACCTTGAATACTACCCCATGGAAAAGAAAAACGCCATTGCAAACCACAATGTCATTGGCCAAGGTGTGGCCTCCACTTTTGCCGCTGAGAAAGGAGATTCTGACACCACTTTGCATTTAGGGTAATATTCTTTTCCGAAATTTCATATTTAAGCCTTCACTGAATTGCAACCATTTTGCCCTGCTTGCTTCTTTTACTTCTGTGAGCTTTTAAGCATCTTTGTCTACTAAACTTGTAGCATTTTGTGCTGCAAATTACTTCTAGCACATGATTGTGGTCGAGTGTTTTTTTTTTTTTTTTACTAAACTTGCTGCATTTTCTGCTGCTAGTTAGTTCTTGTGCTTTCTCTACCAAAATTCATGCATTAAAAAGCTGCCAATTTAGTTCTTTAGTCTTATAAAAAAAAAATAGAAATAGGAAGAATTTGAAGAAAGGGCCAAAAAAAAATTTAAATTGAGGAACCCCATTACTTATTGTGTTTTCTCCAGGCTTTCTTAGACGTTTATCGGAAGATGAAGGATCCCGAGCAAGAAATGCACTCCAATGACTCAGGAAGCCACATGAGCTTACTTTGATTGATCTCTTTTTAATTATATAATCAGCAGAACTGAAATGAATCTGACCATTTGTCTAGTTTGGCAATTTTTGTTGGCAACCCCATTAAAGATAAAGCGAGTTTAGACAGGTATTTCTTAATTTAGGCTGGATATGGTAGTTGTAGTAGAAAATGTTGTAGTTAATGACAACATCTTATTGAAGCAATTGGATACTATGGAAATTGCAAACATAGCTTCTCTCTTTTAGTGTAGCATCAAAATGGCCTCTATTTTAATTCTAAAAAAAGGTCTCTCTTTTCTTTCACTCTAGTTCCTGCATTCCCCATCCAAAATAGAGAAGAAGAGGGTAAAAGAAAATGTGTCCCATAATGGGTCATTGTGAAATTAAAAAAAAAAAATGTTTTCAATTCTTTCTATTCTGCTCAAAGAATGGATAAAAACCAAGAACCAACCAGTTTGAGAAAATATACAATTTTATATTGTATTTCTGTATATACATTGAATTTTTGAAAATTTACATTTCATTACACAATCAAAATGGGATTATGAAAAAGAAAAAGAAAACATCTTTAATACAGAAATTTTAATCAAACAAAGCTATCATATACAAGTGGGTGGTTATATTTTCCTTTGTTGAAAGCCATGGAGCAACTGATTTCTCCCTCTCAAAACCTCATGGAAGAGACAATCCACCTCATTCCCAAGGCTTTCTAGATCCTTCTCAAGCACCTGCAATCTCCTCGTCAATTCCTCAGCTAATTCACCACTGCTTTTCCCATTTGCAACTATTGCATCCACAAGACAAGCCACTGAGTCATTCACCTCTTTCACTTCCTTAAGCTCAGCTCCTTTCTTCTCCTCTAGTATTTCTTCAAAAACAGTTGAATCCAAAATCCCAAATTTCCTCATCTCAAAACATGCCTTGGAATTATCGCCTCCACTTAAACAAGACAACACAACCCCACATGCCCAAAAACCCAAACTCTCCATAACCAACAAAGCTTTATGAATCACCTCTTCTTTGCTTGAGCAAGACCCTTTTTCTCTTTCCTCTCTATCTCTCTCTTTCTCTTTCTCTTTCTCTCTCCTCAAATATTCCTTGTTTAAGCTCCCTGGCTGAATAGGCTTGAAATATTTCAAGGCCAAAGTAGGAGATTTCTCCTCCAAGCTCAAGGCATGAGAGAGCGAAATCTTGGATTGGTTAAGAAGAGAAATAGAGGAGGTAATGGAGTTGAAAAGCTCAAGCAAGTTCATTGTGTAGTTGAGATATTCCTCAACAGAAGGAGCTCCCCAATTGCTCAAAGGATGGTCTATGGCCACAACAAGCTTGGCAAAGGCCTTGTTGGTGGTGGGGATGAGCTCAAAACACTGCTGAATCCATGAAAACGACATCGTTTCTGATCCAGGTTTTGAGCTCAAAGATGAAAACTTGCTCAAACAATTTGAGACATCGGAGAGAAAAACCTCAAAAGAAGCAGATAAAGACCCTGGTAATTGGCTTTGATGATTATGATGGAGATTTTCCAGCTTGGAATAGAGCTTGTTGATCTTAGCTACCAAGAGTACCATATCAAAAGATATGCTCTCTCTTTCTCTCTCTGAAAAAAAAGGTTTGTTCTGTTTTTGGTTGTTGAGTGAAATGTTTCTTGTAGTTTTTATATATGAAGTTTTTGGCTTGAGGAAGGCTCCAAAGAGATTGCTTCATGTCCCAGGTTTCAGCAAAAACGTTGGCTTATTGGCTGCTGGTATACAAAAGAAGGCCGCGCACGAAGTTTTCAAAACCACTGGTTGCTTTGGTCAAACGTTCTTATCATTTTGTTCACCTTTTTCTTCTAGTTTTATTTTTTATTTTTTCTCTTTCTCTCTCTGTTGTTTTTTATTTTTTTTCTTTTGTTTTTTTTTTTTTTAATAAAGAACTACATGCCTTTCCTAGCAACTTGTCCACTACGAGGGGTCTTGTCGTGCAAGCTATACTGTGAAAGGGACAAAAGTAAAAAAAAAAGAAAAAGAAAAAAAGTTTCCTTTTTCGTGTAATTCTTTTTAATTTGAATTTTTGGTGGATAGGAAGAAGTCATCATTATCCTGTGAAATAAATACTTGGCAGCGCCAGATATAGTACATTTCATCAACAAATTAATTATTATTATTATAATTACAGGTTAGTCTTATAACTATCTTTTTTAATTTTTATTATTTTAAAATTATAAATGTATCATTTAGATTTAAAAAATTTGTTTAAATTTTATCCTAGATTTTTTTTACTTAAAAAACAAAAAAATATAATAAAAATACCCTTAATTAAACTTAAATTATTTATGAAATATATGTCTTTTCTTAAAAAAAAAATTTACAAAAACATATTTTAAAATTTAAAAAGCCATAAAACTTAAGGTTTGTGTTTGAAATTTAATATTTTATTTTAGGATCTTTTTATGTTTTTGATATATAAAATATTTATCATAACTATTTAAGAGTAGCTATGTTTTTTGCCCAATTATTCTATTCATGGGATAAAATTGAAGTAAGTTTTTAAAATTTTAAAGATGTTTTTGTAGTTTCTAAGAGCAGAAAAATAAATTAATAAATTATTAAAACAAGGAGGTATAATTATGTAATTACTCTTATTATTATTATAGATAAAAAAACAGAGGGTGGTTTTTGATGGTAGCATCTGTAATAATAATAATAATTAATAATAATATGAAAATAAATATAAATAAATAAATAAAAGGGTATTTTTTTATACAATATTTAAAAAAGTAGTTTAAATTATCAGTTTGAGTTTAAAAATTATAACACGTAAAAGTTTTATATTATAACTTTTTACTATAATAGTACATGAAAGAATTATTTTTTCAAACACCTTATAAAAAAAAGAATGGCTTTAAGGCATAATATTATTCTTTTTTTTTTTTAAACTGTAAACAGTCATGTATGCGTTGTTGCTAATGTTGTGCTGTCCTAAGTAGAAACATTGGGGCAGCTGTAGGGTTACCCGCACCCATTGATTTTTTAGTCAATATCTCATTTAAGTGTGCTTCACCTGGTTTTACACAAAAATAAAATATGGGTTTGCTTAACGTATTTGAATTTAGCTAATATATAATTGTTATTTTTTGTCCTATTTGCTCATCAAATATTGATTAGCAACCCATAAGCAAAAAACCCAACTCTCTAATTTTTGGTCTCTATAACGTTTTTTTAATCGCGAAACTTCTCTCCAATGTATTGTTATTTTTTGTACATAACACAATAATGGTCAACATTACTCTCTATTTGGGTTCCTCAAATTTTGTAGCTCGGAAACATACTGCTAGAATAAATTGGCAATTAACAACATAATACTTCTTGTCAAGTGGTTAATTAACAATATTTTATGCTAATTTTGTTCGCATAAAATATTGTTAGTACATGTCTTTTAAATCAATAAATAGATCACATAACATTCATAGCTTAGGTCATGTTTGAAGTAGCTTAAAATAAACATTTTTTAGCTTATTTAACCTACAAGCTATTTTTGGACATCTTACTTACTAATGTTTTTTTTTCTATTTACATTTTTAATTTTTTATTTGTGAATAATTATAAACTTCATCTATATTCTGATATTACATTAATTATTTTTTTTTATAACAATTAAAGTTTTTTGCTTATTTAACCAAACAGATTCAAATGTTATTTTTCGTATACTATTTAAACGCTAATTAAAAAACTTTATTTTATGTTCCTTTTTACACTCCTTAAAGATAAAAGCACAAAGTTATCCCGAACTTTAGTGGTACTATAATGGCGTAGGCAACAATACTCTTACACTTGCTGGCATGTTTCTTGTGAAAGCTAGACTAGATATGAACAACATGCACGCATGATTTGCTCACACATTTCGCTCCCCAACTTGATAATTGATATCATATGACATGATTATGGACAAATCTCGTGCTTGATCAGGTTGTCAAAAAAACCACAAACAAACAAAATAATATTGGACAGCTATATATATATATATATATATATACACACGGGGCGAATTGTACCGTTGATTTCCTTTCGATGGCTCACTTCAGTCTCCTCCACCGACTTTCACATAAAATAGGGTTTTCTTAGCGTATTTGAATTAGTTTTGCTGCATAATTGTTTGTTTTGTGTGTTCAAAATTAAATCATACTTCAGATTTAGGTCATTCATTTTATACTACTATGAAAACCTTCTAAGGCATGCTTCATCTACGGTGTAAAGCTTATAATATCAGGTAAAAAAAAGATACAAAATCAAGCTTTCACGTATCATAATTTTTTCACTCATTTTTTCAGTTTAATACTATAAAATTATCAAATTCCGCCAAAATTTTATATTCTTTTAACTTAATACAATTTAATGGTTTAGAAGGGATTACATATGACATAATTTTTCATACCCTACGCTATCATCATTTTGGATGTTTGACAAAAGTGGTTTAAACTACTTTCTTAGTTACAAACAATATAAAGCTTTCACATACTCAGTAACAATAAAAAAAATATCGCTACAATATAAAGCTCTCACATGCTACAATAAAAATAGTTCTAACTACTCTGTCAAATACCTTATAAATATTATAATATACTTTGTTTAGTGCTACCTGAGGGAAGCCATTAAATTTTGGGCTATTGTTAAAAATATATATTGTATTTTTAACATTGGAATTACGGATCATGTGGGTGGTGGCTTGGGAAGATTGTGTTGCTTTGAAGTTAATATTGGCCGCTCTCCTAAATTACATCAAATTGGTAATTGTTTAAGTAAACATTCAAATAAGTTCACACTGTTCCACAATAATTGATCACTAACTAAATGAGTTCAATTATCACGCCATTGTTCATAATTAATCAAGCAAGCAGTGTTAACTACGCATATGTTTGTGTGTGTATTGTATATATGTGGTGGGGTTAGAAATAAGACCATGCCTAGTGTGTAATTCTAAACCATTATAGATCATTATATCTACATGAACTTCTTATAATGTTGTATTCTTAAGGCGCGTTTAGTTTGCATTTATAGCCCAAAAAAAAAAATGAATGCTTTGTTTTTTTTAATAATATGTTAAATCACAAAATCATTAATAAGAGTTTTGTAGCCCACAGTATATGAAATGAAGAAAGTGAATAATTCTTACATAATATATTTTTTATAATGATTGCCTAAAAAAAAGATTAAATGCCAACTTTACGTAGATATCTTAATTTACATGTTATAACAATGGTTATTTAATCATACAATAGGATATTTTAGTAAATAAGATTACAATTTTTTAAGTTTGGTATAATTAGAAGAAGACTTGGATTGTTGCTTACTATACCATCAAATAAACAATTAAAAAGATAATGAATAATCTCCGTTCTTATTGCTTTATGTTTCTTTCGAATCTTATAACACGCCAATACATTTGGTTAAACACACCCTTAGTTTGTTATAATATAATTCTGATATGTTCTAAGCAACACCATTATGGCCATAAAATTTTCCTAGAGCCCGTTTGAAAACATAGGTTCAAACTAATAGGTTTTAGTTCAAACTAATTTTGTTATTATGTTTTCTTACGTAAAGTTCTAATTGCTACATTTTTTTCAGTTTAAAACTTTGTGTTCAACTTATGTTTTCAAATGGGTTCTAATGGTCAATATTACAGTGCTTGATGTAGATCCAATTCAAACATGAAAGAGGGCATATTATTTTGGGTTGAGATCAGATTGAATCTTGTATGTATAGTATTTTGATTTATGTGTGGAGGAAGAAACGTGAAGCTAATGTGTTTTGACAAAATGGTCTCAATAGTATGGCTAGAAGCCTTGGTGTACCGGCGCAAGACTTGGCTTGTTGACAGCATAACTAGGAACATAGAAGTTGACTTTTCAATTAGATATATTTTGGGTATTCTATCTTCCTCAAGTAAACAAAATTGAGATTGAAAAATGGAAAACTTCTTTGACAGGCTAAAAACCTCACATTGTGAAACCTAAATTGTAAACCTATTTTACTTATAGTTTGTTTGAGAATGTACGTTGTAGATGTGATGAAGATTATTTCATTACTTTTTATAACAAATTTAAACTAAAAATTACTTAGAATCATAAAATGCAGTTTCAAGTACGGTTCTAAACGAGAGTGCCGTGTGTGTAAATAAGTTGGTAGCACCATTATAAAACACCTGACGAGCAAACAAAGTTGTGGGGTTTTGACCATGTGTGCAATGAAAGGTTTGAATCCTAATTTCTAGGAAAATTGTCAAAACCCCACAAAAAGGGAAAAGAGTTGGTGATAGATTTCCTCATTGCCAATCCTTGGTCATGTGAAGAAATATTTGGTCATGGTTTGATTTAAATACCGAAGCAGAATTGTAGGAGAAGATAAAGAGGAGAAGATTCCATGTTCTTTCCATTTATACTATGAATAATTTAAATTTGAAAGCAATTGCTTAAAGAGTTGAGAAGCTTTGAAAATGTAAAGGGCAGCGTGTAGAACACAATGATATTGAGTATTCACAAGGAAATCAGCATGAAGACGTCCGCGTACAAACCAAAAAACACGCATCATGGCTTCTAGAATGGCATAAAAATTATATTCCATTACGTATCGTTATATCACAATGCAATTATGTTAGATCACAATAATTATGGTTTCTTATCTTTTTTTATCCTTGCTCGTGGTGTAAAAGGAGATGATTGAAGAAGGAGCCAAGAAAAAAGTATCATCAAATCAACCACCGTTTATTAAAGGACAGCTCGTGATGTTCATATCCTGATTTATTACAAGACAGCTTGTGATGTTCATATCGGCTTATTATTTGCCTCTACATCTAGCATCGATAGACCTTCTCATACAATAATTGTCTTAACTCTATTGTTACTTGTTACTCGTATAATAATCTAAGATAAATTGATATATATATATAACGGTTGAAAGCTATATCCTATTGGTATGAAATTATTTTATACAATTTTGATCTCTTTCAAACATCTCAGAAAGGCAAAAGCATAAAACTATAAAATTAGAACTTATGAATTCATTCACTACCATGAAAGATTTACATAAAGAAAAAATTATAAGATGTGACTAAATTATTGTTATAAAATTAAAATTTAACTAAATATTTAGAATATCTTAAAAATGTCTTTAATGATATAGTAATTATTTTAATGATATTATATATTGTATTATATAATTACATAATAATAATTTTAATAATATTATTTTGAAGTATTTGTAGAATTTTTATAAACGGGAGCCATATTTTAATTCAATAAACATACCCACACATAAAATCAGGAACAAGGAAAACAAACGTCGTGGGCTTAACTTTTAAATTCAAGCCCAGTTTGTAGTTAGATGGACAAAGGTGACAACTTGGCCCACTCTGGCAAGTGCCAAAAATGGGTTTTGCCTGAAAGGCATGGGTCCCAAGTGGTCCTGGACCACCGTTAGCCCAATGTCAGTAGATGGTTGAGTCCAATCCAAAATACAGACAAACAAATTCCATAATCAGATCCTACCTTTGTGTATCTCGAATTTTAGAAAGGCCTCGCTCTAGAATAGTTAGAGTAGAAGAGAAAGAAAAGATCATTATTATCAATATCTTTTATTTTTCTTCTTCTTCTTCTTCTTCTTCTTCTTTTTCATTTTGGAGATGCCCAGAATCTGATTTTTATGATGTTACTGTTAGATTATATCTGTTATTGATTAAATTAATATTTATTTTGGTCCTACAAAAGGTGAGAGGATTTGAACAACAAAAGTTAGCATATATTTTTTGGAACCCTGAACTTTTCACTTTGGTCAGCAATTAACCCCTTTAATCTAAAAATATATGACAAAAACATCCAAATTGATAATGGTGTTAATTTTCCAATAGAAATTAACATGTGATTTGAGGGCATAAGTAGTTATCTTTTTATTCTTAAAACAAATTTATTTGTAAAACAAAGTTAATTCAATATTTTTTAGTTGATAAAAACTAATTAAGAACTCCAACCCTAATAAATTTAGATTAAACTAAACATAAATGACCACTCGTACCATTAACTAACAACCCATGTGCTTCTCACATGTCATAATGTGTAACGTCCCGAAATTTATTTAATATTAATGTAATGTAAATGATGAATTAGTGTGCCATAATTAAAGTTTTAACTTTAATTAGATTATTTGGTTGGATTTTTAGTTTTTGGTTGTTTTGTTAAATTGATGTGTTCAAAAGATTCCTTGTTGATTTAAAATGATGTTTTGAGTTTTAAAACACAACAATTTGTAAAATGTTGAAAATACTCCGTTTTACAAAACCGTGGGCGGCACATGGTTTTCGCACAGTAAAACCGCCCACCGATTTTCTATATTTATTTCTCTTTCTTCCCTCTCTCTCCTCACTTCCACGCCAATCTCTCTCTCTCTTCCTCTTGATACCTCTCGGCAGCCTCTTTCTCTCTCTCTCTCTCTAATTTCTTCACAAATTTTTGAAAACCGCATTCGAATCCAAGCTTCGGAACAGCAAGGAGGAAGCTCGGGGACGTGATTCGGCGACCGAGAACGCGGATTGAAGCTTCGATTCGAGGTTAGATTCGAAATTTCTAAACTTTTTACAAAATTTTCGAATTTGTGTGTTTTTGAAATCTAAGTTTGTTTTAGCTTAGAAAACCGTGGATTTGTGTTAAATGAGCTTAGAATAACTAGAATCTAAACCTAGATTGAAGAAAAACGGATTGGATTCAAGATTTTCATTTTTCTCCTCTTTTTCTCATTTTCGGATTTTTGAAGATTTTGAGTTCAAATGTTGTTTAAATGATTCCAAACATGTTTTAGAATGTTTTTCTATCAACTATAGTTGTTTTTCATGCCTGGGATTTGAGAAAAACAGGTTGGAATTCAGATTTGGATTTTGGGGATCGAGAAACCCGTGGCTGGGATTTCTGGATTTTCCCAGTTCGGCAGGCCGAAGTTCATGTTCGGCAGGCCGGAGTGATGATCGGCAGGCCGGTGTTCTTCCGACCGGCAGGCCGAATCTGGGGAAATGTTCGGCAGGCCGAACCTTGTTTCCGGCAGGCCGAACTGTACAGTTCGGCAGGCCGAAGCAGGGCGTCCGGCAGGCCGACCGAGGCATGGAAAATTTTGTGATTTTTACCCGATTTCATTGTTTTGAACCCTAATTTAAATCCCAACCTTATAGGATGATTTTAATGATACAAATGGCACACTAGGACATCATGAAATGATTTAGTAACATAGGATGTTTCGAACTAGATATTGATTGATTTAGTTGGTATCTAGGATTGTTCGTGGTTCCGTGGAGCTAACGTATAGCGGATCGGGATTACGGTGTGGGGTACCGGCACGAGTACTGAGGTAGGACTTCTATCCTATTTCTTTGGTAGCCTGGTTTTGAAATGATTTGGCTTTGAAAATGATTTCTATCAAAATGTTTTCAACGGTTGTTTGAAAATGATTTTATCGGTTATATTTTAATATACCGTGATTATGAAATGAATTTCATAATGAATGTAATTGACAACACTCGGTAATTGGGTTTTGAATGATAATGATAATAACCACATGGGCATGATGCCATATCAGAGATCGGGTCGTGATCGACCTTGGGGGCAGGTCCCGAAACCCAGCTGGGCCACTACGGTGGTGATATCATGGTTTGCCTAGGTAAAAGTAAACTGGTGTTTTGATTTGACGAGTAGACTGTTCTGTGTCAGAACGGCTCTACTCAATTTATTTATTTATTTATTCGAGTTTCTTTCTGTATAACTCCTGATAATGTTATGTTTCTTTGCATTAAATTATTTTATAAAACTTAGTCCTACTGAGCCTTTCGCTCACGTTTTATCTGTTTTAAATTTCCCCCCCTCTAGGTGGTTTCCCATTTAGGTTTGGAGAAGATTCTTCGGACCGAACTCAGGAGCAATAGGAGAATTTGTTTATATTCTGTATTTATTAATCAAGGCATGTAAGATTTTAACTTCATTTATACTTGGACTGTAATTGTATTTGTGATATTGTCAGATCCATGTGTGTGCACAAGTTGTGGGTTGTGGAACCCATATTCGCGGTTTTTATTCAATTATTGTTATCTATTTAATGATTTTAAATTCTTTATCAAATGTGGTGGAAAAATCTCTTTATTTCTTGCTCAATTGGATTTTTAAACCTTTAATTTCAATTAAATTCTCTTTTAGTTAATCTAAATATTCCGCCACGTCACCTCCCGTACTCCGGGGCGTGACATAATGTCCATTTTCGTGAAAAAAAAAAGAAATAAACATTATCGATTAGGGTGTATTCTGTATATTTATAAATTCAAAAAATTAATTACAATTAGAACAAAAAGTGACAGGGATATATTTTCAATAAACGGCAAGTTCATGGGGTAATGATGCAAATAGGGTTAACTAAGAAATGAGATTAACACTTGTCTCTTTATGCAAAGTTGTTTAATCTCATCAAATAGTATTTTATCTTATGCATCTATGGGTACATATCTAATTTTTTTATGGCTAGAATTATATATTTATCTAATCTTAGGTTTTTAATGAATTTCTTGGATTGTCCATAAGCATTTTAGAGTGTAGCAATAATTGTAGTTGGTTTAACAACTTTACATTTTTTTAAGAACAAGGCAAATGAGATCGGTTGTCACAATAAGCTAGGTGCAAAAATTACAAGAAGATATTCAAATATTGTTCATACCCATTTCTCATAACTCTATTTTTGTTATTATTAGTTGATTCTATCAAGCCCATGCCTCTTTGTCAAAACGACGCAACACCCATACACGATGTAACCATCTATCTTTTTGTCGTTTTCGTAAATTTGTTAAAAAAAAATAGTTTGGGAATCATTTTTAGTAGAAGTACTCCTAAAAATTACCTAACTGATTATTTTCCTACCCACTCTTGTGTCTTGAGAATTCAATCTATTACCAAACTCCAAACAATCTTCCATCCAACCTGTCCAAAAGACTAGAGCCATTATATACGTCAATGATGGCATTACACATTCCAAATCCAGTCCAAAAACCCTCCTGTTCTTCTGCTTTGGCTGCCCTTAAAACTTTAAATTTTGTTTTTGTTTTCTTCCACTTTTTAAAAGAATCAAATACTTTAAAAGCCATCCTCACAAAAAGTGTTACTTTTAAAAAATTTAGAGTTTGTTTTTCTTGCCTTAATGAAGGTATCCTATATTGCTCCTATTAAGAAAAAAAAAATAGTTCTAACATATAGAGTGCTAGTTTGTAAGGGTTTTTTATAAGCTGCTTTTGATTTTCTAAATCCAAAAGTTGTTTCAAGAAGTGTTTGGATAATCTGTCAAAAGTGTTTTTGCTCTCCAAAAGTATTTCCTGTCAAGCCAGAACAAAATGTGTCTGTTAAAAAAATACTTGTGAAATAGACTTTAAAACTTGTACAGAGTTTTGACAATGCATTTTAAGTTTAAAAATAAAATTTTTGTAACTTTTTTTAAAAAATTGAATCCATTTTGATCTAAAACTCTTTTAAAAATATAATTCTAAATATTTGTTGAAAAGTTACAGGTTTTATTTCTTTTCTTTTATTAACTAAAAATACAAACAAAAACTGTTCCAAACGGGCCGAGAATATTCTTAGGGAAAGAGAAAGCCTTCTTTTTATTGTTGGTAGAATATGCAAAAGAGATAATTTAGGGTGTCAATGTTTGCAGTGTGAGCTTCTTCTGCTCAAAATTGGAATCTGCATTGCACTTTTTTTTTTTTAACAAGGGTGAGAGTGACACTTTTAGATTATATGATTCCTACTTTGTTTCATCATCCTACCTTTGCTATTTGTTCCTAACTGCTTCTTAGGATACTCTCTTAAAAGCTTTTATTTTTGTGTAATGTCAATTTCACGCTTATCTTTCACGAAGCAATTATATTGCAATATTCATTTCCAAAATATAATATAATATAATATAATATAATATAATATAATATAATATTGAAAAAGATATCAAGTGAGAATAGGTTTCGCGTGGTGCTTTCAGGACGTTTAAAACTCGAAATGTTTTTTTCATTTTTTTGTGAAACTTTTTTTTTAATTTTCCCACCAAAATGTTTTTTTTTTGAAATTTTTTTCTTTTAACTACCTAAAACGTTTTTTCCTCCAAAAAAATATTTTTACTTTTTTTAATTTTTTGATTTTTATTTTTTTGTTAACATATTTAATATGCTTCCGCGCGTGTTTCTCAACTAATATATAGACAAACTATATGCTACATGTTAATTAGTTGACTTTCATTGTTTAGATAATTAAAGCTTTAGCCAGAAATGCCCCGGTTTGCATGTTCCTTCTAAAAATGATAAGTTGCTTTTCAAAATTAATGCGCATAGTTTTTTTCCCTTTCACGAAAAAGAAGGGACATAATGCATAAACACTTCTGAGTGTTTTCCATCAAATCAAAGGTATATATTGTCGTTATATACGTACCCTCTTAGTGACTTGATCCAATCAGAAGCCAACCATCACGTGGCTTGATATATATAACAAAATCCATCTAGAGCTAGGCACGTTGAAGAATACTGCTAATTTCTGTAGGAGTTAATAATCGAATACGATTTGCATTCTTTTTATAATTTTAGGTACAGTACCTCTAATCTGATATCTTTATTATTCTGGTACTCGTAACGTCTTTTTGTTTATTATATTTATTACACTCAATTTATTTAAGTAAAACCCTCAATCTTATGAGTATCAGATTATATTTATTAAGTATTATATATAAATAAATTAATAGGGTGTTTGAAAGGGTGGTGGTAACTAATGGTGGGAACCATTTTTACTGTAGCATGTGAGAGTTTTATACTGTAGCATATTTTTTTATTGTTACTGTAGCATATAAGAGCTTTATACTATTCATAACTGAGATTGTGGTAGGAACTGAATGGTTTCCACCACTATCAAACACCCCCTAAGTGTTAATACGTACGTAAATAATGTTATATTGATAAATAAAAAATATTAGAAGACGATTCCTATAATTATAAAAAGCTTATGTCTTTTTCATGAATAATGATGAGTTGCTCAGCCCGTGAACATGTCTCTTTCTTGGCGGGAACTTGAGGGTCTACTTACCATCTTTTATCTTTGGAGCAATACTGTCCCTCTTATATATTATAGGAAAACCAAGAAATTACCTAATTAAAGTCATTAATTGGTAACATCACTAAAATTGAGCAAATCAAGAGAATTAATAGGATCTATCTGATGTCGTTACATTACAAGAAAACTATGGCAATCACATCACAATGATATATATATATATATATATACGCACATACCTATATATGTATTTGCATATGCTATTCTACCTTGTGTGGAACACGATTTTGAAATTTGAAGCACAACAAATTGCACTTCTCGAAAGCACTTTTCCAAGCAAATTATAATGAGTACTTATTATGGGTTTTTGGCGTCTATAATTTATCTTCATCATTTCAAAGCTTCAATCATTGAGTGAAGGAAGCCATCATTATTGAAATTTGAAGTAATCATGTAATAAATTAAATTAAGTACTTTCCAGAGAAATTTCACCCCTCTCTCTCTCAACAAGCAAATTAACCTCAAAATTTTGATAACAAGAATGCAGGGATCTTGATCGTGGATTTATATATATATTTTTTTTGATGGAATGGATTTATGAATTTTGATTTCCAAATAGATCGGTCCTCATAATTTTTCACTTAAATTTTTTTGTTATTTTGTCCGGTTGGATTTCGGTTATTTGCATGTGGTTTTTACTAAATAACTAATATACACATCATACCCCCGAAACACTCCTCACATAGTAGAACATGATTGGTGACAAAGAAACAAAATTCCCTCATCCAAACCGATCCCTTATTCCACATTTATATAACCGATTCACCCAATCCTAGCCCTTCATTGGTCGTTGCAACAAAAAAAAAAAAAAAAAAAAACAATAATAACAACAAAATACTTTACAATTTTCAAACAATCATACTTCTTTCCACACACACACACATGTATATAACCATATTCTACCAAGTCCCGATCCAAACCCCAGAACTTCTTTTCTCCTAATTTGGGTTTCTCATTGGATTTTCAAAAACACTAATTATTTTTAACCAAAATGAGACCAAACCCTAGTTGGTTTTTCTTCTCTCTTCTTCTCATCATTATCCTCTCTTGCTTTGTGACACAAATCCATGGAAGCAAGAAGCAAGCCACGTCCCTCTTCCATTTGAGCAAATCCAAGTTGAAGCAAATCCACGGCGTCGACACGAGCCCTTTCATTGTGAATTCTCACGTTGACGTCGACGGCAATGCGGAGGAGAAAACCAATGAGGTTCATGAGGGCTCAAAGGAGGGAGATAGGATTAAGAGGTTGCCAGGACAGCCGATGGTGAATTTCACACAGTATGGTGGTTATGTCACGGTGGACAAAACGGCAGGTCGTTCGCTTTATTACTATTTTGCTGAGGCCCAATATTACCAACATTCTTTGCCTCTTCTTCTCTGGCTCAATGGAGGTAACTAATTATTCTTATCTTCTTTTTTACTCTTCTTCTTCCTATTCTCATTGTATTAGTTACGGTTCATTTACTCTTTATTTGTTTTGTTTATTTATTTATTTTGTGAAATATGTAATTATTTTTTTGTTCAGTAGAGAGAATGTGGAGATAATATATACGCAGGTGAAATTCTGCCGTGAAATGAATATTATATATATATATATTTTTTTTATTGTAATTGTTGTTTGCTAGTTCCTATCCTTTTCTGTATAATATTCAATTATTATTTTTATCTCTCTTTTGTGTTTCACACGCATAAATATGGCCACGCCTTTCCATGATATAAAGTTGGTGGTTTAATGTTTCTTTCGTAGGTTGGAATTTATGGTTAAAATAATGATTTCCAAAAGACCAATTAATGTTACTTCAAAAAAACAAAAAAAAAGGACCAATTAATGCTAGGTTTCTTAAAATTGTTAAATCATGCAAACATAATAAATGACCAAGTCAGTTTGCTTGTTTTCTAAAATTCTTCATGCGATGGCAATAATTATAAGGTTCTCTGTTTGGCTAACAAGATCTTACCATATATCAAATTTGCTTACCTGTTTTCTTTTTAAATATTATCCAAATACATTATCATAGGACAGACATTTTCAACCAAAAAGAATCATATTTTATATGTTATATAGTTTTAAATATTCCTTAAAAAAATAGGTATTTTAAATTCAATGCCACTCTTGTCCAAGTTGTCTCCTACCAGCAACATTCGTAGGTAGGGCTGCGTTGGGATCTTCAAATCCCGAACTTCACTCAACCTGTTGAGGATTTTTCGCCGTCCATTTTGTAATTTAAATCCTTTTTTTTTTTAATAATAATTGCATGCTATGCTTATTAAATTTATGCACAATATAAGTTATGCATTTATGCAAAGAGACATAATTATATGTTAGTAGCTGTTCATTTAACATAAATGCATGCAAATAGATACGCTTCTACTTTTACGTGCAAACGTAAAAAAAAAAATCCCGAATTAATGTGTTCAATTAATGTGTAATTTTTTATGACATGACAATATTAATTCGAGGCTGTTTTTCACTTAAAACATTGGGGAAATTGTAACGTGATTCTCAAGTCTAGATGGACTTAAAATTTTAAAATGTAAGCTGTAGTATATCCAACCCACATGCATGTTACATCTCTTTTTGTTGCATCAAATCTTTCCGAAGTCATAAAAATAGTACTACAAAATGCCATCAACTTAACACATTTTTCTTTTAATTTATATATATATATATTAATTTAAGAAGCGGTAACCATGTTCACATTTAAATTTTGTGATGTTACATATAGGACCTGGTTGCTCTTCCTTAGCCTATGGTGCAATGCAAGAGTTGGGACCGTTTCGTGTCCATAGCGACGGCAAAACTCTCTACAGAAACAGATACTCATGGAATTTCGGTAAGATCTTCATAAAATATATCGTTAAATTTATACAATTTTTATGTGTTCTGATGATTTGTATAACTCAAATATGAACTAATAGTGATTCTTATATACTAAAGGATTTTATTTTTATTAATCTTTTTTAGCTGCCAATGTGTTGTTCCTTGAGTCACCAGCTGGGGTGGGGTTTTCCTACTCCAATAGATCATCAGATTATTATGACAGTGGAGACAAGAAAACTGCAGAAGATAATTATAGGTTTTTGGTGAATTGGTTGGAGAGATTTCCTGAATATAAAGGTAGGGATTTTTACATTTCTGGTGAAAGCTATGCTGGACATTATGTACCTCAACTTGCACATACCATTCTCTATCACAACAAGAGGGCCAACAAGACAATTATCAATCTCAAAGGAATCCTTGTATGTCCCCTCTCTCTCTCCCTCTCTTTCTCTCTCTAGGATATTTTTAATTTTTTTCACCTCGGATAAATTATTAGAAAAAAAATCCAGCCACATTCTGTGGTCCCAAAACCCTTCCAGCAAGTAGATTGATCTGTAATATATTTGTCCAACTTTACTTCATCATTGGCCTTTGTTATATATATTATTAATGGAGACGGACGACCTCGTATTAAACTCATTTTAATTAAAAAACTCAATTATATATATATATATATATATATGTATGTATATGTAGAATGCTTTCATTTGGCTACAAGTGGGTAGGGTATGCTGCTAGTTGTAAAGGCTATGAAAAGGGGGTAGCTACATGTTGTTGTTGGCCAGCTTATAAATTCCACCTCTGGTGGTGCAAAAATGTTCATAATTTGTCATGATAAATTTTTTGCTTTTTGGGGTCCTGTGTTCTCATTGTCATTTGCATGTGTTATGATGTCTATAAGCGTTGGTTTTCCGTCTTTGTCATGAATGTTTAAGAAGAAGTTCTCTAGTCTTTGTATGCTTGTACTAGACTTTCTTTTGGTCCCCTTGTTTGACATCTGTCATATAGAAAAGCTTGTTGTCCACTTTGGATGGTCCAAAAAAATATTGTTTTTGCTTTTCAAAACCAAATAACATTGATGATGAGATTGATTTGATGAGCATTTTTACTTGGAAAATAGAAATTTTGTTACACTAAAGTAAATTACTATAGTAAATTGAAGGTTAACATTTTTTTGGGTGCTAGATTGGGAATGCAGTGATCAATGACGAAACCGACGAAAGAGGAATGTATGACTATCTCGCGACTCATGCCCTAATCTCTGATCATGCAGCCAATGCAATCCAAAACTATTGCGATTTCTCGCCTAATGCTACTAAGCAATCTTCTGAGTGCGATGCCGCCATCAATGAAGCAGAAAAAGATACTTACTACATTGACATCTACAACATCTACGCCCCTTCTTGTGCTTCATCTGCTCTCACTGCCAAACCCAAGAGGGCTTCCGTAAGTATATATAGTCACACACATATATAGCAAAAAAATAATTAAAAAAAAAATCAAATTGTCCTTCAAATGAACGTGCACGCAAATACAGTGACTAATTAATTTGTGTTATTATTATTGTTATTATTTTTTGTGGTGCAGTTGACGAGTTTTGACCCGTGCAGTGATTACTATGTGCATGCTTACTTGAATAGAGAAAATGTACAAGCTGCTTTGCATGCCAATGTGACAAAGCTCCCATATGACTGGGAACCATGCACTGATGTCCTCAGAAAGTGGAATGATAGTCCCTCTACTATTATTCCACTCTTACGTGAGTTCATGGCCAATGGACTTCGTGTCTGGATTTTTAGGTAATATAATTATATAATTATATATAACGCATTCAAGGGCTATATAACCGAGCGTAGATGATCACTCGTGAGATTTCTTTTTTCTTTTAGTTTTATATGAAATCTGATTAAATTTGTAGTTCGTCCCTTAAAATTCACACATGCTACATTTGTTTCGCCTTTTAACATATGAAATCTCATATTTGATTTATGTATAAAATATAATGAAATTCCTTTTTGTCTTATTCTTCTGGCTCTGCCCTACCAATATTAGAAAAAAAATATTGACTGCTATGTAATATATTTACATGACCTAGCTTATAAAATGGTCACATTGTTTGTCATACAACAACAAATGGCCTATTATGTGCACCTTTTTGTGGGTGTTCAAACATAGTACGTGAACATGTCTTTTCCCTTATCTTTTTTATATTCTAATTATTTGATCAACATGTGGGATGAAATGTATGCAGTGGGGATATAGATGGAAGAGTGCCAGTAACTTCAACCAAGTACTCCATAGCCAAGATGAACCTTCCTGTGCAGACTTCATGGCATCCTTGGTTCTTCGGTGGAGAGGTATATATTTATATTCTTATATTTTATAACGTATTGATATAGATATGTGTGTGTACTTTATCGTTAAGTTTTTATTGTTGTCCTTTTTTCACTTTGATCCAGATAGGCTTTAGACAAAAGCCTATAGGTTTTTAAAAGCCCTTAAACCATTATTGCCTTGTCTTAAAAAAAATATATCACAGGTTGGTGGAGATACGGTATAGGTTTTTGAACCTATAAAACCCATTGTTGCCTTGTCTGATATTTGACTAATCGGCACTTTAAGACCCGTTGGAGAATATAAGTTCAAACCAAAAAATTTTGAGCGTGTTTAGAAATTTTTAACGAATTTATTGTAACATGTGAGAGCTTTGCACTATAGCTTATTTTTGTTTTATATTTTAGTGTATAAGACTTTATTGTAACAGTTGAAATGATATTATCAAACGCTTGTTAATTCATACTGTTTTCACCATAGCAATGTTTTATCTCACAAAATTTAACTTGCTAGAGTATTTTAGATTCAAATCTTGACTTCCCAAACAGTAATTTCTAGATGTCATGAGCTGAAAGTAACAAAGGAACTTCATGGATTTTGATGTCAGATTGATTATTAAATGACGTAAAAAATATTGCAGGTTGGTGGATATACAGAAGTTTACGAGGGAGATATAACATTTGCAACAATAAGGGAGGCTGGGCACCAAGTGCCAAGCTACCAGCCTGCCAGAGCTCTTTCACTCATCAAACACTTCATTGATGGCACAGACCTCCCAGATACGACAAGATACAACTAAGTAATATATATATATATATATAAGTTTAGTTTATCGAATAAATTTACTATAGGTTTGTCCAGCATTTTTTTTTTGTTTTAATTAGTTTCTAGGAAATTTTTATGGTTCCAATTAAGACAAGTTCACCCTTGGCATTCTTCTAATGCTAATTTATTTCCATCTCATTGATTAATGAAAAAGTGTTTACAAATTTGCTTGTTCTGTCTTATCTATGCGTGTGTATATATATATATATACACACGCACACACACACACATATATATATATATATACATATATATATTCCTTTTCTTTGGTTATTTGTTTATGGTGAAATCATGGACGATAGTCCACCAAATTTGTTGTAAATTGTAATTTGCTAATTTTAAGTTTGATATGTCTCTAATCTTGTAGCTAACATAACTGGCATTAACATAAAGCATTGCGTCGTTGATTGAAACTATATGACATAATTGATGGCACTCCTATTCAATGTTAACCAAAAGTAACGACATCTATCTGTGATACAAACGACAATAAAAAGTCATGTGACAGAAAACGACAATAAAAGACGGGTCACCCAAAAACCAAAAGTGTATGGTCAATGAATACACATGTATAATTTGAAAGCGGCAAAGCCACCAGCATTTTCATGAAAACGACAATAAATTTCTTATTCTTCAAACACCAGCAGCACATCTTTTATGTCCATAAACGACATGAAGTGTGATGATAAAACGAACAACAACATGGAAAGAAAACGACAATAAAAGTTGCTGCTTTGCACCACACCAAAACCACCTCAGACATATGAGATACTAATCCAAGAGCGTTGTCAATAAAGGAAAACGACAGAAAACTGCCCCGTTCACTTAGGCACAAGGGACATCCATGAGATGAAAACGACAATAACAAGACGTATATTTCAAAACGCCACAAGATATTGTGTCGCTAAGGGAATAAAACGACAATTAAAGTTGCACCACATACAACTGACAGAAATCAAGTTTCCAAAAATTTGTCGACTTATAATTAGTTAGTCAAGGAAGAATTACTTGTCTTTACATGCAATGATGAAGACATATATTTGCAGTGATGGTCTTTGTATGTATGGTTATAGATAAATTTCTTATGTAGAGTCTTTTATTTTACTAATAGGCAAATATCTCGGCTCTCCTGAGCTTATCCTGTTCGTTTACTGTTATTTCTTCCTTGCTTGCTAAGTAAGGATGTTTGGTACTTATTAGCCCTTTCCAACATCTTCTCTCTATTTAGGATAATTATTTCTCCGTTCGATAGATTTTTGTACTAAAATCTAGATCTTATTTAAATGTCTGCATATTTGCATGATCCTTTCATGAAGTATTCTGCATCAGAAGTTTACTATTTATTTAATCTATTTAACATGACTCTTATGCTAGGTTATGCGTCTTTGGTCACTAGAGAATTATAATTGTGTAGAAGAATACTCGACACCCGACTCAGCCTCTCAAGTTGACTTTGATTTCGACGAGAGCAAGGTAAAAATGACTTGCCTAGTTGCTACACCACATTCTTAACAAATAGTTCATTTGTTTTATATGCTAATGTCATTTTGATATTTTCTATTTAGCTTGATTAGCTTATAATTGTTGTTGGTAAGCTTGGAATGTAACTGTTACATTTAGTATTTCAACGGCTTCAACATTGAAACCAATTTATTGTTGTAACAATTATGCATTAGTGGTCTCATATTCATTTCCCATTAAAATCAATCCGGGTAACTGTTTTTATGCTTGCTATATATTTCCTTGATGGGAGGAAATGAAAGGCAGCAGAGAAAACAAAATTTTCACGTTCATTTTGTTGAGCAATTTTATAGTTTGGTCCCTATCACCTCTCTCTCTCACATCCGGATTATGCACCATCGCATTTGAGTGTTTGAGTGATAGGAGCACCCAAACCAGTTGTCCAATATACGACTGCAGCAATTCAAAGTTATATAGTGCAGTGCAATGGCAGGAGGTATAAAATTTACACGTTTCTGTTCAAATTCGTTTATGATTTCATGGAATTCTTCTATTTGACATTTTTCCTTATTATATTTCCAACTTTTTTTTTTAATATGTCCTATGGATTTTTGGATTGCTTCGTACTCGTAAATGCATATGGAGGCGAAGTGGGACAAAAAGTATATTTCCTTCCCGTGATGGTACCTTTGCCAAGGGTCTATGCATGCGGTATGCTGCTTTATGGTCCTTTTATCTTTGTTTTGTTGCAATTTCTTGGTTTGTCACATTGTCAGCACGATTAAGATGCATAATATAGAGCTGGAATTAGAAACAATGAATGAGAAACAATACTGTGACCTGTTTTGAACAATACTCTGGAAACCGCACGTTGAATGAATAATTTCTTTGACGTTATGTTTAGTCCCATCCAAGAAAATGCGTTGTGGCTTAATTTTAGCAATACGCAACTTTAATTTGTTAGAAAATAATTTTTCATGTGGGCACACATATGTAATTAAATGTGTTATTTAATGCCATCTTAAAGTAAAGCCTAAATTAAAGTGATATAATTAAAATAAAGTTAAAAGGCTTTATTGGGTATTAAAAATAATGTATGGGTTATATTTGTTAATATTATATGTGTAGATACCAATTTGTAATTTCTAGATTTTATGATGGGCGAAACTGAAAATACACTAAAATAACTAAAGTTATATATTTTGGTTATGGTCCCCAATTCATACGTATTATTCATTCAGAAAGTTTTCAGATATTCCTACTTCTCTGAAATCCCATCTTCAGAAAAGAATTAAAGGAATACGTATTGAATTGGAAGACAATAACCCATATCAATCCAAGATCATGAATTCAAGTACGCTTCCGCAATTTGGTATGATTTTTCTCAATAGTTTGACATGAACGATCCTGTAGAAATTTTGGTTCAATCCGGTCTAACAAGTGACATCAGAGCGATTTCATGTTAAATTATTGAAAAATATTTTCTCAATTGTGATTCGGTGTGTTTTTGGTTATGGATACAGTTTGATATGCGTGTGTCGATGAATTTGAGATTCATGCATTTACGATAACGTTCATGCATTCTGGAAATTAATAAATGCATGCAGTTTCTTCACATTAATGTCATGCACGCATGTCGAGAATTTTGTTTGTGGCTGTTGTCGTATAACTTTTTATTATACAATTTGCATATAGAGAGGTCACGGTTAATTAGCATATACAATTTCGTTCAAATCGTTTGTTCGCTGGTTGGGTAAGCCGTGGGATTACCGGCGGCAATCTTACTGCCGCCGGCAAAGATAATCAACCGTGACCCTCGGACGGTGCTGGAGAAGGATAGTCGCTGCCTCTGGTCGCGGCGGAGGAGGTAAACGGCGGCCAAAAGCCGCTGTCAATCCGACGATTTTGGCTGTGCCAAAGGGAACGAAACCGCGGCTGTTCTTGGGTTTCGCCGGCTGCCCGCTGTTTCGCCGCCGGCGCCGGGGTCTTCAGAGCAAGGACGTAAGGCCGCGCCGGTGAGCAGAGCCTCGGCCGGCGCGGCGAAGCATCTTTGGCGGTTGGCTCTGCCAACTGCCTGGAATTGTTACCCAGGGGTCACGACCCCTGGGAGAGAAGATGAATCTGGGCTTCGGCCCAGAACTTAATTTAAAAAAAAAAAAAAAAGAGGATTAAGAAGTAAAGGCTGGACACGGGCCTGGATTTATTGGGCCCGTAACCAGGAAAATCCCAGGGGCTCAACCCCTGGGTGACCTGGATTTTTTTTAAAAAAAAAAAAAAGAACCGGGGGGGGGGGCTGAATGTGGACCCGGGTTGGGTAAACCTGACTCAGTCCACAACCCAACCCGGCCCTTTGACCTTTCCCAGTCAACGGTCAAACGGCAACGTTGACTTTGACCGTTGACCAATCAGTTGACTTTTTTTATTATTTTTAAATTTTTGGGGTCAATTTTAGATGCAACTTTAAAATTCAAATTGTGTTTTTAGATGATTAATATTATCAAATTAATTAATTGAACCAATAAGCTGTCAAAGTAGCCTCTTTTGTGGATGTTGATTAATTTGTGATATTAAGAAGGTTGTGTGAATTGCCCAAAGGAAGTTTAATATTTGGCAGAATTAAATTCATACCTGTGGTGATAAATATGTAACAATTATATGGTTATTTTCGGTATGTGAATAATAAGTGGATCCAAAGATTAGCTTATTATTTGACATAATTTATTGTTAATATTTGATCACTGCACCAAGAACACTACTTACAAGTTAATATTTCTGTCCAAAGACTAAATATTAATGTTGTTACAGGTTTCTTGTGATGGGATATGACATTGTTTGAATTTTATTAGTTGTTTTATGTGAATTCTTATGTGAATATGTGATTTTGTTCTTTATTCAGCTACTGCATCATCTGCATCAATATCTGCTAATGTTAATTCCATTCCTATGCTGAATGGGACTAACTTCAAGGAATGGAAAGAGAATGTATTGATCGTTCTCGGTTGCCTTGATCTGGACTTGGCCATAAGGGTTGAATGTCCCACTATTACAGATTCTAGTTCCACTAAGGATAAAAAGGAACTTGAAAGATGGGATCGTTCTAACAGAATGAGTCTGATGATCATTAAGAAAGGCATTCCAGAAGTCTTCAGGGGCACTATACCTGATGAGGTCACTACTGCCAAGGGTTTCCTTGAGGCTATAGAGAAATGCTTTGCAAAGAATGATAAGGTTGAAACAAGCACGCTTTTGGCGAGCTTGATTTCAATGAGGTACAAAGCAAAAGGAAACATAAGGGAGTACATTATGGAAATGTCTCATCTGGCTTCAAGATTAAAGACACTAGATCTAGAAATTTCTGAGGATCTTCTAGTTTATCTTGTCTTGATTTCTCTTCCTGCACAATTCAGCCAATTCAAGGTCAGTTACAACTGCCAGAAAGAGAAATGAACTCTTAATGAGTTAATTTCTTATTATGTGCAAGAGGAAGAAAGACTGAAGCAAGAGAAAACTGAAAGTGCTCACTTGGCTAGCACCTCTAAGGACAAAAAGAAGAAAAGAAAGAAAAGCAATGAAGCTGCTAAAGGTCCAGCACAAAAGAAACAAGATAAGGATAAAAATGATAGAAATGTTGCTTGTTTCTTTTGTGGTAAACCTGGACACATGAAGAAGGTCTGCACCAAGTATCATGCTTGGCGTGCAAAGAAAGGTATGCTTCTCAATTTGGTTTGTTCTGAGATTAATTTAACTTCAGTGCCAAGACACACTTGGTGGATTGATTCAGGTGTCACTACTCATATAAGTGTGTCTATGCAGGGTTGCCTGAGCTACCGAAAGCCAATTGATGCTGAAAGATTCATCTATGTGGGAGATGGCAAATCGGCAGAAGTTGAAGCAATAGGGCATTTTAGGTTACTATTAAGTACTGGTTATTATTTGGATTTGAAAGACACTTTTGTTGTACCGTCGTTTAGGCGGAATTTAATTTCTATTTCTGCTTTGGACAAATTTGGATACTGTTGTTCATTTGGAAATAGTCAGTTTAGTCTTTCTTTAAATTCAAATGTTATTGGTACCGGTTCTTTGTCATTTCAAGATAACCTATATTTGCTTGATATAGTTGCTTCTTATAATCAAACTTTGCATGTTAGTTCTCGTGGCACAAAACGTAAATTAACCGATGAGAATTCTACAGTATTATGGCATAAGCGATTAGGACATATTTCAAGAAAAAGGATGGAAAGACTTGTGTCAGATGGAATTCTTGATTCCCTTGATTTTACAAATTTTGATATCTGTGTTGATTGTATTAAAGGGAAACAGACAAACAAAAGGAGATTGGGTGCCAATAGAGCTACGGATGTCTTAGAATTGATACATACGGACATTTGTGGACCATTTCCTATGGCTTCATGGAATAGTCAACAATATTTTGTATCGTTCATAGACGATTACTCTCGGTATGGCTATCTATATCTCATACATGAGAAGTCACAAACTTTGGACGTGTTCAAGTCATACAAGGCTGAGGTTGAACTTCAACTCAGCAAAAGAATTAAGGCCGTTAGATCTGACCGTGGTGGTGAATATTATGGCAGATATGACAGATCAGGTGAACAACGTCCAGGACCTTTTGCTAAATTCCTAGAGGAATGCGGGATAGTCCCTCAATATACCATGCCAGGTTCACCTAGCATGAATGGTGTAGCTGAGAGACGAAACCGGACACTTAAGGACATGGTGAGGAGTATGATTTGTCATTCCACCTTACCTGAATCCCTCTGGGGTGAAGCACTCAAGACTGCAGCTTACATTCTTAACAGAGTACCAACAAAAGCAGCAGCTAAAACACCTTATGAGCTTTGGACTGGCAAAAGGCCTAGTCTGAAGCATTTACATACTTGGGGTTGTCCAGCAGAAGCAAGGCCTTATAGGCCCAATGAAAAGAAATTGGACTCCAAGACAGTGAGCTGCTATTTCATTGGATACTCTGAACGGTCAAGGGGTTACAAATTTTATGATCCCACTACTAAGGCTATTTTTGAGACGAGAATTGCAACATTCTTTGAGGATGTTGAGTTTGGGGGGAGAAATAAGGTTAGAGACTTTGTCTTTGAGGATGAATTTGATCCTGTTCCTTTTGTACAAGAGGGATTGGTTCCTATTCCTACAATTGCTTTTGATAATGTTCAGGCTTCTATCCCTGACGTTGATCAAATTGCATATCAAGAACAACCAGATATAGTCATTCAACCCCTTCAGGTACAAACTCAACAACCTCAAGAACAAGAACCTCAGGAACTTGTGTCATTAAGGAGATCCACTAGAGAAAGGAGAAGTGCTATTTCGGATGATTACATAGTATTTCTCCAAGAACATGAGGACAGTGTTGGATTGATGGATGATGATCCTTCCATCAATCCGATCAATATCCATCAAGCCATGCATAGTTCAAACTCTTAAAAGTGGATGGATGCCATGAAGGATGAGATAAAGTCTATGAAGGACAATGACATTTGAGATCTCATTTCATTGCCTGAAGGTGCGAAGCCCATTGGTTGTAAATGGATATTTAAAACCAAGAGGGATTCGAAGGGTGATGTAGAACGATATAAGGCTCGTCTTGTCGCTAAAGGCTTTTCTCAAAAGGAAGGCATTGATTGTAAATAGACTTTCTCTCCAGTTTCAACGAAAGACTCTTTTAGGACAATTATGACACTTGTAGCGCATTTTGATCCTAAGCTAGATCAGATGGATGTTAAGACAGCATTTCTAAATGGCGACATTGATGAAACGATCTATATGGTGCAGCCAGAAAACTTTGAGTCGGGAGACCCAAAAAAGATGGTTTGCAAATTAAAGAAATACATCTATGGGCTTAAGCAAGCTTATCATTAATGGTATTATAAATTTCATCAAGTGATAGTCTCATTCGGTTTTGAGATGAATACTGTAGATGACTGTATATACCATAAGTTCAGTGGGAGTAAGTGTATTTTCTTGGTATTGTACGTTGATGACATACTGCTTGCCACCAATGATATAGGCTTATTGCACGAAACCAAGAGATTTTTATCAAAGAAATTTGAAATGAAAGATCTTGGTGACGCCTCTTTTGTATTAGGAATTAAAATACACCGGGATCGCTCTCGGGGTATTCTTGGGTTATCACAAAAGAGCTATATCGAAAAGGTACTTAAAAGATTTGGCATGCAGGATTGTAAACCAGGAGATACCCCTGTGGCTAAAGGAGATAAATTCAGTTTAAGTCAGTGTCCTAAGAACGACCTTGAGGTTAAGGAAATGGAAAAGATCCCATATGCATCAGCTGTTGGGAGTCTAATGTATGCTCAAGTTTGTACTCGTCCAGATATAGCATACATTGTTGGATTATTGGGCAGATATTTGAGTAACCCTGGAATGGATCATTGGAAAGCAGCCAAACGGGTTATGCGATATTTACAAAGAACAAAAGATCACATGCTTACATATAGAAGGTCAGACCAACTCGAGATCATTGGTTATTCAGATTCAGATTTTGCTGGATGTCAAGATAGTCGTCGATCCACTTCGGGCTATATTTATTTGCTTGCTGGAGGAGTGCCAAGCAGTCACTCATAGCTTCTTCCACTATGGAGGTAGAATTTATAGCATGTTATGAGGCATCCAATCATGGAATATGGCTGCGAAACTTTGTCACTGGGCTGCGGATTGTGAAAAGTATAGAAAGACCACTTAAGTTGTTTTGTGACAATAAATCTGCAGTCTTATATTCCAACAACAATAGAAGCTCTTCAAAGTCAAAACATATAGAGATTAAGTTTCTTGTTGTTAAAGAAAGAGTTCAGAGTGGTCAGGTGTCTATAGAACATATAGGTACAAACTCTATGATAGCAGATCCGCTTACAAAAGGGCTTCCACCCAAGGTCTTTCATGAGCACACTGCTCACATGGGTGTTCAGTTATTTGATGATATGCAGTTTTAGTGGGAGTTTGTATTTGAATGCTAATTTTCTTTATATATAGACATTGTGTGTTTGTATATGTTTTCTGCAAAAATAAAGAATACAGTTTATTTACACTCTGATTTTGGTACGGTTTTGATCTCATTCAGATATAAGGTAGGACCAGTTGGAAATAGACATGTTTAGATCACTTTGCATGTAATTTCCATGCTATACATCCATACTTGATCTATGTCATTTGGTTATATCGATATACGTAATCATTGATGGGTTTAGTCATGCTACATTTGTGACGAAGACCGCTTTGGTTCTATATTAGTATGATCAATAGACGAGATTGTTCAGGAATACTTTTATGTGTGATAGCAAAAGGTTGAGCTCACTAAAGTTAACACATTTTTGTAAAGATACATATGTGACCCAAGTGGGAGATTGTTAGAAAATAATTTTTCATGTGGGCACACATATGTAATTAAATGTGTTATTTAATGTTATCCTAAAGTAAAGCCTAAATTAAAGTGATATAATTAAGATAAAGTTAAAAGGCTTTATTGGGTATTAAAAATAATATATGGGTTATATTTGTTAATATTATATGTGTAGATACCAATTTGTAATTTCTAGATTTTATGATGGGCGAAACTGAAAATACACTAAAATAACTAAAGTTATATATTTTGGTTATGGTCCCCAATTCATACGTATCATTCATTCAGAAAGTTTTCAGATATTCCTACTTCTCTGAAATCCCATCTTCAGAAAAGAATTCAAGGAATACGTATTGAATTGGAAGACAATAACCCATATCAATCCAAGATCATGAATTCAGGTACGCTTCCGCAATTTGGTATGATTCTTCTCAATAGTTTGACATGAACGATCTTGTAGAAATTTTGGTTCAATCCGGTCTAACATAATTTACTTTCAATTCTTTTACCCTGTAGTATTCTTCTCTGTTTATAGTTACTTTGATCTGGAGGCTGTGGTTGGGTTGAATATTAGTGTCTTTTTCTAGAATAATGTTCGTTTCGATTTTATTGTCGTTTTTTGAAGAACTCATCGTTTTTTAGATTTTCTCGTTTGTTGTCGTTTATTAATTACTGTCGCTTGTAGCTATATATTGACGTTCGGTTATACTCATTGCCCTTTTTTTGGAGATGTCGCCGTTTTCTTATTGTCGTTCTTAACATTAGGCTTTCTTCTTGGGGCATAGAAGCCCGATCAAACCCATTGGATAGTCCATTATCGAATCCAATTAGCCCTTTTGCTTCGTCCTTCTCTCTCTGATCTTTCTCCTCTTCTTCAATCTCACGAACAAAATCAATCCGATCTCCCTCATAGAAAAAAAACCCGAGAACCAGAGAGAGAAACCCTAGAAAACTCCAATCATCCCCAACCAATCAAACAATCAATCAACCATGGTGTGCATACGCAAGGCGACGATCGACGACCTCCTGGCGATGCAAGCCTGCAACCTCTTCTGCCTCCCGGAGAACTACCAGATGAAGTACTACCTCTACCACATCCTCTCATGGCCGCAGCTCCTCTACGTCGCCGAGGACTACAACGGCCGCATCGTCGGCTACGTTCTCGCCAAGATGGAGGAGGAGAGCAACGAGTGCCACGGCCACATCACCTCCCTCGCCGTCCTCCGCACCCACCGCAAGCTCGGCCTCGCCACCAAGCTCATGAGCGCCGCTCAGAACGCCATGGAACAGGTCTTCGGAGCAGAGTACGTCTCTCTCCATGTCCGCAAGAGCAACAGAGCCGCTTTCAATCTTTATACTGAAACCTTAGGGTACAAGATTCATGATGTGGAGGCCAAGTATTATGCTGATGGAGAAGACGCGTATGATATGAGGAAGGAGTTGAAAGGGAAGAAGAACCATGGACATGGACATGGAGGTCATGGTCATGGTCATGGACATGGACATTATCACCATCATCATCATGAGCATGGCGGTGGATGTTGCTCTGGAGAGGCCAAAGCGGTTACTGCAAAGGCGGATTCGAAATCCGGCTGAGGACTTGGGGAGACACAATTGTGGTAGGAAAAATCGAATGTTTCTTTTTTATTTGTTTATTAATTATCGGATTATTGTGTTTTGTCAATTAAATAATGAACTTTTGGGATTGAGGAACATAAAGGTGGTGTTTTTATAAAGTTTCTTATGTAGAATTAGCTGAATCATGTATGTACCATTTGTGTTTCGAAATATAATATGGTCATTATGGCAAAAGCTTTGCATCTGATTTAAAGTACTGTTTTTGGTCTATCTTGAGCTAGATTGGTTTTTTCTGTCAATTGGATTTACTCTTTGTACTTTGACTGTATTTGTGCCACTTTTGGCGAAGCTTTATGTGATTTCAGTACTCTTTTTTTTTTTGGAGTTAGAATTGGTTCTTCTATCAATTTTAGGGAATGTTTTACCAATTTGTAATGCAGTGTAATCAGAAAGAAAAAGGGTTTTGAAGAGAGAGAGAGAGAGAGAGAGAGAGAGAGTTAAACATTCTGATTCAAGGGTGTACCTGCCCATCAGGTATTGAAATTTGATTGTTTCTTTTGGCAAGTAAATATATGAATAGGAAGGAAAAGGGGAACAAATTCATTTCTTCATCTTCCACATTGATGACAAGTAGATATCTCCTAATTTTGATTTTTGATTTTCTGTTTCCCCTTAGCATTAGCTATGTGTGATCATCTCTTGTTGTTTGTTGACTTGCTATCCTTGATTAAAATGTGATTGAGCTTTGGATGCACACTTGGAAATGGCAGTTTGGTGTGAAGTTGGGAATTTAGGCGTTGACTTTGATATCATCTAGCAATATAGAAGATATAGCATTTTCTTGATATGAGTTGATAATCACAGTTAGGCTATGACGATTTAGGTGATAATGGCTATTTCACCACTCGCAACCCTTGGTCCATGTTGATCAAATCGCTCTGTCGATTTTAGTTTATTTTATGGGTATATCCAATCTAGTTATTAAATCTTATTGTTTCCGTTGATATCATATTTCAAAGAAACCGTGTGAGATCAACATATTTTGTTGAGTTTTAAAGGGTGTTTAAAACTTCAGTTTCAAGCCATCAATTACAACTGTGAACAGCATAAACGTTTCAAATGGAGGTTTGAAAGTTTAAAATGGGAGCTTAGTTCTGTACTTTAAAAGTTTTGGTATGTGAAAGGCTTGTGTGCAAGGGATAATTAGGTATTGATTTACTTCACCGTAGTTAGTTGGCTATTATACTCGAGGAATAGCATAGACGTTGACTGATATAGATTCTAACCACAAAAGGCAGGCGATTCACGTCTGCCCACGGTGATGTTATGTTACTTTAGTTTTGTTTTTTTTTTCTTTGTTTTTTGTTTTCTGGTTTATACTTTCTCTGTTTAGGTTTGATTTTTCATTTGACTGTCATTTATATAACGATGTCGTCTTTCTAGTTAGGTAAGATTTTTGTTATTGTTTTCGATTGTATTTGTTTATCCGAACGTATGTTTATTACAGGTGTATTGTCGTTTTCTCATGCTGTCGTAGTAGAGTTTTATGTTTTCGTATCATTGTCGTTTCTTCAATTTTTGTTGTTTATAACTCTGTTGCTTTTTGTCTAGTGTGGTTCGTTTTTGTATTGGTGTTGATTATCATTTCTTTTTTTGGTTTTGTCGTTTTTGCTCTCAATCTCTCGCTTTCCCTCTTATTGAACCTCAATGTATATATTTTTTTAATATTTTTTGTTTTATCGTCATTTTCCGTCTTTAGTGTCTCTTAACTTTCTTGTCAATTTTTTTGTCCTTTTCAACTGATGTCGTTTCTGGATTCCATCGTTTAACTTTTATTGTCGCGGTTGTGTCGTTTTTATAAATTTTCATGGATCTTGCATTTCAATTTATTGTCTGATCCCTACTACTTAACCTCTACTATCCGTCTGCTTTTGATAGTTGTCGTTTTAAGTTCATTGTCGTTTATATTTATTAACGAAATAGGTTAGTCTTTTTCTGGCCTTTTTCGTTTATCAATGACATCATAATCTAGTTATTTCCGTTTTCGCAGTTCTTATTTATTTTAGAGAGTGGTTGCACTTCATTGTTTAGTATGAAGTCGCTTAATTTTATTTATTTATTTTGAATAGAAGCGGTTATTATTATTAAAAAAAAAGGACTGTATGATACCATGACAATTTCTGTAGGGAGGATTCTTCTAACCAAATAAGCTCATTATTTTTTATTAAGAGTATAAGTAGTCAAATAAGGGAAAAATTTATTCAATTTTCTAAATAATAGCAAAACTTAGCTCTTGTAAAAAAAGATAATAAATTAAATAAATCTGACAATAACATTTCGCTCTTTACAAAAAAGAAGAAAAAGCCCTTTTATCCATGCATCGGACTTCATAAAATGAAGATTTAGACTGACAGAGACCAAACATTTTTTAAGATGATGCAGTCATCACAAAACCTACATTTTTGAAGATGATGCAACCATCATAGAACCTGAGAACAAGAAATAATTTTTAATAAGTATGAGAATAAACTAATATTATTGAAAAGATTTGAAAATAATTTTTGGTAAGTATGAGAACAAACTGATATTATTGAAAATATTTAAAGATATAAAATTTAAAACTTATCTTGTATATGCTTCAACTACTTCAAAAACATGTAGCTTCCTTTTGCTTGAAAATTTTTTATGTAACTGATCCGATCGAAAACTTACTCTAACAATTGACTTTATAAAAATATTCAAAAAATAATGAATCTAACAATTGGCTTTATAAAAATATTCAAAAAATAATGAAACTCCCACGATGAAAAGACTATGAAGCTCTCATAGAGAGGTACTAGAACAATATTGAAACTTCCACGATAAAAAGAATATGAAACTCTCATAAAGAGAGACTTAACAGTAATCAAATTGAGTTATAAAAGAATCTTAACCTTTCTCGTAACCATTTTAGAGGAAAGATGCACAACCATTCAAATTCACTCTATAACGTTCAAAATAACAGCTTTCAAGCCATGGCAGCCATATACAAAACAGACAAATTTTTCAACACAGACGTGATGCTTAAAAAAACACTTTCATAAATAAGACTCTATTTACAACTATGATATTGAAACAATCATAAAAACAACAACAACAATAATAATAGTAATAATAAATATATTTATGTGTAATATTATATATAGGACTAATAATTTGTTTTTATGAACGTAGAATTGATAACCCGATGTAATAAAAACTAATAAATTTAGGCGATAAAAGTTTTACTCGATAAAATATAAATTAGTAATAAATTTTTTAGAATAAATTAATAATAATAACTGTAAAGAAGAAGGAAAACAACAACTACTTAATGTCTCGTGCTATGTATTATAAGATTTTAAACTATAATATTATCTTTTTTGGGAAAGAAATATATATGTCTATACATATATGTAACTATATGAGCAACGGCAAAAGAAAAAATGGTGAGTATATATATAGTTATTAGCTATTCAAAAAGAAAATTATATATGTGGATATATATATATATATTAGAAAATATGAGTAACTGAGTAAGCGTTTCCTTGAAAAAAGAGTAATCGTATTTCAATAAAAAAAATAAAAAATATCCGTATTCAAAAAACAATTAAAGAAAACAACCGCAAAGATTAAATTATATTAAAAAATAAAAATTGTTTTTTAGGGGCAAAACAGTTTTTTTTTTTTTTTTTTTTAATTTTAATTGCAAGAAGCGTTGTGCAAACATCAATAACAACAAGAATGCCAAAAAAACTTGTTGGTCAGAGGGAAGTGATGGTGTTCTAAAAGAAGGATGAGATATATGCTTCAAAAGTTATGTAGATGTGCTACATTCAACAGAGAACATTTATAAATATGCAAAAAAGTATAATATTTTGAACAGAAGACGAACAAAGATGAAAGAAAACTCACAAAATGCTGTTAACACAAAATTATAAAACGACAAAAAACAAGAAAACTGATTCTTGTTGATAGTGCACTATGCAATACCATTGATAATCCAAACGTCGAGAAGCAATAATAATGGTTAGTTGTTACGAAAATTCAGAACTAATGAAGAGAAAGAAACTATAAAAACAAATTGAATAAATTATGGGAATATCTCAATATTGCTTGTCCTTTCCCCTCTTCTTCGTAACAATCCAATACCTTGGCTGAAGCGTAGGTTTTGTTTCCCAACATCCACACGCCAAAAGGAATCCTCAAGGAACGGGCTTCATTTTCCAATGCTTTTATTTTTTCTTCTTCTCAGAGAGATATTCAGAAGAAAACCAGAGAGAGAGTAAAAAGTGTCCATCTAAATTTAACAAAAAATCTCATCCAAACAGAAAAAAAAAGAAAAAAAAAAAGAAAATTGCACTAAATAACAGTTTCAATTCTTGAAGTAAGCTGTAACACCTAGAAATTTAATAAAGTATGATTAGTGTGTAAATAGTGAGTTAGTATGCTTTAATGTAATTTAAACTTAATTTAATTATTTTATGGTATTTTTAAATTAATCTCACATTTTATTATTTTTATTTGTTGTTTTGAATTTTAAAACAAAACACTGTCAAATTTCAAACAAATCTCCTTTTTGCTGAAAACTTAGATAACTTAAAGTTGCCCATAAAAAACCAGAAGCAGCCCATGGTTTTCTCCAAAACCAGCTGCTCTCCCTCTCTGTTTATTTCCCTCTTCTTTCTCACTCCCCCTCACTCTCTTTCTCTGCTCTCTCCCTTTTCCTCTCTCACGTTGCCTCTCTTTCTCTCTTTCCCTCTCAATTCTGTTTCAAAAATTTGAGCTTAAGCTTCGATCTTCAACTGGATTGGAAGCCTAGGAATACGATTGAGCCTTCTTAAACTCGATTCCAAGCTCAAATTCGAGGTTAGTTTACTTTTTAAAAAATTTCAAACTTTTGCCCCATTTTCAATTTTCCTTGTATGTTACGAATCCGAGTTTTCTTGAGCTTGGAAAGCCTTCAAACTAGGTTTGTAGGACCCAAAACATCATGAATCTAGGCTTGATTGAACAAAAATTGAGTTAAATCAAGTTTTTCCTCTTTTTCTCATTTTTGAATTTATTTGAAAATTTCTATGTAAAACTCATTTAAAAGTGTTTAAATGTGTTCCAATATGTTTTTCTATCAATTATAAATATTATGTATGCTCTAGGAGCTTAAAAATAGGCTAGAAATAAGATTTCAAGCTCGAGGAGGTCGAGACTCGAAATCTAGAATTTTCTAGATTTTGCCAGTTCGACAGGCCTATTATGAGCATCGATAGGCCAGATGCCGGACTCATCTTGTCGGGAGGCCAAACTTGGAGCAATTCGGCAAGTCAATGTTGGGTGGTCGGTAGGCTGAACTGTGGAAGTTCAACAGGCCGATCTAGGGAGTTCGGCAGGCCTACCGGGTTTTGCAAAATTTGTTTTTTTCACCCATTTTTTACTATTTAGAACCTAGATAAAGACTTTGACCTTGTAATATAATTTTGTGAATGTTAAAGGCATACTAAGACACCATGAGACAACATAGTATTATAGAATACTCTAAGTTAGATATTGACGAACTTATTTCACATTTAAGGTTGTTCGTGGTTCAGTGGAGCTAACATACAGCAGGTCGGGATTGCGGTATTGAGTTTCTGTACTAGATATCGAGGTAGGACTCCAAACCTCTTTTTTTGGTAGCCATGTTTTAAAAAAGGTTTTGGCCACAAAATGATTTTCTTTAAAATATTTTCAAGAAATGATTGAGATGAATTTACCGGTTATTTTCATAAATTGTTGAATGATGAGATGATCATAATGTACGGCATAATAAATGTAAATGAACACACTTGGTAATATGAGACCTGAATAATGATACACATATAGGGCATGATGCCATACTTAGAGATCGGGTCGTGTATAAAACGATCTTGGGAGCAGGTCTCGAAACCCAGCTGGGCCACTATGGTGTGTTATTAATAGTTTGCCCAAGATAATGATAATGAGTTTATTTCCGAATGATTAATTGGACTAGATGGTAAGAGTGAAAATTTATAAATTTCATTTACCATATTTTATATTTCTTAAGTTAATGCCAAATTTTTATATTCAAATCAATAATTTTAAAGCTTAGTCCTACTAAGCCTTTTCACTCACTGTTTATATGTTTTAAACTTTACCCTTAGGTGGACTTCAGTTTAGGACCTATTGGGACGCTTCTGGTCGGACACATGAGCCATAGGAACTTTGTTTAAGTTATTTGTTTACTTAATCAATGTATGTAATATTTTAATCCTTATTTCTTGTGTTGGACTGTGGTTGTAATTTATTATTGCCGGTACCATGTGTATACATTTACGTGGGTCCGGTGGGGGCCGACTAGTATTTAGAAGGCTTCATTATTCAACTTCATTTCATCTACTTTAATTTAACAACAATTGCTTTAAATGAGTTTTTAAGTGTCACGTTTTTAAAATAATTCAAATATTTAATTGGCGATTTAATTAAAATATTAGTTTATTTAATATAATTAATCCGTCATGTCACTACCCAGATTGAGATACATGACATAAGCAAATAACACTTTCAAAAATATTTAAATATATAGCATTTTTAAAATTACGTGTTCTTTTTAAACACGTTAATTTTTAATTTTACCTCATCTTTTTTCTTCTTTTTTTCTTCTTTTTCTTTTCGTTTTGGTTTCTCATTATCTCAGTGTTGTTTCGTGTTTTTCTTAACGTCGTTTTATGCTAAAATAAATTTTATTTTAATATAAATAGGTTTTTTACTTAACATTGTTATATTTTGATCTATTTATTTTTAATCTCAATAAATGATAGTATAATTTCCTCGTTCTCCCAAAAGAAAAAGGGAAAGTCTTTAATGATTCATACGACACCCAAACAAACACGCCATTTTGTCGATGAGAAATTGAGAAACGGAGGAATGGAGAATAAATCAATTTCAAAGTTCAAGCCTCAACGAACCCAATTTTGCAAATTTTGAGTGTGTATGTTATCAAAACGTGGTGAGAGCCGATAGAAAATAAAAACAGAACGAGAAAACACAGATATATTTTCATTCCCTTCACAAAAGTCATTTTCATCTTCAAAGCATTTACTAATTAAATGCTATTTTGAAAATGTTTTTGTTTTCATGTCTTAAAAGACGTGGAGAAACATTTTCAAAAACACAAAAAAAAAAAAAAATCCCCGATACCAAAAAGTATATGAAGTTTCTTTTATGTTGTTATTTTCTTAATATATGTATTTCTCGCGTAGTTGTCGTACAACTGTTTAGATTGTTGTCGTTTGTACAAGTACATAATTTATTTCTCGACGTCGTTTGTCTTTATCATTGTTTCTTTGTCTTAATTGCTGGTTTTTTTTCCTTGGTGTTTTTTCCCAACTATTGTCATTTTTAAGGTAGCGTCGTTTATCTGCGAACTGCGTTGTGTCGTTTCCCTAGATTATTGTAATTGTTGCAATCTACCGATTTTTTTCTGGTATAATTAGGCTGAAGTTTTGTTATCTAGTAGTGACACTTTAAAGTACTTTAAAGTGAAAATTTTCACAAAAGCAGTATAGATTGATTTTTAAACTTAATTTAGAAAACAACCTAAAGAACAGGTGAAAAAAAAAAAAGGCTTATATTTTAGCCTCTTCTTCATACCTATTTCAATGGTAATCTTTATCAATTTATAGTCCCTTTTCTCCGTTTATGCAGTTTGCACTTTTCAATGCCATTTTTCCTTTATCGATTAATAACTTATGTCGTTTTGGTTTCACAGATGTCGTTATTTTGTATGGTGTAATGTCGTTTTCTTATTCGTTTGTTGATGGCCAGTGTAATGTTTTAAGGGCTAATTAGGTCAGTGTGCATTCGTGTCGTTTATTTCCCATCTCTCTTTACAACCGACTTGAAGGTTCATTGTCTTCTACGAGATCTCAATAGCTCATTATGTTGTTTATTTATTATTATTATTTTTTTACTTACATCGTTTTCCGATATTATTGGCGTTTTATTTTTGGCTTTTTTGCTGCTTATGGTGTCATTTTAAGTATCGTTTTCCCAACTATTTTGTCGTTTCTCAACTTTTTTTTTCTGTCGAAAGTTTTCTCCTTTCCCACCTGCTGTCTTCTTTTGTATCGTCGTTTATCTACAATATCCGTGGCTAATCATGTCGTTATTTGATTTTGATGTCGTTCACTTAGCTTACTGTCGTTTTCTTGTTTATTGTCGTTTTGTGTGAGTTTATGCCCTTAATATAACTGATTTGACGTCAGAATCTCTTCTAATCTGATATTCGAATATGTATATTAATTGGTATCATATCTACCTTATTTACAAACACCAAGCCATTAGTTTGGTTGCTCCTAGAATCGTTGAAATTTGCATTCCTTTTTGGAATATTCTAGAATTGTAAGGAATTTCCTGGAACATGTTAGACAGTTCAATCTTCCTTTCTTTCTTTCTTTCTCTCTCTTTTTTTTTTTTTTTTTATGCAATATTAGTGGGGTCCAGTTATCTTAGCTTAACAAAAAATATATTCTCATATTAATCTAGAACAGCAGGAAATATTTCGCTTCTAACGAAGAAACTTCTTGTATCCAACTAACCACGTGGGGCCTGCAGAGTCCTATTGGTTTCTAGGATGTTTGTAACTCTCTGGATAAACCCCATGCTACAAAATTTCTAAAGTAAAAAAAAATGTAAACGTTGTAATCACGCCTAGAAATTTGAATAATCAATAAATTGAAAAACTTTTGCAAAAAAAAAGCTTTTTTTTTTTTCATCGAGTCGTGTCCTGATCCTCTCAGTAGGGTGGGTCTCATTCAATAGATCCTACCTGGTGAGGCCTACCTTATTGAGAGGACTGAGATATAGCTTGACCGAGATGTATAGTATTGCCCTTTGCAAAGACGCCAAAGTTGGTGGTTGTCATTATCGCCCCTCACTTTAATATTGTTGACGAAAGCAGACTTTTCGTTTAACCAATCAAAAGTGGTTCTGTGGGACCTATTATGACGACGATTCTAGTAAAAAATATATGAAACGCATTCATTTGGCATTTTGCTTGTGATTTTAGTGGAATTAGAGAGGCAATGAAGTAAAAGCTTGATTAGAACCCCCAATAATTCAAACAAGAGCTTGCCAATAAATGAAGCCCACTAAAAGAAGATTTCAAACTTTGGCTAAATACAATCTAACAAGTTTGTTGGAATATGGAGTCAGATTTTATTATTATTATTATTATTACTACTTTGCATATGTAGGTATAATTGAGTGTGGGATTTTGCATGATAAGTAAACACGTATAAAGGTACTAACACAAAGTTGTAGGATATACTTTTCTTCCCCATACACGCAACTTTAAGAAAATCTTGAAGAGTAAAAGTGGCACAAATTTTTAATTATGTTTAATTTTAGCTACAGAACTTGCCACTATTAACTAGTGGGCACCCTTTTTTCTTTTAGCTCCATTCTCAAAAGAGCTTTCTATTGAAATCAAAATATCAAATGTAGATTTATTTATACAAATGCATATATATATATATACATATATATATATATACATGTGTGTGTGTCTGTGTTATATAAAAAGTAAGCAGAGGGAAGGAAGCATCGTGATCACTCTTTGAACAATCATTCAATTTTGGACCGCCTTAACATGCGCTTTCTATATTTATGGGGCCTATGTAATGTAATAAAAAGAAACGCATAGGAATTTTGAATTGAAACAACTTTAGTGAACAGAACACATTCAAAATTTGTCTCATGACAGGATTGTTAAAAGTGGAGCAACATTAAAGTAGGAACTTTCCTAGAAATTAAAAGATTAAAGATTCATTACTATTCCGGAGAAAAAAAAAATGCTTCTGGAATAATTTATTTACGGTTTTGTACATCAAATTAACTCTACAACATCTTAAACATATCATGTTATGCTCCATAAGATAAAGACATAGTAGTTAGAACCCCTTAAGAAAGTGATTCTGTATTGATATAAATATATACATATATTCACTTCCGTCACGTCTGGGGGAGAGTAGTGCTATATAATTGTAAGATTAATACAACAGAATTTGGAACACTAAAAGAATAGAAAAATCAGCACCAAATCAAGGTGGCCTCAGAATTCAACCATTTCCACTAGGCTGCAACATTAATTCTTTAATTCCACCCAACAAACACAATATCAGTTAAGTGATTAATTTAAACACAAGGGAACAAAGAAGAACACCTCATGGAGATTCTATTCAGATCATATAGAATTAAATAATCAATAATTACAGAAAATAATAGGTGGGTCTTAATGAGCTGGGAAAAACAATGAATAATGGTAGGACTTTCCAGCATGGAAAATGCTAAAACTATATGCGAATATTGAAATCACTATAGGGGTGGACCTGGACAGGGCCAGAATAGTAAAATGCCCTTTGCTTTTTCACAGCCTTGTTGATTGGGGTCTCACTAATTCGTTTTCGTTTTCCTTCAAAAGTCATAGCCCATTTTTTGGTTCAACTTCCTTAACTTCAAAATTGAAACAAAACTACTACAAGCATTGTTCAATAATTTTAACTTGAGTTTCAATTTCCTTGGTTGATCTCTTTGAACCCCATTTTGAGACTGACCATACATGATATGGTACAAACTTTAGAAAAGCATGGTCAAGCTAAAAGGAAGCACCTAATGACTGTACAATTTTCATGTGCCACACGGAATGGTCACTTCTTCGATTGGTTACTAGCGGTGATAAATAGCATTGTTGATCGCCTCCTAAATCATGTGTTATGTTGAGGAGAACCGGCGTCGTGCTCGAGGTGTGGGGACAACCACATCACGACCGGATTTGATCAAGCTAAGACGATCTTTGATTGTTTTGTCAAATAGCCTGTTGTCTGGATTCTCAGCATAGCAAACATAGTAGCAAATTACACAGGCATGAGGCAATGCCATAGCAATCCTGGTCTGCATCAGCATTAAGAAAAGATAAAGTCCTTCAGATTTTCAATGAACTCTATAATTAAAAAAAAAGGGAAAATCATAAATGTATCTTTTGAATTTAAGTAAAATTTGATATTCAACCTTGTATCTTAAGAATTACAAAGTTCCCTCCCATAAAACACCTTTAAATGACTTACTGTCACAAAGGTTGAAAAGATGCAACGTTTATCTTGACAAATATTTTTCTTGGCTATTTCTAACCTTAACAATCCTTATGTTTAGTTTTAATTAAATCTTGTATGGGGTGGTCGACAATATGAGGACTTGCTTTTTGCAATCTATAAGAATACAAGGTTAAGTATTAGATTTCACTTAAATCCAAAAGAGAATATTGCAATTTTCCCAAAAAAGATATGCTAAGTTGATCAGGTGATTTATGTGCAGAAGAGATAAATAATAAAAAGAAAAGACCGGTCAAGTAGGGGCTACCAACCATAAGGTATGCTATGAAGAACACAAGAAGTGAAATGGTTGCTGTGAAACTTTGGTGCACTTTGGCAGTCCAAGCAGCTGCCACAATCACGCAAATGGAGCCGCTGCATACACCAGTGAGGAAGCAGAGCGAGCTGGTCATGTCGGCGTCAACAATGGGCTCGATTTCCTGCCTTTCAAAGAGTCCCCAAGTGTCTTGGGATGCCCTCACAAAATCTTTCCCATATGCAGCTATCTGGTTCACAAGATAACTCAATTAAGGATGAGGTATTCAATACTATTAATGAATTGTATAAAGTTACAAAATTGACATTAAAGTGGGATTTGTATTGTAAATTATACAAGCATAATTAGTATATATGTCAATTATAAGGACTTGATAACAAGATTATGTAAGAAAATAGTATATATACTTAAAAATATTTAGTGGATTTTTGGTGGAAACATGTCTGGTGGTCAGTGTTATAGCAGCATGCCTGGCTACTTTAAATCATTCCAGGAACTTAAAGGGCCTCACAATTACATCATATTTGAGAATGACATGATTTTAACTCTAAAGAAATAGAAAACACACTTTTGATACTTGATTTAAATAAGAAACTTTTTGACAAGAAGAAACCTTCTTTTTCAATAACTAACACCTTTTTATTGGCAAAAATTTACTAGTTTCTTCATTCGTACTATTCCAAAGAGAGATAAACAAAGATAACTAGTAAAAGTACCTGTACAAAGGCCCATCCATTGCCATATCTGAAGATGGACTCCATGACTCTGAGACAGCAATGTGCACAAGAGAACATGAACTCGTCTTCCCCTTCGAGTAAATTCAAAGCCCGAGCAACAATTCGCAATGCTTCGATTGCAGGCACGAAGAGAGACCCGAGGCAAGCACTTCCAAGGTTCTTAGTCAAGGCTCTTTGGAAGCAGAACTGAGTGTTGGATTGCATTCCTCTAAGATAATACAAAGCAATCACCCTACTAACTGTTATATTGGCAACATTCCTCATCACCTCAGCAGTCCAAGCCAAGCTCAAAACCAACAAGATTATGATCAATGAAGGGAAGTAAAAATTCAATGCCCCAATTACTGCCAATATCCACAAAGACATCCACAAAAAACTAACCCCAAGCATTATATAAATGGGCTTGTTTAGGTCACGGAATTTCGGAACGGGCTCGAGAGATTTGACCAAAACTTTGCTGCAAAACCCAATTCTGGGAGACACCCAGCAGGCATATAAGCCATTACCAATTGCAAAGGCAATGAAGCAGACTCCAACACCATCAGTGGCGGGTTTTTGGAAGCAAATTAAGAGGATTCCAGCAGAAAGGGACATGACAAAAGAGCTCCAAAGTATGAAAGGAACCATGAATTTTGGCCATTCCCTGACTGCTTTTTGCCAAACAAATGCAAGTGTAATGCTCAAAAAAGATGCAGCTTCTACTTGTGGGAGGAAATGTTTCAAAAATCTTTTCTCTTTTCTTTTGACACTGTCTGATGCTATTACAAGCCCTTGAACTCCTTTGAATATAAGAAAGCCAACTAGACCAATAGCCACTGCCATATGGAGGAGGAAAAGAAAGAGAGATATCTTGTTTGTGTATGATCTTGAATTTAATGTTGTTATAGATGGCTGGTCAGAACAAGAGAAAAATAAAAAGAAAAAAAATTATCAGGTTGGAAACTAAAAACTTCAGACGAGCTCTGCAAAAAAAAAAAAAAAAAAAAGGGCCCAGAAAATCAAATTCTTTATTTACAAGTGGCAGAGACTAAATTTTGATGATAGGAGTCAGAAGAAACTTTTTTAAAAAAATAATCTCCTGGCCCCCCCCCAAAAAAAAAAAAGTAAAAGAATCCAAAAAATCATTTGACAGGAAAGCAACTCTCAAATGATCAAATCCAATACATCTTTTTACAATATATGTGCAACTTCATAGAGATTAAATTCATGACTTTCAAAACTTCACAAGATTAAGCTAGCTCCTTTTCTGCTTAATCTCTTATTGAAAAAGAAAAAAGAAAAAAAGAAAAGAGAATTACTTGCGGCGTTGGTGTCAAACGAGGCTGAGAACGCTGAGAGAACCGAGAAGGAGAAGGAGTAGCCATTCTGGTCCCACCATTAACGACAAGCCTCAAAGGGTTTGTAGGATTAAGCCTCTGCAACCTTGACATGTTGAATTCTTCTCCTCCAACATTCTTCTCTCTCTCCTTTTGCTCTTCCAAACCCACTTCTCCTTTCTCAACATCTTTCACTTCTTCTTCTTCTTTCTTCCCATTTTCCTCTCTCACTCCTCCTCCTTCTCCAACTTCCTCTCTCTCCACCACCACCACCTACAAAAAAAAAAAAAAAAAGTTTCAAACTTTCAAAACATATAAAAGAATTGAACGTGAAAAAACATTAAAAATCAGAACTTTTTTTGAAATTATCTTACAGGCTCAGAGGCACCCATTTTTTTTTTTTAATTTTTGGTTGTTTAACGTTGTTGGGTTTTTGAAAGTACGTTTCTTTGCTTCTGTTATGAAATTCCGTCAGTCTTAACTATCAATCCAAAGAGTTATAAAAGAGAGAGCCTTGGCAGATGATGATGTAATTGGCTAATGTTTGAGATTGTTGTTCCTTTTTTCACTTCTCACTTGGCCTTTTGCACCTTGGCTCATGGTCCTGGCATATGCATGGGACCCACCTGTTAAAAACTCACGCGTCAACTGGCGCGTCTGCACGCCAATGCGGTGGGAGTTTGGTGATTGTGCCAGATGTACGAAAGCACGTGGGAATAGTGGTTCCGTAAGGTGTGAGAAGGTGCATCACATAATCGAGGGGGGGACTGGGGTGGGCAAAAGCTATAATGCTATATATATTTTAGTGAAAGTAGGTTTAAAGTTTTTTATATTATTTTTTATTTTTTAGTTTAAGATGTTTCTCGGCATCACTTGTGATAAAATGAACGTGTTTAAAATTTTCAGAATTTTATTGTAGATCTAATAGTTTAAAATAGAGCATTAGAGATGAAGTAAATCTAAAAAAAAAAAAATGAGGATATCTATGAAATAAGCATTATCTTATTGAGCCAACCAATAACTACGACTTTGGTTGAAAAATATGTTAAAATTAAAAAGTTTTAATTGTTACAATATAAAACGTTCATATGTTACAATAAAGAATAAAAATTTACTATATTATAAAACTCTCACAAATGATAATTTTTAAGTTACAACTATAAGTTTCAACGTTGTTTTTAAATACACTCTACAATAAATAAAAATATGGTACAAGTGTAATTTAAAATAATTAGACATAACTCATCTTTAGGTAGTTTTTTTAAGTCCAATGTGAAATACGAAAAAGATTTCTAAATTCTAATCTTACACGTAAGATTTCTAGCAAATTATGGACCACTTTTTTGTTTCAGTAAAAGAGGAAAAAAAATTATGAAAAATTTATAGGCCCGACTAGGGGACTAGAAATTTGAACATATAAATTGATCAAAGTTGACGGCTGTGATCAGAGATGGCTGCTTGGAAGAAAAAAGGATTTTGACTATGAAAAGAAAATTGATGAAAACTGTGATATTGACTTTGTGTGGAAGAAAGAAATGGACAAAGAAAAACGGCATGTACATAACCAGAGTGACGTTAGGTTACCCCACCTTATCTTCTTTGAATATATATATATATATATTGGTATTGAGGGTGACTTAGACAAATCCTTTTTTGATGATAACCTCGGACCAATCAATTAAACATTGATTATTACATAATCGATGTAAAACTACTTGCAAAAGGAAACGGCTCTTCTATTTGGAAATAAACGTTCCAAATGTTCTTGTTAATTTTTCCTCCCATTAGCCCATTTGTAGGTATATGCTTCCATTTCTCCATATTTTGTGAAAAAGTATTTCTTGGTTTTTATTTCCATTCACGTTAGAATGAATATTATGATTTGCATTTCAAACAGACATGAATATAGCATCTAAAGGATAACTTCCAAGAACAAAAAATTCTTCGATTTTTTCTCGAAGCAAATAATTGCTCATCTGCTTCTCACGTTTCATAAATAGCCGGGACATTAAAGAATATCAAAAAAGACATTTAAGGGATAGATACAAAATATATATATATATATATATATATATATATGAACTTACTTCCCTCCACCCAGATGGAGGATCCGCCCCTATATGTCACTTTATTAAGCAAGTAAAGTAACTTTTGTTTGTTGATAATAGATTGTTTTAGTCGCATAATGAGAGTGTGATTGTTCAGCTACCGGTTATTACATGTGATGATGATCAATTGACTGGAGAAATTGAAATTATGTAATATACTTGAGGGCTATTCTATTTTAGAATTCGTACGGATTGGATTCTACAATGGACGACGTAACAATTTGGGACTTAACGTAACAAATATTTATTTGCGACGTACCTTTTCTGTATTGTGTATCTAAGCATAAATTTTGATTGTCTTGCATGTTTAAGCATATAAAATCAATTCAATCATTAAGATAGATGTAGATAACAAACTGAATTTTGGGCTAGATGCAGTTCAACAGCTGTAGGTAATTGTTTAACATTTTGCTCTGGTTTGAGAATTTCATATATTACGATAGGACGTTTGCAACATCATCTGCCACAACGGCGAAATCGCACAGGGAGCGGGGCAACAAACTGAATTTTGGGCTAGGAGCAGATCAACGGCGACCTTGCGTCGTCACGAGTCGGAGAAGAGGCATAGATCTATTGCCAAATGAAAACCCCAGAAAGAATAAGAAAGATTCTGAAGAAATATACAGAAAATAGAAACACCAAAATCCAAAATCCAAATCTCCTAATTCCCCAACAATATCTTCCAGAGCCACTAGAACCGAAACCACAGATAAGCTTCTCTCCACGCTCTTCGCCGCCTACCCACCACTCTCTCGTGCCGCCTTATCCACCGCCGCTACCGCCAAGAGTGTAACGACCCGTAAATGGAAGAGGATCGTTAAATTAAATAAGATTAATTAAACAGAAAAAATGAACATAAAGGTAAATAAATGTAAATTAAATTGCTCAGCTGAAATCTCATCGGCAGTCATCATCACGTGAATGCTTACCACGAAGGTGGATAGGTAATTATATGGAAATTAAATAACTATTAATACAAGACTGATGAAAATCATTATTATCATAAGACTAATAAAATGCAGTAAATAAAATTCATTAATTCGATTCTTACCATTTAGTCTATTATTCACCTGGAAATAGTCTTATCATTTAGTCTTAGGTAAAGCCATTATAATTACTGCTATAGTGGCCCAGCTGGGTTTCGAAACCTGCCCACAAAGTCGCTCTTTACACGACCCGATCTCTGAGTATGGCATCATGCCTTTATACATCATTCCGAACGGTGTTTGCCACACGTCCAGCTCTATGTCATTATTCAAGTCTCATATTACTAAGTGTTTTCATTAACATTCATTATTCTATTTATTATGGTCATTTCATTTTTCAACAGTGAGCTCAAGAAGGTTCGAATTCAACATTTAAGGAAAAATTGAAAATTTGAGAATAAAGCTCAAAGTTTTGAAAAAGAAAGAAAGAAAGAGCTAACTTCAATAGACGTTTTTGAAGGAGATTTTATGGCTTGAACTTTAATTCCTCGCCCCAAACCAGCGAGAAATTCAGAGAAGAAGAGAAGGAAGAGAGAGTCACAGGAGAGAGAGAGAGCAAGAGAGAGGAAAAAAGAGTGAGAGAGAGAGTGAAATGAAAAAATAAAAGGCTCGAGGGCACTTTTGTAAATATAAAAAAATATGATGCAAAAACGTAATTTTATATTTTAAAACTAAAAATCAAATTTTTAAATATAACAAATGCAACAAAATTTTAAATAACTTAAATTAACATCAAAATTTTACTTAACACACTTAATAATTAAATTTAACATAATTAATCTTACTTAAAAATTCATCGGCCTTGCAAAGAGCCGCGAGCAGAAGCTCGAGCGGATTGCTAACGAGCTTTATCGACCTCAACAAGCTCGAGAGGTACAAGTACGCCGTACTCTTTTGCCTCAAGATGGGCCTCGACTGCTACGGCCCAGCAGTCTTCGTGGCTTCCGGAACGGCTGTTGAATCTGGGGATGCTGGCGCTGCGTAGGCGAAGGCAGAGAAGATCGCATTCGACATCATATTACTTGGGTGAATAAAACACCTGCGTGTACGGAAGTATCCCGATTTACACACACACATATATAAATATAAAAATGATGATTCCGAGTCGTGTAAGGCACGATAAACTTGTCAATTATTTTTCTTGAATATTATTTTTCTTTTCTTCTTCATTTACTTTATACAAAACAAATGTAACCGTTTAATGAAGAAGAATACCTAGAAAAAACAACAACAACAACAACAACAACATTCGTCATGTTACTTATAACCTGTGACGCCCCGAGGTGGTGTAACACCCGTATTTTAACGGGCATGATTTTGTAAAATTTAATGAATAAAATGTGACTATTTAAAATTACTAAGTTGTCTATGATCATTAAAAAAAATATCATTTTAGTATTTTCTTACCAAGTCTTCCTAAGAAACATTCAAAATTTACCAATACTCACTTCTACCAATCTTGTCTCTCTAAATTAATGCTCAATTATGTAGCCTTCTTCTCATTTTGCTAAAGGTCTCCGAATGAGACATTGAATTATTTTCCCTCAATTAATAAAAGACATGGAGATATTTTCTCAACCACCTATTTAATTATTTCCTCATCTTTGTCCATACTTCACTCCAATTGTCCCCTCAATTATGTTGGCATTATTTGCTAAAAGTCTCCATGGGAGACATGATGATATTTTCTTTTAATGCTCTTTTGTTTCTTCTTACAACTTTCCCCCGTAAACTTCCTCCTCCTCTCAAGCATTTTGATATCTTTTTATTTAACCATCACCACCTTCTTCTCTAGTTTCTCATTCTCTCCCTTTCTCACTTCAAATTTCTAACTAAAGACATAGAGCACAAAGCTCTCTTTGTGGCCAAGACAATTATAATTCCCAACCATGGTCGAGGCGGTTTTGGAGATTCAAGCTTGATTTTTAACCCAAACTTTGGTGCTTTTCAAAGGAGTTTTGAGGTAGGTTTTATTTAATCTAAACTTAGTTTTTAATATGTGTTTTCTTCATGTTTAATGCATAATTTTCGTGTTCAAAATTCATGCAAATTTCTAGTTATATTAACATGCATCCTTGAGCATGCATCCTTGAGCATTTATGAACAAAAACTTGAGTCTTGAGTTAAAACCCACAACCAACCTTTATTTTGGTTTGACAACAATGTTAAAAACATGCTAGGAATGTTTAAAACCAGTTTCCATAACTTTAAGATTGACATTCTCATGTTTTGAGCTCAAAGAGCAAACTTAAGCATGTTTTAATCATTATTAACAAGAAAGGCTAGAGATATAATTTGATAATGATTTTGGTATAAAACTGATGAGAATATGTTTATTGTGATTATATAATGCATGTTGCATATTTTGGAATAGTTTTGAGATTTTGAACAAGGATAATATGCTTTGAGTTAAAGAAAAACTAGACATTCCATGAACTTTGTAATACCTCTACGGGCAGTGGCTCTTTCTTAAAATTTTGGAGTTAAATGAAAATGGATTTTGTAAATTGGTTTGCATATTTAAAAAGTAGACATCCTAAGATTTCCAACGAGCTATCATGAGCCTAAATCAGAGTTGTATTTTAATTTCTATGAATTTTTCAATTTTCGGATTAGAAACTAGTAAACCTGCCGTGGTGGTAAACCACCCGTCTACCTTAAGTAAACCACCTGTTTACCCGTGTGTTGATTGTAGATAGTGAACCCGCCTTTTTGCAAAAGTATACCACCAATTTGCCATGGTATACCAGCTGTTAACTTGAACCAAGAACCCAACTTTGCTCACCTTCTAGTCCCTTAATGTCTTGCAACCTTTCCAATACTATCCTAAATGATTTATGAATTCTTATTAGAGACTAAAACATATAAATTACTTGTATGTATTTTATATTGTGTTTAAGATAAAAATTGTTTACTTGGTATTTAAAGAACAATTGCTTAAAAAACTTTAATGGCACTAGTAAGATGGGTTTACACATAATTCACTTATGAATGTGATTATACGTTGTGCTTTAGTTTTAATTGTCCTTATGCATGCCTTAGGGTCAAGGATGTTTGGAGCTAACGTTAATTAATTCCGAGATTAAAAGTTTGTTGTTAAGCTTTGAAGGTAGGGATTCTATTATTCATCTTTTGTGAGGTTTTTAGTAAATTAAATTTGGTTGTTTTATGTTGTAAATGTTGGAAACAAAGTGCGCAGCGGAATTTTTTTTTAAATTTTTTTATCAGAGTATTTTCTAAAATACAAGTTTGACATGTTATATCTATAAATTAAACAGATCTTACTAATCTCAGTGTGCCGAAGAACCTCCACGACCTGTGTAGAGAAGTAACGTTCCAGAAGAGCCTCAACCAACTAGTCTTCTTTGCTATTCTCTATCCACAACCGGAGTGAGTGTGGGCTCACACGTACAGCTCTTCCACCGGTGACTCTCCTTCCAACCAACAGAGAGAACCCAAAGCTAGTGTTCGTGATTTGTGAACAAAAGCTCTCGGGGAGTTTTCAGATGCTTACTAGAAGAGTGTCACTCTTAATCTCTCAAATTGATCTGAGTAAATCATTAGACTCACTCCCTTTTTATACCTATTGGTCCTTGGGGTCAGTCCATATCAGATTAGGTCTCAAAAATCGAAACAGAATCAAGTTCGGATCAATATCTGATAAGATACGCGTGAAAAACGCGTAATCTTATGTGCGCTGATAGGCAGGCCGAACACGTCATCCGGCAGGCCGAACTGCCGAGAAAAAAATCTCCGCGAATCTTTTATTTTCCACCCGAGATTCTAAAGGATAAAGTCTCAGTTTTGATTCAAATAGCCCAATAGAAAAGATATCTGATCAAAACAAACTTTATCAAGATAATCTCTAAGAAAATAAATTAATTCACAATAATTCTACAAGTTTATCTTCTTCTAATTGTCCAGAATTAAAACAACCGATAAACAGACAAGAATTATCCGAACGCCATAATTCAACAAGTTCATCTTGAACTAATTTCTTACATAATTAATTCAACCGATAAACAGACATGAATTATTTGATTCTTATAAATTTTAAACCAATCTGATAAATCCGACATAAGTCACCAATTATTGGAAAAGCACGCCGTGTCGTTACAGGATTTTGTGAGCTAGCAAAGGGGACCAAAATGGACCTATAAAGTTCAAGCTCATGATAATTATGAAACCCAATATCCCAGATATACATTTCACGATTATCAACTCCAACGCTATTCCACTAAAAGCTTGGAGCTGCACTCTCGAACTTTATAGAATTACGAAGCTCGTGTAGCTAAGTCTCCATGACATATCATAGTGTATCGCATCCCTATATGATCATCGATAATCAGCTTAAGGACAAGTTCTGTCTTACCTTCCCGATTATTTTTATCTTACGTTCCATTGTCTCACCATTAGAAAACTCACCATCCAAAGATAGTATACCATTCGGTTACACCTATGTATCCAAAAGGTTGAGCGCTCCAGTTTTTCAATTACAGGACAACGCATATAAGAGGATATCATTACTCCTAAAGAGGAGCTATGGATTCCATATCTATGAATAACAAGTCTACGCTACCAAGGGTCATGCCTCCAACGTACCGGTATGCATGCCACTATAGAGATGTGGGAGTCACCCATTGGTACATCAAAAGACACAAGTCAAGACAACGGGCCCATTATTCATCTCAGGATTAAGATGCAATACAAATGATTGTCTAAAGTGAATCAATTTGCCAAGACAGAATTATTAATCCAAATCAATTCACTTTATGTCCCGATCCAACACATCGTCACCTATGACAACGTGCCAATGTTTCTATTCACGGAGTCCAACTCCGATGGTCAAGACAAACCATCTCCCAAAAGAGATATAGACAACATAACAATCTTTACATGAATAAAGTGCCCAACTTTATTCCCTCGATTGCGGATCATATGTTTTAGACCGTCACCCTAAGAATTGTGTCTTCCGCATAATCATCCCATCATATGCCCAATTCTTAAGGTTTAGACTGACAGTCTCAGACTACTGTTTGCTTATCATACATTCAACAAATATGAACGTAAAGAGGACAATATTTGGTATATATAAATGAATAAATTCTTTATTGATAAAAAATGTCTCCAAAAACGTATTACATTTTTACTCCTTAGAGCATACATGTCTAACAATCTCCCACTTGCACTAAGTGAGTAAATACTGCAAATTTCGCATCCCCATAGCTTCCACATGCCTCTCGAAGACTCTCCCAGTAAGTGTCTTCGTGAATGGATAAGCTAAATTGTCCTCTGACGCGATCTTGCACACCGTGACATGCCCGCTCTCAACGAAGTCCTTTATCACATGATACTTCCGATCAATATGTTTACTCTTCTTGTGAAATCTTGGTTCCTTAGCATTAGCTACCGCCGCACTGTTATCACAGTACAGCGATACCGCTTTATCCATACCAGGAACTACCTCAAGATCCCCAAGGAACTTGCGGAGCCACACTGCTTCTTTTGAAGCATCACTAGCCGCCACATACTCGGCCTCCATCGTTGAATCCGAAGTGCAATCTTGCTTCGCACTTCTCCAACTGATGGCACCGCCACCTAGAGTAAACACAAACCCCGAAGTCGATTTCCTAGAATCCAGACAGGATTGAAAATCTGAATCAGTGTATCCTAGAGGAGTTAAATCCTCGCCCGAATACACAAGCATATACCCTCGAGTCCTTCTCAGGTACTTGAAAATATGCTTTACCGCAACCCAATGGTTCGGTCCTGGATCCGCCTGAAATCGACTCACTATCCCGACCGCATAGCTAATATCCGGTCGAGTGCAAAGCATGACATACATGAGACTACCCACTACCGAAGCATAAGGCACCTTCTTCATGTATTCTCTTTCTTCATAAGACTTTGGAGAGTCTTTCTTAGAAAGAGTAATTCCAGACCTAGATGGTTGCCCACCTTTCTTGGAATCCTGCATTGCAAACCTCCTGAGAATTTTATCTATATAGCCGGCCTGTGACAAAGCTATCATTTTGTTCTTCCTATCCCAAAAGATCTGGATACCGAGAACAAAATTAGCCTCACCTAAGTCCTTCATGTCAAACTGCTTGGTCAACCATAATTTGACTGATGACAACGCCCCAACGTCATTGCCAATTAGCAGAATGTCATCTACATAGAGTAGTAGAAAAACCACCTTCCCATCCTTAATGTGTTTGTAAACACATGGTTCATCCACATTTTGTGAGAACCCATAAGTCTTGATCACTTGATCAAATCTTATGTTCTAAGAACGAGAAGCCTGCTTAAGTCTATAAATTGACTTTAGCAGCTTACAAACCTTACCCTCTTGACCCGTGACCTTGAACCCGTCTGGTTATTCCATATAAATGGACTCATCAAGATAGCCATTCAGAAAAGCCATCTTGACATCCATCTGCCAAATCTCGTAGTCGAGAGCGGCAGCTAAAGATAAGAGAATCCGGATGGACTTAAGCATGGCTACAGGCGAAAAGGTTTCCTCATAATCGATTCCTTCCTTTTGCGTATAACCCTTAGCTACCAGTCTAGCCTTAAAGGTTTCGACCTTTCCATCCACTCCTCTTTTCCTCTTGTAGATCCACTTACACCCTATGGGTTTTACCCCTTCGAGAAGATCCACAAGCTCCCAGACTCGATTAGTCTCCATAGACTTCATCTCTATGTTCATGGCCTCTGTCCAGAGTCTTGAATCAACATCCTCCATGGCTTCTGCGTAAGTATAAGGATCCCTGTCATGTTCATCCGGTTCAGCCAAAAAGACCTCCCCATTGAACATATACCTTTCAGGTTGACGCCCGATCCTCCCACTACGCCGAAGCCCCTGAGGTTGTTGTTCAGGTTTGTTTGGTTTTTCTACACTGATCGAAATGGTTTCATTCGGAACCTCCAGAGTAAACAGATCACCCCTCAACTCCTCAAGCACCACTTTGCTTCGAGGTTTAAAGTCATTCATGTAACTCTCCTCAAGGAAAGTTGCATTAGTTGAAACCACAACTTTATTTTCCTTTGGGTTATAAAAATAACCCCCTTTAGTCCCTTTTGGATATCCTACAAACACACAAACTTCTGAACGTGCTTCCAACTTATTCAGATCCTTAAACAGGACATGAGCTAGACATCCCCATATGCGAATATGGTTTAAGGATGTCTTCCGTCTAGTCCACAACTCGTGAGGAGTTTTAGGGACCGATTTTGAAGGCACATTGTTCAAAAGATAACATGTGATTTGTAGTGCATATCCCCAAAAGGATAAAGGCAATGATGAATAACTCATCATGGACCGAATCATGTCCAACAAAGTCTTATTCCTTCTCTCCGCTACGCCATTTTGCTGCGGAGTGCCTGGCGCAGTCAAATGGGATAAAATCCCATTCTCTAACAAGTGTCCCAAGAACTCATCAGAAAGGTATTCCCCACCTCGATCAGATAGAAGTGCCTTTATGGGTCTACCCAATTGCTTTTCCACTTCAATCCAAAACTCCCTGAACTTATCATAAGTTTCGCTTTTGTGGTGCATTAGGTACACATACCCATATCTTGAGTAATCGTCAATGAAAGTGACGAAGTACTCATACCCTCCTCGTGCCCGGTTGTTCATCGGTCCGCAAACATCACTATGCATAAGTTCTAGAACCCCTTCGGCCCTATTGCCCTTAGACCCGTATGGTCTTTTGGTCATTTTACCCTCCAAACAAGACTCACATTGAGGTATAGATTTCACCTTTAAGTGACTTAAAGGTCCATCCCTTACCAACCTTTGAATCCTATTTAGGTTAATATGGCCAAGGCGCAAATGCCAAAGATAAGTCTTATTAGAGTGAGAAGTTTTAAGTCTTTTTGAGTCATTATCATTTATCTCAGCATTAAGCAATAGGTCCATCTTAGGTTTGATAAAATATAGATTATTTTGCATCCATCCAGAACAGATAAAAGATTTATTTTTACGAATCACCACTTTTTCATTAAAAGATACCACGTAGGAGTCTTTAAATAAAGAAGATACAGAAATTAAATTCCTTTTAAATTTAGGAACATAAAAACAATCTCGCAAAATTAAACTCCTATAATTATCAAAATAAAGATGGACATCTCCCACTGCTTCCGCTGAGACCAAGGATCCATCGCCCATCCGAAGCGTTAAGTCTTCACGAAGTAGACTTCTCGTTTCTTTGAATCCCTGAAGAGAAACACAAACATGATTAGTTGCACCGGAATCTATGACCCAGATGTCACTGGATTCCTCAACCAAACAAGTTTCTAAATATAGAAGATCACACCTACCTCCCTTGGAAAGGAAGTCCTTGCAATGCTTCTTTATATGCCCGACCTTACCACAAAAGAAGCACTTAAGCTTCTTTGGGTTCTTCTTCTTCTTTTTCTTGCTCTTGGTTGCAGCAGGAATAGAAGACTTGCCACTCTTGGCCCGTTGCTTCTTTCCATTTCCAGAGTTAGAATTGGAACCAGAAGCAGCTACCATATTGGCCTCTCCACCAGCAGGAGACTCCCTGATCAGCAGTTCAAACTCCTGTAACTGTTTCATCAGTTCTGTCAAGGTCATATCCCGTCTATTGCTCAAATTAAAAGTAGCTCTAAATGGAATAAATTCTTTAGACAGAGTCTTAAAGACCATAGTCATCTGAGTTTCAGCATCGATGTCGGCTCCATTGGTTTGAGCCTCAGCGAGGTAACCCATGACCAACATCATATGCTCCTTTACAGATGTCCCCGGTCTCTGTCTACAGTTTAAGAGTTTCTGAAGCGCCCCTTGCCGCTTTGTTATGGCCTGGCCTCCAAACATGTCCTCAAGATTATCCAAGATCTTCTTCGCAGTCTCATAATCCTGATGTTGAGCCTGCAGCACGTTGTTCATGCTAGCCATAACATAGCAGGGGGCCTGATCATTAGCATCTTTCCAGCGGTCGTACGCTTGGAATTGCTCATTACTTGAGTCTCCCGTAGGCTCGGGAGGACAAGGAGTTATCAGTACATATTTCAATTTCTCAAAGGATAGGACGATGTCCAGGTTCCGTTTCCAATCGTTATAGTTCTCACCGGTTAATTGGTTTTTGTCAAGTATCGATGATAAAGCATTTTTAGACATTTTCAATCTACAATAAAGAATCATATACCAAACATAAGCAAACACATATAATAATTTAGTAAGATAACACAATCATGTAAAATCATACAAATGTGTTTATGTGTCAAAACCTTGAAAATATCACAACCTTACAACGATAATTCCCAACTCATAATTCAACAAGCTCCTAGGGGAGTCATGCCAAATTCAATTAGGAACACGGATCCCCTCCTGATTAATATATGCCATCCAGGACCCGTATGATCCAGCATATATTAATAATCATTTCTTTGGCCATTAATTTTATTAACAGAGCTCCTAGGGGAGGTTAATAATAAAATTAACGTGAGTGTATAACCACTGTTTTAATATTTTATCTATGATTTATAATCACCACCTAGGGGTGTGCAACCATAAATCATACTAAAATACCTTATCCTTTCAGAGATCCAATCTGGTACATGATAGAAATCCCTTCCTAGGGGTCAGGACTACCATGTTCTTCCTATGGACCAACGATGGAGGCCTTAGGTTCTCTCTTCGAAAACCTTCTCCCACTCAATCTTTTGAAGTCAAGGTTTTATTTTAAAATTATGCATGAACAATTTTAATATGAGCGGCACTCCCTATTCTATATGACATGTTATCAATATATATGGTAAATCATATTATAATGCAGACAAGCAAAGCAATCAAGCAAAGCTACAAGCAAAATAATAATAATAACCGTAATATTATGGTTCCACCCTAGAGAATAGAAAAATAAGATTACAAGAGAATAATCGAGACATTTATCGATTCTTCATCCTTGAATCCTCAAGTTGTATCATTCTTCATGTAATATCCATCTTCAAGTCCTCAATCCCGTATGAATCGAACACTTCATATTTTCGGTCGTATCCAAATTTAATGTTTCTCAGAATTGTCCCAAAAATAAAATTAAAACTGCATTGGAAAAATTGCACCTTTTCTGGACACCTGGCAGCTCTCGGTCGGCAGTCCGATCTGGGTGATCGGTCTGCCGATCATGGTGGTTCGGCCTGCCGAACATGAAGGTTCGGCCTGCCGGTAGAGCACCAAAATTTCTGCCCCACTGTCGGCTTGCCGGACCATACGTCCAGCCTACCGATTTGTGACCTTTGGCCTGCCGAACTGTGAGGTCCGACATGCCGACCGAGCAGAAGAAACCTTAATCCAGAAAATACAATTTTAATGCAATTCATCAATTTTATTTTCAACAATTCAAAAACATAAAATTAGAGACTTAGGAAATACTTGAAGGCGCCATCATCAATCTTTAAGTTCCGACTTCTCGTTCCGTCTTCTCCGAATAATTATTTAATTACAAAATTCTTACAAATTAAAAATTAAATAACAATTCCTAGACGGAGATGATAGTCCGCCATCTAATTACATGAAAAACTTAGATACACATTCTAACTCTAAGGAACCATAACCGGTATTAATTAATTAATAAATAATTAAACAACAATTTAATCAACCAGAATTAATTAATAAACATTCACCACATAATCCATGACAACATATATATTATATAGAAACCTAGAGTGCCATCTCTCTATAAAATTCAATTCAAGCATAGGAGAGATTAAGATCACAAAATTTATGCACGTAACATGATCACAAACTTGCAAATTTATGTAAAACCTCGGCTCTGATACCAATTGTTGGAAACAAAGTGCGCAGCGAAATTTTTTTTTAAAATTTTTCATCAGAGTATTTTCTAAAATACAAGTTTGACATGTTATATGTATAAATTAAACAGATCTTACTAATCTCGGTGTGCCGAAGAACCTCCACGACCTGTGTAGAGAAGTAACGTTCCAGAAGAGCCCACACTCACTCCAATTGTTGGAAACAAAATGCGCAGCGGAATTATTTTTAAAAATTTTTCATCAGAGTATTTTCTAAAATACAAGTTTGACATGTTATATGTATAAATTAAACAGATCTTACTAATCTCAGTGTGCCGAAGAACCTCCACGACCTGTGTAGAGAAGTAACGTTCCAGAAGAGCCTCAACCAACTGGTCTTCTTTGCTATTCTCTATCCACAACTGGAGTGAGTGTGGGCTCACACGTACAGCTCTTCCACCAGTGACTCTCCTTCCAACCAACAGAGAGAACCCAAAGCTAGTGTTCGTGATTTGTGAACAAAAGCTCTCAGGGAGTTTTCAGATGCTCACTAGAAGAGTATCACTCTTAATCTCTCAAATTGATCTGAGTAAATCATTAGACTCACTCCCTTTTTATACTTATTGGTCCTTGGGGTCAGTCCATATCAGATTAGGTCTCAAAAATCGAAACAGAATCAAGTTCGGATCAATATCTGATAAGATACGCGTGAAAAATGCGTAATCTTATGTGCGCTGATAGGCAGGCCGAACTGGCCAGTTCGGCAGGCCGAACACGTCATCCGGCAAGCCGAACTGCCGAGAAAAAATCTCCGCGAATCTTTTATTTTCCACCCGAGATTCTAAAGGATAAAGTCTCAGTTTTGATTCAAATAGCCCAATAGAAAAGATATCTGATCAAAACAAACTTTATCAAGATAATCTCTAAGAAAATAAATCAATTCACAATAATTCTACAAGTTTATCTTGTTCTAATTGTCCAAAATTAAAACAACCGATAAACAGACAAGAATTATCCGAACGCCATAATTCAACAAGTTCATCTTGAACTAATTTCTTACATAATTAATTCAACCGATAAACAGACATGAATTATTTGATTCTTATAAATTTTAAACCAATCTGATAAATCCGACATAAGTCACCAATTATTGGAAAAGCACGCCGTGTCGTTACAGGATTTTGTGAGCTAACAAAGGGGACCAAAATGGACCTATAAAGTTCAAGCTCATGATAATTATGAAACCCAATATCCCAGATATACATTTCACGATTATCAACTCCAACGGTACTCCACTAAAAGCTTGGAGCTGCACTCTCGAACTTTATAGAATTACGAAGCTCGTGTAGCTAAGTCTCCATGACATATCATAGTGTATCGCATCCCCATATGATCATCGATAATCGGCTTAAGGACAAGTTCTGTCTTACTTTCCCGATTATTTTTATCTTACGTTCCATTGTCTCACCATTAGAAAACTTACCATCCAAAGATAGTATACCATTCGGTTACACCTATGTATCCAAATGGTTGAGCGCTCCAGTTTTCTAATTACATGACAACGCATATAAGAGGATATCATTACTCCTAAAGAGGAGCTATGGATTCCATATCTATGAATAACAAGTCTACGCTACCAAGGGTCATGCCTCCAACGTACCGGTATGCATGCCACTATAGAGATGTGGGAGTCACCCATTGGTACATCAAAAGACACAAGTCGAGATAACGGGCCCATTATTCATCTCAGGATTAAGATACAATACAAATGATTGTCTAAAGTGAATCGATTTGCCAAGACAGAATTATTAATCCAAATCAATTCACTTTATGTCCCGATCCAACACATCGTCACCTATGACAACGTGCCAATGTTTCTATTCACGGAGTCCAACTCCGATGGCCAAGACAAACCATCTCCCAAAAGGGATATAGACAACATAACAATCTTTACATGAATAAAGTGCCCAACTTTATTCCCTCGATTGCGGATCATATGTTTTAGACCGTCACCCTAAGAATTGTGTCTTCCGCATAATCATCCCATCATATGCCCAATTCTTAAGGTTTAGACTGACAGTCTCAGACTACTGTTTGCTTATCATACATTCAACAAATATGAACGTAAAGAGGACAATATTTGGTATATATAAATGAATAAATTCTTTATTGATAAAAAATGTCTCCAAAAACGTATTACATTTTTACTCCTTAGAGCATACATGTCTAACAGTAAAATATGTATATTGTATAGCGATGAATATAATGATTTGACATATGTTATAAATTGAGAAGCATGGTTAGGAAATTGACTCTATAAATAAAAAAAATTGAATACAAAGGAATAATGAGATGTAAAAAGGGTGGCGGTTACGTCCTTAGGCATGAATACCCTAAAAGGTAAAATAGGGGGAAGGTGATGACGCTTCCTTGGGTTGAAAGTCCCAGAATGCACTGTACAGGAATCGATTTGGTGAGGACTCAAGGCTTGATGTCCCCTCACCGGAACACCCTTGGAATGTTTACAGGATGATCAAGCGCGCCCATTTGGGTTTCGATGAGTTGAGTGATACTCTATTTAACATGGATACCTAGGAACAATGATGATTGTAATATTTGTGTAAATGTATAATTATGAAACTTGGTAATGATTAACTATGGTATCCACGAGATGTGATTATAACAAACCTCATAATTTGGAATATGATGTAACTTAACTAACCATGCAGTTTTAATGTGATAATGGATAAACCATAAGGTGAGTCATGATTTTCCCTACTGGGCATGTCGATGCTCATCCCTATCATATCTTCATCTCTCAGGTGGAACTCAATGTAACATATCTGAAGAGGAATAGGCAAAACAACCCTGCTATTTTTGTGTTAGAAGATCTCGTTTATTTGTAACTTATTTATAACATGTAAGATATGTATTTTTTTTTTTATGATGGCTGTGTTAAGTTATTTGAGAATTGTACTATGGTGATGATGACTGTACTATATATATTTGGTGCTACACTAAAAACTATGGTTTGTATTTTAAAACTTGTATTTTTTTATTTTTATTTTTGTTTAAAGACCCATGGCATTGTTTAATTGATTTAAATAATATGAAATTTAAATTTTTTTTTATTTATTCAATACTGCTAACCCCCACATAGAGGCGTTACAGGTAGGGTCAGGGAGTTTTAGATAAATAAAAAAAGAGAGTTTAAATATACGTGAAAAATAAATAAATATCATCGAAATAAATAATATCGGCGGTCACCGTCACGTGAATGCCACGAAGGTGGGGCCGAGATCTTATTCTTATTCACCATCACGTGGATGCTTACCACGAAGGTGGGCAGGTAAATAAATAAATAAATCATAATATCAATAATACAAAATCATTGAAATTCATCACAAATCATCGTCTTTGAGATAAGACAAATGATGGGACTCACAAAGATGAAAAAGGCATCAACAGCGACATCGGGACAAGTCGTACAGTACACGCATCATACCACAGTTCTAAAGAAAATACCATTTCAATCCAAAGAGCCAGGTTTCGATCCTGGGCCCATCCTTCCTCCTCAACCTGGAAGTAGGATTTTAAAAAAAAACAGGAAAACGTGAGTGGAAGGCTCAGTAGGATAATTATTTAAAAACAAGTTATTTAAAAAAAAATAACAGTCATAGATAAAAATATCATTGGTAACTAATCTCAAGATCTCAATAAAAATCAATAAATACTTACCTGAATGAAATTTGATAAAAACATTACCGTATGGGTTTTGGAAATCCGAAAGGAATATCAAAATACAATTCTTCAAAATCAAAGACAGAAATCATTCTTAAAAAAAAAAAAATTAAGAAATAAACTTTGGCCAAATAATTTAAAGGGGCTACCAAAGAAATGGATAATAATATCCTACCTCATTAAAATCTAATAATGTAAGCTCCAAATAAAATCCAACGTACGCTCCACATACGTTCAAAACCTTAAAAACTGTATTTAAGATCAGAAATCATATTTAACAAATATCATTATGTTAATTTAATTATCAGTGTGCCTTTTTGACTCTAATAATCATAACCCAAAATCATAATCCTTTTTGTAACATTTTGGAATCATCAAACATTGAAAACCGTAGTAAAAACACAATTTTTCAAGTCCACAGTTGGCCTGCCGAACACCCTGAACCGGCCTGCCGAACTGGCAAAATCTGGGAACCCGAGACTTCGAGTCTCGACCTCCCCAAGCTCAAAATTCAAATTTAAAACCTGTTTTTTAATTTTCAGACCATGAAAATCATATATAAAGCATAGAAAGCCATAATAAAACACATTTAGAGCATTTTTCTCAAATTTAAACTCAATTTCACCTTTGATTTGAAAATCAAGGAAAAATGCAAAAACTTGATTAATTCAATTTTTGTTCAAATAAAGCTTAGATTCATTGTAAAACAAGTCTTACAAGCTTAGATTAAACATTATCTAAGCTCATCAAAGCTTGGGTTGCAAAATACATCAAAGATTCAAAACGAAAATTAAAATTTTTAGAGAGAAAATGCTAACCTTTAATCATTGTTTTTGGATGAAAAACTTGATGATTGAACTGAAATCCTTGCTCAAATCCATGAGAATGAAGCTTGAAATCAAAATTTTTGAGAGAAAGAAAGAGAGAAAGAGAGGGCTGAGAGGGAAAGAGAGAGGCGAGTGAAAGAGAGAGAGAGTGATTGTGAGAAATGGGAAGGGAAGGGGAAAAGAAAAAGAAAATTAAAGGCTCAATGACATTTTCGTAAATATGAAAAAAATGTAGGGTAAAATGTCATTTGGTATTTTTTTAACACTAAAATTTAAATTTTTAAATATGACAAATGCAACAAAATCTTCAAATGACTAAAATTATCGATAAAATTTATACTAACACACTTAATAACTAAACTTAACATAACTAACCTTACTTTAAAATTCAGGGGTGTTACATAACCCGAAAATTTCGGTTGTGTTTATGAGTCAAAGGCTGCCACCTAGCACTAATTTTCTCTCTCTTTTCTTTGCCCAGTTGAATACTCAACACAACTTTCTTTTTAGTAAAAAAAAAAAAAATACAGTTATCACAGTTAAAAGTGATCACCAATGTTTTGATTCATCAGATAAAGATTGACATGCGAAAATGTTTAAATTCTATATCACAATCCACGAGAATTAATATGGGAATTTATGATTGGATGAAAAGATGTAACGATCATTATTAACAGAGTCTAGAGAGTAAAAGACATGTACGCATTGTGAAGTATTTACCTACAAAGCATGATTAAATTATGATAAAAAAGTAAAAAAGAAAAAAAAAACAAATTATGATAAAAAAGTAAAAAAGTAAAAAAACCAAGTGTATAATATCCTTTTTAAATAGATATGTAAGAATTCGTTTCTGCTTTCTTTTAATGTAGTTTTAAACGTCTAATATATAACCATCATGGCCCCAAGAAGCCAAGATCATTTATACATATGCATTTATTGTTGTATATTGTCGACCAAAATTAATAGCCACATAACAATATGCCTGATATGAAAACTGAAGAAACCCCCCTTTGGAGTTAAAAACATCACTCTCAAACCTAAGCTAACAAAGGGTACATAAATTTATTACTCATTGTGGTTAGTTAGATGCATTCAAGTGAATAACGGCTAGCTAAGCCAACATTTCAATAAATAAATTTAACGAAAAAAATAATAAAAAATGAATAAATAAGCTAGCAAGAAGAAGAAAAATTGGACTGGAGAACATTTTGCTCATTAGTAAAAGCCAAAAGAGAAAAAAAAAAAAAGAAAGAAAGAAATTGTCATACCATGGAGAAAATTACTCATGCATGTATGATGTACTAATTGTCTTGAGGAATCTTCATGGTTCTTTCCCAAAAGTTTTTTTTTTAAAAAAAAAAATCTAAAGAGCTTTTTTTAAAATTTTTTTTTTTATATCCTGACGATTTACCTTGAAATCACAAATAGAATAAAGATCACTCAAAAGCATTGAATAGAGTCGTAGATTAATCTTCTAGTTTTCTTTCCAAAAGTTGTACCATCTCGCCACATAACAACAACAACAACAACAACAGCATCCCTTAAAAAAAAAAAAAAAAAAAAAAAACAACAACAATAATAAGAATTAGTATAATAGAACTGGTAAAATGCTTGGCAACAATGACGGAGACAAATATATATAATGGTGTTAATTTTGATATAGTATTTATGTATATAAATCAAACGTGTTCCTCTTAAATTAATAGTTCTCTTCGTGTTAGTATAATCTTAATCAAAAAAATTTATGGCCCCTTTACGAATAAATTTTGACTCCGTTTGACAATAAAAATGGAGAACCATGTTATAATCTCATAATTCCAAAGTCTTGTACGTTTGGAAATTAAGTTATATATATATATATATATATAGTTACATATGTTTTGATCCAACATTGTTGTTCTTTTTGAAAAGAAACCAAAAAGAACTAATTTGCTGTGGAGCCACATTTAACATATGCAGACAATTTGAGGAGTTGTCACGTGCTTGATCTCCGCTTTATCTAACTTTTACCGTCCTCACGTGATGTAAAACAAGTCATATGGCTATGAGGGGCAGGTGGTCCTGGGCCGTCAGATTTGATGACTGAGATCCGCTCATCTTCTTCTCATGCGTCACCCTCATGCCCTGCCCATAGTTGAATATTGTTTCCCTTCCACTTTGGTTCTTTACAAAAATCTTTTCTTCTCGTTTAATTATAGTACAATTTTTTATGTAATCTAAGTTTAAGAGACTGTGAGATCTTCGCATTAAGTTCAGGTAAATTTTAATTCTCTTTTTATTCAACATAAACATAATTAAAATATAATTAAATGGTTTGAAGCTGCATAGGACTGACAAGTCAATTTTCTTATCTTGCCCATGAAAATGACGAACAATGATTAAGAAATTGATATTTTGTGCATCTTTTAATGTCAAGAACCCCAAGAGTAGGCAGCAAGTAGTTTGTTGGAGTTGTTTTCTTCCTCTTTTAGCTTATTTCCTTTGAATGTTTTATTTGTGATTTTGTTATCGTATATTTTGCATCTGAGAGCTTTTAAAAGATCAAAAGAAATCACCCTCCACATAGAAGGCAAGAGAAAAAAGTAGCAGCCTTCAAGATGATAATTAAAGATTACATGGACACAACCAGACTGACTTCATCACATCCTTAACTACTAAAAACTCTCTCTTGGCTCAAAACTTCTTTCATAATTTCAATGCCAAAAAACAGATGAACAAGTAAAAAGTAACAAAATAAAAAAGTATCCAAAACCCTTTTCAAAATTGCTTCAAGATTTTACATCGTACAGGTGCTAAGCAGAAGCTTAGAAAAAGCGCATTTTCTTCCTTTAAAAGAGAACTATTTGACACACAGGCGTCCGGGAAATTCTTCCATGTCCATGCCTCTCCCCATGCTTGTCCTCAACTATTTGCTTCCGCCGCTTTCAGTCTCTACTGTTGATTTTTTCTTTTTGTTTGGTGCCTCTGGCGGCGGTTTGACAAGGCTTAGTTGGCCACCCTCCTTATTTGCAGCGGTGGCTGCCTTCATCTCGTTGCAGTGGTTTATGAACTTTGTCACTTCCTGATTCCAATTAAATCAAAAGTAAGGCCTCGGTGATTCATATTTTGTACGGAAAAGACATGATGCAAACTGTAAAGACTAAAAAAAACAATCTTGACAAATTTATTGACATTACATAATTCGAACGATAATGAAAACGGCTCAAAGATTCCTACTTTCACAATCTACTGCTCAACTTCATACTCTAATCACCATTAAACTGAATTGGGCACAAAAGATCATCAATTAGATAAAGAATATCTGTTCATACTCAAGTCCCAATCAAACAAAAAAGAACACAAAAATGTTTTCAAGCACAATTTAGTTTGAGTGATTGGAGAACTTCCCAATTCTTGCAAAAACTAATCTTGCACCTTCCATCCGGCTACATAAAGGGCTCAAACAGAAAAAGTTTCCCCATTTTATAAAAGCAGCAAGCAAAATTTGACACAAACAAATTTGAGTATTTGCCAAGGTATAAAGTGCCCAACTTTAGGCCATACATAAATGTAATGTAGCACATAAAATTCAAAGCTTTTTTCTAAAATCAATGCCTTCTCTGACTATTGCAAATTCACTTACTAATCCCCTAAGACACGGATGCAGGGATCATTCAAAACTCGGAGCAACGATTTCCGTTGTTGACGGTGAAAAATCACCAAACAAGTGAATGTTTGAAGCAACTAATCTACTACCATCCAGCTACATTTAGGATTTAAACCAACTATAAAAGGAGAAAAAAAAAACTCTATAAAAGCATTACTATCCCAAAGTCACAAAGATCAAGCAAAATTCCACACACACAAACTGACAAAACCCAAGCATTATATAAACTTTACAGCTTTATACAAAAAACATAAATGTAGCAGATTAAAACCCAAAGCTTTTTCCTAAAATAAGCCTTTAAGAAAAAAGAATAGTTCCTAACCTTCATCCGCTGGGAATTCACAAATCTTAAAAATCAACTATAATTCAAAAAATATTGATGGAAAACCAAAAACAAAAAAGAGGAGAAATTGGGACATACTCGATCAGTGTCCATTTCGCTCGTAGACTTAAAAGGCTTTACGAATCTCTTCCCTGAAAATAATTAACCAAAAACAGAAAAGGAATTTCTTTCTTTCAGTTACTCAATTCGACATTCCTCAGGCTAATTGCCAAGGAGGAGATAAAGGTAATACCTTTGCGCGTATGAGGAACTTTTCCATGGTGATTGGGAGGGATAGTTTTTCTCTTTTGTTGGCCTTTGAATAGATTGCTTTTCTGCGTCATCTATCTTGTCTTCTGGCTCTGGGGATTTCAATTTGAAGCTTCTTCCCTGCAAGAAGGAAGCTACGGTTTTGATCGTTTGTTGAGGCTTGGGTTTAATGCGTTATGCGTATTCGCAGAATTCTGAGCCCTAATTTTTTGTTATAAACTCGTACGATAAAAACGACAACATTTGTTCTGGACAAAAGTACGCTAATGACACGTGTATATCTGACAAACGACATCAATCTGACCTGAGAAAACGTATTGTAGTCTTTAAGAAACAAACGACGACAAACTTTTTGAGATGATAAACGACATGTTGGGGGCATTACGGCATGTCGTTTGTGCGATGAAACGAATGAAAACTTTTTGTAGAATAACGACAACAAGAATTCATGTCGTTATTGATGATAAACCCCATAACACCATGAGTAGCATATTTTTTCTTGAAAAGTTTTATGTTATAGTGACTAAAAATTTTAGTTTTAACTCACGTTGTCAAACACCACAATACTGTTTTTAGTGTGAACCAAGCAATTCAAACGGCCTATAAGCCATTTCGTTTTGATGAGGTAAAACCACAAAACATTTTTGAAAAATAAATGCTCTGCTATCATTGTTTTCCAACATAAACGATAAGTATTTGACAGTGCTTTTCTCTATATTTGTGCACGTCAAGTGTAGAGAGGAAACTATAAACTTCTAGTTTTGTGAATATGGTTTCCTCTATTTTTTCATAAATTTTTTCTAGGGGAAATTTTTTTTCATCCTGTTATTATTTATTAACTTGAAACTTTCAACTTAAACCAGGTGTAATATTGTTGGTGGGATTTTGCTCTGGATCTTTGCTTCAGCCTTATTGCTTATGAATCGTGGATATATTTTAATATTCTCTTAGGACTAATTCTTCAAAATGTGCTCTTTTTTGTTGTTTTTCCGTTATTAGACTTTTGTTGAGCTTGTACTCTCTTTACTGTTGGCTTGTTAATGTTTCTCTCTTTGGAGAGTGTGTTGGAATGTTTTTTGAGCATCAATCTTCTTCTCCCTGCTCTGCAACTCTCTGTCATGATCCTTGTTGCTCCTTCGTAGGGGTACTGGGGGTTGGCTTAAATAAGACATTTTGACACTTAAGTCAGACAAAAAATAAATGTGATAATTTGAGCACGTGAGAAATAAGCAGTTTCGAGAGAGAGAGCATGTAACGACCCTACCTACGTTGCCGTTACTTAATTTAACATAACTGTAAACTTAAACATTTAATCATAAAGTATTGAAATTTTGGAATAACTTTTTTTTTAAATGGATTCTTGTTATAGAATCCTTAACATGGAACCTGAAAGGAAATAATAACCACTTCCCCAAAACTTAATTTCTGAAATCTAACATAATAATTAATTTCACAAACGTCATAATAACGTAATTATAGTTATTACGTTTTAACATAATCATAAAAATTTTCTTGAAACTTTTCCTATAGGCATAAGGATAATTATTTAAAAACTATTACTTTTTAAAACATGTCCTTAATTTAAACATAACTTCTTCAAAAGAATTTTAAATTAAATGATGGAATAAAATCATACTAAATGCTCTTCAAAACTTTCTTAAATCCAAGATAATAATTTCTCAGAGTATAAGCATCTAAACTTTCATAATACTAACTTCATAAAAACATATTCATAAAATTCATTTCTTAATTGAACGCAAAACTCATATAAGCTTTTTAATTATAAATCATCATATAATTTTGTTACTTAAAAATTTTGTGCATTTGTTGCATTGTCTATTGCAACATTTTTAAAACTTAAAATTCTTTAGACCAAGGTTGCGTAATCATAATCTCAGTTTTTAAAACATAAGTACGTAATTTACTTACTTATTTATACATACATGACTTCATAAAACAGAACATGCATAAATTCGTAAACTCATAATGTGGAAATATTACATTGCATGAGCAGTATCTATATTCATCTTCACCATTTGTCTGCCGCTTACCACTGCCCATCATGTCACTGATAGGTTTTTTTACCTACAGCATGAATATACTTAAATGAGCTTTCGCTCAGGAAGTAGGAAGTCAGTCTCGCAAAACATAATTAAAAATCATTTTAATAAAAATATGCATGAACATTTTATGCTGGCTTATCAACTTATTTTATGCTTAATTATTTAAGCTATAACTTGTCTTGTTACTTGACTTTCCGTATCTTATAAACTTTAGTGTTTGTACCAGCATCATTAATCATGAGATCATAGACATAATGCTTCCTTGTGGAAGACTTGAGACCATCAAACACCGAGGTCATAATTTTAACTATATTTGTGTACCATACATCAAGGAGGTCATAACTTCAACTTTGCTTGTGTATCTTATGTCAAGAAGGCTGGTACGACACTACCTATCACTTTCACTTGTCTTATTGTACATATGCAGTCTGACCTATTACTACATAACATCACAATCACATGAATCATAAACCATAAATCATAATCATGCTTAACTTGAAAGTGATTAAACATTATGCTTTAAATATTACAAATATCACCTATTGATCATGACATAATCACAACATACATGATATGACATGGCATGAACGTAATAAATCGTAATATCATAACATAAGAAAACATCATATCATAACACAGTGTGACAAATCACTGATCATGTATTTTCATAAATTTTTATAAAAACATTTACAACATTTTATTTAAAAACCGTTCATACTGTAGGCAAGATTCCTACTTACCTAGACACCGAGCTGAACGGGTCCAGTTGTATCTTGCTGTATTTACAATCTATGAAGCATGCTCTGCAGTGCTTCTCGAGTAACCATGAATGGCTAGGAATGCTTCTTAGTGATCGTACATTGCTAAAAATGTCATTTTGAACTCCGTTACTACAGTTTGAGTCACCTTGATCTGCATACAGCTGATACTAGACGAATTTCATCGGAGTGAAATTAGCTCGAACGAAGGGCACCATCGTGTTCAGAAGTCGAAACGAGTTGGGAGGTGGTCTCAAATCATTGATCGGAGGTTCGGATCACAAAAACTCGAGGTTGCCGTTGACCGCTATTGACCGACAGTTGATTGGCATTGATCGGGCTCCGTTGGCCGCCGTGCTTAGGCCTACCCCTCTAAATCTACCCTTTTGAGTCTAATAGTGGTGTTAATTTAGCTCAATTTGGCCTCTAACCATGTAAATCAAAGCTCGAGGTTGGTGGCAAAAATTGAGACTCCGATCATGGCTTTCCAACGAAGCTACCATGTAATTGAGTTGGGGCTTTCCTTCCCCGACGTCCCTTGAGTATTTCCCCTATCATGGGGCTGCTCAAAATGATAGCTCCATCTCCTCGCGGCGGTGCTAGACTGCGGGTCATGGATCTCCAGCGATCGGCAGTCGTTTCATGAAATTAAGGAGTCAATTTTCTTCCTCTCAACCCTCTAAAAGTTTTCTGCCTTCAATTTGGCACGAAACTACTTGGAATGGCGAACCCGAGTTCACCCATGACGGTGGCAACAAACCTCGTCATTCTTCAGCGATCAGCAGCTCAACGGTGGAATTGAGTGAGGGGTCTTAGTCCCCTTGGACCTTTGAACATGAGGATGAGGTCAATAAACCTAGATGGTGGCTAGAGCTATGGGATCGGGGAGCTCTATGGTGGCTCGACGACAGCGGCTTTGAGCTTCGACATCGGGTGAGGTTTTCTAGCAATTGACCAAGGCATCTCCTTCACCGCGTCATTCTGAGTCGGTTGGCGTCGACGGTGTGCATTACCATCGTCGCCGGTGGCGAGATCGTGAGGTGGCACGACGACAGAGATTGGGGCAATCCGTCATTCTGCTCCAGCCAAAATCAAGTTGGGAAATTGGTATCTTCTTGTTCCTCTCGTCAATCTATGTCTATGGACACCAAGATCGCATCAATTGGTGGTCGGACGACAGAGATATCTCACCGAAAAGCGCGTATGGCTTCCTCTAATGATGTTGTGGGTAGCACAACACCTTGTTGGAACTAGTTGGTCGAGAGTTTTATGTTAGCGCGGGAGGTGTCAAAAACAGATGTTGGAATCTTAATCAGCGTTGGAGGAGAGAGAAAGTGTGAGAGAGGAAGTGTAGAGAGAGAAAGAGAAAAATCTTATTTTTGTGGGTTTTTTTATATGTCTATGTATTTATAGACAACCTTATGATCTACACAGTCTAAACTGTGTCGTGTTGGGTTGATTAAACTTGATCCATAAACTTGAAACTCCTATATACATTATTGTACTCTTTAGAACTGTAAAATTCTTGCTCTGTTAAAAATAATTTCATAAGCTCTAATCTCTTACTGAACTGATATCATATAGAAAATTTCACTTTTTTCACATAATCTCAATTTAAATATTTTAAGTTGAGATTCTTATAATTGTCACCATTATGGCTCATACATGAAATTAATGAATCATAAACTTTTAGTTTAGCACATTAAACGATTATTTTTAATTATTTAAGTGCACTATCATAACATTACATGTTACATGTTTCATAAATAAAGCACATAAATTTATGCAGTTATAACATTATTTATTTCTAAGGTCCTATAGCTATTAAGACTTTCAAAATTTGCATGTTAGTAAGTTCTATACTTATACTTTTTTAAGCACTTAGCTGAGTAATTATGAAAAAATCTTTAATTAATCATACTTATTAATTTTTGAATTTTTCTGGTCATTACAGAGCAAACGTCATAAGAGACAAAAAGATCATTTTTCTTGAGTTTTATGTTCTACTTATACTTACTCTAATCAGATGATTGTTTATCTATTTTAGACATGTCATATTTTATTTTGGGCTTAGGATTTTTTTTTGAGTATCATCTTTGAGTAAGGACCTAATAGGAAATGTTCCTTATCTCTTCATCTTGTCATCTTTCTTGCGATTCATGTGTATTCACATGTTCTTTCTTGTTGCACAAGCAAATAGACACGTGTCTTATGATCAGTGGTTTCCCTGATATATTGATACGCACCTCTGCTCTTAATGGCCAATCTAACGTCATTTTTGTCACTTGATTTAAACGATGAGATCGATATCTCAACATATCGATTAGTATGTCAACATGTTATTCGATCTTCTAGTTTGAGTCATTTGAGTTCTCTCACGTTGGCTACATCGATCTTTTAAATTCTCGATCATATTATTACTCGCTCGATGTCGCAGATTGAGATTGATGTTGGTTATTAAGCATGATACGTGCCGACGTATTATTAGTTTGGTGAAAAATCCCTTAACAATTTAATTTCCTTTATTTATTTGTTTTATGAAAGGTTGGTAAAGATGGAGAATGACCAACAAGCCAAACAGGTGCCTTTTTCTCCCTCGTATAATATACAGAGTTTACCTCGGTTGTTGAATTGCAACCTGCACTGAGCTAAGTTAAACTCATCACTGAGCGGTAATTGGTATGACAACTTTGCTGCATAATTATGAATTCGGATAATAATCTTTTTTTTCTTTGCTAGAATAATAATCTAATTTAAAAAGCACTCACATTTAAAGCTCCGCTATTTATAAACAGTTAAGTCCGGATCTAAAAAATAATTTTTCAATTTAAAAACATTAATTCAACTTTTGCACAAAGTAAAAGCATTAGAATACTTTTATCATTTTTCTCTTTTTATCTTCTCTGCTTTTTACAAAAAAATCATTATTGACTAAAGTTGATCTGACATATTTTCTCTCTATGTCAATGAATGTCAGTGCTAAGCTTTTTTGGTGGGCTGGGGCTGTCTACTTTATCTTGTAGCAAGGCATCTTTGGTGAGAATCTATCTACTTTATCTTGTAGCAAGGCCTTGTCTTTTTCTTTGATGACTTGCCAATAATTCAGCCCAAGAATATTAGAAAATACAAAAGATACTCATCATGTTTTTGCCAAATACAACATTTATTATTCGGTTTTTTTAAAATTTAAAAAATATATTTTTATCTTTTTAAAACTATTTATTCTTTTTTTTTTAATTTTTACAAAATAATCAAACCATCCTTAAAGCATAAACTCAATCTAAGATATGTATTGAGTTATGCTAACTTCTAAACCCCCTTATGAATTCATCATCAACATGAATGAAACTTTGAACATCCATTTGAATTTTTTTAAAGAACATAATATTTTTATTAGAAAACGAAAGTGAAACATTGAAAAAAAAAATAATGAAGACTTGGTATTATTTGATTATGTTGCTATTGAGCCCAAAAAATTCAAATAGATGGTCAAAAATTGTTAATATTACGTTTTCATTTAAAAAAAAAAAAGTTTCATTGTCTTCTTCAAATAAAAAAAAAAAAGAAACACTTATACCCTTAAAAAAAATGAAAATGAGTATTTAAAATTTCATTCATGGTGAATCTAAAGAGGGGTTTAGAAGGTAGCATAACTCAACACATATTTTGGATTGTGTTTGTACTTCAAGGATGTCTTAATCATTTTAAAAAAATTAAACCATGAAAGTTAAAAAAATGAATTGTTTTTGGATGGTTTGAAAATATAAGAAATACTTTTTGAATTTCAAAAAGCCCCAAAATAAATGTTGTATTTAGCTAAAACACGAGGGATACTTTTTATTTTTTCTCCGGGAATATTTTCTTTCCCATTTGCTTCGACCATATGCAAATAATAATAATAATAATAATAACAAAATAAAACAAATTCTTTGGTTTATTTATTTATTTTTGGGAATCAAAAATAAATTAATTATCGCAAACAAGGTCCTAGGGCATATTTTCATGAACTGACAGTTACTAATCTAGTTTTAATACTTCACAGCCACCATTTTTGTTCCTGCTGGTTCTTCCTGCTCGGCGAACTGTGTTCCCAAGCCAAGATGGTTCATCAACAACCAAGTGAAGGTCAGAAGTTCCCCGCCCTTGCTCGGTTGCTGCGCGTGCACGATTGGCCTACAATTGATGGCTGCATAGAACATTAGCTCCATCCAAACTTGGTCCATCAGCTCCCATTTCCCCTCCAAATTCCGCAGCTGTCTTGCCAGTATGCATGCGTCGAAGAGAACTGATTTGCTACTAACTCCCTTCACGGCAGCCGGTCTATACTTTGGTTTCACCGAACCGAGTCTCTCCAAGGCCTCCGAACCACTCGATATCGAGTGCTTGTCGAAATACCTCTGTGCCTCTGCGGCGGTGTCCTGGAACACCACGTACCAGTTTCCCAAAACAGGCGACAACATTGTAGGCTGCATTACAAGAAGATAAAACATATAATCCGAAAGAATCTTGCAAATTCTTTGTCCTCTTTCTTTGTCCTCATGGCAGCAGATTTCAGTAGCTAAGTGCCATATAAGAAGGCTCTCAGTGTACTGGTACTCCGCAATGCTCCATTTGAGTTTGATGTAGATAGGAGTGATCTTTAGGCGCAAGAGAGCGGAGTCGCCTCGTTGTCCACACACTTCCATAGCATCTCTTAAACTGTTTGCTTCCCTAGCTCTCTTTTGTAACTCACTGAAAATAAACTTCTCAACATCTTCAGTGACCTTCTCCGAGGTTGAAAACCACATGATCTTCAACTTGTCTAGAAATTCTTTAGCACGAATATAATCCGCGAATTTGAACAGCACGTGTAGTCGGCGCTCATCTAGACAATAACTGATCATGTTGTATTGAAAGACCAACTTTGACCACTTTGTTCTATTCAAGAAAAATTTGGGAACAAATTTTTCCCAATTCTCTTTGAGTATTAATAAGGTCCAGTCAGAAAAAATGAGCGTAGTGACAGATATGGCTTCAGGGACAATGGCTCCAACAAGCAAGGCATAAGTGAGATGGGTTTCAAAATCATCCAATCCACGCTTATTAACTAAAAGAAACAGCACTAAGGCAGAAGAAATAAAAGAGAGAGTAACAAACCGGAGAATGTATCCGGCTTTGGAACGCACAACAACCACCTTGGTATGGAGAACCTCGTACATGAAACTGAGCTCGTATTCGATTACTCTGAAAGCATTGGCGTGATCGGCATTCAGGAAAATATTCCTGCTCAATTTTCTGTCCCCGGGGCTCAGAAAGAAACCAACTATTAGACCCTTGAAGGTTTGGAAGAGCTTGTATGCTTCTTGTAGCAATTCGGTGTCGCTTAACTCGCGCAACGAGCCAACAGCAACATAAATTTGATCATTTTCGTCGTAAATTGGCATGAGAGCCGGCATGTCTGCCCGCGTCGGAACCTGGACTGACATCATGGAAGAGTAAATCGCTGCAACATCCTCATTGTCAGGGCCAGGTTCCGCTTTTGGCAAAGCAGTGGCTCCAAATCGGTCTAAACTTGCGAGATATAAAGCCCGCGTTCTCTCTGCATACTTGACAATTCCCACAAGGAACACAAGAATTGTTGCAAGAAGTAGCTTGTTGTGGGGAAACGTGAGATAGATGCTGTAAAAAGCAGCAAGGACTTGTAGAAGTAGTCCAAACAAGAACTCGTTATCCTCGAGAGCGCACGCAGTGATGTTATCGGGGCCGCCGAGATGCAACAAGAGAAACGAAGCCCAAAATGCGAAAAGGTCTTCGGTTTCTGTGTGTGTTGAGTGAGGTCTCCCTGACTTTTGGTGATTTGGCCGATGGCGACGGCAGCAACCCAGTCGGCGAGCAAGTAGGAGGACCAAATCAGCATTACAAGAAAGGCGCTTTTACGTCGTTGCCTGAAGGATGCAAAGAATACCAAGAAGGCCTGCAGGAAGAGGCTTAAGAGCATGGAGCCACGAAGATTCCATGCATCCCATAACAACTTCACCTTCTTCGGGATCGGTAATTCCATTACAATTTTTTGTTTTAGGAAACAGAATTGAGCTTGAAAATGTGGTTGACTTATTATAAAGGTTCTAACTTAGTAAATCCTTTGAAAATAAGAATTTAAATTATGATTTAATTATTTTTAAGAAATTAGGTTGGGTGCCCCTTTTTCCTAGCCTCCGATAAAATTTTTGTCTTAACTTTTCTGAAATAAAGGATATGGCTGAATGTTCAATCTTGCCCCCACTTGCAACCATAGTTGAGGGCGAAGATCGATGATTTGGCTTCGTCAGATTTCGGCAGCTATCGAGGAACAGGATGCTCACATGTCAAGCTCCTCTGCGCAACTTCAGCGGCGACCTCCATCAACCAGATCGAGAGCTACTTGACCTCCTGCATGATTGCATCGCCCAGATCGTCTTCTTTAGAGTGATTCCGTCGACCTCCGATGATGACAGGCAACAGTTCCCTCTCTCCACTCTCCCTTCATCGGCACTCTAGGCGGGCGACCTAATGGTGTGCAACACCGATGCGTGGAGATGTTGTGTAGAGAGAAAAAAAGAAAGTTAAGGTTTGAGTTTTTTGTTAGGAGTTGTTATTTACGGGTTTATCATCGATGTATTAAGATTTATCACTGATTACTAACTTTTTTATCATTGATATATTATGATTTAATATTGATAAATTTGAGTTTATCAATGATTAATATGGTTTATCACGAATGTATTAAACTTTTTATCACTCACATGTTACAATTTATTACTGATAAACTCAAGTTTATTAATGATGTATTAGGTCTTATTATTAATGTAATCGAGTTTATCGCTGATGTACTCAGGTTTATCCTTAATGTATTATCGATAATTAGTAATTAAAAAAGGTTATTTTGTTTTTTTAACTTTATAATTAATAAAGATGAGTCATTTGTCTAATTTTAAAAATATGATTATTTATTTTAAAAAATACTTTTAAAAAAGACCATTGGTTACTCTGCCTTTTTATTTTTTGGGGTTAAGATGGAGAGGTTCTTTATATTCCATGATTTTACTTTTTATATGAATTCATGAAGTGCGCACGTGTATATCTTATCTTTTCTTTTTTGAAATAAATCTTTTAACTTTTCTTTATCTTTTTTATACATATGTTAAAAGATAATACATTTTTTGGTCACTCCTTCAAGAGTTGTGTTGCTTAGTCTTTATTTCCTTTTTTCTTTTTTTTCCCTTCTTTTTTTTCATCATCTTTTTTCCTTTTTTTGCTTTATCCTATTTTCTTTTCTTTTCTTTTTTATTTTTTTCTTTTATTTTTATAATTTTATTTGTATATTAAGATGTATCTATTTATATTATTTTATATTGTTTCATTTTATTTTTAAATGGGTCTATATATTTATAATAGGTCATTCTATTAATATATACATATGTATATATGTTTCCGGGTTTTATATTTTAGAACGAGAGAAACCCACTTGAGGATGTCGGTCACTTAATGGAATTGATGATATAAAAGTTTCTCCCTCTCATTTATATTCTTCCAACCTCCCGTCAATTAGATATGTTCTACCATATTTCAGAGATAAAAATTTTCAACTGTTCATGATCTATGTTTTTAGAGTCTTTCCGAGTCGATTTTAGGGGCTTGGTTTTATTGTTCACGAAGTTTATGATTCAACAGATACTTAAATATACTTTATCTTACATATGAACTTATAAATCATATGAGCGTATAAAATTTGAATTTCTTTTATTATCCTGGAATTGTGATTCATGTGCAAAAAAACGTGTTATTCTGTCCAAAATTAGACATGATGCACTAAATTAAGAATTTATTAGATGAAAGCGTGTTTAGAACATTAGTTAGAACTTTATGTTGTACCTTCTTTTTTTTTCCTAATAGTGTAGCATGTAAGAGCTTTACATTATAGAAACCAAAAATTTTAGTTGCCAAATTTATAATGTGTTTAATAAGTATGATTATAACTAATTTTTTTGTTAGCTTTACAATATTTTCGGGGACATATAACACCATTTTTTATTGGTAATTTTGTAACCATTCAAGCAATTTTGATTTGGAGGAAAAGCTTTTATAGGAATCAAAGTGAATAGCATTACTCTAAAGGTAACTCTTGTGAGTTACAGTTGGCTATGGTGGAAAGGTGTATGCACATCATGATATATGGCCCCTGCGCTGCTATATCCTTGCATAATTTAGTATTCAAAAGGATATTGCGTATCCCTTTCTTTTTTGCTTTGATGCCTCCCACATGTTTTGATGCTTCTCTTTGCTGTTTCCTTCCGTGTATTTGTTGAACCACATGGACAACCATTTACGCCAATAATTGAAGTTGCGGGTCCCACCGGGAATTCTTTTCACCGTCGTCTAAACAGTCAAAAACACTCTTCAAACATTGTTTGTGACAGCATAAGTAGAAGCCAAAAAAAAAAAAAAAAGACGAGAAAACTTAGGTTGGCAGTTCATTTTGATTTAGGTCCCCCTCATGGCTTCTGCAAATCCTGCCTGCCTTGCAGATCGTTTCTTAGAGACGTTGAGACGTTTTTTAGCCATGGAGGAGATGAGATTGTACATCGGTGTCCCTGTTGAGCTTAAGAAACTTGAGGATTCAACATCAAAAATATCATCTGTTCTTGATGATGCAGTAGTGAAGTCCCGTGAAAATGCTGAAATTAGGCGTTGGACGCAGCATGTTCAAGATGTATTACATGAAGCTGATGATGTAGTTGATGAGTTACACACTGAAATTTTGCGTAATGTGTTAGATTCTAATTGGCGAACGTGAAACGTTTAAAATGAACGTTAACCACCGTGCGGTTATTGCGGCAATTAACCACTCTCAACTGAATGTAACCGTGTTATAGTCACGGTCTATATATGTGAATCCCGTTTCTTTGGTCCCTGAGCATACAAACAATTAAGAAAATTCATTACACCATCAAAAAAAAGTCTATGAGTGCTTAGAAAAATCCAAAATGCAACGTTGAATAAAATTCTCGGTGTCGGGTGAAGTTACACAGTGCACATCAATGGCGGGAGGTACAAACCGATCCAACCTTACTTCCGTTTTTATAATTTTGGATTGTAATAAATGTTAGAAACAACCAACATAATGATCATCAAGCAGTCACAAAGGCATGCATGATCTCCTTCCCAGTTACCTTAAGTCACCTTGTTTCTCGGTGAAAGTTAGAACGATAAAAGAAAAAACTGACAAAATTCTTAAAGAAAGATAACGATACTTGCTCGAAAAACGTGAAAAGAAGCCTAATCCAGCGTCATTGCTGGATAGAGCACCGCACAGGCAGTCACTTGAAGTCTCGTCCGAAGACAACTTTATAGGGAGAGGTCGTGAACTACGTGCAATTGTGGAAGGTCTGCTATACTTCAGATCTGAGGAAAATGTCTCCATCACTTCTTTAGTGGGTATAAGAGGGTTGGGAAAAACAGTACTTGCTCGAATGGCATTTAATCATAAGCTGGTCAGAGATCATTTTGGATTAAGAATATGGGTTGATGTCTCTGGAGCCTTTGACACGAAACAAATTGTTGATTCCATGCTTGAGTACATAACTGGTAGGAGCGTCCCAAAAGATGCGGAGATTGGGCTGATTGAGAATGAAGTAGCTGGGAGGAAATACTTGCTCGTTCTAGGTGACGTGCCGAGCATTGATCCAGACAAATGGTTCGACTTCAAACGATTGCTAATGAGTCGCGCCGAGGGTAGCAGGGTACTACTAACAACCCAAAGTGTGAAAACTGCCTCCTTAGCATGTACGATGCCACCACTTTTCTTAGGAGGTTTGAGCCTCTCTGACTCTTGGAAGCTATTTAATAGAGTGGCATTTCACAGACAAGGATCTCCATCAATTGAAACTGAGTTCATTGCAGTGCAGACTGTAAAAAGGAGCAATGGGGTTCCTCTTATCATAAGAAGATTGGGAAATATAGTGCAGGAATTTGGAACATCTATAAAAAAGTGGGCTGCCTTTCTAGAGACGGAACTGTTTGCAAACTTAGATGGACGAGAGAGTTATGGTGTGGATTATACACTCAAACTAAGTTGTGATCGCCTCCCCACCCATTTGAAGAATTGCTTTGCTTATTGTAGCTTATTTCCGAAAGGTCAAGAGATTGATGTTCAAACACTAATAAAGCTTTGGGCGGCGCAAGGATTCATTCAGGTTTTTCCAGACCCAAGACACAATCTAGAAGATGTAGGTTATGAACATTTTGAATTTTTATGCGCGAGAGACTTTTTGGAAATAGTTGAAAGTGACATATGGGGCAAAGCAAGAAAATGCAAAATGTCTCTTGCAATGCATGACCTTGCAACGGATGTAGCAGGAAACGAGTGCATTAAGTTGGGATTGGATCACTATCATCAAAACATTTGTGATGTTCATCATGTGTCATTTGATTTTTCACCATCTTCACCGAGGCAAATTTCAACTTCCTTTCACGCAGCAAGGATCCGATCAATCCTTTTCCCTTGCCAATCAAGTGTTAAACAAGAAGGGAGCTCAAGTAAGGCAATTTGTGATGCAATTATTTCGCATATGAAACTTTTACGCACACTGGATCTTCACGATTCCGGAATTGAGGTGGTGCCAGATCACATTGACAAGTTAAAGCACCTTAGATATCTAGATCTTTCTAGAAATGTGAGAATTAAGGTGCTGCCCCGTTCTATTGCAAAACTTGTGAATTTGCAGACATTGAAGCTCTCCTTTTGTTTCAGACTTCAAGAGCTACCCATTGACATCAAGAATCTAGTCAACCTCAAGCATCTTGAAGTTGAAGGCTGCTACAAGTTGACCCATATGCCGCGGGGATTAGGTCAACTTACGCAGCTTGAGACACTATCTCAATTTGTGTTGAGCAAGGATGCTAGCTCTATCTCACGGCACAATATAGCGGAGCTAAATGAGCTAAGCTCACTAAACAACTTGAGAGGAGAGCTCCAAATCAAAAACTTGAGACCTGATATGGATGCTGCGAGTGCTCATTTAGAGGAGAAGGCGTCTCTGCAATCCTTGGCGTTAGCTTGGGATATTGGCGCAATGGAATATATAAAGCATGAAGCACAAGAAAGAAGCCTCCGGCACTTACATGTTGGAGAATTGACTCTCAGTGGTTACATGGGAATCACAATTGATACTTTGTCTCTTGACAAATTGGTGAAACTAGTCTTACGGAGATTTCCAAATTTCATATGCTTGCCACCTTTGTATGACTTCTCTTCCCTCAAGGTACTTGTACTGGAAGACCTGAACCACTTGGAATATATTCAGACCATTATAAGATCTACTCCTTACCGTCGTTAGAAGAACTCCATCTCACCGAATTGCCTCGGCTAAGGATATGGTGGTCAGCCGTAGATTGTAATAACGATCACATGTTTCCTCGTCTTTCTAAGCTATTCCTCGAGGACTGCCCCAAGTTGGTTTCAATGCCAATTTTTCCGACTCTGGAAGAAGGCCTAGTCCTGGATTCTTGTAGCTTGAAGCCGTTCCAAGTGTCTTTTATGGTGAAAACCGAAACCCTAAATTCTATCAACAGTTTGATTCGAGCAGATGGAGCATCGTCATCAGCATCAGTAAATGCTTGCCCAACTTCCTTTTTACATCCTTTCTCTAAATTGAAGAATCTGTCATTGAAGAATTGGACAACAACGAAGCTGATCGAATAATGTGGGAGAACTTAACAAGCCTGTAGTATCTGAGACTGGATTATCTTCCAAGCCTTACATCTCTTCCTCACGAGCTACAACATCTCACCAACTTGTGAGAACTCCCCATTTGGCGTTGCCGTTTTACGGCCCTTCCACAGTGGATCACTGTTGTAGGTGTAGAGCCAAATCAAGTCAACAACCTAGCAAAAAGAAGAAAAAGGAGAGGAGGCAAATTTAGGGCGCCGCGACGGCCCTTAAGGCAGCAAGGCAGCATCGTGGCGTTGGTTGAAGAGTGCCTAGGCATTGGAAGGAGAGCGCTGCGGTGTTGGTTGAAGAGCACTACGGCGCCGCAGGAGAGCGCCGCAGCGCTCAGTTTGAGCGTCGCAGCACCGAGGCGCTGTGACGCGCTATTTTTTACGAGATTTTGACCCAAAAAGGGTAAACTACTAGGGTTTTCTAGTTAGTTGCTATTTTTCTCTTCCTTAGTGTATAAATAGACATAAGGAGGCTAGGGTTGTGTGTGTGACCTTGTGAAGGTGTATGACTTTGAAAGATTGGCATTATTTTGTGTGGGGCATATTTTTGTGAGAGCTCCATTGTTGAGAGAGAGAAAATTTCCCATTGGGTGTTAGGTCGAAGAGAGATTTGGGAAACACTATTTGAGAGTGTGAGAAATTTCTCTTGTAATCTGTAATCTCCTTCATCATAGTGGAATCTGCAGCGGTAGAAACAAGACGTAGTCTCGAATTTGGACGAACCTGTATAAAAATTTGGTGTCTTTCTTTTCTTCTTTTCTCCAATTTCTTTTATGCAATTATTCGTTCTTGCGGTCCTTAGAATTAGAAGACGCCTAATTCCCCAACAACTGGTATCAGAGCGGAGGTTTAGATTAAGAACGATGACGGGAAAAGAAGGTTTGGCAGCCGGTATCACCAAATTTGATGGCTTGGATTTTTCCTATTGGAGGATGCAAGTAGAAGACTACCTCTACAGTAAGAAACTGCACTTGCCCTTGGGTAATAAGCCCGAAGGCATGAAAGATGAGGAGTGCACTCTCCTTGACAGACAAGTGCTGGGTGTGATCCGTTTGACCCTGTCAAAGAATGTGGCCCACAACGTTGTGAAGGAAAATACTACAACAGGGATAATAAAGGCTCTGTCAAAGATGTATGAGAAGCCCTCAGCCAATAACAAGGTACATCTCATGAAAACCTCTTTAATTTAAAAATGCATGAAGGTGCCTCGGTGATAGAGCATCTGAACAATTTCAACACCATCTTGAACTAATTGGTCTCAGTAGAGATTAAATTTGATGATGAGATCAATGCCCTAATCCTCTTGGCCTCGTTACCGAATAGTTGGGAAACCATAAGGTTGGCCATTACTAATTCGATTGGGAATGCAAAATTGAAGTTTGTTGATGTCAGAAACTCTATTCTGGTAGAAGAAGTTTACCAGAAGGATTCAAGTGAAGCCTCAACGTCGAACTCAACCCTTAATGTTGATAATAGGGGCAGGAAACTTGATAGGCATTCCAACAGTGATAATGGCAAGAGAGGCAGTTGAGGAATAAGAGAAGCAAGTCGTGGGTAGGAGTATGGCATGTTGGAATTGTGGGAGAACCGGCCACTTGAAGAAGAACTGCAGGGCTCCGAAAAGGAATGAAGACAAGATTAATGACATCATTAACGCCGCCACAGAAGAGGCACATGATGCCTTAATCTTGTCTGTTGACAATTATTCAGGAGCATCATTCCACACTACAGCATACCGTCACGTCCTGGAGAATTATGTTGTTGAAAATCATGGTAAGGTTTATCTTGTTGATGGAGAACCTTTGAATATTATTGGCATTAGAAATTTCAATTTAAAAATGCCTAATGGGTCTATGTGAAAGATTCATAAGGTAAGACATGTTCCCAAACTAATACGCAACTTGATTTCGGTGGGGCAACTGGATGACGAAGGACATAAAGTGACCTTCAATTGTAGAGGTTGGAAAGTCACTAAAGGAGCGATGGTTGTTGCTCGGGCACACAAGGCTAGAACTCTCTGTATGAACTCTACTTGCAGAAATACCATTACAGTTGCTGATTCTGCTATCAATACCGAGCTATGGCACTATAGGCTCGGTCAAATGAGTGAGAAGGGAATGAAGGTGCTTCACTGTAAAGGAAAACTGCCAGGATTGAAAACTATTGATCACAATTTGTGTGAAGCTTGCATCTTTGGCAAACAGAAGAGAGTTAGTTTCTCAACAATAGGTAGAGAGCTTAACTCTAGGAAATTGGACCTAGTTCCCACTGATGTATGGAGGCCTACGTCGGTGACTTCCCTTGGTGGCACTAACTACTATGTGACATTTATAGATGACTCAAGCAATAAGGTATGGGTTTACTTTCTAAAAAACAAATCTGATGTCTTTGATGCTTTCAAAAGATGGAAAGCCATGGTAGAGAATGAGACAGATTTGAAGGTGAAGTACTTGCAGTCCGATAATGGGGGAGAGTACTTAGATGAAGACTTTAGGCGGTACTATGCTGAGAATGGAATAAAGATGAAGAAAACCATTCCAGGGAAACCACAATAAAACGGGGTAGCTGAGAGGATGAACAAGACTTTAAACGAGTGTGCCAGAAGCATGAGGTTGCATGCAGAGCTGCCAAAGTCGTTTTGGGCTGAGGCAATTAACACAGCAGCTCATCTGATCAACAAAAGTCCATCCACACCGCTGAAGTTTAAGCTACCGAAAGAAGTATGGAGCAGCAAAAAGGTTGACCTTTCTTACTTGAAAGTATTTGGGTGTATTTCCTATGTTCACATTTATTCTACTGCTAGAAGTAAACTTGATGCCAAGTCGAAGAAGTGTTTTCTGGTTGGCTATGGTGGACTTGAGTTTGGTTATCATCTTTGGGATGACCAAAATCGGAAGATTATTAGGAGCAAGGATGTGATCTTCAATGAAGGTGTTCTGTACAAGGACAGAGATAGCACTGACTCCAGGGGTTCAAGTTCTGAAGACAAAAAACCTGAGGTGATTCCATTGAAGGATCTTCCTAAAGTGGAGGTGCAAAATCCAGAGGTTGAAAACCAAGAAAATATTGCTCTAGAATGAAACCAGAGTACTCTTGCCACACCAGTCAGAAGGTCTAGCAGGACTATAAAACCGCTGCATAGATACTCCCCTTCTTTGCGTTATATTTTGTTGACCGTCAGAGGTGAGCCAGAAAGCTATGATAAAGCCGTGAAGGTTGAAGATTCGATCAAGTGGGAGTTAGCCATGAGGGATGAGACAGATTCCCTAATTTGTCCACTTTCTATGTCCTCATGACAGCAGATTTCAGTAGCTAAGTGCCACATAAGAAGGCTCTCAGCAAACTAGTACTCGTCAATGCTCCATTTGAGTTTGTCAGAGAGCAGAGTCGCCTCTTTGTCCACATTCTTTAATAGCATTAAATCGTATGCTTTCATAGCTCTCGTTTGCAGCTCATTGAAAATAAATTTTTCTACATCTTCAGTGACCCTCTCCGAGGTTGAAAACCACATGATCTTCAACTTGTCAAGAAACTCTTTTCAGCGAATATAACCCACAAATTTGAATAGCACATTTATTCGGCATTCATCAAGACAATAACTGATCATGTTGTATTGCAAGACCAACTTTGACCACTTTGTTCTAATCAAGAAAAATTTGGGAACATATTTATCCTAGTTCTTCTTGAGTACTATTAAGGTCCAATAAAAAAAATGAGCCTAATTATAGACATGGCATCAAGGACAAAGGCTCCAACAAGGCATAAGCGAGATGAATTTCAAACTCATCAATTCCATGCTTATCAAATAAAAGAAATGTTGCGAAAAATCTGTAAGTATACAAAATCGTAGACAAGTAATAAAGAGTGAGTAAAGTATCGTTTCTATGAGGATTGCGTTAATCTAGCTAAGTACCGAAATTGGTTGACTCTAAAATTATTTGAACAATCAAATATCAAATAGAAATATAGCAAAACAAAAAAAAAAGATAAATGAAAACCTAAATAATAAAAGACTAGGGCATCCGGTTTTACCTAAATTAATCATATTCAAATTATCTAATTTAATCAACTGATGTTTACTCCTATGTCGATAACGAATTTCTCTTAGGTAATTGTTAATTTTTCTCAAGCATTAACAATTTATCCCAATTAGAAAATTTCTTACATCCCTGTAAAAATTCTAAAATTACCAAGATTTATTAAAAACAAGAAATTCACAATGTTACCCAAGTCTCATAGATATCTCTATCTTATAATAATCTCATAGCATTCAATTACAGTCCAATTAAATTATCGTTTTGCAGCCTCAAACTAAATCACAAATTATGCAAAAGGTGCGCAAACTTTTACAAACATTAAGATCAGACTAAACATTCAGCATAGATAATGAATAAACTTCAAATTGAATTAAATTAAATTAAAGTGAACATTCATAATCTGGCTATATCGTAGCCCTAGTAAAAGGGAAATTAGTTCATAATGAAACTAAAAACAATCTTAAATAATGTCCTAAACATGATGAATGAAGGAAAAGAACTGTGTTTGGATGCGAAGATGGTTTTGTCTCTGGGTTTCATCGTTTTTTTTTCTCCAAAACAGTGAGTTCTCCCCTCTTGTCTACAGTCTTTCTCTATTAAAAACCGTCCTTCAACCCCTCATAATGTTCTATTTATAGGCTATGGTTTGAAATTCTGGCGCCTAAGCGTTATGCACTTAGGTTTTAATACTAGGATTCCTCCTGCAGAAGCGCCTAGGCGCCCATAAAGTGGCGTCTAGGCTTCATTCTATCTTTGAGTCTACTTTTACTCAGTTTTCGATCGTTTTGCCCTGCATTTTGTCAATCTGTATCTTTTTTCCTCAAAATCTACAAAGGAGCATGGAGCATAAAATACTATCAAATTCCTATAAATTACTAAAAACTAACAAAATATCAAGTTAAAATCATCTAATTAATTAACCTAAAACTACCTTATCAAGAAACAACACAAAGGCACAAGAAATAAAAAAGAAAGTAAGAAATTGAAAAACGTACCCAGCTCTAGAATGCACCACAACCACCTTGGTATGGAGAACTTGGTACATGAAGCTGAGCTCGTACTTGATCAATCTAAAAGTGTTGGCATGATTGGCATTAAGAAAAATGTTTTAGATTGATTTTCTTTCCCCGTCGCTCAGAAAGAAGCCAATAATTAGACCCCCTGAATGTTTGAAGAGCTTGTACGCTTCTAGGAACGATTCAACGTCAATTAAATTGCTCAACAAGCCAATCCCAACATAATTTGGTCTATTTTCGTTGTAAATTGGTATCAAATGTGGCATCTCTGCTCGCGGTGGAACATGGATGGACCTCATAGAAGAGTAAATGGCCGCAATCACTCATAGAAGAGTAAAAAAATCACTTGATTTAACATTTAGATATTAAAGTGGCAACTGGCAAGTGAGCTTCTTGTGTTCTGTTTCACAAGCACTCTTTATCTGTGATACCCGAACATTTTTAGTATATTAGAAATGTAATAATTTAAGGATTATGTTAAATAAAAATATGTGTCACAAGGATTGTAATTTAATCTAATTTTTATAATAAATTCCATAAAAGTCAAAAACAGGATTTTTAAAGGAAAAAATCATGTCATAGCCATAAACAAAGAAGAAATGATATGAAAATAAGCTAGAAAGCTTAATTGTTGCAAAATATGTTGCAACAAATGTTAAGATAAAAATACAGTTTAAGAAAAATATTGTTTAATAATATCAAAAATTATACAATATTAGAATAATGTTGTAACACCCGTATTTTTAACGGGCATGATTTTGTAAAATTTAATGAATAAAATGTGACTATTTAAAATTACTAAGTTGTTTACGATCATAAAAAAAAAAATACCACTTTAGTATTTTCTTACCAAGTCTTCCTAAGAAACATTCAAAATTTACCAACACTTCTACCAATCTTGTCTCCCTAAATTATTGCTCAATTATATAGCCTTCTTCTTATTTTGCTAAAGGTATCCGAAGGGAACATTGAATTATTTTCCCTCAATTCATAAAAGACATGGAGATATTTTCTCAACCACCTCTTTAATTATTTCCTTATCTTCTTCTATAATTCACTCCAATTGTCCCCTCAATTATGTTAGCATGATTTGCTAAAAATCTTCATGGGAGACAAGATGATATTTTCCTTTAAGACTCTTTTGTTTCTTCTTACAACTTTCCCCCGTAAACATCCCATTCCTCTTAAGCATTTTGATATCTTTTTATTTAACTATCACCACCTTCTTCTCTAGTTCTCATTCTCTCCCTTTCTCACTTCAAATTTCTAACTAAAGACATAGAGCACAAAGCTCTCTTTGTGGCCAAGACAATTATAATTCCCAACCATGATCGAGGCGGTTTTAGAGTTAATTCAAGCTTGATTGTTAACCCGAACTTTGGTGCTTTTCAAAGAAGTTTTGTGGTAGGTTTTCTTTAATCTAAACTTAGTTTTTAGTATGTATTTTCTCCATGTTTAATGCATAATTTTCGTGTTCAAAATTCATGCAAATTTCTAGTTAAGTTAACATGCATCCTTAAACATTTATGAACAAAAACTTGAGTCTTGAGTTACAACCCACAACCAACTTTTATTTTGGTTTGATGACAATGTTAGAAACATGTTAGGAATGTTTAAAACCGGTTTCCATAACTTTAAGATTGATGTTCTAATGTTTTGAGCTTAAAGAGCAAATTTAAGCATGTTTTCATCATTATTTACAAGAAAGGCTAGAGATATAATTTGATAATGATTTTGGTATAAAACTCATGAGAATATGTTTATTGTGATTATATAATGCATGTTGCATATTTTGGAATGGTTTTGAGATTTTAAACAAGGATAATATGCTTTAAGTTAAAGAAAAATTTGACATCCCATAAACTTTATAATACCTCTATGGGCAGTGGCTATTTCTTAAAATTCTGGAGTTAAATGAAAATGAATTTTGCAAATTGGTTTGCATATTTAAAAAGTAGACATCCTAAGCTTTCCAATGAGCTATCATGACCCTAAATCGGAGTTGTATTTTAATTTATATGAATTTTTCAATTATCGGATTAGAAACTAGTAAACCTGCCAGTGATAATAAACCACCCGTCTATCTTAAGTAAACCACCTGTTAACCCGTGTGTTAATTGTAGATAGTGAACCCGCCTTTTTACAAAAGTATACCACCAAGTTGCCATGGTATACTAGCTGTTAGCTTGAACCAAAAATCCAATTTTGCTCACCTTCTAGTCTCTTAATGTCTTACAACCTTTCCAATACTACCCTAAATGATTTATGAATTCTTATTAGAGACTAAAACATAAAAATTGCTTGTATGTATTTTATATTGCGTTTAAGATAAAAATTGTTTACTTGGTATTTAAAGAACAATTGCATAAAAATACTTTAATGGCACTAGTAGATGGGTTTACACATAATTCACTTATGAATGTGATTATACGTTGTGCTTTAGTTTTAATTGTCCTTATGCATGCCTGTTGTGGATTTTCTAACGCAAGTGCACGTATCGTTAACAAGTAATAAAGTGAGAGTAAAGATCGTTCCCTCGAGGACTAATGTCACTAAGTACCAAATTACTTTAACTCTAATTCTATTTGAACAACTGAAATATGGGAAACAATGGAATGATGAACTGGTAAACATAAGACAAACTAAATGTATGAAAATTGAGAAATTGCAACTTTGACAGATGAGAATTCAATATATCAAGACTTCTAGGGTTTCTGACTCACCGGATTAATCATATCTACCTTTATCTAATTTAATCAATTGACATTTATTCCTATGCTGATAACAAATTTCTCTTAAGTAGTCATTAATCTTTCTCAAGCATTAATAATTTATCCTAGTTAGCAAATTTCCTACATCTCTGTGGAAACTCTAAACTTACCAAGATTCATTACGATCATAGTGTTACACAAGTCTCATAGATATCTCTATCCTATGATGATCTCATGGCATTCAATCATGGTCTAATTTAATTATCGCTTCTCAGCCTCAAATTAAATCACAAATCATGCAAAAGGTGCGCAAACTTTTACAAGCATTAAGACTAGATTAAACACTCAACATAGATACTGAATAAACATCGAATTGAATTAAATTAAATAAAAGTAAACATTCATAATCCGGCTACATCGTAGCCCTAGAACAAAGAAAATTAGTTCATAATGAAATTAAACATCATCCTAAACAATCTCTTAAACATGAGAAGTAGAAGGAAAGAACTGTATATTTGGATGAGAAGATGATTCCGTCTCCGGGTTGCACCGATCTTCTTCTCCAAAGTAGTGTGGATCTTCTCTCCTCTTTTCTGCAGTTTCTTTTCTGCAAAATTTTCGTACTCCAACCTTCTATAATGTTCTATTTATATGCTAGGTTTAAAAGGGCAATTTTGGAACAAAATTATACTCTAATTGAACCCGGAATCGCAACGGCGCCTAGGCGCCATGATTGTAGCGCCTAGGCGCTTCACAGACGACTTGCCCTTTTTTTCGAAATCGCGCCTAGGCGCCAGGATTGTGGTGCCTAGGCGCCGCAGTGTTTATTCGCCTCTCGATGGAATAGCGCCTAGGCGCTCAAGTTATGGCGCCTAGGCGCTTTGCTCTCGGCCTCCTCTTTTCATAGAATGGCGCCTAGGCGCTCCAGTTGTGGCGCCTAGGCGCTTTGCTCACGGTTTTGGCTTCCTCATGAAATGGCGCCTAGGCGCTCCAGTTATGGCGCCTAGGCGCTTTGCTCTCGGTTTTGGTATGTAACTTCGTTTGTCTTGAGCGCCTAGGCGCCCATAACTTGACGTCTAGGCTCTATTTCATCTCGAGTCTATTTTTACTCAATTTTCAGTCCGTTTTACCCTGTGTTTTGCCATTATGCCTCGTTCCCCTTCAAAACCTATAAAAGAACATAAAACATTATCAAATCCTTATAAATTGCTCAAAACTAACAAAAATATTAAGTGAAAACTATCTAATTAAGTAGCCTAAAACTAGCTTATCAAATACCCCCAAACTTAAGATTTTGCTAGTCCTCGAGCAAAAGACACAAAAGAAGAACAAAGAACAAAACAAAAAGAACACGACTGACACTAACACATGACGTAGTTCGAGCATCAATTTAATTTTTCATTATACTTGGCCTCAAAGATTGCATAAAGTTTATGACTCAAAGGAAACTCTAACCACTGTGATCATGTAAAAAAAATTTAATTTAAATCTCAAGTTTACCATACTCATAATTCCTCGAGTGTGTGTGTGTGATGCCTCTAGCACTTTATGTACCTACACTCGGATTAGTTTATGTCAACAAGCTTATTTTGAAAGATCTCTAGATTAGTGAAATTTATGAAATCCATAGGCCTATTTTTCAAACCCACTCTCCACTAATGTAGACTATCGCAACATCAAAGATCATTAGGACTTTATTCGACTTGTAATGTGTGGCTAAGGTAAAAAGGTGTGATAAAGGATATTATAATGTAGCTCAAAATTCACCCATAAACACAATTTGTCTCAGGACCTTATGAGAACATCATTCATTTTTTTTTTCTTCCTTTCTTTCTAAGTACACCCCCAAACTTATGTTGCACTCCCTTTGTCATTCACATTTACTTGATGTATATATCAGCTTTTTTTTTTTTTTTTTTTTTTCTTTCTTTTTTTTTTTTTTTTTTTTTTTTAGCACAATGAATAAACATAAATACACAATCCCTTGATAGCAATACCCAAAGCTGTAAACATGACTATATAATCTCTTGATGCCAATACTCAAAACTTCACCCATAAATGAATGATAGTAAAACATATTTCCTTGATAAATTCTTCAAAACTCCACCCATCCTCCCGTCATACCAACTACCATCAAATAATTTCCTGGACAAACTAGTCATGCTTATGAGTGAGGGACCAAGTATGATAAAATTAATCAAAGGCTAGGCTAATTATGTGGGTAACAAAGAAAATAGATAATAAGGCTCAACGGGGTAACTAGTGATTAAATAATGTCAATGGTAGGCTTGAAAGGCTCAAACGGTCCAAAAATGGCCTAAATCATATCCTTAATGTTGTGTAGCCTAGGATTTCGCCTCGAGTGGTTATCAAATAGGTTCTAGCGTTCATTTGAGATCAAAAATATCACTTAATCAACATAAAAGTCCTCTAAGTATAGAATATTTAGGTGATCAAGGCGTGAGTGCTCAAAGTGCTCAAAGAATCACAGCATGGCAAAAAAAATCACAAGAAAACAAGGATAGATCACAACAATTATTATCTCCTAAAAGTCATATTCAATTTCAACCATTGTCTTATCATTGGCCTCCTATGATGCAAGCTAAATAGTGCTCAAACGACACAACTTTCCTATCATAATTACTAAACAAAAAAAATGAAACCTAGCTTAAAACTTAAGTAAACAAAGATAAGATAACTGATTGACATAAACCAAACATAAAAAGTACACCACCCCCAAACTTAAGCAGTACATTGTCCTCAATGTAAAAGAAAAAAAAATAATAAATAAACATAAACTAAAAATGGAAAATAAAAAATAAAAATAAAAATAAAAAAAAAATTAAACGAAAATAAAATAAAAGAAAAATAAAAATAAAAATAAAAAGAAAGAGAAAAAGAAAAGAACACTCCCTAAAATGAAAATTGTTGAAGTCTAGTCCTCCTCGTCCTCAGTTGCTTTCAGGATGAGCGCCTAGGCGTAATGGAAGTGACGCCTAGGCGCCTTCCTCTCGGGTCTTCACTGCAAAATCCCCATAACACCTGCAATCACCACAGAATAAACTGCATCATAATTAGCTTATCAAATACCAAAAACCTATAACTAATTAAAACACTAAATAAAACACTAAATTAACATGATAAAAACTAAAATAGATAAAGGTAAAGAGCTTGGGTTGCCTCCCAAGAAGCGCTTGTTTTATCGTCATCAGCCTGACTTTTTCTTCTTTATGGTGAGTTGAGAGTGATGATGGACTTGTTGCGATCAATCCCACCATCAAAATATGGCTTCAAACGTTGTCCATTAACCTTAAAGGTTCCTTTCTCTTCATGATTTAGTTCAACTGCACCATAGGGAAACACCTTGGTGACTACAAACGGGCCCGACCATTTAGATTTGAGCTTTCCAGGAAACAGTCGAAGCCTGGAATTATATAGTAGCACCTTCTGTCCAGGTACAAACTCCTTCCGCTGGATGTGCTTATCATGCCAAGCTTTGGTCCGCTCCTTGTAGATCTTTGCATTTTCATATGCTTCATTGCGGAACTCATTCATCTCATTGAGTTGCAAAAGGCGCTTCTCACCCGCTGCTTGCATGTCCATATTCAACTGTTTCATTGCCCAATATGCTCGATGCTCTAATTCCACCGGAAGATGGCAAGCTTTCCCATAGACCAACCTATAAGGAGACATTCCTATAGGTGTCTTAAATGCAGTCCGATAGGCCCATAAAGCATCATCTAACTTTTTCGACCAATCCTTGCGAGAGTTACGAACCGTTTTCTCCAGAATCTGCTTCACCTCTCTGTTAGATACCTCTGCTTGCCCATTAGTCTGAGGATGGTAAGCAAGTGCAATTCGGTGTTTGACTCCATATTTTGACAAGAGAGCCTCAAATTGCTTATTGCAAAAGTGTGTTCCCTCATCACTTATGATAGCTCGTGGAGTTCCGAACCTCGTAAAGATGTGTTTCTTGAGAAAATTAAGCACTACCTTGCCATCATTGGTTTGAGTTGCAGCCGCTTCAACCCACTTCGACACATAATCCACTGCAAGGAGGATATACTTGTTGTTGTAGGATGAGGGAAACGGTCCCATGAAATCGATACCCCACACATCAAAAAGCTCCACTTCTAGAATATTCTTCAAGGGCATCTCATTCCTTCTTGAAATGTTTCCCGATCGTTGGCATCTATCACAAGCTGTAACAAAAACATGAGCATCTTTGAACATTGTAGGCCAATAAAACCCAGATTGCAACACTTTAGCCGCCGTTCTGTTTCCTCCAAAATGTCCACCACACTCAAGGGTATGGCAATGTCTCAGGATCTCCTCTACCTCATCTTCTGGCACACATCTTCTTATTACTTGATCAGCACAGTGCCTGTAAAGAACTGGTTCTTCCCAATAGTAGTGCTTTACATCAGACAAGAACTTCTTCTTTTGTTGATGTGAGAGTTCTGGTGGCATGATCTTTCCTGCAAGAAAATTAACAAAGTCTGCATACCATGGGAGAGAGTTTGTAGATGTGATGACAAAGAGCTGCTCGTCTGGAAACTGATCACCAATGGGAGGCTGATGCAATTCTTGTTCTTCTGGTTGTTCAAGTCTTGAGAGATGGTCTGCCACTAGATTTTCTGTACCCTTCTTGTCTCTAATCTCCAAATCAAATTCTTGGAGTAAGAGAACCCACCGGATAAGTCTTGGCTTGGCATCCTTCTTGGCCATAAGGTATTTAATTGCAGAATGATCTGTGAAGACTATTACCTTATTGCCAATTAGGTATGATCTGAACTTGTCGAAAGCGAAGACGATGGCAAGTAATTCCTTCTCTGTTGTGGCATAGTTGAGTTGGGCATCAATGAGGGTCCTGCTAGCATAGTAAATAGCATGAAATACCTTATTCCTCCGCTGTCCTAGAACCGCTCCTACTGCATAATCACTTGCGTCACACATCAATTCAAACGGGAGCTCCCATTCTGGAGCTACAACAATGGGTGCAGACACAAGCTTCTCTTTTAGGGTGATAAAGGCCTTCTCACACTCTTCATTGAAGTCAAAAGGAGTACCTTGCACAAGTAGATTCGAAAGAGGCTTGGAGATCTTAGAAAAATCTTTGATGAATCTTCTATAGAAACCTGCATGGCCAAGAAAACTCCGGATCCCCTTTACTGAAGTTGGTGGTGGTAGTTTCTCAATTGTCTCTATCTTCGCTCGGTCAACCTCTATCCCCTTTGATGAAACGCGGTGGCCCAAGACAATGCCTTCTTTTACCATGAAGTGGCACTTCTCCCAATTAAGCACAAGATTGGTTTGTTCACATCTCTCCAAAACCAATTCGAGATTAGTCAAGCAATGATCAAAGGAGTCACCAAAAACAGAGAAATCATCCATGAATACTTCTATAATCCGCTCCACCATGTCTGAAAAGATCGCCATCATACATCTTTGGAAGGTAGCTGGCGCATTGCAAAGGCCAAACGGCATCCGACGGAATGCAAATGTACCATAAGGACAGGTGAATGTGGTCTTCTCTTGGTCTTCTGGTGCAATAGCTATTTGGTTGTAGCCCGAGTAGCCATCTAGAAAACAGTAATACTCATGACCTGCAAGACGATCCAACATTTGATCAACAAAGGGTAATGGGAAGTGATCTTTCCGGGTAGCTTTGTTTAGTCTCCGGTAGTCTATGCAAATCCTCCATCCCGTGACGGTCCTTGTTGGAATTAGCTCATTATTTTCATTTTTCACTACCGTCATACCACCTTTCTTTGGCACTACTTGCACCGGGCTAACCCATGAGCTATCAGAGATCGGGTAAATTACTCCCGCATCTAACCACTTCAACACCTCCTTGCGAACCACTTCCTTCATGGTAGGATTTAGTCTCCGTTGTGCTTCCACTGATGGTTTGATGTTTTCTTCCATTAAGATCCGGTGCATGCACATTGTTGGACTTATCCCTTTATGTCTGCTAAAGACCACCCAATAGCTGATTTATATCTTCTAAGCACCCGTAACAACTTGTCTTCTTCTTCATGAGAAAGGCTAGAAGAAATAATTACCGGTAAAGATGATGACTCACCAAGAAATGCATATCGTAGATGATCCGGTAACGGTTTGAGCTCAAGAGCAGGTGGTTTCTCAACTGAAGGAATTGATCGAGAAGGGCCTTGTCCCAAAGGTTCAAAATACCTCCGATTGTTGGGACCAAAAGAATCCATCCAATGAATAATCTCCATGACGTCTTCATCTTCAAGAGTAGATGGAGTGGGATGAGTCAAGCTTGCTTCCAACGAGTCTTCTGGCTTGGTAAAGTGCTGAGAGACTAATGTATCCAATGCATCGATGCAAAAGCAACTATCACTAGCTCCCGGATATTTTATAGCCTTTAAGACATTGAAAGTCACTTCTTCTTCCTGTACCCGAAGCCTTAATTCTCCCTTCTGAACATCTATAAGTGCCCGTCCGGTTGCCAAGAACGGTCTCCCTAATATGAGAGGGATCTCCTTGTCTTCTTCCATATCCAATACCACAAAATCTGCAGGGAATATAAACTTGTCTACTTTGACGAGAACATCTTCAATAACTCCCCTTGGATGCTTTATAGACCTGTCAGCCAACTGCAAAGAAATAGTGGTAGGTCTAGCCTCACCTAATCCAAGCTTTCTGAAAATAGACAAAGGCATTAAATTAATGCTTGCACCAAGATCGCACAATGCCTTCTCAAATATAGAATTCCCAATGGCACATGGAATAGTGAAGCTTCCCGGATCTTTGAGCTTTTGAGGCAACTTTCTCTGGATGATAGCACTGCACTCTTCAGTAAGTGCAACAGTTTCATACTCCTCTAACTTCCTCTTGTTCGATAGGATGTCTTTCATGAACTTCACATAGCTTGGCATTTGTTCAAGTGCATCGGCGAAAGGAATGTTAATGTGGAGCTTCTTGAAAACATCAAGGAATTTAGCAAATTGTTTATCTAATTTGCTCTTCTTGAGGCGCTGAGGAAAAGGAATACTCACTTCTGGCTGCTGAGGAGGTAATGGTTGAGCTTTAGGCAGGACTTCATCTTGTTCTTGATCATTCTTTTTGGACTTTTCACCTCTTGAAGGCGTCTCCAATTCTTTTCCGCTTCTCAAAGTGATTGCCTTGCATTGTTCTTTAGGATTCACTTCCGTGTTGCTAGGAAAATTACCTTGTTGTCGACCACCATACATGTTAGCTAATTGATCAATTTGAGCTTCCAAATTTCGGATTTGAGCAGCTTGATTATGAAAGTTGGTCCTAGTCTCAGTCATGAACTTGTCGGTGTTATTAGTCAACTGGAGCAAAGCGGCTTCTAAATCAGTCTTCTTCTCCTGTGGTTGAAATCCCTGTTGAGACTGCCCCATATTTTGATTATTTCTCCATGAAAAGTTTGGGTGATTGCGCCATCCTGGATTGTATGTGTTTGAGTATGGATTGTTCTGTTGTCTATTATAGTTCCCAACAAACTGTGCCTGCTCTGCCTGAGGTTGTTGAAATGGATTTCCCACTTGACATTCTTCATTAGGATGGTTGCCTTGACAAAAATCACATAAAAACTGAGGAGTCTGAATGGCATTGACTGCCAATTGGCTGTTCTGGAATTGCTTAGTAAGAGCTGCAACTTGAGCAGTCAACGTAGATAGAGCTTCAGCTTCATAAACCCCAGCTACTCTCCTTGTCATTGACCTATCACTTGGCCACTGAAAGTTATTGGTGGCCATATCCTCCAGCAACTCATATGCTTCATCCTCATTTTTCTTCATAAACGCTCCCCCTGCAGAAGCATCAATAAGAGTTCTGGTGTTACCTGTCAACCCATTGTAAAAATTGTGGACTTCCATCCACTTAGGCAACCCATGATGGGGACACTTCCTTAATAGCTCTTTATATCTCTCCCAAGCATCATATAAAGTCTCGCCTTCATATTGAGTGAAATTGTTGATCTCAATCCTCATCTTTGCTGTTTTTGCAGGAGGAAAGAACTTGGCCAGGAACTTGCGAACCAAATCTTCCCAGGTGGTGATAGAATCTGCAGGTAAAGAGTTCAACCAATTTTTTGCTTTATCCCTCAAAGAGAAAGGGAACAACCGAAGGCGAATGGCATCATCAGAAACACCATTATACTTGACAGTATCACAAATCTCTAGAAAATTTGCAATGTGAGCATTAGGATCTTCAGTGGCTAATCCGGTGAATTGTATTCCTTGAATCATCTGCAAAGTCACCGGCTTCAGCTCAAAGTTATTAGCTCCAATAGCTGGCCTTCTTATGACCGGTTGGATACCCGTCGCAGTTGGTAATGCATAGTCCCTTAAGGCCATTGGTGGATGGACCTCATTTCGAACTTCATTTAGATCAGCCATGGTGTCTTGCAACTGATTGAGAGCTTCTCTTCTCTCCTTCCTATTCCTCCGACAGGTGCGTTCTATCTCAAAATCGAGAGGAAATAAGTCACTGCTCCCAGACCTTCGCATACACCTAGATAGAATTCCTGCGACAAAGAACTGCAAATAACTATAATTAATAAAATTGAAAGACAAATCCAAAGCAAAACTAGAGTTATTTTATTCGATATTAATGAAAACAAAATAGTCCCCGGCAACGGCGCCAAAAACTTGTTGTGGATTTTCTAACGCAAGTGCACGTATCGTTAACAAGTAATAAAGTGAGAGTAAAGATCGTTCCCTCGAGGACTAATGTCACTAAGTACCAAATTACTTTAACTCTAATTCTATTTGAACAACTGAAATATGGGAAACAATGGAATGATGAACTGGTAAACATAAGACAAACTAAATGTATGAAAATTGAGAAATTGCAACTTTGACAGATGAGAATTCAATATATCAAGACTTCTAGGGTTTCTGACTCACCGGATTAATCATATCTACCTTTATCTAATTTAATCAATTGACATTTATTCCTATGCTGATAACGAATTTCTCTTAAGTAGTCATTAATCTTTCTCAAGCATTAATAATTTATCCCAGTTAACAAATTTCCTACATCTCTGTGGAAACTCTAAACTTACCAAGATTCATTACGATCAAGAAATTCATAGTGTTACACAAGTCTCATAGATATCTCTATCCTATGATGATCTCATGGCATTCAATCATGGTCTAATTTAATTATCGCTTCTCAGCCTCAAATTAAATCACAAATCATGCAAAAGGTGCGCAAACTTTTACAAGCATTAAGACTAGATTAAACACTCAACATAGATACTGAATAAACATCGAATTGAATTAAATTAAATAAAAGTAAACATTCATAATCCGGCTACATCGTAGCCCTAGAACAAAGAAAATTAGTTCATAATGAAATTAAACATCATCCTAAACAATCTCTTAAACATGAGAAGTAGAAGGAAAGAACTGTATATTTGGATGAGAAGATGATTCCGTCTCCGGGTTGCACCGATCTTCTTCTCCAAAGTAGTGTGGATCTTCTCTCCTCTTTTCTGCAGTTTCTTTTCTGCAAAATTTTCGTACTCCAACCTTCTATAATGTTCTATTTATATGCTAGGTTTAAAAGGGCAATTTTGGAACAAAATTATACTCTAATTGAACCCGGAATCGCAACGGCGCCTAGGCGCCATGATTGTAGCGCCTAGGCGCTTCACAGACTACTTGCCCTTTTTTTCGAAATCGCGCCTAGGCGCCAGGATTGTGGCGCCTAGGCGCCGCAGTGTTTATTCGCCTCTCGATGGAATAGCGCCTAGGCGCTCAAGTTATGGCGCCTAGGCGCTTTGCTCTCGGCCTCCTCTTTTCATAGAATGGCGCCTAGGCGCTCCAGTTGTGGCGCCTAGGCGCTTTGCTCACGGTTTTGGCTTCCTCATGAAATGGCGCCTAGGCGCTTTGCTCTTGGTTTTGGTATGTAACTTCGTTTGTCTTGAGCGCCTAGGCGCCCATAACTTGACGTCTAGGCTCCATTTCATCTCGAGTCTATTTTTACTCAATTTTCAGTCCGTTTTACCCTGTGTTTTGCCATTATGCCTCGTTCCCCTTCAAAACCTATAAAAGAACATAAAACATTATCAAATCCTTATAAATTGCTCAAAACTAACAAAAATATTAAGTGAAAACTATCTAATTAAGTAGCCTAAAACTAGCTTATCAATGCCTTAGGGTCAAGGATGTGTGGAGCTAACATTGATTAATTCCGAGAATAAAAGTTTGTTGTTAAGCTTTGAAGGTAGGGATTCTATTACTCATCTTTTGTGAGGTTTTGGTAAATTAAATTTGATTGTTTTATATTGTAAAATATGTATATTGTATAGCGATAAATATAATGATTTGACATATGTTATAAATTGAGAAGCATGGTTAGGAAATTGACTCTATAAATATAAATTGAATACAAAGGAATAGTGAGATGTAAAAAGGGCGACGGTTACGTCCTTGGGCACGAATACCCTAAAAGGAAAAATAGGGGGAAGGTGATGACGCTTCCTTGGGTTGAAAGTCCCAGAACACACTGTACAGGAATCGATTTGGTAAGGACTCGGGGCTTGATGTCCCCTCACCGGAACACCCTTGAAATGTTTATAGGGTGATCAAGTACGCCCATTTGGGTTTCGATGAGTTGAGTGATACTCAATTTAACATGGATACCTAGGAACAATGATGATTGGTAATATTTGTATAAATGTGTAATTATGACACTTGGTAATGATTAACTACGGTATCCATAAGATGTGATCATAATAAACCTCATAATCTGGAATATGATGTAACCTACTAACCATGTAGTTTTTAATGTGGTAATGGATAAACCATAAGGTGAGTCATGATTTCCCTACTGGGCATGTCGATGCTCATCCCTATCATATCTTCATATCTCAAGTGAAACTCAGTGCAACATATTTGAAGAGGAATAAGCGAAAACAATCTTGTTGTTTTCGTGTTAGAAGACCCTGTTTAATTACAACTTATCTACAACATGTAAGAGTTGTATTATTTTTTTTTATGGCTGTGTTAAGTTATTTGGGAATTGTACTATGGTGATGATGACTGTAATTATATATATTTGGTGCTACACTAAAAACTGTGGTTTGTATTTAAAACGTTTATTTTTATTTTTCTTGTTGTTTAAAGACCCATGGGCATTGTTTAATTGATTTAAATAATATAAAATTTAAAATTATTTTTATTTATTTAAAACTGTTAACCCCCACATAGGGGTGTTACAGAATTTTTGGTATCAGAGCCTAGGTTCGATTAACCTAGGGGGTATAGCACCACCTTAAAAATTAATCTTTGGGAATGGTTTTAAAGTTAGGTGTTAATGTCATCATCATTTGGTACTGATCCTAGTTAAATTTTCGCAGCCAGTAGAAACTATGCCACCAAGACGTCAAATGCAATCGTCTGAGCTGTCACAACCGGTTGAACATGCTCAAGAAGTTGAGCAACCGGAACCGATGGAACAAGCTCAAGAAGATGAGCAACTACAACATGCAACACAATCCCCGCCAGCTGCACCAGAAGTAAATAATTTAGGACAAATTCTTCAAGCATTACAAAATGTGCAAAGACCTGTGGAGGTTCGTGATCCCGAATAACGACATCTAACTCTGTTGAAGGAGTTTATGAAGCAGAAACCACCCACATTTAGTGGAGAACCTAACCCGGTCATAGCAGAACAATGGCTAAAGGCAGTTAAAAAGAAGTTGGACACCTTGAGGATTCCACGGGAGTATTGGGTTAGCTTTTCAACATATATATTTGAGGGTAAAGCCGAAGAATGGTGGGATCTTCAGAAAGACGACTATGACGTGCCGAATCTTACATGGGAGCAGTTCGAAACCATTTTTCGCAACACCTATATTCCTCAGAGCCATAGGCAAGCAATGATGCGAGAATTTGAAAACCTGGTGCAGGGAGATACAACAGTTGCTGAATACCATGCTCGATTTATAGAATTGTCTCGCTACAATCCCGGGGCTGTATCGGATCCAATGGCGAGATGCGAAAAATTTAGAAATAACCTGAGGCCGAAAATCAGACAAATGATAGCTGCTGTTCCATCAACAGATTTTCTTGATCTTGTAGCTGCGGCACAGCGGGCAGAGACAGAACTAAATAACTCCTATGGAGAGTATAAGGGTTCTGGTGGGCGTCAAAGGAAAATAAGTAAGAAAGAGAAGTCACAAGGGCAAGTCATTCAGCATAGTGGAGTGACTATTGGTGGTGGATCTTCTGGTAGTGGTCGTTTCCAACCGTATGCTTGTCATAACTGTGGACAAGTGGGACATCTGAGGAGAAATTGCCCTAACCACCCTACACAATCATCCTTTGCACCAAGGCCACAAGGAAGTCATTTTGGCTCCACTGTTTGGGGAGGGAGTCAAAATCGTGGAGCGCCTCAGCAAAACACTCCAGCTTCCCAAGTCTCAGTAACTCAACCTCGAGGGTTCCAGCCTCAGTACAACTATCAACAGCGGCCACAGGGTTCCAATTTTTATGCTAATCAGAACTTCCAACCGACTCCACAAGGCTCAATGAATCAAAGGCCAAATTTTTCTGGGAGAAATAATAATAAGGCTAGTAGTAGCCAAGGAAACCGAGGAAAAAGTGATAAAGGAAAAGCACCAGCACAAGCTTATGCAATTACGGCTACAGCTGGACAAGCAAAACAGGCTGATCACTCAGTTGTAGACGGTATGATTCACGTGTCTCATTCTTGGGCTCATGTATTATTTGACACTGGTGCCACTCATTCATTTATATCTATGTTATTTGCTTCCGTACTACAATTAGAAACTGAGACATGTAGTTCATCATTAACCCTTAGTACACCAATGGGCGGGATAGCTGAAGTATCCATAATTTGTAAATCAGTGTGTATTGTTATAGGAGAACATAAACTATCGGCTGACCTATATGTAATAACTATGACAGAGTTTGATGTAATCTTAGGAATGGATTGGCTAACTAAATACCAGGCAATAGTAGATTGTCATAGGAAACGTGTCTCTTTATTCACCAAGAATGGACAAGTCGTCGAATTTCAGGCAAAAACAGGAACAGTGACACCAGCCCCGGTGCTAAAGGCTTGTATTGGAGGACGAAGGAATTTCACCAATCTTGGGACGATCTTTGCTTCAAATGGAGAACTAAAGAAGAGTGACCTATCCTCTCACACTCCTGTGGTGGACGAATTTTCAGATGTTTTTCCAGATGAATTGCCCGGACTTCCGCCTAATAGAGAAATTGAGTTTGTCATCGACCTAACTCAAGGAGCAACGTCTGTTTCTATCGCTCCGTATCGAATGGCACCTGCTGAGAAAGTGGAATTGAGGAAGCAGTTGGACGAATTACTGGAAAAAGGATTTATTCGACCAAGTACATCACCTTGGGGAGCTCCAGTACTTTTTGTGAAGAAACATGACGGATCGTTGAGGCTCTGTGTCGATTATCGCCAGCTTAATCGATTGACTATCAAGAACAAGTACCCTCTACCCCGAATTGATGAGTTGTTCGATCAGTTAGGAGGATCTTGCTATTTCTCAAAGATTGACTTACGATCCGGATATCACCAACTGAAGATAAGAGAAGAGGACATTCCAAAGACAGCTTTTCGGACTCGCTACGGTCATTTTGAGTTTCTTGTCATGCCTTTCGGGTTGACTAATGCACCAGCGGCTTTCATGGACTTGATGAACCGTGTCTTTCGACCGTACTTAGATCAATTTATCATTGTCTTCATAGATGATATCTTGATCTATTCTAAAAACGAAGAAGAACATGCTGAGCATTTGAGGATCGCTCTACAAACGTTGAGAGAACATGGTCTTTATGCAAAAAGAGAAAAATGTGATTTCTGGATGACGAAGGTCAAGTTCCTTGGACACGTTGTCTCTGAAGAAGGCATCTCAGTGGACCCCTCCAAAATTGAAGCAGTGCTAAATTGGGAACGACCAAAGAACGTGTCGGAGATTCGAAGTTTCCTCGGACTAGCTGGATACTATCGACGCTTCGTAGAGAATTTTTCAAAGATTGCTTCTCCATTAACAAAACTCACAAGGAAGAATGTCAAGTTCGTGTGGGATGATAAATGTGAAGAAGCATTTGAGGAACTGAAGCAAAGACTCACTAGTGCACCTGTGCTAATCATACCTAACAACGAGGAGCCTTACACAGTATACACTGATGCCTCAGGAAACGGTTTGGGTTGTGTGTTAATGCAGCATGGACGAGTAGTTGCCTACGCCTCACGCCAATTGAAACCCCATGAGAGGAACTACCCCACACATGATCTTGAGTTAGCTGCTGTGGTTTTCGCACTCAAAATTTGGAGATGTTATCTATATGGCGCAAAGTTCGAGCTATATTCAGATCATCAAAGTCTAAAATATTTGTTTACTCAAAAGGATCTCAATCTAAGGCAACGAAGATGGACTGAGTACATGGTGGACTATGACTTTAGTATCCAATATCATCCTGGAAAAGCAAATGCCGTGGCAGATGCTCTAAGTCGTAAGAACAACGGACGTATAGCCAGTTTAGCATTGGAAGATTGGAGACGAGTCACCATCGCCGACTTCAACTTGCAATATTATGAAGATGACGAGAGAGCTTTCCTATTCAATGTGATAGCAACTCCTACGTTAATTCAGAAAGTAAAACAAGGACAATGGCACGATGAAGGATTACGTAGGGTTTGGGAGCAAATACAAAATGGAGAACAACTGGATGGATGGCAGATTGAGCCAGAAGGATTTTTACTTTACAAAGGAAGATTAGTTGTTCCAGAGGATCCATATCTCAGGCATGCGGTGCTAGATGAGGCTCACCGTTCAAAGTTTGCTATTCATCCTGGAAGCACAAAAATGTATATGGATCTAAAACGACAATACTGGTGGCGAGGAATGAAACGAGATGTAGCAACCTTTGTCTCTAAGTGCATGACGTGCCAACAGGTTAAAGCGGAACATCAAAAGCCTGGAGGCGAGTTGAGGAGCTTACCTATTCCAGAATGGAAGTGGGATCATGTGACAATGGACTTTGTTACTGGATTTCCTAAGACTCAAATAGGGCATGACGCCGTTTGGGTAATTGTAGATCGTTTAACTAAGACAGCCCACTTCATCCCAATCAGAACTAGTTATAGTGTCTCAAAATTATGTCAATTATACGTGGAAAAGGTAGTGACATTGCATGGAGTGCCAATGTCAATAGTTTCCGATAGAGATACACGTTTCACGTCGAAATTTTGGAGAGGATTGCAGAGGGCCTTGGGAACTCAATTGAATTTTAGTACAGCTTTTCATCCTCAAACAGATGGACAATCTGAACGTGTCATTCAGATTCTCGAGGATATGCTTCGGGCTTGTGTGCTGGACTTTGGAACAAATTGGGCTGCACAGCTGCCATATGTTGAATTCGCATATAACAACAGTTACCAAGCAAGTATTAGAATGGCTCCATATGAGGCCTTATATGGTAGACCTTGTAGATCTCCATTGTGTTGGGCTGAAAAGGAAGAGCGTCTTGAACTTGGGCCTCAGTTTATCAGAGAAACAACGGACAAGATCCAGATTATTCGTGAACGTCTTCAGACAGCTCAAAGTCGACAAAAGAGTTATGCAGATAAGAGGAGGCGACCTTTAGAGTTCATGATTGGAGACTTTGTGTTCTTAAAAGTGAAACCAAAACGAGGTGTATCTCGATTTGGTGTTAAAGGAAAGTTAGCACCAAGGTATACAGGACCGTTTGAGATTGTGGAACGCATTGGAACGTTGGCATACCGTTTAGACCTACTACCACAATTGTCTCATGTACATAATGTGTTTCATGTATCGATGTTGAGAAAGTATGAACCCGACCCTTCACATGTGATCATGTGGACAGATGTGCCGATTCAAGGAGATATGAATTATGAAGAAATTCCAGTTCAAATACTGGATCATGAAATAAAAATATTATGTCGTCGTGAAATTCCTCTGGTGAAAGTGATGTGGCAACACCATGATGTGGAGGAAGCCACATGGGAACTTGAATCTGAAATGAGAGAAAAGTATCCACATTTGTTTTAACATTGTAATCAGTGTAAGAAATTTCGAGGACGAAATTTTTTATAGGAGGGGAGAGCTGTAACACCCGTATTTTTAACGGGCATGATTTTGTAAAATTTAATGAATAAAATGTGACTATTTAAAATTACTAAGTTGTTTACGATCATTAAAAAAAAAATACCACTTTAGTATTTTCTTACCAAGTCTTCCTAAGAAACATTCAAAATTTACCAACACTTCTACCAATCTTGTCTCCCTAAATTATTGCTCAATTATATAGCCTTCTTCTTATTTTGCTAAAGGTATCCGAAGGGAACATTGAATTATTTTCCCTCAATTCATAAAAGACATGGAGATATTTTCTCAACCGCCTCTTTAATTATTTCCTTATCTTCTTCTATAATTCACTCCAATTGTCCCCTCAATTATGTTAGCATGATTTGCTAAAAATCTTCATGGGAGACAAGATGATATTTTCCTTTAAGACTCTTTTGTTTCTTCTTACAACTTTCCCCCGTAAACATCCCATTCCTCTTAAGCATTTTGATATCTTTTTATTTAACTATCACCACCTTCTTCTCTAGTTCTCATTCTCTCCCTTTCTCACTTCAAATTTCTAACTAAAGACATAGAGCACAAAGCTCTCTTTGTGGCCAAGACAATTATAATTCCCAACCATGATCGAGGCGGTTTTAGAGTTAATTCAAGCTTGATTGTTAACCCGAACTTTGGTGCTTTTCAAAGAAGTTTTGAGGTAGGTTTTCTTTAATCTAAACTTAGTTTTTAGTATGTATTTTCTCCATGTTTAATGCATAATTTTCGTGTTCAAAATTCATGCAAATTTCTAGTTAAGTTAACATGCATCCTTAAACATTTATGAACAAAAACTTGAGTCTTGAGTTACAACCCACAACCAACTTTTATTTTGGTTTGATGACAATGTTAGAAACATGTTAGGAATGTTTAAAACCGGTTTCCATAACTTTAAGATTGATGTTCTAATGTTTTGAGCTTAAAGAGCAAATTTAAGCATGTTTTCATCATTATTTACAAGAAAGGCTAGAGATATAATTTGATAATGATTTTGGTATAAAACTCATGAGAATATGTTTATTCTGATTATATAATGCATGTTGCATATTTTGGAATGGTTTTGAGATTTTAAACAAGGATAATATGCTTTAAGTTAAAGAAAAATTTGACATCCCATAAACTTTATAATACCTCTATGGGCAGTGGCTATTTCTTAAAATTCTGGAGTTAAATAAAAATGAATTTTGTAAATTGGTTTGCATATTTAAAAAGTAGACATCCTAAGCTTTCCAATGAGCTATCATGACCCTAAATCGGAGTTGTATTTTAATTTCTATGAATTTTTCAATTTTCGGATTAGAAACTAGTAAACCTGCCAGTGGTAATAAACCACCCGTCTATCTTAAGTAAACCACCTGTTAACCCGTGTGTTAATTGTAGATAGTGAACCCGCCTTTTTACAAAAGTATACCACCAAGTTGCCATGGTATACTAGCTGTTAACTTGAACCAAAAACCCAATTTTGCTCACCTTCTAGTCTCTTAATGTCTTACAACCTTTCCAATACTACCCTAAATGATTTATGAATTCTTATTAGAGACTAAAACATAAAAATTGCTTGTATGTATTTTATATTGCGTTTAAGATAAAAATTGTTTACTTGGTATTTAAAGAACAATTGCATAAAAATACTTTAATGGCACTAGTAGACGGGTTTACACATAATTCACTTATGAATGTGATTATACGTTGTGCTTTAGTTTTAATTGTCCTTATGCATGCCTTAGGGTCAAGGATGTGTGGAGCTAACGTTGATTAATTCCGAGAATAAAAGTTTGTTGTTAAGCTTTGAAGGTAGGGATTCTATTACTCATCTTTTGTGAGGTTTTGGTAAATTAAATTTGATTGTTTTATATTGTAAAATATGTATATTGTATAGCGATAAATATAATGATTTGACATATGTTATAAATTGAGAAGCATGGTTAGGAAATTGACTCTATAAATATAAATTGAATACAAAGGAATACTGAGATGTAAAAAGGGCGACGGTTACGTCCTTGGGCACGAATACCCTAAAAGGAAAAATAGGGGGAAGGTGATGACGCTTCCTTGGGTTGAAAGTCCCAGAACACACTGTACAGGAATCGATTTGGTGAGGACTCGGGGCTTGATGTCCCCTCACCGGAACACCCTTGAAATGTTTATAGGGTGATCAAGTACGCCCATTTGGGTTTCGATGAGTTGAGTGATACTCAATTTAACATGGATACCTAGGAACAATGATGATTGGTAATATTTGTATAAATGTGTAATTATGACACTTGGTAATGATTAACTACGGTATCCATAAGATGTGATCATAATAAACCTCATAATCTGGAATATGATGTAACCTACTAACCATGCAGTTTTTAATGTGGTAATGGATAAACCATAAGGTGAGTCATGATTTCCCTACTGGGCATGTCGATGCTCATCCCTATCATATCTTCATATCTCAGGTGGAACTCAGTGCAACATATTTGAAGAGGAATAAGCGAAAACAATCTTGCTGTTTTCGTGTTAGAAGACCCTGTTTAATTACAACTTATCTACAACATGTAAGAGTTGTATTATTTTTTTTTATGGCTGTGTTAAGTTATTTGGGAATTGTACTATGGTGATGATGACTGTAATTATATATATTTGGTGCTACACTAAAAACTGTGGTTTGTATTTAAAACGTTTATTTTTATTTTTCTTGTTGTTTAAAGACCCATGGGCATTGTTTAATTGATTTAAATAATATAAAATTTAAAATTATTTTTATTTATTTAAAACTGTTAACCCCCACATAGGGGTGTTACAAATGTAGTGTAAGAAAGTACACTGATAAAGTTATGTAATATAAAAATTACATTGTAAAAATAATACAGTGTACGAATTAAACTGTTTAAGGTTAAGCAGTACAGAAATTAGACTATTTAAAGTTAAAGCAGTATACGAATAACACTGTTTGGAGTATATGAATGAGAAAGGAATGTTATAACAGTATAGAGAATATACTGACAGTATAAGAAAAATACCGTCACTATAAATTTGAACTGTATAAAGTCAAGCCTTATAAGAATTACATTATGTGGTGGATGTAAATAAGTATGAGAGGTTGTGGTGTAACACCCCTTAATTTGGACGTCACAAATGTCGTTACATACTTACATTCGCACATGCATAAGCTTTAAACTTATAATTGATATCAAACTTAATCATTACTATTGATTTAAGACTACTTAAACTTACATTACCAGGATCCATTCATACTTTTTTTTTTAAACTTAACATTATTTAGAATATCATTATTTAATTTATTCCATATCATAATATACTCAATTATACTTAGATCAATCATGAACTTGTTCATTAATATATATATAGGTTTATCAAATTGTAAAATCAGGACTTATAAAATATCACATTAAATCTCTTTTGATCATCACATCATTTGAAATCCATTTATTCCCACAGTTCAGCAGGCCGAACTTGGGACTTCGGCAGGCCGATCATCATCGACAGGCCGGTGTTTCCTCTACCGGCAGGCCGGCAGAGGCCTTGCAATACGGATTAAAAATTCATCCATGTTCGGCAGGCCAAACTTCTGGTCTTTGGCAGGCCGACCACAGAGTTCGACAGGTCGTCTGAGACCAAATTCCTTTGGAAAACTTAACTTAAAATATACCAACTTTATGTAAAATATAGCGAAAGTTCATAATTCATTAAAATGATAAAATACCTTATAAAACCATAATATAAGTATATTTTTAAAAACTTAACATAAAAATATATATTCAAAATATAAAACTTGATTAAATCATAAAATCATTTTTCTTGGCGTGCTTCCAGTTACAATTCATCGTTCATGTTGCTCACACGCCTTCTCATGTCCTCCACCTATTCCATGACTCTCTTACCCTTATCTGCAACATGACATAAAACATTATTAAGCTAATGCTTAGTAAGTACATATATTCTCATGATTTAAAACATTTCATAAACATCATCATCATTTTCATCATATCATAAAAGTGCCTTAAGCACAATTTCATAGAACATATTTTTCATAACGTTGACCATTTTAAAACTTATTCCATTTTATCTTAAGGGCCCAAGTGTTGCACCATAAACATCATCATAGGCACGCCGTCATGAGAGGAGAAGGGTAGCTAATCCCAAACCAAACATGACATCATAACATAACATTGGGTGTGCAACACTTATTAGGTGATACATATATACATACTTTTCATCCTTTGAAACATGTCACCATCATACATGCATGTCTTTAAAATCATGAAAGTCTTTCATAAGAAATCCTCTAAGGAAAAATCATCATAAAATCATCATGAATATCCTTGTAAACATATCATCAAACCTTGTAAAAACATGTGTCATGTTGCAGGTGAGAATGTACTTACCTCAACGATAGCTTACTTAACCTTAAGAATGCACTTGGTGACGACGCCGCGGTCTCGATGTGCTCGCTTCCTTGAGTGTTCATGCCATTTATCATTTAAAGATGCAATAAAAATCAATACTTATCATGAAATATCTATACACATAACATTCACATATACACACACTCATGTATACATTCGTCACATTTCAAACATATCCCATAATCATCATCATAAAATTAAAGCATATAAATGCTATTCATAACATACTTCCTTAAAAATTAAAACATTTCATATATTGTAAAAATGAAAATCTTTTTGAAAAATGTTTTCTAATAATTTTTAAAAAAACATATATGCTTTAATTTAAAACTCCATACAATCATCACATTATCATGCATAAAATCATTTTATTATCATAAAATCATGTAAATACATAAAACGTTTAATAAAACAATATCCCAAAAACATCATTATCAACACATTTTAAAATCATAGAATACATTCATCATACATACTCATACATATGCATATTTTAACAACTTTTAATGAAAACATCATATTTACCCCTTGAATGAACATTACATTTTATTCATCAAAATTAAACAATAACATTACTGCGAAGGGTAGAAGACAGAAATATCCATTTTTCATAAAAACTGAGAAGACATGAAACTTGGAAAAATCATCTCATAACATATACATGCATATCATATTAAAATTCAAAACAAAAACATAATTCCTTGAGAGGATATTGTAGACGAAACGAGGAGAAGAATTTCTTTTCAAAAATACCAGAAAGCTAAATTCATACCTTGAAGTTTCTTCTCAAAATTCTTGAATTTTAACCAACGAAACAAGACTTTTCTATCAATATACTTAGAAAATTTTCGTGAGAAAGAGAGAGGAAGAACTCGTGGAGAAGAGAAGAGGAAGAGAAGAACGTCTCGGAAATTTTGAGAGAGAAAACGTGAGAAGGAAAGGAAATAATGAAAAAGGAAACGTTAAAATCTTTAACGTAATAAACATAATTGATGGGAATTCAATCCCTTTCATTAAGTCAAAAATTTTTTGACTGTTGAGGGCATGAGGCGTGGAAGGAAAGAAGAGAAAGAAAAGAAATCAAACAAATCATTCACAACTTTTCATGTTTTGCCCTCTTAAAATGGGAAACCTTTTAAATTGATACAAATCATTGCAAGTCAAACCCTTTAATTTCCTTAACTGATAAAAACATTCCATTATTATGTCAATTAATCACATTAAATCATCCAATTAATGTAATTAACTCAGCCATAATTTTGGAGAAATTTTTGCTGACTGCTCGTCAGCCGTGTTTGGCCTGTTGATTTTTCTCCTTCGGCCTGCCGGTTCCAGCAAGTTCGGTCTGCCGGTGGGTTTCTTCGGCCTGTCGATCTTGGCAAGAAGTTCGGCCTGCCAATCTGTCATTAAATGCCATAACATAAATCATTCATACATCATTGCATCTTAATTAGTCATATATTGCATCATAAATAAACATATACTTAGAATTTCGCATGAACACTAGAGCACAACAATCCCATGCGGTCGTCACCTGTCACAAAACTTGACATAAAAATTAGTAACATGCACATCACATATCATATCATATAACGTTATTTATTAATAACATTCCTTAATAACGTTACTAATTTAACGTGGTCCGTTATATAAAATAGGAGGGTGTTACATGTGGGACCTCATGAATTGTATAGAAAGGAATACTGACAGTGTAAAAATAATATTATCAGTACAAATTTAGATTGTGTAAAAATGTGAGACCCACCATTGGACACTCAAATGGATGAGAATTTGTGACCACACCCCCTTGATGTGGACCAATCCCACCATGCCAAAATTGCCCCAACTTTTTAACAAAGATGATGTCAAGTGATGACTAATGTTGGTAGTCATCAAATATGGTGAAAATTTACCAAAATACCCCTTGACGTGACCAATTAAATGTTGCCAAGATTAGGCAAACTTTAGCCCCTAATTAATGCAAAATGATGACTAATCTTGATGAGTCACCAAGTTGCCACAAATCATTTAAAGAATAAAAAGCAAAATGTGAAGAAAAATTCTTCATTTTTCTTCCATTTCTTCCTTAGCAAACTATCCCTTCCTAAGGCAATTCTCCCTCAAATTTGATGAAATTCAAGCCTTCAAATCATGTTAAAGCAAGCTCTAGTGTTTTAGTGCAAAGTTTTGCACTTTGCAGGTAAAATTCTAAACTTTTTCTAAGGGCTTTAGTGATTTTTCTTCAAAGTTATGGATGGGTTTATAATAGAATTTTGTCATGGTTTATGACAAAGGAATCTAAACAAGTTTAATCGCACAAGTGGAGGATTAAAAACTTGGAGGAATTCTTGGTAAGAATTCTAAAATCCTAGTCTTTGAAATCTAGCTAAAGTTTATGTTTTTTATGTATGCCAAGTGTTTGATGAAATGTTTTAAGCTATGGCATGAAAAATGGACATTATGGTATGAATGGTTTATATTTTATATTGATGATGATGATGATGGAAAGGAAGAAAGTAAGGATTATGTGGTTAAAAGTGAAAAATTGTTAAACTTTGTAAAGTTTAACGAGTTTCTAAAGAATAGGGTTTTGAGGGCCTTAGAGGCCAATTTATGTTCCAAATATGGTATAAGAATTGCTAAAACAATGAAGGAAACAACTTTTGTGAACAAAATTTTAAAAAATTCCAAAAGGACTAAATTGCAAAGATTTGTAAAAGTTTGACAGATTTGAAAATCAACAAAAAGTCTACCTTAATGTTGGAATTTTAAAAAAGTTAAAATACAAAAGTTGTAGAACTCATCAAAACTATAAGACAATGTGGACAGTCTGTCAAAATTTTGTACGGTTGAGGAGTTATGAATTTGACGAGATTTTGAGCACAAAATCTCATCAAATGAAAATGTTATGAAATGTTTGGAAGTTGACCATGTAACTTTAGAAAATGTTATTCCCTATGAAAAACTAAACGTTTTGGTATAAAGTGGTCGTTTTTGGTTTCGAGGGCAAAAATGTAAAGATTTTTGTATATTAGGCCAAAACCATAAAATAGTGTGAAAACTGGGTTTTCACCAAGGAACGCTGGGTTCTTGCACTATTGTAGGTAGGAAGAAACTATAGATGCTAAATTTTAAAGGATTTACAGTTTAGTTAAGGAAAAAAAAGGAATAAATGTTAAGGACAAAAATCCAAAGATTTTCAAGTTTTAGGTCAAAACTATAAAGTTTACCATTGTTTTTGCTTTCCATAATATTATGAAAGGTAAAGAAATAAAAGTTATGTTTCAAAATGGGTTTTGAAAGTTTTCCTGATAAGGGCAAAATGGTCATTTAATGAAAAAAAGCCAAAACGGACCCAAAATGGCCGATATCGAAAAACGCCCCTTAGCGGGAATTTTTTCCTAATATGTAAGTAATGAAATGGTAAAGTTAAGCAATGAGTTTAATAAAGTTATAAAATTGACGAAAAACCCGTTAAGGGTAAAATAGTTATTTTTTAAAAAATGACTAAAGCGGAGTCGAACACTTTGAATTAGCAAAACACACTTAGACAGAAAATGTTCCGTAATACATTAAGTAACAAAACCACCTAGTGAGACAGGAAATTTAACTAAGGGATGTTTAAGTTAAGTTAAAAAAAGGTAACCCGGTAGGTTACAAAGTCAAGTAAAGAAAGAGATAACTCGGTGGATTACAGACCTAAGCAAAAGAATGATAACTAGATGGGTTACAGAACTAAGTAAAGGGAAAGGTAACCCGGTGGGTTACAAATTTAAGTAAAAGAAAAGGGGTTAACCAATGGGATATAAAGTAAAGAGAAAGTAAACCGATGGTATATAAGTCAAGTAAAAAGGAATGAACGTTTAATAATTAAGTTAATTAATCAATCAAGTATATTGATAATATGAAAAGTTAACTAATAAGTCGGCTGTCATTTGATCAGGACACAGATGCTGACTAATAAAAAGAAAAGGAAGAAAACAGGAACGTTATAGCTATAGACAGGTAAGTTTAAACCTTACCTACAGTATAAAGTAAATAATTTTTAAATATTTGTATATATGTTTGCAAATGTGTTTGCAATTGTTATGCAAGTTTTTTTTAAAGCAAGTTCGTATTTGTTATGCAAAAGGTTTTAAAGCATGATTGCATTTAATATGCATAAAGTTTAAAAGATTGAGTAAAGATTTGCAATGTATTTGCAATTATTATTCTTAAAGTATGTTTGCATGTGAAATGCACGATGTTTTAAGGAGTTCGAGTTATGATTTGCAAATGTGTTTGCATATGATGTAATAGCATTTGATATGCTCACTAAAGTTAAAAAGAAGATAAAATAAAGATAAAAAGAAAAAATTGTACCAGCCTCCTTGATATAAGGTACACATGTAAAGTTAAAGTTATAACCACAGTGTTTGATGGTCTCAAGTCTTCCACAAGGGAAGCATCATGTTTATGATCTCATGATTAATGATATTGGTGTGAACACTAAAGTTTATAAGAAAAGGAAAGTTAAGGAACAAAGATAAGAAGTTAAAGTAAGAAATGAATGTTTATAAAACGCTTATAGTTGAAAGTTTATAATTGAGTATAAATGGAATCATGCATTTTGATTTTGCTTGTATTTCTTGTTATTAAATGTTTATATGTTATGAAAAACATTTTGACAAATGTTTTATGATAAATGTTTATGAAAAACATTTTTATATTCACAAGAAAAGGTTAGTGAAGGATGTTTTAAGAAAAACATTTAAGAAATGTTTTATGAAAAATATTTATGAAAAACATTTTAAGGGAAAGGTTTTTACGAGAAAGCTTATAAGCATGTTAAATGATTTGTGAGATTATGTTTAAGTTTACTAAGCCAACGCGAAAGCTTATTAAAAGTTTCTTCATGCTATAGGTAGTCCTATGGGTGACCATTAGGACCTGTTTGAAGAACTTACTTGATGTTGTGGAGGACAGATGCGAAGACTTGGGTATAGATACCACTACAGTATGTTTTCGCTGCCGAAAGAAAATGTTTTCTGCTATTGATATGGTGTTTTCAAAGTTTAAAAAAAATCAAAATTTTAAGAAATGTTTTCAAAGTTTTAAAAATATATTTTACAAAATGTTTTATATAATTATAAAGTTAAGTTTGAAGTTATGATTTAGTAAATGTTTCTTATTAAGTTTAAGAAATGATGTGAAATGGTTTAAAGTCAAGTGTTAAGCAATATCTCAACTTAAATTGCAATAAAAGTTGCAATAGCATTTAAGTGTGTTTTAAAGAATGTTAAAAGAAAAAATTTTATTTCAGCATTTTTCTTACTAAGTAAGTAAGATTAATGTTTAAGAAAATGATGTTTAAGAAAGTTAAGTGACGGTCCAAAAAAGCTGAGCATCACATTATCTTTCTTCTTAAAATTTGGAAGTTGAAAGCACTTTGATTTAGCTTTCAATTATCATGGATTCAACAAACCCCGCCTTCCTTATAAATTGGTTCCTAGAGACATTGAGAAGTACCTTAGCCATGGAGAAGATCGGATTATACATCGGTGTCCCTAACAAGCTTCAAAAACTTGAGGATACAATATCAGCAACAATCGATGTGTTTAATGATGCAGCTGCAAAGTCCCATGAAGATGATAGAATTAGGCGTTGGAAGCAGCATGTTCGAGATATCTTACATGAAGTAGATGACGTAGTTGACGAGTTACACACTAAAATTTTCCTAAATGATCTAGTGCTCAAGCGCAGGAAGGATCGAGTGTTCACCAAGGTATGCACAATCTCTTCACCACTAATCTTCAATCACCATGTTTTTTGGCAAAATTTAGGACACATAAGTGAAAAAATCAACGAGATTCTCCAACAAAAAGATGTGTTCCTGCTATGCCAAAATAAGCGTGGGCTGTTATCTGTAGTCAGTTCCAAGATTATTGGGAGAAAAGAAGATCTAGAAGCAATTGGAAAAGTTTTGCTAGGCATCTACCCTATCTCTGAGGATCAAAATGTATCCATCATCTTATAATGCATAGGCAAGGGATGGGAAAATAGTACTTGCTCATTTGGCTTTTGGTCATGAACTGGTCGTAAACCATTTCGGATTTATGAGAATATGGCTAAAGGTCTCTGGGGCCTTTGATGCAAAACAAATTGCCGGTTCCATTGTTAAGTTTGTAACTGGTAGGAGGGCTCAAGAAAACATGGAGATTGAGAAAATGTTAGAGCAAGAAATAGCTGGGAGGAAATACTCACTCATACTAGATGACATGCAGAGCATTGATCATGAGGAATGGCTTGACTTCAAAAGACTGCTAATGAATGGTGCAGAGGGTAGCAGAGTACTACTGACAACCTGAAGGAGGGAGGTTGCCGACTTGGCAAATACGACGCCAACACATCTCTTACACCCTTTGAGCTAAGAAGATGATAAGTTAGTTTTAGGCTAATTAATTGGATGATTCTAACTTAATATTTTGTAAGTTTTGAATAATTTCTAGGAATTTGACAGTATTTTATGCTCTTTTATAGATTTTGAGGAAAAAAGATGCATATTGGCAAAGTACGGGGCAAAACCGACCAAAAAATGAGCAAAAGTGGACTTGAAGACGGAATGAAGCCTAGAAGCCACTTTATGGGCACCTAGGCGCTCCTGCATGAGAAATCCTAATATTAAAACCTGAGAACATAGCACCTAGGCACCATAAACACGAAGCATAGGCACCATTATGAAGCCCAGGCACTAGAAACATGAAGTCTAGGAGCCATTTCGAAGCCTAGGCGCTATAACTATGGCGCCTAGGTGCCATTACGAAGCCTAGGTGCCAGAAATATAGAGCTAGGCACCGGTGCAATTTTTGTTCAAATCTGAGTTTAATTTCATTTCAAAATTACCCTTTCAAACCCTAGCCTATAAATAGAATATTATGAGGCGTTTAAGGATGGTTTTTAACCGATAAAAACTATAGAAAAGAGCAAAGAACTCGCTGCTTAAGAGAAACAACGGTGCAACCTCGAGACGGAACTCATCTTCACATCTAGACATAGTTCTTTTCCTTCACTCATCATGTTTAAGACCTTATTTAGGATTGTTTCTAGTTTCATTAAGAACCAATTTTCCTTTTTCTAAGGCTACGATGTAGCTAGATTATGAATGTTTATTTTTATTTAATTTAATTAAATTTAATGTTTATACATTATCTATGCTAAGTGTTTAATATGATTTTATACTTGTAAAAGTTTACGCACCTTTTGCATGATTTGTGATTTAATTTGAGGTTAGGAAGCAATAATTAAATTGCACCATGATTGCATGTCATAAGATTATCATAGGATAGAAATATCTATAAGACTTGTGTAACGTTGTAAATTTCATGTTCTTAATGAACCTTGTTAATGCTTGGATAAATTTGTGTAACGTTGTTAATGCTTGTCAATATCATAGGATAGAGATATCTATAATTTGTGTAGCGTTGGTAAGTTTATAATTTTTACAAAAATATAAGAAATTTACTAACTGGGATAAATTGTTAATGCTTGAGAATGATTAACGATTACCTAAGAGAAATTCATTATCGGTATAGGAATAAATATTAGTTGATTAAATTAGATAATTTGAATAGGATTAATTTAGGTGAAATCAGATGTCCTAGTTTTTTATTTATTTTGGTTTCATTTATATTTTTTTGTTTTATTATTTTTTCTATTTTATATTTGATTGTTCAAATAACTTTAGAGTTAACCAATTTCAATACTTAGCTAGATTAATACAATCCTTGTGGGAACGATACTTTACTCACTTTTTATTATCTGTCTACGATTCTGTGCATTTGTAGATTTTTTGCACCAGAAGACTCTTGGTCTCTACTCAAAATTGTGGCCTTTTTGGAAGAAGTGTCTCAACCAGCACTTGAGGAAATTGGAAAGGAAATTGTACAATACTGCAGCGGTGTTCCTCTCATCATAAGACAAGTAGGAAATATATTGCGGGAATTTGGGACTGAAAATATTGGTAAGTGGGAAGACTTCTGCGAGGACTTCTTATCTCCGGCTTACCTGGAATGTCTATCTATAGACAATGACAATGATGTTTCACAAACAGTCAAACTAAGTTTTGATCGTCTCCAATCCCAAGGATTGTTTTGCACTTATTTCCAAAAGGTCACGAGATTGATGTGCAAACACTAATAAAGCTTTGGGAGGCACAAGGTTTAATTCAAGATTTTTCAGACCCAAGCCAAAATCCGTAGGATGTGGGTTATGGACAACATTTTATGTCTTTGCTTGCTGAAGATTTCTTTGAAATAATTGAAAGTGACATATGGGGCAAAGCAACAAAATGCAAAATGCCTTCTATGGTGCATGACCTTGCAACCACTCTAGCAGGAAAGGAGTGCATTAAGTTGGATCGTCAATTTAATATGGATGATCTTCCTCATCATGTGTCATTTGATGTTTCATCATCTTCACTGAGGCAAATTCCAGCTTTCTTTCATGCAGGCGCAGCAAGAATCCGATCAATTCTTTTCCCTTGTCAATCAAGTATTGAGGGGAGCTCAAGCAAGGAAATTTGTTTGTGATGCAATCATTTCTAATATGAAATTTTTGCGCATGTTGGATCTTCATAACTCCGAGATTGAGACGGTGCCTGATCACATTGGTGAGTTAAAGCACCTTTGATATCTCGATCTTTCTAGAAATGCAAAGATTAAGGTGTTGCCCCAGTCAATTACAAGGCTTCTGAATTTGCAAACATTAAAACTCTCCTTGTGTCTTGCACTTAAAGAGCTACCAGAGACATCGAGAATTTAATCAACCTCAGGCATCTCGAAATTGATGGCTGCATCAATTTGACCCATATGCAACGGGGATTGGGTCAGCTTACTCAGCTTCAAACCCTATCCCAATTTGTGTTGAGCAAGGATGCTCTCCCTCTCCCTCTGCACCACGTAGGGCAGCTAAAGGAGTTGAGCTCACTAAACAACTTGAGAGGAGAGCTTCAAATTAAAAATTTGCGAGATGATATGGATGTTGGGGGTACTCGTTTGGAGGAGAAGCAGTTTCTTTAATCCTTGGCATTAGATTGGGAGCCTCAAACCACACGTAAATCTTGGAGGATTGACTCCCAGTGGTTATAGGGGAGACACCGCACCAGACGTGCCTTTGTCGCTTAACAAACTGGTGAAACTTGTTTTACGGAGATGTCCAAATTGCATACGCTTGCCGCCTTTGCATCACTCCTCTTCTCTCAAGGTACTTGTACTTGCAGACATGACCAAGCTGGAATATGTTTCAGAAAATGCTAAGGACGATTCTAGTTCCTCACCAGCGTTGTTTTTTCCGTACTAGAACTCCGTCTCATAGAGTTGCCTTGGCTAAGGAGCTGGTGGAGAGACGTGAAAAGAAATGAGAATCACATGTTTCCTTGTCTTTCTGAACTTTTCATTTACGACTGCCCCAAGCTAGTTTCCTTGCCACATTTTCCAACTCTAGAAGAAGGCCTAGTCGTAGATTCCTGTAGCTTGCAGCCCTTCCAAGAAACTTTAACGATGACTGTTGAACACCTGCCATTGCAGAGAAGAACAACTGTAGATGAAGCATCGTCATCAACATCAGTAAATCCTCGCCCAGCTTCCTTTTAAACTCCTCTCTCTAAATTGAAGAAACTATTCATTGTTGGCATGAAAGAATTCAACAGCAATGCAGCTGATGGAATGATGTGGAAGAACCTAGCAAGCTTGCAGTACCTGAGACTTGATTGTCTTCCAAGTCTTGAATCCCTTCCCTATGGGCTGTGATGCCTCAACAGGTTGAGGGAATTCCACATTTGGCGTTGCAGTTTTACAGCACTTCCAGAGTGGATCCTCGAACTGAAAAGACTTAAGAAACTTTCTATTTGGGTATGCCCCGACTTGAAGGTGCTGCCTAGATACATGCACAACCTCAAAGATCTACGGACGCTGGAGATCGAGGACTGTCCCTTCTTATTCCATAGATGCCAACAGGATGTGTGTGCAGATTGGGACAAGATTTCTCACATCCCAGATTTCCCATACGTTTGAGTTCTCGAAAATGATCATTTCACACTAGGCCACTTGTACAGGTATTCATCACCATTAATTTATATGTTTCAGTCAATGCTTGAGCTTAATTTTACTGTTATACAAGATAAACAAATTGGTACAAGCTCAATAAGGAAGCTTTTGTTTTAAGTTATTATGCATATATATTCTTGCTCTCATATTCAAATCTTTGTGAGGTGAGAAATTCTTCTTCTTTTGTTTTCAGCTTTTTTTTTTTTTGCAGAGAAAAAAAATAGCCAATTTTTTTTTCAATAAACAATTCTTAACGTTCATGTTCTGCAGCAAGCAGAGTACAATTAAACTAACGTTCATGTTCTGCAGCAAGCAGAGTACAATTAAACTTCAAAATAAAAATAAATAAATAAATTACGTGCCCCTTGAGCTTGATGGAATGCTAATTTTCAGATGTAGTTATTAAACAGACATTTTTATCATCAAGAGCAGTACATTATCACTCGTAGAAAATTAAAAAGTTTGCATTTGTTTCAGCTTGAATCCATCCTCAACATTTTCTTTTTCTCACGAAATCAACCACGACCTTTGTTCCCTTACCTGAGTACCATTTCTAATTTGAATTTTTTCTGCTGAACAAAAAATTGGAGTACTATTTTAAAGCCAATTAATTTTTTATTCAACTTTTTATAGCCTATTATTTGGATCTCACTACTTCTAATCCTGCCCTTCTCTACATTTGTGATTTCTGCAATTCAAGCGTGGCGAGGAAATTATATATTTTACTTCTATGAATAACAATTCCTCATACACTTTTGCTATTAACATGTAATTTTTATCTTAAACCAGGTCAAATATTGATGACATTCTGCTCTGGACCTTTGCTCCTGTCTTATTGGTCGTTAATCTCGGTGGCATTCTAGGATTCACTTACAGTGGTTCTCCAAAATATGTACTCTTTTTTCCTTGCTGGAACTTTGTCCCATTGGGTTTTGTCTAGTGAGGTTTTTAACGAGGCATATTGTTTATCCTTATACGTATTGAAAGCTAATTTCCTTGATTGTCTTGTTTGATTTGTTGTTTTTCTGTTAATCTCTTCTTTATGAGTTTGGTCTTGTGAGGTTTTTAACGAGACATATTGTGCCCTTTTCATTTGTACCCTCTTCGTTTGTTAACGTTTTTCTCGTCGGACATTGTAATTTTCTTGGTAGAGTTGGTGAAGCACCAATAAGTAAAAATATGTACCGACTTAGTTGCGATGTGTTCCATTCGTTGTGAAGCTTGACATTACCCAATTCATGAAAAGCATCCATCGTCCGATGATCATAGCAAGGGAGGTAAAAAAAAGCGCTAAATTTCATGGCATGAATTGCTGTTAAGTAGCCAACCTTGCATACAGATATGTATCAGCTGTAACTTTGAATTCTTAAATCTAACATTCATATCAGAAAACCAACATTTCTGTATTCAAAGAAAGGCAAAAGTGGTTTGCAAAACATCATATCTTCTCATGGAGTACTAGAAATTTTGCATAGTTATGTGAATTTCATTGCCTAGAAGCTCATATTAACCATGCAAGATTTGCACCCTTTTTTTGTTTATTTGCAGAAATTAATGTGCCATAAGTCTTAATTAGTAAATCTTTGATAATTCTTAACTTTCTGACAACAATGTCTCTCTGAAAAAAGAATATGCAATGAACGAGAACAAAAGGCAACGACATGTAGTTTGATTCCAAAATAAGAAATAAATTGCAAAAAAATGTTTTATTCCAAAATGAGAATTAACGTTTCAAAAATCGTGTAAAAATAAGCCGCTCGACCCTATGATCTAGCCTCTTCTCCTCTGAACTCCAACCCAACGAGCATAATCCACCCACCTGATCACAATACACAACACATAAAAAATTAAAAGTAGTAATAATAATAAAATAAAGAAGTTGAACAATTGAAGGGTTATTCCTAGGAAAATAGAAAATCTTACATTATTGAAACCCAAAAATGTGTTGCCAGTTCTAATGGCAAAGCAAATTGCACTTAGCACAACCTTGTGATGGTGTGACAAAGGTTCTAGAATTCTTTGCTCTATAATTCCGGCCAGTATTTGGTACCTATAATAAACCAAAAAATTAAGTACACGCCTCATAACTTGATTTTCTTATATGGGTTTGATTTGAATTATAGTCTAAATAAAGTGCATACATAAAAGCCTTGGAAAGTCAAAAAACGACACATCCTTTTCGTTGAGTAACATAAAAAAACGACGTACCTTAAATTGCTAGAAACGGACATGTAAACACCATAGGAAACACTGGTTGGTAAAATGGGCACATCCTCTGCTTCACCAACAAACGACTTGTCTAGGGCTTTCCGTGCATTGATCAATGCATTTGTTACTCCTGTACCAATCTGTAAATATGAAAAAATAAAAAGGGCATTACTCTACAGGATAAGAACTCCTCACAGGCCACAGCAGTGGGTCCCATTGCGTCGGAGCCCGGCAAAGATCGGTGGGTCCCATCCCCTGCCATTTGATTTCTCTAAATACTATAAGCCATAAATTAACAATGCTATAAGCATTATGTTTAGGTCTCATGAGAATCGATATGTGACTTGTAATGTCACCGCTAATACTCTTGTCATTTTTCTACATGGAAATGGCTTTAAATGAAGAAGATGAGGATGTTTTCATCTTACACATGAGCAATAAGGCCAATCCATTATACGTCAAAAACAATATATACACCTAGTTTGAGAAGCCTAATTTAAAACACAAAAACAAAAAAAGCAAAATACTTTTCAGTCGGAATTAAAAGCAAAATGTGCTTACCAGAGATGCACTAGTCCCCGCTGCAAACAATTTGGCCCCATGGCGCTGCACGACAGATTAATTAAGACACTTTCAAGTCCCGATTATGTATTAAAAATTACTTCTAAAACTAGTTTATAGATAATCTTTAATTAATTACATACGTACCACAATTGCTCCTATTCTCTGCAAAAATAAGATGCCCCAGCCAAAGCTACCTGCACACGGCATTTTCATTTGTACCGACTGATTGATTATTAGAGTTTATGATTAGTGAAATTAGTGAAACAAAATGAACATCAAGAATATAATTAAGCAAAAATTAATGAAACCTGAAAGGAATTTTCGGGGCAGCCATGGAAGAATTTGGCAACAGAGCCGGCATTGACTGCAAGAGGTGGCCGGAGAGAAACAGTTGCAGCAGGAAGCCACACTAGCATAAAATCTGCTATAAGGGCCATCACCTAAGACATTGACATTATGTTAATTAAATTAAATAATATGATTTTCATATAATGAATATTTTTAATTTATAAATATATTGTTTTATATCACTTTTTGTTTAATTGGATTATATTACTTGTGACAATATAAGACATACCACATCAGCTAGAACAAAATCCAACTCTTTTCTGAAATTCTCTCTCCGCCGTTCCAATTCTGCAGCAGTCTGCAAAATAAGCAGCAACATTATTAATCACCAACATTAAATAATACAATATTATATATCCTCTAAATAACATACCATAAAATAAATAACTAAATGGTTAAAAATATAGCTTAACGGTAATTTCATATCTGGTGACTTTATTAGCTATTGAGTTCACATTCTCATCTCAAATTCAACCCAAAAAAAAAATTAAAGCTAATAAAAAACATTATTTTTCATGAACTTAACAAAATATATATGATAATGTTATATACCTTGGTGAATATCCCAACACCACATTCTATGGCAACTTTGGTCTAAAAGAGATCATCAGCAAGCAACCTCTCCTTAAAGCCTCCAAACCCCAGCAACCACCGGAACACCATTGACTTCTCAAGCTCAAAGTACCTCCTCACAAGGTCCCCCGGCAGCCTCCCTGCCTCGATGGCAGCCGCCAAGTCCTTCGGCAAGCGCTCCAGCGACCGCCCTGCCTCCGCCAATGCCATCAATGCCTCTGCCTTGTTCCGGTCCCGAACTCCCCACCATCACCCTCGCAGCCATTGCCATTGCCGTTGTCATCCCCTCCGCTTCCTCCACCATCGGAACCACCACCTACGGTGCCTGACAGCGGTCGAAAAGAGTTGGTAACTGATAGGAAAGTCATGTTTGAGGAGGTTAAGGAGAGAGCGGGAAAAGTTTTGAGGGAGAAAGTGATCAAGGTAAGAGGAAAGGAATGTTTGTGGTGGTGGTAATTTGGTGAAGGAAGAGAGAGAGTGTGTTGGAAGTTTGAGAAGGTGGAAACCACCATGGTTATGGCGGTTTTTGCTTAATTTCTCTCTTCTTCTGTTATAGAGTTGTAGTTGAAGGGAGTTGTTTTTTTTTTTTTTTTTCCTTTCTAAAAATATATATGAGGTGTAATTGAAGGTTTGGAATGAAATAGAAAAGATTTTTCTTTATTTCGTTTTTTCTTGTTCAAAATATTTGGTTGTGAAAGAGAACCAGGAAAGGAATATTAGATTCATATATATATATATATTTGAGGAGAAAATATATATATATATCTATTTAGTATAAAATAAATATTTTCAATAATTGTATGGTAAATTTTCTTTTCTTTTACTTCCTTTTGTTTCTAAAGACGTTACTATCAAAGGATCAATGAAATAAGTGAATCGTATTCATTGAGAATAATTTGTGGTTGTCAAAGATGGAGAAAAAGCTTTTAAAGTGCTGTGTTATCTAAAAAAGCAAGTCATGTGGAGGAAAATGTGTGCGCCTTAGATTGACACAAAAAACATGGATATGTTGATAGCAATTTCTCATGTACTCATTCAGAATTTGAAGCCTTATATAAATTTCTTTGTACCACATGCAAACTATTTCTAATGTATAGAGAGAGCAAATTCCCAAAAAAAAAAAAAAAAAGAGAGAAAAAATCAACAAAAAATAAGGACCACATACTAAATTGAATTCTAGGCATACTAAGAACAAAATCAAGGGGCCCCACAACCAGTTGAAAAGATGACACTTGTAAGAAAGAGAGAGCGTGGGGTTGTTTTTTAAGGTCCAAAACTAGTGGTCAATGAAGGAATGTGAGTTTCACGCAGATCTATAAGATTAAAGAACAAAATTATAGAAAAATCCTAATGGATATATTTAAATTGAGAAGATTATTAACATTGATGTCACTATTTAGATTTCGATGGATAATAGCCTTAATTTTTATTTGTATATTTTTTGTCTTTTTTGGTGAGAAGGGATAGTAGCCTTGATTGTTTCGCTTTCGACTGTCCCTTTTTATTTTTTTATTGAAAAAAAAATTTGTTTGAGATAAATAGGAATAAAGTCTATACCTCTGCATCAACAACTAAATTGACGTAAGACGTTATCTGTCACTGATAATAAACCAAATAGTCCAACTTGCATGGCATGCAAAGAGAGAGCCCTCTAATCATGTCGCCCCCGTAATTATTAGATCTAAATCTAGTTATATAAATATTGGACCCACAAAAACATCAAATGTCACAAGTAATGAGATTAACTCAGTCTTATTAGTTCAAATTTATTTTTTTTTTCCAAAACTTTGGTAAGTTCTAATTACATCCATTTATTCCTTATTACATCCATTTGTCTCATAATTAATGAAAATATTAAAGCATTCATCCTTGGACGATAACTTAGAGTAAAATTATGGTAACCTTACTTGTGAATGAGCAAATATGTTACTAATGTATATAATATATATATATATTTATCTCGTGCGCTTGATAAAGATTATAATTCATAGACAAGTCAGAATTTTAAAGTTTTCTAACTTTCTACTTTAATGAATGTTTAAAGCAATAACTTCAATCTAACAACATTGAAAGTGGATTCTATATATATATATATATATATTGGCTTTGGTTTGTTAATATACCATATTGCCTATATTTTATACCTCGATTACTAACTCTTTTGTTTTTTTTTTTTTAACTTAAAAAATAGAGTGAAATTGCACTCAAAAAAAAAAAAAGAGTGAAATTCAATACCTCAATGTCAAAGTGGACAGTGAGTGTGAGATTACCATCAGCTCAGTCCTCTCATTACTATTACCAAAATATTAGCATTACTCTTCATTTCTATTAGTGGCCATGTCCTACTCTTCTTATGAACTAATACAAAGTTACAAATTCACATAAAAACTTTTCTAGCCCTCAGGAGGCCTTGGTCAAACGTAAGACTTGGCAATATTTTTTCAAAAAAGAGATATGACATAATAATATAGTTGTAATTATCGAAGCAATACTATCGAGGCTAGTTTGGCTTTGTTTTTAAAACTCCTAAAAGCATTTTGTACAAAAGACTGCTGCTAACTTTAGTGTTTGGCAAAAGTTTACAAAAGCACTTTGCATAAAAAATAATACACTTTTTAAGCTATTTAAAGAAGCTGAAAATCATAGTTTTTAGATTTTGCTTTTACTTTAAGCAAAAGTAAGTGCTTATCTTAAAAGCGCATCAATCTTAAACTGAGCCTGAGTCCCAACACACTCATCGTCGTCGTCGACCACAACGACAACAACAAAAGCTATCGCACTTGGGGCAACACACAGTTGAGGGCCCCATACATTCGAGCCCGCTTGTATTATACGTAAGCTCTTGCTTCCTGAAGCGTGTCGAAGCATTTATGTATTTATTAGCTTTATGAAAAAATCTATTCACAACAATACATATTGTAAGTAGATTTATAAATCTTATCATAAACGTTATCAATATAAATACCTCAAAATTTAATGAGTTGTACAAGATTAAAAATACCCCTAATTAAGTGAGCGGTGGATCATAAAAGATGAGCGTGGCTTAATTTTGCTGATCTTTATATGACATTAAATTTTAGTTTAATGATACATTATATATATTTTTTATTAGTTAAAGGCCTTGTTTGAGAAATAAATTAGAAGTTTAAACTTTTTATATTGTAAAGCTTCCTATGCTATAGTAAAAAGCTCTTACATGCTAAAATGTTTAAGTTCTAACTTACTTTTCGAACTAAGTGAAAATTTTATGAGATTTCTTTTATTGGATAAAAAATGATACGTTAATATTATATTAGTTATGATCTAATATTAAATTTTAATTTTTTTTTTCGAAAACTACTAAAATTTTGTTTCATTTTAATACGATTTTTGAATGATACGAGGGTCCAAAACCAGAGAATATTATGAGTAAAGAATGTTTCGTATGTTATCATGGAATCTCTTGAAACTTTATATATATATATATATATATATATAGCAAGCATGTATACGGTCTTTTATCTCCAGATCATCTAGACATAGTAACATTTTTTGATAGGATAATAATAATGTGTTTTATTGAATATAACATTAAGTTTTAATAAGCTTTAGTCATTTAATGTTGTTGTATATTTCATTTTACAAGAAAATATAACATATCCTTAATGTGACAACATTAAATTAAAAATATATGACAGATTTCAAATAGCTGCACTTTTTTTTTTTTTGGAGAAATATTGCGACTTTGTTTGGGAACCATATTTGGACCTATAAAAATTTAGCCAAAACACAAATTAGTGTTTGACAACGTTAAAAGAAAAAATCAGTTCAGTCAATTAATCTAAATTGAAATTTTTAATTCAAACTCGTTTGTTACAATAAAAACCTTTACTCTTTTTTTTCAATCTTTCTTTTTACTCTTCTAACTTAAGTGAATGTTTTTATTGTAACAAATGAGTTTGAATTAAGAATTTCATTTTGGACTAACTATTCGAACTCTTTTTTTATTTAACATTGTCAAACACTAGTTTGTGATTAGACTAAATTTTTCGGCCCACACTATGGCTCCCAAACAGAGTCTTAATGTTTCTAAAAAAAACATAACTATTTTAAATCTCTTACACTTTTTTTAATTTGGTGCCTCCACGTTAAGGATATAGTATATTCTCCTCTAAAACAGAATATACGATAACATTTAATGGTTAAAACTTGATGTCATATTTAAAACAACGTATTATTACTATCCTATTAAAAAAATATTATGTTGTCTAGATAGTCTAAAGGCAAAAATCGTAACCAGGGCATATATATTTATATGAATTTTGCAACGGGGCAGTTAGATACAATAAGTTGACAGCCTCAACTTGGCAAGATGGGACCAAGTTCGGGGGAGTAAGAAAGAAAGAGGTATTCCCTATTAACTCAACCTTGTATCAGGCCTTATTACGACCTATATATGATTGGGCCATCACGGTTTTGGCAAGGTTAAAAATGGAAGGCACAAACATATGACTTGTCCCTAAAGTGAGTTGCTTTGTAATTTTTTTTTTTTTAAATTTTGACTACCAACATCAATTTGAGGTCGTTCCATAAACTTCATCATATACCGGAAAAAAAAAAAAACCGTTTAATTTTATAAACGCATCTAAACTATACTCTGATTCAACATACCCTTCAAATTTTTAAAAAAGCTTCATCTCCCTATTGAGTATCTAAATTAATCTAAAACTCTCTAAACTAATGTATTTCCATAAAATGCCTCATAAATTATTGATTTTATGTTATTTTGTCTTTGATCTGTTAAGAAATCAGGGTAAGTTACCACATCAATAGTTCTAGAGAATATTTATAAAATTATAAACAGTATCACACAATTGTTAGGAGAGAATACTTTTAAACTAAGGTACATATTTTAAGACAAAATAAACCCTTTTAAAATTGAGGTACATATTACATACATAAATCAGGGCATTTGTGAAATTAAAAACTATTTATTACTTTTTTTAGTACCAAGAGATACTTATAGATTGACATGTAAAATATATCATAATTGGACCCTCAAAAATATACATCATAATTAATGAGTTTTAAAGACATTCTGGCTTGTGCTATTGTGATTCAGAGTTGATGGTGATGGTGAGATTTAAAAATGATGATGATAAGAAAATAGAAGAAGAGTTCTATAAAAGATACTGTAGACCATAAGTATGTTATATAAGCCCATGTACGGAAAGCACCAAAGCAAGAAGACAAAAACACCCACAACCTTTTTTTTGTATTAAAAAAACACCCCTTCTCATCTCCAATACCCAACTATACATTCATATATAATATATATGTTCCGCGTTGTATGTGTGGATTAGACAACAGAAGAACAATCTTTCATTTGTCACTCTCTCATTCTCTCTCTCTCTCTTAGTCTCTCTCTCTCTCTCTCAAAAATGGCTTCCGCCTATACGCCCACCGCCCCTTCATCTCTGATGCTATCCTCCTCCACCTCCTCGTCCGTACATGTCCAGGACTTGATAATCTCCTTCAAGCCCAACCCACTTTCCCGACCAACTTTCTCTCTCTGCCCTCTTGTTCTCCGGCGAAGGGACAAATGGATCGACTGCTTTTTTCCCAGAAGACAGGATTCCGGGCACCGCCAAGTGGCGGCGGCTGTGGCGGCGGCCGAGGTTGATGTAGCAGAGGCTGCCGTGGAGGAGGGAGAAGGAATGGAAGGAGTGGAAGGTTCTGGAGGGGCTTCGGCTACTGTGACTGTTCCGAAGCCCAAGAAAGGGAAGGCTGCTTTGCCTCTCAAGAGAGATAGAGTATGTCGAATTAAAGATTGGATTTTGAAATTGAAAAAATAAAAAATGGTGACTGTTGGGTTTTTTTTTTCTTTTTTGATATGTGGGTTTTGCTTGGTTTTTTAGGTTTTTGTTACAGCTGTGGGGTTTCAGTATCAGAAATTGTTGCCTGTTTTACTTGACAGAGTATGCCTAATAATTTGCTCTCATTGCTCTCTCTCTCTCTCTTTTGGGTTAAATAGTAGTGTTTGGATTAATTTAGTGAAAACTTAGTTTTTTTTTTTTTGGTGAATATTATTACTTGTATTGGGTTTATCAAGCTAGAATGGTAGCCTCAGAAAGTTTTTTTGATCCTATTGAATGTTATAACAAATTTTTATGCTTAATCAAGTCTTTAGAGAGTTTTGAAAAACCAACAATTTTGTGTTTTTTTTTTTTTTTGGTGTATAGTTGTGGTACATAATTTATCACCATGAACGAGGCCATTTAGAATTTTATGCGGTTGGGGAAGTTGTCTTTTCTGTTTGTTTCCAAAGACTTTGATTTTGTTATCCTTTTTCTTTTTCGTTTCCAGTTTTATTCCTTTACTTGTTACATATATTCCTACTTTTTTTTCATGCTTTTATTAGCGTGAAGGATCATCAAGCACTAAATTGTGTTATGTTTTAAACTGTCAGACGAGGTCTAAAAGATTCTTGGAAATTCAGAAGTTGAGAGAAATTAAACAAGAGTATGACGTGAACGCTGCAATCTCTTTGATGAAGCAAATGGCGATCACAAAATTTGTGGAAACAGCCGAAGCCCATTTCCGCCTTAACATTGACCCGAAATACAATGACCAACAGCTGAGAGCAACTGTGAGTTGATGATTCTTTTCTTGTTGAAAAACGTATTTTATAGTCTCCTTTAGTGCGTGTTCGGGTACTCCGATTTTTCTCATGTGGTCTGAAACTTTTTCTTTGATAGGTAAATCTTCCTAAGGGAACTGGACAGATTGTTAAAGTTGCTGTTCTTACTCAAGGTTGTTGCTCTTCTCTATGTTGTCCTATAACTTATGCTTATCATTCATTTTTAATATTCTTGTTTGCTAAGCTACGAGGATACGGGTTTATTTTTTTATTTTTATTTTTTTTGGGTGAGTATGAAGAGCAAATAAAATATCCGATTACTCCCTTACATCATCTTGGGATGAATCAAGTTTCAACTTGCGGACTTTTTTCATTGAAGCACTGGAAGATTACAATTGATTTGTTTGGATCCTCATTGTATTGATAGGTAGTTGAAGTTGTTTTTCTTTGTTTTTCTATTGCCCCTTTTTCCTCCATGTTGTTGTCTGTAACCCTAGAACAAGGAAAAAAAAGTCTGTACTGAATGGTTTTTAGTATCCTTGTGCTTTCACATTAGTTGAGAGGTACAGCATGATGGAAGATTTTTGGACTCAAGGTATCATATCTTTCTGGGATGAAATTGCTTTTTGTTATATTGTTTATTAAAAGATCTATTTCCAAAATGTTATGCATGGCAACGAAGAAGTCCTCCGAATTCCCCTTCGTTTTGTTTTCAAATATGGAATTTTATTAAATAAACGGAAGGAGGCCAACAGTCGCAGCCTCGGTGTCTGTGGTGATGGGACAAAAAAGGAGGGGACTTATTGCAAACTTATTGCATCTTGATTGAATTTTTAGTTTTTGGTTGAGATTTCTCTTATTTCTGTATGATGTGGTTTACAAAAGATTGGGTAATGTTAGCTGTGATGGTAATATAAGTATATTTCCAAATACTGCATTTTTCTGGGCTGCATACGCCTTTCCGGGATACTTATTGCCCTATAGTTTGTCTGCAATAAATTTGGCTCTTTCGTGACATTTAAATTCGCTAAAGCACCTTCCTTTTTTGGTGGAAAAGATTTCTCCCATTGCTTTATGTCCGAGATCGTCGGGAATATTTAGAAGTTAACAAGCTCTAGTCCACAAGGAAGGAATAAATTTCATCTATTGGTAACTTTTAGGAACTTTTGTGGCAAATAAAATTAGCTTTCAACGAAGCTCCTTTTGTTTCTTTCTTAACTTTTTTCTCCCTTTTTTTCCTTCTTACCACTGGTTAAGAAAGTAACGTATTGCTCTCAGGTATCTGCTGCACTCGGTGCCGACTAAAGGTGTGTTCCCTGTGCTTATATTGATTCAAGATTTATGTCTACAGGTGAAAAATTTGAAGAAGCAAAGAATGCAGGAGCTGATTTGGTTGGCGGGGATGATTTGATAGAACAGATTAAAGGAGGATTTATGGAGTTTGACAAGTTGATTGCTTCTCCAGATATGATGCCCAAGGTGTTGCTTTGGTTATTTTATTGTAACTGAGATATGTGTATTGCTTAGCTTTAACATCCAGTGGACGCTTATGGAAAAGAAGGGGAAAAAATATAATGTTCAGTTGATGATGATTTACATTACATGTTTTCATGATTGTCTTAGGTGGCTAGCCTAGGAAAAATTCTTGGACCACGAGGGCTCATGCCGAATCCAAAAGCTGGTACAGTGACCCCTAACATACCTCAGGTACGGTCTACAGGATCCTTTAGAAACTCTTTCATGGTCTAGACTTTTTAACACATAAATCTATATGTTTCAGCTTCACAAAGCAAGAAAGCTGAATTGTTTAAGGAAAAAAACTAATTTAAGCTATAAATCTGCATTAGTTGGCGATATCAATTTACGTTTGTGTTTTTCTGCCATATGAATGAATATAGCAAGGGAAATGGAAATGTTGAAACAACCAAACCAAACCATTACGATAAAGTATAAGGATCTCTTTGTTAGAAGTTTGAACAAGTTTTAGGTTTTATCTGAATGATTTTGGGTTTTCTTTTTATAGGCTATAGCAGAATTTAAGCAGGGAAAGGTTGAATACAGAGCAGATAAAACCGGGATAGTTCACTTGCCCTTTGGAAAAGTCGACTTTGCTGAAGAAGACCTCATTGTAAACTTGATTGCAGCTGTAGTATGTGCTCCTTCCTCACCTTTTCTAATATTTAATAATGTCTCAAAATACTGTCACAAAGGCAGTTTTAAAGTTTAACTTGTTAATGCCTTGAAATATTGCAGAAATCAATAGAAACAAATAAGCCATCAGGGGCAAAAGGAGTTTACTGGAAAAGTGCACACATATGCTCATCCATGGGGCCTTCAATAAGGCTAAACATAAGGGAGATGCTTGATTTTAAGCTTCTATCAAATGTTTGAATAAGAGTACAAGTGTATATGTCATCTTCGATATTGTTTATTCCACCGCGCGGTTTGCAAGGCGCCACATCATGGGAATATTTTGAAAAACAAGCATGGTAAAAGAGTAACTAGGATAACAGGAGAAAGGAAGACCTTGACGTTGTAATCTTGGTTCAAGACTTGTTTACAAAAAAGTATCTTCTACAGAATGAGAAATACCCTGTATTACTTCTTTTAAAATTGTTGTTATTATCAATCTTCATTAATCTTTTATAGCTTTTATTGTTTTGTATGCAAGTGCAGAAATTGGATTATCTGTCATAAATAATACCGCTTGAAAATGAAAAGGTGCCCTTAAGTTGAGCATAATGTTTTTGAGCATTTGGTTTTAAATATTAGAACTTTTTTTTTTTCTTTTGTAATCCCGTGTTTAAGCCGCCTTTTCACTTTGTCCATAGAATCTGAAAACTTTGACATCAACTCCCTTGAACTTCAAACTGTTAATATTATGTAATGCAATTTGATTTATAGATTATAATTCAAACTAAGTTAGCTTTTAAATTTTATCAGAAATACAGTATTAATTTGAAATAGTTTAAGCTGTTTTTGTCTAACAATTGCAAGGCGATGATGATGATGATGGTGATGGTAAGAAAGAAGATGAATTTGTGATTTGCGTTTTCATCATCACTTTTTCCCAGTGACGAATTTTAAGGTCAAAGTGAGTTTTAATTTATTAAATCAAGGCTACCTTAGCGTTAAATAGACGGCATGGACGGAAGAGACTTGTTGACATTGTGAAGTTTAAAGGGGACAGGTAGAGTAAAAAAATTTCACGAATTTATAAAATTTGTTCATATTTTTACAATTTCTATTTGTTTCTTTCAGATAATGTCATTGTAAAAGAAGCATTTATTTTTAAGTGGTAAAAATGCTCATAAAAATGCTCTAGGAAAAAAAAGGGCACTCAATGCCTCGGCGAGACAAATTCTCAAGGACAAAATGAGAACCCTACACTACCCCAAAAAAAAAATATGACAGTCACCAAAAGCAACGTTGTCTTCCTAGTCATTTGATTTAAGCAATATTAACATTTCTGTACAAAACATAAATTTAGGGCAAGTCTACTCCCACAACATGGAAGCTGTACTGAATGAAGCGTCGCAGAAATTCCTTTTCTTTTTTTTTTTTTCTTGGTAGTTGTCAAGTTTTTTATACACAGCATAAATCATGATCTAGTTCCTCCTACTAGGCCTGCAACACTTCGCCAGCAATCTCCTCCACTCCAAACTGAATTCACAGAAAAATTGAGACCTTAGTAAGTAGTTCATAAGCAGAATATAAAACCACAAGAAATTAAAAAATTTTGGTATAAATCATTTTACCTTTAGAAGGCTGCTCGATCCAAGGACCATTCATTATATTCAAAATGCTGCACGCCTCACTGTATTCTAGACCCGGAAGCAACTCTGGAGTAAGTAGGAAACACCTGTGTATCAACACAGACACCAAACGCAAAGTCAACTTTTCTATCTTTTGGGGCAAGTAAATGATAAACAAAAGTTGCTTCTAGATCAACAGCAATTAACTGACAATTTTCTAGCAACCTAATAAATATACAAGTGGAAACAATTATACATCTGGGTTAAAGCTATTCCTGATTCTCTTGCAATTTGTTTGGTTAACATTATATGAGAAAAACTTGTAATCCACTTAAATTCCTTTTTCGCGCAAAACAAATCAGATCACATCCCTGTTCTTTTAGGAAAACTTGTAATCTATCACAGGATATACGTATTTGCTTATGATTTGGGCAGTCTTGTAATTGACACATATTTCTGTCCAATTATGCGGTTTAAAGTACTTAAAGAATTAAGAGATGCCGGTTACTACCAGACACCCTGGAATAATCGAAAAGGGGACCAGTGATGCAGCAAAAATTATGATAGAGAAAAAGAGACATGTGGAAGAAGTATGTTAATGGAATAGATTGGTGTTGGTTCTTACTGTGGTGTATTTGGTTGGCTTGCAGCCCTAACTAATTGCTGGAACATCTTCCTCTCGTTTATAGGATCCCGTCCCTGAGAAAAATAAGAGATAAACAGTTTTTATTCTCTGTGCTAGATGTGCCTTAATAGATCAAAAGGTGGAGAATACAATTTGACCAACCTTGATTTATCTCATCAACCACCCTGAATGGGCAATGTGTAAGGTCTTGAAGAGAAACAAGATAAAGGATGGTCGAAATGGAACGCTCCTACAAAAAGGAAATTCAAGTTACAGTGAGACAAAACTCAGCATGCAAATCATAAACCACAAAATTTTGTCGAAGAAAATACCCCTCCGGATTGTTGGTGGGCACTAAGAACTCGAAGCTCTCCAGCTTGTCTGATAAAACCAAATGAGCTTGTGAACTAAAAGAACAAACATAAGAAGCAGAAGTTGAAGTGCATAAAAAAAGGAGAAAGAACCCTGAAGGACGAGAATATTAGGAACACCAAATAAATACTAAATAACAAGAACATGAAACTTTTGTTTTGTTTTTTTGTTTTTCTTATATAAATTATTACTGTTCTTGAAATATACAACAGTAGATATGGTAGTCAGTCAAAAAAATATGCATATAGATAATCCCAAGAACATGTGTATAGTTACCACAGTGCAGCTACCTTAAACTTTACTTTGGTCAGTATACCAAACCGATTAAATACAACTCATGCTTATCTGGGGATGAAAAATAACAAAATGGGTAAGTGGAGGAAAAAAAAGAAAAGAATCCTCCCAGTTCTAAGAATTGAAATGGGACCTAAAAAACTTCTCCAGCAACAGCCATCTCTTGGAACTTACGACTGAAGGTGTCATTTATCCGAGCAACAAGTCTTCTTAATGTAGGAAGCCAACTTTCCTGCAAGTAATTTAAGATGACTCAATTTTTAGTAAACATAATTAAGTAGACAGATAAAGAAAATGCATCATCATATATATTATCGGCTAGGATTTAGCAAAGCAAATTATTGGGTCAAGGTTTCGAGAAAATATCAGTAACTCCAATATTTAAGGCAATCAAGAGGCCCTTAGTTCCAAACTTCCAACAAAGACAAACTTGAAATGAACCCAATGCCAAGTGCCCAAGCACTAGTTAAAGACGCATCTAAATTTCACTTGCCTTCAGTTCATCTATTTCAGCTTTATGCCTTCTCAGCTTGTCTGTCTGCTTCCAGTTTTGTTGAAAACAGCTTCAATCTGTTATTTAATTGAAATTGTGAAGCAAACATAAATATTTCATCCACAAGTAAAATTTTAGAAATAATGGCAAAATGTTACCCGGTGCAGGTGGTGTTCATATTCTTCTATTACGTTGCGGTTCAAACGAAGAATAGAATCAGCTTGAGATTTACAATTCTGAATAGCAGCCTCCAATTCTTCGATTGTACTTGGCATCTAAAGATAAACATAAAGAAAATGGATTTATCATACATTTGAATTGTATATGAAGTGAATAGAAATGACGGTGCACAAGAAATAATAACTGGAGCAGAAACAAAAGTGAAAAACAAAAACTTAAAGAGTATGATGCTTCATGTTCAAGTCACAATACGTTATACCTCAAGAAATTCCTTTTCAAGCTCTGGAGTAATCACATTGATTCTGCATGCCTCTTGGCAATTAAAAGTTGCTCCCGATAATTTTGAACCTCTTTCTTGCCTGGGGGAAAAAAAAAAGCTACGAGTTTAGCACTGCATAGCTAATAGACAGCCAACATATACATTTTCATGTTGTTTAGAATAAACAAATTTATTGAGTTTGAAAAGATAGCAAATCACTAAACAATTTCTAATTACTAATACAGTTTTCCTTTTCACGCCACTTATACCTCTCACGCCGTGCAACTTCAGTGATCTCCTCCTACAAGAAATACCCTAAATAGGTTAGCATGCACCGACATGGAATTGTATGTTCAAGTCCAACCAACTTCAATTAGTAAATGTACTTTTAGATGTATCCATGCATACTTGCATAAACTAAAAGAGATAAGAAAAAGTCATCCAGCGTTCCACCCCTAATAAGCATACCTGTTGTTTTCGAAGTTCAGCTGATTTATCCTCTATGCGTCTTTGCTCAATCTGAAGTGATCTAACAGTCTCCTCTAGAGTAGCAATAGATTGTTCTAGCTCCATTACCCTTGACCTGAGCCTCTCTATTTCCCCAGCATCCGAACCTGCAACACAGCATCAGAGATGAAATAAAAGAATTCATGGATCAGACCACAATTTATTAAAAGAGTTTGCAGAAACACACCACATAATATTAGTCGTGACCGGTTTACCACTTCTACTGACCCAGAAACATGACCCCCATATCTGGATCTAGACCATCGATAATGATTCTCTGGCATCCAACAATCAAAAATTCCCAACTTTAAGACCTCATCGGCCTTGAGATCAGTTTCCTTTGACCCGATGTACTGAGAAGAGTAGAACCAACAAAAAATAATATATGAGGTTTAAATAAAAACAAAGAAATTGAAGCAAAATGTTAAAAAAAAAAAAAGGGAAAGAAAGAAAGAAAGAAAAGAAAAGAAAAAGAAAACTACTTAGATAAAGAAATGAAGTTATCATGAGAAACCACACTTTCAAGTACCAACAATATGGCTTAACCTTATAACTAACTGCTCAAATGTTCAATTGAAAGCATTCATCATTTTCTTGTCTTTATGCAAATCTATCGAAATCATGGATAAAATAATGCAACCATACCTGATCTTTCCAAACCGCATTGGCTAGTCAAAACCTCCTTGACAGCAAAAGAAGCCTCAAAAACTTCATCAAGCCGTGAAGAGATCCCAAGTTCTCTCATCTGCTAAATAAAATGACCCAAAAAAGAAGAGCAAAGAAAAACTCAGAATTGTGCAAAAGCGGGACTGAAACAAAGACAAAGGTCGACACAGATACCTGCTGAGAAATTTGAAACGGTTCTCTGTGAAACCCTTCACTCCAAAAAAATTCAATACTGGAATTTCTAATCTCAATGCTTAGAAGTTTTTGACTAAAAGATCCCAATCACCAGAATCTTGAGTTATAAAAGACTACAAAACAACGAAGTAAGATTATTATAAGAAATTATCGGGTCAATGTTGAAGTTTTTGACCAGCCATACAAAAAGAAACCTGGATTTTAATGTAAAACGAAGAAGAAGAAACCCAAGTCTATTTTCTAACAAAAATAATGACAACTGAAATTACCTTCCAGATGTAATAAGGGACGTGACCTTCTAAATAGTTTGCATGAAGCCTGTCTGTTACATGAACCTGACATTTCACCCAAAAAAGTTGATAAAATGTTTATGCAAATAACACTAGGCACTAGCAAATAAACAAGATAATCTGGGTTTCAAGTGAGTGCCTCCAGTAACACAGGGCCACATACATCCTTATGAAATTCATGGTGATGTCCTTGCACCCAATCATATGCTTCAAATATTCCCGCAGCTCCAGAATTTTTTAGTGCTTGCAAAAGTTTAGTATTTCTATAAAAGAACAAAGGAAAAAACAATAATCAAGCATACCAAATTTTCTGCCTTCTCCATGACGTTAGTACGTTTACGAGAATTGTCATTAATGCGCTTCTCTACCTCTTTAACTTTGATATCCAGGTTAGCTTTCTCTTGCTTTTGTCTCCTGCAAGTAGTAGATCAATAATGAGGCCAACACCTGAATAAGAACAATTTTACTGCAAAAACAAAAACCAGTGAACAACATGCCATTTAGAAATTTAAAACACTAATAACCAAGAATATTGTCAACTGAACAGATCTAGAATGGCTAGATTTAAAAAAAATAAGTATACATGATTATCTATTTGTTAAGATGTTGTCAAATTTCAACAAAGGTTCCCTGGTGTATTATCAGAGAATGCGTGGTCGCATGCATCATAGAGTTGATTGCTATCTTTGCGTGACAATACTTAAAAAGTAAAGCAGAAAAAGCTATTTCTGATTTTCAAATACAAATACAAAAATTTAGACCAGGAACAGCTATGATTGACCTTCAATTACAAATAGAGCATGAGTTTAAGATCGATACATGATTAAAGAACAGTAGAAGTAACTTAAGGAAATTTTCATCTGGTATGTACCTTATAGAAAACACACAAAATTAAAGCAACCGACTGTACCCAATTGGTTCCTTAAGATCATTAAGTACTGCTGCAGCTTCATCTAACTTGCTCTTTGCATCCTTCTCCTTCTCCTTGGCTTCCATATATTCGGACATTTTCATGTCATATCTTAGCCATGGCAATTTCTTTTCCATGGTCTTAGCCTACAAATAAAAGCAAAAATAGCATCTTGAGTTCATCAGAGATAGCAAAAATGCTCACAGATTAAATCTCAATAAGAAATAAACATCCTACAGACAAACCTTTTCTCGAAGTTCTTCTCTTTGTCGAACTCGCTCAACCTCTCTTTGTTGTTCTGCAATACATGCCTTATGCTGATCCAAGGTTTTTTCGTTTGTCTCAACAGCCTGCAAGAGGAAGAAACACAATGTGTCTACACAAATGAAGTTTTTGGAACCTTTTGGACCGTATTCTGAGGAGAAACTGATTCAGTAACTTACCCGTTTTAAATTCTTCAGTTCTTTGCTTTTTTCAACAAGGGCACGATGCCTTATTGGAAGTTGAGGATCTCCAACAGCCTTTTCAGTCTCTTCTAAAAGTTGCAAAGGAGTTAATTTTGCAAATTCACAGACTGTCTTGTGGCCCCCAGCACCCAGGAGGAAATATAAAAGGAATAAGAAAAGAATTCAGCCAGAATTAGTTTCAAACACAATCTTATAGCAGTAACATAGTATCTGTAGCAGGTTTAATCAAGGTATTAATAATGTCAATGAAATCCCAATGATCTAGGAGTGAAGCCAGGAGAAGAAAGAATATTACATATAGAATAATATTATAGGAAAAAGATAAAATCAGGACAAGTTGCAACACAGGACTTAGACTAAAATAATAACATACATATATAATCTCTTTAATTCATTAGAAATTCTGAAACAAATTTATCATGAAGACACAAGAGCAAAATAAATGATAATTAAAACTACATATTTTAAGTTGTAGGAAAACCGAATCTGTCAAATAGGAGAAGATTGTGTAATTAGTCAATTAGGAGAGATTTGTGTAATTAGTCAATTAGGAGAGATTTGTGTAATTAGACAGTTGTAATAGTATCTATAATTAGGTGTAAATCTGTATATTTAGCAATTTTTTATCCCTAGAATCAGTGATATAACTTCCTAATTTAGTTAGGTTGTATTTGTATAAAGTCTTTCTCAATGAATGAGTAAATCAATTCCCTAAAAACACTTTCTTTTCTTGTCAATTTGGTACCAAAGCTAGGCCAAAAAAAAAAAAATACCTCCCGTTTCCCTTCTTCTTCGTTCTTTACAACCTTCAAATCACCATGTCTGATATGTCCACTGAGTCCAGCACTATTCCACAAACTTCTTCCTCTCAAAAAACAACCGACCCTATCAAGACCATCAATGATTCTCACTCAGTCTAGATTACAACTATCCGCTTGAATGGCGACAATTTCCTGCGCTGGTCACAGGCAGTTCGGATGTACATCAGAGGACGTGGAAAGATTGGATACCTGACTGGTGAAATAAAGGCTCCATCGAAGACTGATCCGGCCTATGCTACATGGGATGCTGAAAATTCCATGATCATGACGTGGCTGGTGAATTCTATGGAGGAGGATATTAGCTCTAACTACATGTGCTATTCAACGGCCAAAGAGCTGTGGGATAACATAAATCAGATGTACTCTGATTTGGGGAATCAATCACAGATATTCGAGTTAACTCTCAAGATTGGAGAGATGCGACAAGGAGAAGATAACGTGACCAAGTATTTCAATTCGCTGAAGCGTATCTGGCAAGATTTGGACCTCTTCAACACTTATGAATGGAAATCACCAGAGGATGCACGTCACCATCAAAAAACTGTGGAGGACAGCCGTATCTTCAAGTTTTTGGCGGGACTCAATGTTGAGTTTGATGAAGTCAGGGGGAGAATTATTGGTAGACAACCCCTTCCTTCAATTAGTGAGGTGTTTTTTGAAGTAAGAAGAGAAGAAACAAGAAGGAATGTAATGTTGGGCAAGAAAGGACCTGGTAATACTATGGAAGGCTCGGCTTTGGTCACTGCTAAATCTACATCATCCAAGGCTTCAGTGTACCAGCGCAAACCTGGTGGAAAGCCACGCGTGTGGTGTGACTACTGCGACAAACCGCGTCACACACGTGAAAATTGCTGGAAGCTACATGGGAATCCTGCAAACTGGAAAAACAAGGCAGAAGAAAAAAATCAAAGAGGCCTTCCTACTGCTAATGAGGCCAATGTTAATCCTTTCACCAAAGAACAAATTGAGCATCTGCTCACACTGCTGAAATCTGGTTCGTTGGCATCTGAACCTCCTAGTGTTTCTGTGGCACACACAGGTAATGAATCAAAAGCTCTATCATGCTACCTCAATTCTTATACTCCTTGGATAATAGATTCGGGAGCATCCAATCATATGACCAATTCCTTTAAACTGTTTCAATTCTATACACCATGTCCCGGAAATACAAAAGTTAGAATTACAGATGGTAGTTTTTCCCCGATTGTAGGAAAAGGTTTGATAAAAATTTCAAAAAAAATAATCCTTAACTCTGTTCTCCATGTTCCTAAACTCGCCTGCAATCTTTTGTCTGTTAGCAAACTTTCCAAAGATTCTAATTGTTCAGTTACCTTTTTTGAATCTCATTGTGTTTTTCAGGACAGGAACTTGGAGACGACGATTGGCAGTGCTAGGATGATCAATGGTCTTTATTATTTTGAGAATAATATGCCTAGTTTTAAAATTGCTCAAGGACTTAGTAGTATTAGTTCTATGTCTGATTATGAACAAATAATGGTTTGGCATTACAGATTAGGCCATCCTAGTTTTATTTATCTAAAACATTTGTTTCCTGAATTATTTAAGAAAATTGATCCCTCAGTTTTAAAATGTGAGAGCTGTTTACTTGCAAAAAGTCAACGAAAAAGTTATATTCCAAAAAACTATCAACCTTCAAAACCATTTTATCTCTTTCACAGTGACGTTTGGGGGCCTTCAAGGGTAACTACAGTTTCTGGTAAAAAATGGTTTGTAACTTTTATAGATGACCATACTCGTCTATGTTGGGTTTATCTGATGCATGAAAAACCTAAAGTTAAAAAGATATTCAAGGATTTTTACAATATGATTGAAAATCAATTTCAAGAAAAAATAAGCATTTTAAGATCAGATAATGGAACAGAGTACTACAATAAAGTTTTGGAAACCTTTTTACAAGAAAAAGGAATTTTACATCAATCTTCATGCACAGATACTCCAGAACAAAATGGAATAGCCGAGCGAAAGAATAAACATTTTTTAGAAGTAGCTTGTGCTATGATGTTTTACATGAATTTGCCAAAATATTTGTGGGGTGACGCTATTTTAACTGCGTCATATCTAATTAACAGGATGCCAACTAGAGTTTTGCAGTATACCACTCCTTTGGAATGTTTAAAAAAAATTTTTCCCCACTGCCGAATAAATTCAGATTTGCCATTAAAAATATTTGGCTGCATTGCATATGTTCACATTTCAGTAAAAACAAGGTCTAAATTAGTCCCAAGGGCTGAAAAATGCGTGTTTTTGGGGTATGCTCCAAATCAAAAGGGGTACAAATTTTTTAACCCGTTGACCAAGAAATTTCATGTTACCATGAATGCAATCTTTTTGGAAAATTTACCTTTTTTCAGCAAAAATTTAATTCAGGGGGAGAAATAAGAAGAATCAAATTTTTGGGAAACAGAACCTTTACCAAATATAATTTTTTACCAAACAAAATCTAATGAGATAAATAAGGAAACTAGGATCAGTCAATCTGAAATTATTGAATCTGATATTGGTTTGTCAGATATGGAAATACTACGAATGGAAAAAAAACCGATCCAATCTTGAGCCTGTGATTTATTCTAGGAGAAATATCCTTGAAAAAAGTAAAGACCTGTTGACTCTTCCAGCTCACAGTCATGAGGAATTCCCGAGTGAAGTCCATCCAAATACATCAGGTACTTCAGATATTTCCCTACCTTCCTTACCCTTTGGTCAAAATAGAACAGTTAATTCAGAACCTAGTTCAACTCCTGCACCTGTTATTCATACCCAAATGTTAGACCTTGATCTTCCCATTGCTTTAAGGAAGAAAACCTGAGCCTGCACTAAACATCCTATTGCCAAATTCATCTCTTATGACAACCTTTCTACCAATTATAGAGCTTTCATTTCAAAGATTTCAAAACTTGTGGTGCCTAGAAATATTAAGGAAGCTTTAGGTGAACCGAATTGGAAATCAACCGTATTTGAAGAGATGGAGGCATTAAGGAAGAATGGCACTTGGGAGGTGGTTGAGTTACCTAGTGGAAAGAAGGTTGTGGGGTGTAAATGGGTGTTCACAGTTAAAAGTAAAGCTGATGGTAGTATTGAAAGGTATAAGGCCAGACTAGTTGCAAAAGGTTTTACTCAGACCTATGGAATAGATTACCAAGAAACTTTTGCTCCCGTTGCAAAGTTGAATACAATTCGAGTCTTGTTGTCTCTTGCTGTGAATTCTAACTGGCCTTTGTTTCAACTTGATGTAAAAAATGCATTCCTCAATGGTGACCTACAAGAAGAGGTGTTTATGAGCCTACCACCGGGCTTTGAAGAGAAATTTGGCGCAGGAAAAGTGTGCAGACTAAAAAATCCCTATATGGACTCAAGCAGTCACCTAGAGCGTGGTTTGAGCGTTTTGACAAGGTGTTGAAGAAGTACGGATTTGTACAAAGCCAAGCAGATCACACCATGTTTTACAAACATTCAAGAGAAGGTAAAGTTGCTGCCTTAATTGTGTATGTTGATGACATTATCTTAACAGGAGATGACTATGGTGAGATAAATGAATTGAAAAGGAGATTGGCTAAGGAATTTGAAATCAAAGACCTGGGAGTCTTAAAATACTTTCTTGGAATGGAGTTTGCACGGTCAAAGGAGGGAATTATTGTAAATCAACGCAAATATGTGCTTAACTTACTCAATGAAACCAGCATGTTGGGATGCAAAGCGGCAGAAACTCCTATGGAACCAAATGTGAAGCTACAACCAGCCAAAATTGAAGATGTAAAAGATAAGGAGCAGTATCAAAGACTTGTTGGCAGACTCATTAATCTATCACACACACGTCCTGACATAGCTTTTTCTGTAAGTGCAGTTAGCCAGTTTATGCACTCACCTGGTCCAGAACATTTTGAAGCTGTGTACAGGATTCTACGGTATCTAAAAGGGACACCAGGCAAAGGACTTCTCTTTAAGCCTCGAGGACATCTTCAGATCGAAGCCTATACAGATACAGATTGGGCTGGGAGTATAATTGATAGAAGATCAACCTCTGGATACTGTACGTTTGTTGGTGGAAACTTAGTAACTTAGCGTAGTAAGAAGTAGAATGTAGTTGCAAGGAGCAGTACAGAAGCTGAGTTCAGGGCTGTTGCTCATGGAATTTGTGAAGTAATATGGATCAAGAGAATACTACAGGAATTGAGAGCTTTAGAAGTTCTACCTATGAAGTTATACAGTGACAATAAGGCTGCCATTTCTATCGCTCACAATCCAGTTCTCCATGATCGCACAAAGCATGTTGAGGTGGACAAACACTTTATTAAAGAGAAAATAGAAGGTGGTTTGGTGTGCATGGTCTATGTTCTAACTGAGGATCAAGTTGCTGATTTGTTCACAAAAGGGTTACCTAAAAAACAGTTCGATTTTCTATTAAGCAAGCTGGCTATGAAAGATATCTTTAAACCAGCTTGAGGGGGAGTGTAGGAAAACCGAATCTGTCAAATAGGAGAAGATTGTGTAATTAGTCAATTAGGAGAGATTTGTGTAATTAGACAGTTGTAATTGTATCTATAATTAGGTGTAAATCTGTATATTTAGCAAATTTTTATCCCTAGAATCAAGTGATATAACTTCCTAATTTAGTTAGGTTGTATTTGTATAAAGTCTTTCTCAATGAATGAGTAAATCAATTCCCTGAAAACACTTTCTTTTCTTGTCAATTTAAGTTCTAAAATGTCTAGGAAAAGAAAACATCGACTATTCAGAAGCAATAGTTCTAAGACTTCTACTCGTCTATATTTGTCCCTCCTAAGAATAACTTGGTACAAATATGCATATTATATCAACTAATTTGCATTTAAATTTAGTCTATATACAAGTTAAACCACTGCAAAAAAAAAAAAAAATCAGACGCCTTACAAAAGAACAAAATTTTCTACCACGAAAGGCAATTAAGAGACAGCAAAATGTAAATACATATAAATAATTGGAGTTTATAATGTATACATTCGTACTGTATAGGCCCACTTTATATGTCCTAATTCAAGGACTAAAAATAAACTTATTGAGTCAAATTGCCAACTTGGATGTTGAACTTTCAGTGATTTCAGAAACATCTTTAGTGGGCACCACTTTTCCTTAAAAGAAGAGAGGAGGGGGGGGGGGGGGTGGGGGTGGGGTGTGGTTTCGAATTAGAATATAAAATGCAAGTTTGCACCACTATCTACATGAATGATTAACTAGCCTCGTTAAATTTTCTAGTGCCAAGTTTCTTTCAACAAATATGGTACAAAGCAGATTCATAGATTCTACAATCCATGACATACCTAAAGTTCATGTCAGACCAGCAATCAGAACCTCAGCCAATTAACATGAAAATTTAAATCCCAACTTTACAGGTCTCTTACTTTTTTGCATTATATCCTAAAATTATTCTTTATTGGTCTCCAACCTCAAGAAACTGTTAGAACATTGTTGAATGTGTAAATAGCCGGAAGTATCAGAATGTTACCATTAAAAAACCACTCGGACTTGTTACGTGTATCCATCTTACGCATAATGGTAATCTTCTCTTCTTTAGTGGCCCCTCTCAAGGTAATCTTTATATAGCCAGAACGCTTCACATATGAACCAATATTTATTGCCCTTCCAAGCAGCTGAAACAGAACAAAGATTGCAACTTTTTACACACTGATTAAAACTCTCAAAACACCAAGTCACTTATCGGCCATTAGCTAACCTGAGGCTCACCACCGAGTCCAAAGGCTATAGCACACACAAGAGAGCTCTTTCCAGACCTATTTGGTCCAATTACAAGGTTCAAACGAGATCCTAGTTTGCATTTTAAGTGATTGAAGGTCATAAAGTTGTGGAGGTCTATCTCAGTTATGTTTCCAGGCATATAATCATCTTCTCCCCTGAAAGAAATAGTTCAAGATAAAACCATTTATGTGTATATATATAATCATTTTTCACGTAATGATTGTTTAAACCAGGAGAAAACAATTTCAAACATATTTTATCATCTAACCATTTATGTTGAGCTTGTACTTCTCCCAAAGAATGAAAAACTGTAGATTTCTATTCTACCTTACTTTAAGGAAGTGAGAATAAATTCCAAACTTTTAAGGAAGTAACTCCCACAATATACCATTTGGTTGTTCAGGAAAAATAAAAAAGATAAAATTTACTTAAAAGCAACTGATAATATAAATATTATGGGGAAAAGTATCCCTCCATAAAGCTAAAAACTTGGAAGAAAATCAGATTAAAGAAAGGGAAACCATTTTTTTTTTAACTTTTTTCATTCATTTATTCCTTTTCCAACATTTTCTAGCAATCCAAACGAGTTTAAAACACCAAACAATTCAAAGAAACCCAATACAATCGTAGTCATCGCGAAAGAAATAAATAAACTAAAATTCACTTAATAACACAACGTAAAATTTAAATATGAGAAAGAATCAGAAAGGAAAACAAAGAAAGAGAACGATCCTTCCATGAAGCTACAAGCCTGGAAGAAAACCACTCTCAAAAAGCCAAAAACTTATTACATTTTTGAACTGTATTCTCTCAATTTCATTCTTTTATTCCATTTTCCAACATTTCTCACAATCCAAACAAACGACTTTAAGGCACCATACGAATTTCACGAAGCCGTAGACAAAGCGTCAAACTCGCGAACAGTGACATAGAGCTATGGCGGAGACGAATATGGACCTGATGATCTTGAGGCGCTTCGCCAGAGGTTCCGCCATTGTCGAGAGGTGGGCTTGAGGCACTTCACGACCATCGGGAAGGCATCAATGATGAGTAATTTAGGACTGAGGAGTGAAGCTAGGGCTTGGGTGAGAGAAAATGGGGGAAAAGAAGGGAAAGACGACCCAAAGGGAGAGAGAATTGGCGCCAAGATGAGAGTAGTGTGGTGAGAGTATCTATTCAACCAACCGAGAACTGCCACGTAGGATACGCTCCATTACAATTATTTTACTTTTAACTTCTATTTTAAATTTCAAATCCTGAGTAGTGCGCATGTAAAGAACATTTCACAATGTTATTAAAAAGAATAAAGTTCTAACTTTTTATAATATAAAACTTTCATATTATAATAAAATTATTTGTATTTTTTATTTTAATTGGTGTTGTTAAACATGCTTATATTTGTGTAAAAATCACTCTAAAAAGATCTTTGTTTTGTCGGTATTCTCATTGATAGTGTTTGTTTGTTATTCGTTAGATCTGACTAATTTTTTCAAGTTAGCAGTTAAAAAATAAATAGCTACTAAAATGTTATTTTAATAACTATTTTAGAAATTATCTCTTCAAAATTGATATTTTTTCCCTAAGACTTTAATATAGAGAGTTTTTTTTTTCACTTAAAGCAACAAAACATCACAAAAAGTTGATGAGACCAAATATGATTAATTTTCACAAATGTTTGTTGAGCTATATACCCTAGTTCATCTTGAACTTTAAAAACCGGTCATTTCACCTTTTTAATTATACAAAATTGTTCATAACATCTTTCCATACTAACAATTGATAAGATGTAACAATTCCTAAACAATTTTAAGTCACCTTGCTTCCTCAACTATAGAATTTTTTTTTTTTTTCGATAGGCGAATTATTGATCTTATGTCAATTTGTTCTTTAGTTTTTAAAAAAATAACTGAAGGTAAGTTAATATAAAATTAACAATTTGGGAACATTTACAAACATTAGTTCAATGAGTATTTTGTATAATTTTATATTTTACGGGTGTGAATTCTTTTAGAAATTTGAAGAGCATGATGAAAGATTAGATAGTTCGGGCGTTTATAAAATTACTCCAATAAAATATAAAACAAGGACCAAAACACATCGTCATTAATATACATGTAAATAAAAAGCATTCATATTGTTATACATCCAATGGCTGTTTGAAAAGCATAGTTTGAACTAGTAGTTTGAAGAAATTTTAGTTAAAAATAATATAATATATAAAAGCTTTATACAATAATTTGTTTTTTTATGATATTGTAACATATAAGAGTTTTATATTGTAATGACCAAAAGCTTTGGTTAAAACTCTGATTGCCAAACATGCTATGTAAGCATTCTTTTTTTTTTTTCCCATTTGTTGGAAATTTTCAACGTACTTGTTAAATTCATATGATGGTATTTAACCCAACAAGCCATGAGAAATAAATCTTGTCTTATCATTCATCACAACATGGTAGATTAAGAAATATTAAGGAATTACGGTAAGGAGTTCCCATGTTAAGACTTTAAAATGTTTGAATATAAGATGTTCAAATTTGAAATTAAGCATGCGTTTGTTTCGTAGTTTGAATCACGGTTTGAATCATTTTGCTACAGTATTTTCTCTCATAAAAATTTAAATCTTCATTCAAATACTATATTCAAATACTCGAATTAATGCGTTTATTTCGTAGTTTGAATCACGGTTCGAATCATTTTGTTACATTATTTTCTCTCATAAAAATTTAAATCTTCATTCAAATACTCGAATCAAAAGTCAACTGAACGCTTTTGACATGGTGAAAAACAGGAGACAATTTCATCCATACAAACTACCACATAGCTCCAACTTTTTTCTATCCTCTCTCCTTATCCCCCAAAAAAAAAAATTATCCTCTCTATAGCAAAAGGTGTTATCTTTTATAGTTTTTCTTATTCTTTCTCTCACTTCATTTTGCATGGCAATCACCACTAGCATGTGTTCCTCCCCTTCACACACTCCAAACCTCCCCACACTCTCACTCCCAACAATTCCCACTCCCTCACCTTCCAAGTTTGGCGTGTATTTAGTCTCAAATGATGCATTGGTGGTTGCTGCCGCAGCCGAGGCGGTAACGCTAGCGTGTGCAGCCGCAAAGGCGGCAAGAGACGCCGTGGCAGAGGCAGCTAGTATTGGTGAGGTTTGGAGTGGGAACAAGAGTAGTGAGTTGACTATGAGGAGAAAGAAGAGGAGGAAAAAAGGGAAAAGGCTGGAGCTTTTGGATGTGGAGGATAAGGGGGATGGTGAAGAATTAAGGTTCTCAATTGGGCCTGTGAAATTGGGATATATGAGCCCAAGTGAAGAGGGGAATGTTGTCTCATCCTTAAGGTATTATTATATTATTTTTTAAAAAAATTATAATATATGTCTAAATTATTGTTATAAAATTAAAATATAACATAATATTTAAAATATCTTTAAAATATCATTAATGATATAGTAATTATCTTAATTATATTATATATTGTATTATATAATTACATATAAATAATTTTAATGATATCATTATGAGACATTTGTAGAATTTTTACAAATTAGAGTTATATTTCAATTTAATAAACATAATTGGACCAATTGTCTCGTTAACCCTTATTTTTTCCCTCTTATTGGCAATGTTTAATATGAAATTTTGATTTTGCATAATTTGATGACATGTTAAACAGTTCTATATATATATACACACGCATATATGTATATGTAAGAGTCTCTGTTACTATTTTGGAAATTGTAACTTAATCCAAATTAGGATTTCGAAAGGGTTAATATATGTAACTTTGTTTAAAATATGAGGTTCTCAACTTGGTCTTATATATATGAGAAATTTGGATATTTGGGCTCAATAGAAGAGCAGAGCTATCTTCTTCTTTTTTTCCGGACATACTTTGATATTAAAGGTGCCTAACTTGTTAATTTGGAAGAATTATTTGTTTATATGTTGATTAAACCAAAATCAGTTGGTGAATTATGTCAAGAGTACATAATTTTCCATTGAAACCAAATGTGAAGAAACATTATAATCTAAGATTTTGTTTAGTAGTAAAAATTAGCTTCTTGCACTTTAATAGGAAGGAGCAAAAGTAGAAGCAGCGAAACTAAGATGAGTCAGATGCGTATTTAAGTTTTAATCTGAATATGAAATAAAATTATTATTCCTCTCTTCACTAGTAACATAATGAAAAAAAATCATTTCAATTAAATATCAAATAAAAAAATTATGATTTTTTTCTTAAATAAATAGGAGAGAATTTCAGCTTCCAGCAAAAATATTGAGTATCAAGAATTTAAAGAGGTCAAAACTTTAAAAATTTAAATTTATATACTTATTTAATTTAAATTTTTAAAAAATAAATATATATAAAAAAATTATTGATACTTAAATTTAAATTTAAGCCTGTTGACCTTAAAAAATATTCCAACCAAACGCTTTTAAGTCACGACTGATGAGATAATTAATATAGACAAAAGCCAGACGCCAATCTTGACTCAAGTGGCTTAAATGGCTAAAACGAACTCCAGAAACGGAAGATTACATATCAAAATTTGGTTTAATTGCTTGGGGTTGCGACATGAAAATCAAACTGATGGAAAGAATTGCACCTTGTAGATTACTAGTACTGCACACAATATTCCTGCTGTTCACAATCACACAAATATTACGTCGTGGTGGTGCTGATCATGAGACGATAGGTTGCTTGGAGTCTGATAGGAGAGCTCTTCTTGACTTCAAAAGTGGCCTTGAAGATCCTGAAAACCGGCTTTTCTCTTGGAAAGGTAGCAACTGTTGTCAGTGGCTGGGAATAAGTTGCGAAAACAATTCGGCGGGAGCTGTTATTGCAGTTGATCTCCATAACCCACATCCACAATTTTATGGTTCTTCAAGCAGGTATGGATTCTGGAACCTTAGTGGGGAAATAAAACCTTCATTGACGAAACTTAAGTCCTTGAGATATTTGGACTTGAGTTTCAACACATTCAAGGGCATCCTAATTCCCGAGTTTTTTGCATCTTTGGAGCATTTGCAGTATCTAAACCTCTCAAATTCCGGGTTGAGTGGTTCTATCCCTCCAAATTTAGGTAACCTCTCTAGCTTGCAGTATCTTGATTTCGATTCTTTGAGTTTAGTCGTTGATAATCTCGAATGGCTTAAAGGTTTAGTGTCTCTAAAGCATCTTGTGATGAATGGTGTTAACCTCTCAATGGTGGGATCAGACTGGTTTGTGACCCTAAATAGGCTTCCGTACTTGACTGAGTTGCATTTGTCTAATTGTTGGTTACATGGTCCTATTCCATCTCTTACCCATGTGAATTTAACTTCACTTGCTGCACTAGATCTTAGTCAAAACCAACTGTATTCGGAAATACCCGAATGGCTCGTAAACATTACCAGCCTCATAACTCTCAATATGGGATCTAACAGATTCTACGGACCAATTCCACTTGGCTTATCCGAGCTTCCAAATTTGCAGTTTTTAGATCTTGGTTTGAACAGAAATCTTACGGCAAGTTGCTTTCAGTTGTTCAGGGGAAGATGGGCAAAAATAAAAGTCCTTGATTTTTCATCCAATAGATTATATGGAGAGCTTCCTGCTTCAATTGGCAATTTGACATTTCTCACTGTCTTAGATCTTTTCTACAATGATGTCCAGGGTAAAATCCCAAGCTCCATTGGCAAACTTTGCAACCTTGAAGTCGTTAGTATTGCAAATAATAACCTGACGGGAACTTTACCACGGTTTGCTCAAGGAACAGAAAGTTGTCTTTCTAGGAGTTCAGTGTTGAAAATATTAGATTTGTCCTTCAATCGGTTGGTTGGTAGTTTACCAGAATGGTTGGGCCAACTTGAAAATCTCACCCAACTTAGCCTAGAAGATAACATGCTAAGTGGTCCAATCCCTGCTTCTTTAGGGACATTGCAATATCTAGGAGTTTTAGGACTTGGAAGCAATAGACTGAATGGGACTCTCCCAAGGAGTTTGGGACAACTTTCTAAATTGTACCACTTTGATGTTTCTTCTAACCATTTGTCTGGTGTAGTCACCGAAGCACATTTCCTCAAACAAGGTTGGCTCATGCAATTGTATTTGTCTTCCAACTCTTTCTTCCTGGATGTTAGTTCCAACTGGGTTCCTCCGTTCCAAGTGCAGAGACTTATGATGGGTTCTTGCCATTTGGGTCCTTCTTTCCTGCCTGGCTCAAATCTCAAAAGAATATCGAATATCTCGATTTCTCCAACGCTAGCATTTCAGGCTCAGTTCCTTTCTGGTTTTGGGAAATTGCTTCCCGGGTATATCTGTTGAATGTTTCCTTTAATCAACTAGAAGGTCAGCTACCAAGATCATTAAACACAACTCTTTCTGCAAGCATTGATTTCAGTAATAACCTCTTTCAAGGGCCTATTCCCCTCCCAATTGTCAATATCGAAATACTTGATCTATCCAACAACAAACTTTCTGGCCGTATTCCTGAAAACATAAGCGATTCCCTGCCGTGCGTGTTATTCCTCTCTCTTTCCGGCAACCAGATAAAGGGAGAAATTCCAACTTCTATTGGTAACATGCAGTGTCTTAAAGTCATTGATCTATCCAACAATAACTTAGAAGGAAGTATTCCGCAGAGTATTGGGAATTGTTCCTACCTAGAAGCGTTGGATCTCAGCAACAATAACTTATCAGGGAAAATTCCTAGTTCTTTGGGTGATGACAGGTTAAGTTTGCTTAAAACATTGCATTTAAGTGACAACAAGCTCGTTGGGGAAATCCCTTTATCCTTTCTAAATTTGTCGAATTTGGAAACGTTGGATCTTGGAAACAACAAATTAAGCGGTAGGCTTCCGCGATGGATGGGGGAAAGTTTTGGAAATCTGAGAGCTCTTAGATTGAGATCAAATACATTTTATGGAGAACTTCCATCCACACTTTCAAACTTGAGTTCATTACAAGTGTTGGACCTGGCAGAAAATCAATTCAATGGTAGCATCCCCACAACTTTTGGATATTTTGAAGCTATGACTCAAGTCCAGCTTGAAAACGAGTATTTAACTTATGGGATGTACCGGACTGCATATTACAAAGAGAACTTGGTGGTGAACATGAAAGGCCAGACTCTGATATACACCAAGACCCTCTCTCTTGTAACCAGTCTGGACCTCTCTAGCAACAATTTGAGCGGACAACTTCCTACAGAATTAACAAGATTGCTTGGTTTGGTGGCTCTGAACTTGTCCAGAAACCGTATCAGCGGTCACATTCCCATTGACATTGCAAAGTTGCGACAACTGTCATCCCTTGACCTCTCAAATAATAGGCTCTCAGGTCCAATTCCTGATGGCTTGTCATTGCTTTCCTTCCTGGGGCTTCTCAACTTGTCAAACAATGACTTCTCTGGGGTAGTTCCTTACTCGGGTCACTTGACGACTTTTGACGCAACTTCTTTTGCTGGGAACACAGGTCTCTGTGGTGTTCCTCTTGATGTAAGATGCGCAGGTGATAATGATGATCAAGAGAAGAACACAACTTTTGAGCAGAACAATGATCTTGGCGAGTCCCACTATGGCTTCATTGATAACTATTTCTATCTGAGTGTTGGGCTGGGATTTGCCGTGGGGCTTTTGGTTCCGTTCTTCCTAATGTCGATGAGAAAATCTTGGAGCAACGCGTACTTTGGTTTGGTGGACAAGGTTGTGGATAGAACCAAGTGTCGTTTCTTGAGACACTAAGGGCAGTGCAATTGTATATGTGAGATCTAGAGAAGTTAAAACCATTTGTTTCCTTCTTTTTTCTAGTACCGACCTCGGAGTTTCTTTCCTAATAAAATGCCCTCTTGTGTTATTAAAACTATATATATATATGTGTGTGTGTGTGTGTGCGCGCGCGCGCGCGTTGCTTCATACTCATAGAAGTCTATCTGTGTAATGCTCTGTTATTTTCAGTTAATTACACTTCCCAATTTCATTTTTTTTTCATTCTTTTTTTTTTTTGAAGTGATTTCCATCAGTTTATTACTTCTCTTATCTTTTCTATCAAAAAAACATAACTTTCCTTCCCTTTCACAAGTATAGGAGCTTTCTTTGATAGGATTTATTTAAGTTACAAAGACTCTTCTGCCCAGCGTTTGTAGTCCAACGGTTAGGATAATTGCCTTCCAAGCAATAGTCCTGGGTTTGACTCCCGGCAAACGCAAGTTTGTCCCTAATTTTGATTCTCTTTTTGAGTTTTTATATAAGCTTTTGTGAGAGAAAATACTATAACAAAATGCTTCGAAATATAGTTCAAACTTATAAACCAACGCTACATAATCCGTTGGAACAATAATTAATTGGGTACATAACTCTAACAAATAATTAATTCATTGGAACAATAATATGGATTCTAGTTCAAAACTACATATATATATATATTATTTACATTTTATTTTGCTATGTACTGAAATCTTCTAGTCAGATTCTGAGTCTGACTTGTGAAGATTATGAAGAATGTACAAAGAAGCAGATGACATGAAAATACATATAGAATAACTAAGAAGATCCATCCCAGTAGCTATTGTCACCATCTTGCTCCTCTCAAACATCTTTACCAAAAGAATCATGACAATAACATGTCCCACCTTTGTCTTCAGCTCATCCAGTGAGCTAATCTTCATCCACTTAGGCCTCTCCTGCACAATCGCGAAAAGGAAAAGAGACACGAAATCTTAGTTTGACATGTAAAATTGACAATCTGGGTTGAATGACACTTCTTCTTGTTCTTTTTTTTTCATGTAAAAGAGTCATAAAAGAATGAAGGTTACCTTCCATGCAAACATTCCGAACAAAGAAGAGCCCTTCAGTGCACGATCAACGCTAGGATGTGCATCAGGAGGCACGTTACTGATGAACAATCCATATAGACCCATGCCAAAAATTAACATCACAGTCCCGGCAAGATAAACATCTGCACTAATTTTTGGTCAGCAGAAGAGGCTTTTAGGGAGAAAACTACACAAGCTAAAAGGAAGGTCAAGAATGAGACTCTCTGCTTGTATACGTGACATAATTTTCTTGCCGTTTTGAAATTCTAATTTTAATATAGGAAAGTTTTAGTATTGCTCTTAGTTAATAAGAAAAATTATAACTATACCGCAAGACAATACGTGAAAAATCATAACTACGCCCTCATTCAATTATGCCTCCATAGAAATTATTCTTTTGGCCTTGCCACTAATGTCAAGAACATATAGGAAAAACCTAGCAATTCAAAAAAGAGTGTCTATGCTTATCATTATGTGGCTTTGCATAAAAACCCAACTGATAAACAACCCCGAAAAAATTAGAAACTACTCCCCCGTTCAACTATTAACAAAAATTCTCTCGTCTACTGAAAAAATTTTCTGACTTCACCACTGTAAAAAGTGGTTAGTATGTAACATCATAGTCTTTGAGAGACAATTTTAATAATCATGTAGGATAGTTCCAAGTTCTAACAACACATTGAGATGGGATTCTTGAGAAAGAAAAAATTACCAATTGCTTCAACTAATCTCAAAACCATATTTCCAGTGTGAATCCCTTTAACACAGCTACTCCAGTATACTTTATATGCATCGATAATGTATATGCAACCCTGCAAACATTTCAATTTAGTCTTAATATAGCATTTTAATAAGTATTGACATATTCTTAAAAGTAAAAAACAGAATTATAATTTTGTGCGAGGAGAAATTACATTGAGAAAGCACAAGAGGGAACCAGCCAATGAACCTCCAATAGCCAGTAGAGCCAAAAATCTGAAGTCAAAAATTATCTGCTCAATTGTGGAAATCACAGAAAATAAGAATAAAAATTATTGAAATGATTTCACAATCATAAATGCACACAATATATAATCTAAAATTTCCTACAAAAATTTCAGAACATCGTTATCCTTGTACCCGTAAAAGTAATAAAGCACCAACTATTTTAGTACTGCTTTTTCATTTCAACACAAAACCAAAGCTGGAAACTTTAAAAAATCCCCCCTTTTTTTTTCATTTTATTGAAGAAAAGCTTAAAACTTGAAAGCTTTTTTTTAGTACTGCAAGTTTCAAAGCTTCAAACTTTACAAGGTCAACACTCAGTTCTTATTATTATTTTTTTATTATCCACAGAGATTTCCTTCAAAACTCTAATACATATATATATATATATATATATTATAAGTATCAAAATTCACAGTGAGTAAAAAATATATTATAAGTATCAAAATTCACAGTGAGTAAAAAATTGAGGTACCCTTTCTATGGAGGACTCGGTGGATCGGACGAACCGGAAGACGGGATTACCGCCAGCAGCGGCAGCGGAGTTGGCGAAAGCGTAGTCTAAGCTCGCGTCGGTTTGTGGTCTGGAGGAGGACGAAGAAGCAGAGGAAGAGTTAACAATGGATTCGGTGGATCTGGATTCACGAGGAGATGAAGAAGGAGGACTCAGAGAAGCTTTGATCGGAATATTGCAAGACAAGCGGTTGTACTTCAGAGGAGGACAACCTCGGATCGGTACGGACATGGCGGAGATTGGTACGGATGAGAAGGAGACGGCTGTGAACAGAGCCATATCAGAACTGAACTAGAGAGATTTATTTATTTATTTTTTTGGTCCCTTGGCCTTTTTGATATTTTTTACGTTTAGATTTTAGATTAGATGAGGTATTGTTTGCCACCGGGTGGCGGGTGATAACGGTTATATTGGTTTTTGGGTAAATTGTTACGTTAATTTTTAATTTTATATAAAAATATAATTTTAGTTTTTAATTTTTAATTTTTAATTTATTAATTTTAATTTTTTATTTTAATTACTTAAAGACTCATTTAATGGTTTAATTATAAATTTTTTAGATTAGTTGTTTGTCTTTTTAATAACTTTGAGGACTAGTTTGTAGTATTTTTTCTTCTAAAATTAATTGTTTGATTATTAATTGATTCTTCAGCAATTAAAATCAAAGGTAGGAATCAAATATTCATTTTTGTGAAAGATTAAAGATTAATAAAGTAATTTGCCCTTTGTTTTAAGGAAGGCAACACGGTTACTTGTGAGAAGAGAGAATAGAAAAAAGGACACCAGTAACACGTGTTATTACTAGCATGCTTGCAAATTGCAAATCACTCAAGTTAAACCAATCTAATTATTAATTAATTTGTGTAAACATAACGATTAGCAACGGTGATGTACACTGGATGTATATTATTGTATAGATCATGAAGTAAAACTAATTTTATGTTCTTCGAGCGGGTATGTTTTTTGGAACCTCAGTGGGGAAATAAGACCTTAATTGAGAAAGCTCAGGTCCTAAGCTCAAGTCCTTGAAACATTTGGACTTGAGCTTCAACAACACTTTCAACGTAATCCCATCTTTGGAGAATTTGCGATGTCTAATAGGGTGTTTAGGAGAGTAATTGAAACTGAAAATATTAATTTTGCAAACTATAGCTTATGAGAACTTTACGGTACTATAGTAATTATTTGTTTTTTACTGTAGTTGTTGAAAGATTTACATTGTTTATTAGTTGGAAACAACAATTCTATCCAAAATGTGAAACCAAGGGTAAATTTCACTTCACTTGCTGATGTAGATATGAAAATGTCAAACTTTTGAAAATGTCAAAAACATCGGATTAGACATGGTGCGCCTAAAAAGACTTTATTTGGAAGAGTGGTTCTAATTATATAGTTAAAACCGCAACAATATAAAGCTCTTAAATACTACAATGTAAAGCTAAAGTTTGCTATAGTGTAAAGCTCTCACTTGCTACAATGTGTAGTTTCAACTACATAGTTTCAACCACTCTTTCAATCACCCTAAAAATAACACTCTTAATCGTAGTTCTTCAAGCATTATTTTATACATTACTGACACACCTAGAAAAGGCTTTGTTTGGGGGAGTGATTCCAACTACGTAGTTTAAACAACAACAGTGAAAAGCTCTTATATGCTATAGTATAAAGCTAAAGTTTGCTATAGTGTAAAGCTTTCACATGCTACGGCTAATTGTTTTAATGATATAGTTTCAACCACTATTTCAAACACTCTGAAAATAATACTCTTAATAGTAGGTTTTAGGCATTATTTTATACATTACTGAACCAAAAACTTAATTAAACCTAGGAGATTCTGGCTTAGATGATATTTAGCTTATCTTTTCTTTCTTTCTTCTTTTTTTTTGCTAATGAATATAGCTTATATAGTTTCTTCCATTCAGGTTCCTCTATCACTTTTCTACTAATCTAAACATTTTTTATATCATGGTCGATCAATTTTGACTCATAATTATTTTGGCCGGCAATTTAAGGTTGGACGTGCCCTCGAATATCAACATTGTTCTCCATCAATCCAAATTTTGCAACAAATTAAATAAAACTCATAAATATATGCTTTATTTCTAAGGTCACCAAATGTTGCCTTGATGGTGTTTTAAGAGACCTAAACAAGGACAAAAGAAATTTAGAAGATTTTTTCTACAATTTTCAGGTAAAGATTTGTGCTTTAGTGACGAGTTTCATATGACATTTAAATACAAAACCATATTGTGGCTCTAGCTTTATGTTTGTCTTCTATAGCTTCATTCTTCTTCTGTTTGTCTGGTCTTGTGATTAAAAGCTTATTTTTTCTACTCTTCTAATTTTTCCTTTTATTTTTCAAACTTTCTTGGTGTTTACGGAAGTGAAATATATAAGCTCTAACTTCATGTTCCATTACTTACATTTCTGTTTTGGAAAGTTTTAACTCATGGAACGCTTTACAATGCTTGGATTAATGCTACAAATTCTCTTCCTAATATCAGGAGAGCTCAATAGTAACACTAACGCTGAATTGATGAATTGCTCGGAGTCCGACCGAGGAGCTCTTCTCAACTTCAAAACTGGCCTCGAAGATCCCAAAAACCGGCTTTCTTCATGGAAAGGGAACAACTGCTGTCATTGGTGGGGAGTAAGCTGTGACAAACATGGAGCTGTTACAAAAATTGATCTCCACAACCCATATCCACATTTTTATGGTTCTTCTAACGGGTATGGTATCTGGAACCTCAGTGGAGAAATAAGACCTTCATTGACAAAACTCAGGTCCTTGAAACATTTGGACTTGGGTTTCAACACTTTCAAAGAAATCCCAATTCCTAAATTCTTTGGATCTTTGCAGAATTTGCAATATCTAAACCTCTCAAATGCTGCTTTTAGTGGCTCAGTTTCTCCAATTTAGGAGACCTCTCTAGCTTGCAGTACCTAGATGTCAGTTCCACTTACTTTGGTTTATATGTTGATGATCTTGAATGGGTTACGGGTCTAGTCTCTCTAAAGAGTCTTGTGATGAATGGTGTTGACCTTTCAATGGTAGGATCAAACTGGATTGTAATGCTAAACAAGCTTCCATTCTTGACCAAGTTGGATCTCTCTTCTTGTGGCCTTTTTGGTTCAATTCCACCTCTTGCAACAGTTGATTTCACTTCACTTGCTTATTTAGATCTTAGTGAGAACAGTTTAGACTTAGAAATACCTGATTGGCTCATCAATATTAGCAGCCTTGTAACTGTTGATTTGAGCAATAGTGACTTGCATGGAATAATTCCACTTGGCTTTAGTGAGCTTCCAAATTTACTGTCATTGATGTTAGCAAATAAAGCATGGAATATGAATAAAGGAATTGCAAACAATATATTGCATGGATAAAATGAACAGGTTACAATTGTAAAAATGAAAATAATGGAAATAGGTATAACAAAACCTTCTACTTCAACTGAATCAAAGCGGTAATTGAATAGATGAATGGTCGAGGCACATGAAGCTCACACTTTCCTTAAAACAGATTCGTCCCCTCCGGTTGTGCACGAGGATTCAACGGACGTCTGTCTCTCAGGATACAACAACTAGTAACGGAATCTTTAGCACTATCAGATACCGTTTCCGACGAACTTGAAACGGTGTTTTCTTCTATCACCAAAAACGACTACAACAAAACTAGGTAGAACTTAAAAAACAAAGAAAACTCTATGACTTGGTGATTGCAAATTCTATGTATTTATGTGTTTCTCAAACATGTGGAGGAGAGTTCTATATACAGGCTTAAGAGAATGACATTACAATCCAAATTATAACGAGGCTTTATTCATAATTTATGTGCATAATAGCACCGGTTGCAACCCTTCATTTTCCATGATAGTGGTGCTCATAATCTCCCATTAAATCATCGATTGTAACCCTCCATTTTTTATGATTATGATGCTTATAATCTCCTTATTAAACCATACATTTGGGTGTTACAACATGAGGTTTATCACTTCCATTAATCTCCGCTAATGAGCATCAATTTCTCATTCACTCAATTGCCATTTTTCCAACAATTGAGTCTTCATAGGAACAATAATCTCACAGCAAGTTGCTCACAGTTATTTAGGGGAAGCTGGGAAAAGATAAAATTCTTGACTTGGCTTTCAATAAACTGCACGGAAAACTTCCTTCTTCTATTGGAAACATGACTTCTCTCACTTACTTGGATCTTTCTGACAATAACGTTGAAGGTAGGATTCTGAGCTCCATCGGAAAGCTTTGTAACATCCGATATTTGAGTATTGCTGATAATAACTTGACCGGAACTTTACCTGATTTCCTTGTAGGAACACAAAGTTGTAATTCTAGGAGTCCACTGCCTAGTCTTGAATACTTGGATTTGTCCAAAAATCAATTGATTGGAAAATTACCAGAATGGTTGGGTCAAGTTAGGAGTCTATACTATATGGTCCGATTCCAACTGATTTAGGATTATTGCAAAATCTTACAGATCTGGAATTAAGAGGCAACAACCTAAATGGGACTCTCCCAGATAATTTAGGACAACTTTCTAAACTGTATTGCTTAGATGTTTCTTTCAATCAGTTGACCGGGATGGTCAATGAAACACATTTTCTAAAGCAACATGGGTTGAAATATTTACACCTCTCTTCAAATTCCTTGATATGGAATGTCAGTTTGAATCGGGTCCCTCCATTCCAAGCATCGAGTCTTGATATAGGTTCTTCCCATCTAGGTCCATCATTTCCTACTTGGCTTAGATCACAAAAGGAGGTCATGTACTTGGATTTCTCAAATGGTAGCATTTCAGATTTTGTGCCTTATTGGTTTTGGGATGAAATCTCACCCAATCTCTCATTGTTGAATGTTTCCTTTAATCGGTTGATAGGCCACCTACCTAGTCCACTAAAAATATCTCCCTTTGTAGACGTTGACTTGAGCTTTAACCTTTTTGAAGGGCCCATTCCTCTCCCAATTGTTGAGGTATTATCACTTCATCTATCCAACAATAAACTTTCAGGCCCTCTTCCACAAAATATAAGTTATTCCCTACAAAACTTGGTCTTTTTCTCTCTTTCTGGAAACCAATAATAGGAGAAATCCCATCATCTTTTGGCAACTTTAGATCACTTGAAGTCATTGATCTCTCAAGCAACAAGTTATCAGGAAAAATCCCAGCAAGCATTGGGAACTGCCCTTATATAAAGGTATTGGACCTCAGTAACAACAATTTATCTGGTAATATTTCTGCCTATTTGGGTCAATTACGTTTTCTCCGAACCTTGCACCTATGCAACAACAAGCATTCGGGAAGGATCCCATCCTCTTTAAAGAGCTTATCAAGTTTGGAGACACTGGATCTTGGAAACAACAAACTTAGAGGAAGACTACCACAGTGGATTGGGAAAGAAGGTCTTGTAAATCTAAAAATTCCTAGCTTGAGATCAAACTCATTTTTTGGAGAATTTCCCTCCTCGCTTTCAAATTTGAGATCACTACACGTATTGGACCTGGCAGAAAATCTGTTCAAAGGAAGCATCCCTGCTAGTTTTGGAGATTTCAAAGCCATGACTCAACTTCAGCGCGAAAACCAATATCTTTTCTATGGTGTCTACAAGGGTGTGTATTATATGATGAGAACTTGGTAGTGAATACGCAAGGCAGGAGTCTGACATACACCAAGACAGTCTCTCTTGTAACAAGCTTGGACCTGTCTGGCAATAATTTGAGTGGAGATATTCCCGAGAAAATCACAAAGTTGCTCGGTTTGGTTGTTCTGAACTTGTCCCAAAACCATATTAGTGGTGACATTCCCATTGGCATTTCAAACATGGGACAATTGTTATCACTTGATCTCTCAAGTAATAAACTGTGGGGTCCTATTCCTCTAAGGTTATCATCACCTTCATTCTTGGGGCATCTCAACTTGTCAAACAATCTCTTCTCCGGTATGATTCCTTACACCGGTCACATGAAGACTTTCGATGCATCCTCTTTTTCTGGAAATCCAGAACTTTGTCTTGCTCCACTTGCTGTTAAACGTCCAGATGGTGACAATGACGATGACGATTTGATCAAGGAGCCGGTTTTAATAGACAGCCATGGTGATGACACCTTCATTGATGAGTGGTTTTATTTGAGTGTTGGACTGGGATTTGCTGCAGGACTTCTAGTTCCCTATCTTGTGTTTGCCATGAGAAGATCTTGGAGAGATGCGTACTTTTGCTTTTTGGACAGTTTCCTAGAGAGAATATCATGGATTGGAGCATATAGGAGCAGAAGATGAGAGATTTTTGAAAATGGATAAAAGTAGTTTATGCCTTGGTTCCATTTAAGGGAGGATTCTGCTTTTTGGCTTTTCTTTTACCCAATTTTTCGTTTGAATTACGTAATGCTTTCAGATAATCATTTCATCAGTCTCTCTTATATTTTTATTTTTCATTTTTTTATCTTTTCCCTTTCTTTAGCACTCTTAGAGGTTTAGGAAAATGACTTGAGGTGAGATCAGCTTGTATTTATTTATTTTTTGGGATAACTTTTTTTTGACTCTATTAATTTTTTCCTTTCTCTATTAATTGTTCATCTATTATTGAACAAACACACAACCAATGATGTCCAAACAATAAAATACTAACTAGAAAGTTGTTGTCTAATAAGTCGTCGTTTCCACAAAGTCGTTTATATACGACAAGCTTTTAGGTGTCGTTTTTTTAATTTTTTCTCCTGAAATACCATGGTTTTCCCTTCAATTTGTACGGCGTGCTTTTCCCCCTTTCTGCGGTGTTAATTCTGTATGAGGTGTCGTTTTCACTCAATGGCATCTTTCACCGCTTATGTTTCGTGAAAATGTCGTTTCTCCAACAATGTCATTTGACTACACCATGGCCATTCGGGCTATAGATGCAACAATGGGCTGAGACTTGAAGGCCGACTCGGGCCCCTCCTATTATAGTGATGGGCTGTGCCGGCACGGGCCCACACTGTTCTAGCACAGGCTGGGCCAACATATGTCGGCTTATAGGCCAGGCCGGCACAACCCATGGAAAATCTTAGGTCGAGCCAGGCTAGGCCGGCCCATCCCGGCCCCCAGTGGGCCGGCAAGCCTGTTTAGGCCCAAAATGGGTGGCCCATCCTGGCCTATGTAAAGCCCATACAAGCCCACAATGGGCCTTCGGACCAGCCCATCGAAGGCCCATTGTGGCCCAATTATATATATATGTATATATATTTAGATATATTTTCCATGTTCATTTATAGGTGAACATGGCTAAGTATGGCATTCTCCAATAAAAGGCCTCACGCATCACATCATAGCAAGTTTTGTTTTTTTTGGCTTGTGGGCATGCTTTGTGTCTTCTAAGAAGTAAAACTGAGACAGGGCCTTACATATCACGTTACAATAAGACAAGGCCTAGTGTCCACAGTTGCAAGTGAACAAGTATTTAGTTGCAGTGGTAGAGTCCTTGATGAATGGCATGCATGTATGAGTGACGACATTCTGGAAGCGGTCATGTACGTCAAAGATTGGGAGGATGCTCGTAGAAGAAGCCAAGAAGTTCAAGATGATTGGGTTGATGACTTTGAAAATTTAGACATTTCTAATACTCCTACTGGGAGTAATACGTTGTAATTATAAACAATATTTATTTTTTATGTTTTTTTTTTATGTTTTTAGTAATTTTGTAAACATATTATGTATAATTATCCCGATTGTACTCTTTTTTCCTTACCAAGGTTTTCTCCCACTAAGTTTTCCTTGGAAAGGTTTTTAATGAGACAATCGTAAATAACATATCCCTTTTTATATTTTCCTTGACTATTCAAACTTTTATATTTGTTAAGTTGTTTAAAAATTCAAAAATAAAAATTAAAAATTGCTTGCTTAGATGGACTGGCCCTTCTAAACTCACGATGGGCCAAGATGGGCTAGCCCATTAAAGGCCCACGGTATGGCCCGACACGGCCCACATAAAATTGGCTTGTGGGTCGGGCCGGGCCAAGGTAATTCTAATATGGGCAGGCCTGGCTCGGCCTGCTGCTTGTGTGGGCCTAAGGGGAATGGGCCGGTCCGTTCTTGCATCACTAATTTGTGCTCTCTATTTACAATGTCCTTTTTTTTTTCAATTGTTGTCTCTTTAGTTCATGTTTGTTGTTTTCATGCATAGGCTTTGTTTAAAAAGCAAGTTGAAACTTAAAGTTTTAATTTGCTGCAGTATAAACTTTTATATGCTACAATAATTGTTGGCTCCAAGGTTTCATAAAGTATTTTTAAACTAGTTTTGATGATAACAAATACAATTTTTGTGTATAAGTGAAAATATATGCATTTTTTAGCTAATAGAATTCTTGAGTGTTGCAAAGATTAAGTTTCAAGCAAAATAAAATAATGAATATTTAAGAAGCTTAGAGCTTTGGATGCAACTAGGAGTATTTTTAATTTTCTTTGTTTCGCAGGTGCCAAAAATAGCAAATAAATAAATAAATAAAAAGTAAGAAGCCAAAAGGCCAAAAAAGTTCTAGTTTACGTCATTTGCATGTTAGTATTCGTATTACTATTTACGTATACTAAATTTTCGTTTTCTTTTCTTTTTATAATTATCTTAGTTTTGTATGCATGCTTGGTCTCATACGTCATAGTCTTATTGTCTAATTAGGAAAAGTTTAGGACCTGTTGTACCACCTTTTTGTCTGTTGCATATTCACATTTAAACAAAATGGTAGATGATAAAAGTGTTAATAATGGTACCATGGTAAATCAAGAAATCATTAATCTTGTTGTTCGTTAAATGCGTGATTATTTGCAACCACCTCATGAATTTGCTCCGTCGTTTCTATTTTTTCTCTCTTAATGCTCATAATCTTAGGTTTAAGGCAGGCATGATTAACTTGCTTCCCACTTTTCATGGTTTAGAATCCGAGAATCTATAATGTCATCTTAGAGAGTTTAAAGACGTTTGTATTACTATCACGGATCAAAATGTGTCAAATGAAGTTGTTAAGCTTAAGCTTGTAACGACCCTGCTTAAATTGCCGTTACCTAACAACATAATCTTAATACTTAAACATATTTTAACATGAGGTGCATAAATTTGCAGAATAATTTTTTCTTAAAAAAACAATTTTTTATTTTTGAATAAATTTAAAGCATAATATAATTTCTGAAAAATTATTCTTTTAAAAACTAATATAAAAATAATTTATTAAAACTTAATATTTTAAAACTAGCATGATAATTTTCCTAAAAATTATTCTTTCAATATATTTTTCATTTAAAATAATACTTTAAAAACATTTTTAAAACTAATTATTATTATAATCTCTTATTAGAACATTTATGTGTATTGTTGCATTTTCGTTACAACATATATAGATATATATATGTCTTGTCAAAATTCTTAAAACCTTTTCTCTTTTTTGCCCCCTAAATCTGAAGTTGAAGGACTACAACATCGGTCTCTAAAGCTCATTATATAATACTACTTAATTTTTCACACATACAAAAATTTATAAAAGAAAACATAATGCGGTAAATTCATTTTCATGTGAACGGTATCCATTCTTATCTCCATCATTTGTCCCCCACTCACCATTGCCCAATCTAAGTGATGTTGATAGGTTCCTTACCGAACCTATAACATGAACACTCTTGACTGAGCCTTCGTTCAGCAAGTAGGAAATTCAACTCGCAAAACAATTTGAAGATCATTTAATAAAACTATGCATGATCACTTTATACTTGCTTATTGACTCGTTTTATGCTTAATTATTTAAGCTTTATCTTATCTTATAGTTTGAGCCTCAAGTGATCGCACCAATTGCGTGCGATTCTCATCAAGTTAAGGTTCATAAGGTCCCAACAATACCGAGATTATAAAACGTATTGCGATCATCAAGAAGTTAGGATTTGCAAAGTCCCAACAATACCGTAATCTTTTAAAACTTAAGTCTCATTGTAGGTCGAGAGGTTAGACCTGACGAAAAAGTGCAGTTTAACTGTTAAATATTTTTGGAATCAAGAAAATACCTCTTTGCATTAGAAACTGATCCTAGCTACATTTAGGGCCTAAACTGACGCTTTTATTTTTGTTTAGTCAATAAGAATAATGTTTAGTGATTATTGGACACACCCCTAAAATGGTGAAAAATTAAAGGGCAAGAATTAACGCAATAAATAGATCGTTGGCTGAGATTGTTTGGGTATTTCGATCAGTTTACACCAAAATTTAACAAAGTCAGGGTGATGAGGTTTTGATATAACATATTTTATTTAAAGGGTTTTAATTTCTATAATTTAGAGACACCCTTTTTTTCATGGTTTCATTTCAAGCAACAAAACTCATATTCTTCACAATTGGCAGATGTGAAGATAGCAGATGTGAAGATGACAAACCTCTCCTGCAACTGTATTAAGTATCAAAGGAGAAAGCAAAAAGTCTGGGACTTAACTTCACCCCATTGGAGGTGAGTTTGAGAGACACAGTTGAGTGCTTGAAGGAGAAGGGTTTCATCAAACTTTAAATTATTCCCTTGACGGGAAACAATATTATGAATAAAAAGTTATTGCAAATTAGACAACTAGTCCTATGATTTATCTATCACCAACTATCTGTAATTTTTTGTGGTATTATGTTAGAAAGCATCTTAACTAAAACTTGGAGTGTGCTAGCACTACAAAAAACTGAACTTTTAGTTACAATAATTTTTAGCAAAATTTTTTATCACAACATTAATGTACATTAAGTTGTAATTCTCTTTCTTTCGAATAGACTCTTTTCCTCCATTTGTCATTTTTCCTTGATATCATGTATGTGTGTGTAAAGTTCAAATATGTTTATTCTAACAAGCGAGTTTATAAGGTGACTTAATGGGTGTCATCTAACCTCGTGTTTAGTAAACTGATTCAAACTAACCACAAAATAAGGCTTTCGCATACTATAATATCAAGTAAAAATATGTTATAGCATACCATACTGCGGTATTTGAACTTATTTTTTAGTTTAAACCGGTTTGTCAAATATCTTATAGTGTATTGCTTTAAGCAAAAGCTGCTCTGGACGCATATAACTAAAGAGACGACATGGACCATTAATAAACAAAAATCTTTTGAAAATTTTACAACATAATGAGAGCAATTAATGGTTAACCCAAGATTAAAGTAGCTCTATCGGTTACTATTCTTTAAATTCTTCTTTCTTCTTTAGTTTTTCTACGCATAATCTTCACTTTCATGTATGAAATTATTGTTTTTTTTCTTGTTGATATTAGCATGCAAGTACCCTGAATTTATATCGATAATAATCCGGAAGAACATCGCGGAAGTACCCTGATTTTTTTTAATTATGGAAATGCCACTTTTACCTTATTTACATAATCTCATTTTTCTCATTTTTTCTTCGTCCTCCAGTAATGTTGGCCTTTTTCCTATTCGGATGTTTTTTTGTGCGTTTGTGTCGTTAATTTCATTCAAAATCTTGTTTATATGTATTGTTGTCGTATTTGAATTTATGTCGTTTTTCTAAGTGTCTGTGTCGTCAATTTCGTTGGAAAACTTGTTTACGGATATTGTTGTCGTATTTGCATTTTTAAGTTTTTTTTTTTTCAATTGTCTTGTTATTACAAAATTTTGTCGTTTTCATATTCTTTTCTTTTTCTTTTCAATGCTATTTTATGCTTTTGTGGTGGTTCTATAGTTTATGGTTGTTTTTTTTCCCTTGTTCTTTTCATTATCATGTCGTTTTTCCTCATTACGGTGTTTCTCTTGATATTATTGTCCGTTTAATCTCATTGCCTTGATATATATTTTTTGGGTCGTCTTCAACATAATCTGTTGTCGTGCCTTTCTCCGTTTTACACTTTTTTGTCGTTTCCCTTTTTTCCGTTTTAAACATGTTCTGCTGGACTTTTTCTGTTTTTCTTTGGGTAAAAACGTCTTTGCGGAACCTCAAACAAACAAGGAAGAATTTAAAAAAAAGGCCGGCCAAGCCGCTCAAACAATCAAAGTCAACTTCCATCACCAACTCAAACCTCAACCAAAACACAAAACTTAACTTCATCAAAAAGCTCTTCATCTGCTCTTTCAAAAAGAAAAAAAAAAAAGAAAACAAGAAAACAAAAAAATTTTTGAGCTGCGAAGATGAGTGGAGTAGAGAAAATGGTGTGCGTAACAGGAGCTTCAGGTTACATAGCTTCATGGCTGGTCAAGCTTTTGCTTCAACGAGGTTATACTGTCAAAGCCTCCGTTCGTGATCTCAGTTAAATACTCTAACTCTTTCTTCTTTAGTTTTTCCACTCATAATCTTCAGTTTCAGATTCTGGGTTTTGATTGTCGTTTGCTAAAAGAAAAAGATACATAATAAATCCTTATATTGAAATCCTATTAGCAATTCTATTTGGCTTCTTGGATGTATGGTGGGTTGTTCTTCTTTCTTTAGATACAGAAAGGGTTTTTTTTTTTTTTTTTGTTTCTTGTTTTATATATCTTTTAATGCGAAATAATAGGTTTTTGTTACCAAAGTATTATTTCTTAATACTGATTTAATCCCATCTGGGTTATCATCGATGTGTTGTAATTTTGATTTATGAATGATACAGATGATCCAAAGAAAACAGAACACTTGGTTTCACTTGAAGGAGCCAAGGAAAGGCTTCATTTGTTTAAAGCAAATTTATTGGAAGAAGGGTCCTTTGATTCTGGTGTTGATGGATGTGAATGTGTGTTTCATACAGCTTCCCCTGTGAATTTCTCAGCCACTGACCCACAGGTTACTTCTTTTACTAGAATTCCTTATCAATTTTTTTCTTTGAAACAAGAAATGAAGTATATTAAATCAGAAAGTAAGTACAATAGAAGAGGAAGAGATTTTGTCAAAGAAGTCTGACCAAATCCAAAACTGAAGACAGGCTACAAAAAGGAAGCCCAACTCCTAACTAAGTTGGAGACAGCCGGACTGCCGAAGTCTCTATCATGGTATACCCACAAAGAAACCCAATATTTAACTTTATCCCACACCACAGCACTTTCTGTTGGAATTAAAATATAAAATGCAACGGAATGAACAGATCGTTGACGGATAAAAATTTTCTAAAAACTTTATTCATCGAGAATAAATATATATAATTTTAATTAATAATAGAAAGTTTTGAAAATTTTACTAACATTTTGAAGACTATCAGGGTATCCTAACTTTCCTCTTTGACACCACGATCTTACAAACCAGGCCTCCACACCAATAGAAAGGCGAATGAGTGTCAAACTGTAAGAATAAATTTTTCTCGCACTTTTCTAAATCTGCTATATACTCAACACATGAGATAGTATATTTTTTTTTTTTTTTAAGAGAAGAACTTTCTGTTTTTCTCTCTGAGTGTTTTGCAAAAGTTACATGAATGAAAAACTCTTGAGATAAGTGTTATCTCTCCATTTTTATATATGAGCCATTAGTAATTTTTTTTTAATTGATTTTTCAGTCGAAATAACCACTATATCAGGTATATGAGAAAAAGATATATTTTACTTTTTTTTTCTTCTCTTTTTTTTCTAAAAATAAATTGTTAAAAAAAACTGTAAACTTTTATATATATATATATATATATATATATATATATATATAAGTTTCCGTAAAGTAAACGTACGTTTACTTTCTTTCCTTTTTTTTTTTAAAATTTTTAAACGAATCACTAAGTGATTCATTATATAATATATATATATATATATATATATATATATATATATATAAAAGGTAAACAAAAGTAAACGTTTACTTTATGTAAACGAATTCAAAAAAAATAATATATATATATATATATTAATACATTATAAATTTTTATATATGTATATAAGATTTGGTTCAAAATCATATATATATATATATATATATTTAAATCTAAATTTAAAAATAAATCATATTTATTTAAAAAAATATTTTAAAATAATCAATCAATTAATTAACTAATATTCAGTTAAATGTGACAGCATTTATCACATTATATTATGTGTCATAAGGAACATTTTTCTGTGTCACATTAATAATTCAAGTGTGAAATAATTAATTCAGAATTCAATAATTACAAACTAAATATGTATATTTCATTCTATGCATAAACCCAATATAGTGTTACAGAGGTGGTATTGGGGACCTATAGACCTATAACCTAAGTTTCAATAAATTTGACAATTACTTAAACTCTTTAATTAATGTGCCAAATTTATTAGTTTTAGTGTCACTCCACTAAAAACTTGAAATTAAACTCTTGAGGTTGTAGTAAAATTACTCAAAGAAAATTAGCGAGTAGTCCATTGATATAATCATTACATATAAGTCAGTTCTCCATAACAGTTTATAATAAGAGCTAGGTTCAATTTTCGTTTACCTCTCTTATTACATCTTTATCCTTAAGTTTCAATAATTCTCTAATGAATAATTAATTCATAATCTTATTATGAACGAGCGCTCTACTGTTCAAATCTCAAATTATCACTCAAGAGAACTATTTTTCTAACTTCCATAGGGAATGAATGGATTCCATATCTGTATAATATTATTCATAGTCATTTCTTACATTATGTTTTCAAGATGCTAAGTTATGATCAGTGAATAGACAAATCTTACCAAGCAAGTCAAAAAACATAATGTCATAAATAGGAGTCTAATAAATACTCAGGATTAAGACTGTTAAATATATGATCATCATAGTGATAAATTTGAATACTCTACTTATAATGGATGATTATTTGAGATTCATAATACATCTGGTCTAGTCCTATATAATTTCATTATATCAAGTACCTCCAATCCAATGTCTCTATATTAATAGCCCAGATAATGACTATTTTATTTTAAATGAGATTGGACCGTACTTGTAATATTTAATTAATTATAACGGACTATTTAGATTATTATCTATAAATTTTATCCCTAAGCAAATAACACTTATATGCTAAATTTATAGTCACATAAATAATCATGAAATTTTCTTGATGTTTATTAATGTATTCATAACATATATAAGTAACAAAATAATAATAAACGTCACTTTATTTATTTATTAACAATATGTACAATGTCACAGCTTTTAAGGCACCAAACCCAACACTTTCTTCCTCAAACTCATGGAAAATCCTTTGACGTCTTTCTAACCATATACACCAAAAATTGCTAAAATGGCGACCCTCCACAAAATTGTACCCCTAGAGCTGAGATTAAGCAGAGGGGCAAACTCACAACTCCTTGCAACTACTAAGCCAAATTCTTTCGGCAATAAAGACCAAATGTGAATTGAGAAAGAGCAGTGCAAGAACAAATTATTTGCTGTTTCTTCCTAATTCCTGCAAACAAAGCACCGTTCTAGGGAGATTGAGAGAAAAGGACTCCTCTGTTGGATCAGGTCATGAGTATTTAGATTATCAAGAGCCAAAAAGCCAACAAAAGCTTATCTTTAGAAAGAACACGGGTTTTCCAAAGACTGTTAAAGAAAGGAAAGGGTGCAACAGAAGGATCATTGGTCAATAAAGAAAAAAATAGGACTTCATTGAGAATAAGCCTCCCGTAACTTGAGTCTGACCCCGTCTATCCCGAATTGCCTCCCTTAACTTACTCCTCTACAATATTTTCATCTGTTGTAGATGCAAAAAAACTGAACTCAGTTATCCAACACATGTGGTTGGTTTCTTGAGAAAGCATTTGGGTGTCATTAAGAGAAGCAATTTAAAAAGTTTCCACTCCAGGAAATGGTACAATTTGGTATCTCCCTATTATGGAGAAATATCCGTTTGTTAGTAATTGATAGAAACTTACATATGAAAACTCCAATAATAATTTTTCTCACTCCCTATTTCAGGCAGAATTGATTGACCCTGCCGTGAAGGGAACACTCAATGTTCTGAGGTCATGCACAAAGGCTCCTTCTCTAAAGAGGGTGGTTTTAACATCTTCCATGGCTTCAGTTGTATTCAATGGGAAACCAGTTGCCCCAGATGTGGTCGTTGATGAGACATGGTTTTCTGACCCAGATTTCTGTGAGAAATCAAAGGTGTGTAGATGTATCAAGTACTTGTGCTCGTTATCTTGCACAAATTTATTGAAGACCGTATTAGAAACTTATTAGTTATTTGTTAGCGTTGAGTTTGCTATGAATAACAGAGAAAATGATCCTGTCATTTTGGTTTTGTATCTTGTCTAACGCCTAACTCATAACTATGTAGTAATTTAATGGCTACAACTCGTCAATTTCTATCCTTTGACCTCTTTTGATCTCTTTTCTGGTAGAAATTTATTTTCTAGCTGTTGTGCATATTTTTTTTTTATTTTTTTTATTTTAATGTACATGTTAAGTTTGATGTAATTGTTAGGAGTTAGGACCATATTTCAATTATTCTGCTTTTTTTTGTTATGAAACGATCGTGTCCTTTCTACATTGTAGATGCAGGAAAGATTCATGTTTATCAATTACACTTGACTCAGTACTATGACATGTGAAACCCAACAAGCAATACTTTATTCAATTTTTTTTTTGTGTACTTTTACTATTACTATTTGTAACAATTTAAAGATTTTATTCATGGCTGCATAATCTATTTGGAGAAGGAATAATATTTGACTTGCATCAAATTTGTTGTTACAGCTTTGGTATATGCTTTCAAAAACATTAGCTGAAGATGCCGCTTGGAAATTTGCAAAAGAAAGTGGGATTGACTTGGTGACATTACATCCAGGGTGGGTGATTGGTCCTCTGTTGCAGCCTACCGTTAATCTTACTGTAGAGATGATTCTGAATATATTAAATGGTATATTTCAGCATCTAGCGCTTTTTATTGCATGATTTAAGCATTTTTTTTTTCCTACATACAACCAACACAGTGTCTAAAGGTGCAGAAATACATTTGGATTTTCTTCTCTTTCTGATTTATATCAGAACAAAAAAAGGGCTTTAAGGATACTTCGTGCTTCTAGGAGCACACGAATATACCATCATATCAGTCTCTTGAAATATGATTTTCCTGTTTCTCAGTTACTTATCATCGAGATCAATTTAATGTATAGTGTGATAAAAATACTAGTAGTATCCAAATTGCTTTCTGAATCTTTTTTTTTTCTTTTTTTTTTTTGACATATATACAATGAGTCTTTGTGGTTCAACTTGCTGCTAATATTTCCTTCTTCTTTCAAAGTGCAGGAGCTCAAACATTTCCGAATCAAGTTAATAGATTTGTTGATGTTAGAGATGTAGCATTGGCACATATTCAAGCATTTGAAGTTGCTTCGGCTAGCGGAAGATATTGTTTGGTTGGGCGTTTGGTTCACATTTCTGAGGCTCTCAACATTTTGCGACAACTCTTCCCCACTTTAAGCATTCCAGAAAAGTAAGTCATCATTTGTGTGGGATTTAACTGGATCATGTGTCCTCTTTGTTTTTGTCTCCTTTCACGTCACTTCAATAAGATCGTGTCCTGTCAACTAAAAGGTCATGTCACTTAAAATACCATGTTAGTTAAAACATTTTAATTTCTATGGTTTGATATTATTGGAGGACATAAAAAAGGATGAAAAAAAGAGACGTGATTTGAATTTGTATGTGTGTGTGTTCTATATCATTTTTTTCCGAACTTGGGGGTGAGGAATTCGAACTTTACACCTTGTAGTAGAGTCAAGTGTGGAGTTACCGTAATGTTATGGCTGCTACACGTATATGTATTCTATATCAGATATGATTTTCTCCTAAGCAAACAAAAGTGTAATGGTTTTTACTGTTGGCAGATGTGAAGATGACAAGCCTCCCCCGCCAAAATTCCGAGTATCAAAGGAGAAAGCAAAAAGTTTGTGTAATAGCTTCACCTCTTTGGAGGTGACTCTAAGGGACACTGTTGAAAGCTTGAAGGAGAAGGGTTTTCTCAACTTTTAATTGTGATTGTATCAAGTTTGACAGAATCATTATGTGTTGTTATTAATAAAAGGTACTGCTAAATGAGACATCCTTTGTTTTAGTACTTGTTCCAACCTTATATTGTAATTTTTTAATTGCATATTTTATAAAAAAAATGATTAAAGATCATCTTGTAGGGGAAAAAAAGTGAAACATGTTTGCTTGGTCAACACGACCCCACAAAAGAAAAGTTGCTCTATCCACAACTATTAACTTTTTTAGTAGTGTTTTTAAAATTGATGAAAATTGTTTTGTTTTGAAAAATATAAATTTTTGAGGAATTATGTTGAGAATGTTTTTAAAATTTTTCTAAGTGCAAAAATATTTTCAAATTCTCAAATAATACCAAGCGGGATATTAAAAAAAACTGACATGACAAAAACGACATGTATTGAACAGCTAAAAAAGGATGTTGGTAAACGACAAGGAGAAATGGCTTTGTAAAAAACGACATGTGGTAGAATTAAAAAGGACATGTTTTGTTTCTATATATTATTAATAAAAGATAAAAAAAATACGAAAATGAAAATGGCATCAGTTAACAAAGAAAGGGAGCGAAATAGAAGAGAAATTCTTTATAGAAATCTACATTTTTGTTAAAAACTGATATTATTAAATGGAAAAAATTTATAAAAATATGAGTCCAGATTCATTGGGACGCGAGATTAATTAAAAAAATACGTATCTACCAACACGGGAATCGCGAACGACAATCATCTAAGAGAGATTTTGCTTTTGTATATTATCAAGTACTTTAACTTGCAAATAAATAATAATGAAAACAGTATATTCTCTTTCATATTCACAATGGCACGACTACCCACATGTCAAATGTGATAATATAATATTCCACAAAAATGTGTGACAAGATTATAATAATATTCCATGCAGAATATATTCCAATATTGTTTTTCAAGTTCTGATAAAAAGAGAAGAAAAGAAGAAAATAGAAAAAAAAAAAAAATCCTTAACTGATCAGGAACAAAGGTTGAAGATATGAGCGGCGCAGAGAAGGTAGTGTGTGTGATTGGAGTTTCTGGTTTCATAGCTTTATGGCTGGCCAAGTTCTTGCTTCAACATGGTTACATTGTCAAAGCCTCCGTTCGTGATCTCAGTTAGTACTCTTTCAACTCTTTCTTCTTTTGTTTCTTTCAGTTAATTACATGTTATGTAGTTTGTACAATTATAGTGATTACAACCGGTAGTGATGGCATAGAAGCAATTATAGTGATTACATGTTATGTTTTGTACTTCTTGAGGAGTTTTTTTTTTTTGTTTTTCCCTGTCAACTGCGGTTTGAATTTCCCAATAAGGTTGATGGAAGTTTAGCGCCGCCATCCTCCTAGTTGAAAATTTTGGGGTATTTTAGGTATCCTACTTGTATCTTGGTTTGCCCTTATTTTTGTGATATGAACGGGACTCGGAGGGGCATTTTGTGAGTGGATGATAAAGCCTTGTCCTTCTCTGTTTGATTATAGTAATATTTTGTACGTTGCAGTACCGTAACTCTCACGTTAAAACCGTAACTCTCACATTAAAAGTAAATCATTAAAAGTAAATCATTATAAATCAAATGTGTATGCTCTGTCTATATTTATTCTTCTCTTTGTTTTTCCTTTTTTTTTTTTTTCTCATTGTTTATGTTTATTCTCCACTATTGGTAGATGTGAAGATGACAAACCTCCCATGCAACTTAATCAAGCATCAAAGGAGAAAGCAAAGAGTTTGGGAATTAGCTTCACCCCTTTGGAAGTGAGTTTAAGAGACATGGTTGAATGCTTGAAGGAGAAGGGTTTCATCAAAGAACATGAAAGATTGTAAAATAATGTGTCTTTTGCATATGTATTTATTTATTGAGGACCATGTCGTATGACACATATAGTTGACGTTGCATTGAAATCTTCATTTAAGTACTATAATAATATTGGCATGTTCAAGACAACAACGGCATGCCGTAACATAGTGGCATCATGGTAAATTTCATTTGTTCCCTGATAAAAGCTCCATTTAAGTACTATAATAATATTGTTGTTTTGTGCCATCTATGTGTGTATGTATATTCATCTATACAATGTATATAAAGGAGAGTGTGTTTTACTATTCAAATATATTCACTCTAACTATTATATTACATGCCTATGGGAGTAATCTAAATCCCATATGAGCTTCTCTCTTGCCATTGCAGTAAAAAAAAAAAAAAAAAACAATGTTGTGTGCAGAAACAAAAATCTTGTAGAAAAAGTGCAACATGTTTGATTGTTTATCTGATCAGCATGTGAAAAACAAGATTATATTGTACGATCCATAAACGACAAGAAGAAGAAAAGAATTTAGAAAAAAGACCGACATAATAAAAAAAAACGATATGTTGAATCGAACACAAAAATGCCGACACTGACGCATATAAATTGACAGGAGAACGACCCTTAAAACAACAAACGACAAAAATCTAGAAAACGACATCAAGTGAAACGTCATCGAAGTAAATGGATCAAACGACTAATCGCCATCAACAAAATGAAAAGGGGAGTTTAAAAAAACTAGAAAATATATATATTTTTTAAGTAAAAACCCTAGAAAATATTAAATATACCACAACATTGATAAAAGAGAATTTACAACTAACTAATTTACCCTTATTTGTCCAAAAAAAATTGTAATTTATAAGGTTATATTGTAATAATTTTTTATTTTTATTGTAATTGTTTTTCGACGAAGGTGCCAAACACTGTCATGATCATGAAAAGTCGCACGTGAAAAAAAAAAAATCAAATTAGAAGGCGATGGTCCTGATATACTTATGTCCAATGATCAAAAAGTCAACCTAAAATTAAAAAGTCACCCACGCTCATAATGACACGACTACCCAAATATTTTATCATATGTTTAATTGTCAGATTAATATAATATCGCATTGTTTTGTCAGCCGACAAGTACAGTGCTTTGATTTCAAAAAGAAAAACTCTTTTTAGCCCGGTTGGGCTATGACCCGGGCCTCTCACATGGGGTGGGCCCCACCACGTAGGTACCTACGTGGTAGGGCCCACCCCATGTGAGGGGCCCGGGTCATAGCCCAATCAGGCTGTTTAGAACTACTTTTTCAAAAAAAAAAAAAAAACTTTTTTCAGCTCGATTGGACTATGACCCGGGCCTCTCACATGGGATAGGCCCCACCATGTGAGACCCCTAACATGGGGTGGGCCCCACCACGTGGTGGGGCCCACCCCATGTGAGGGGTCCCACGTGGTGAGGGGCCTATCCCATGTGAGGGGCCTGGGTCATAGCTCAATCGGACTGTTTAGAACTACTCTTTCAAAACAAAAAAACTCTTTTCAGTCCGATTGGACTATGACCTGGGCCCCTCACATGGGATAGGCCCCACCATGTGGGACCCTTCACATGAGGTGGGCCCCATCACGTGGGACCCAGAAAAACTCTTTTTAACCCGATTGGACTATGACCCGGGCCCCTCACATGGGATAGGCCCCACCACGTGGGACTCCTCACATGGGGTGGGCCCCACCACGTGGGACAAAAAAAAAACTCTTTTCAGCCTGATTGGACTATGACCCGGGCCCCTCACATGGGATAGGCCCCACCACGTGGGACCCTTCACATGGGGTGGGCCCCATCACGTGAGACCCAGAAAAACTCTTTTCAACCCGATTTAACTATAACCGGGCCCCTCACATGGGATAGGCCCCACCACGTGGGACTCCTCACATAGGGTGGGCCCCACGTAGAGGGGCCCACCTCATGTGAGGGCCCACCTCATGTGAGGGGCCCACCTCATGTGAGGGGCCCACCTCATGTGAGGGGCCCACCTCATGTGAGGGGCCCGGATCACAGTCCAATCGAGCTGTTTAAAACTGCTCTTCAAAAAAATAAAGTTGAAAAAGTAAAGAAAAGCCATAGAAGACAAACAAAGGTTCAATCAAGATGACCAGTGAAGCAGGAAAAGTGGTGTGTGTGACTGGAGCTTCAGGTTACATAGCTTCATGGCTTGTCAAGCTTTTGCTTCAACGAGGCTACACCGTTAAAGCCTCTGTTCGTGACCTCAGTTAGTAACTACTTACATCTATAAACTCTTAATTATTTCTTCCTATAATTGCTTTTTCTACAAATTAATTGTTTTCGCTTTTCAGATTCTGGGTTTTGATTGTACTTGTTCATTCTCCCGTTAGCAATCTTTGTACAATATAATTTTGATCGTGAAGTTGTAGAGCCAGATTGATTTTAAGTGTATTTTAATGGTTGACTTTTTTAGATTCTGGGTTTTGATTGTGCTTCTTTCATACAGTGATATGTTAATTCTAAGGAAAAGATTGATTGCATTATTATACTTCGTGGTTTTAATTATTTATTAATTTATTCCTTATGTTCTTAAAAGTTATAAAAATATTTTTTGAATTTTAAAACTTATTTTAATTTCATCTATATGAATGGAAAAAATTGTACAAAACAATATGATTATTTTTTAACAGTTATAAAAAATATTTGATATATTAAAAACATAAAAAATCCTAAAACAAAACATTATAAAACAATATGAAAAAATATTGTTTTTTGGCTTTTTTAAATTTAAAATATTTTTTAAAAAATTTTCTAAAAAAAAAAACATATATTTCATTAAATAAATTAGGTTTAATTAGGAGTGTTTAACCTTTATCTCCGTATTTTTTTCAATCGAAAAAGTCTACAAAGAATTAAATCGAAATAAGTTTTTCAAATCTAAAGGATACCTTAATAGTTCCTAAAAACAAAAGTATAAATTGAAAAATAATGAAAACTAAAAAGTATAGTTATGCATTCCTTGGGATCAGAAGGAAGGCTATCCCTGTGCGTGCTACTGCAATAAGTTTAGGCTTTACTTGAGGTCAATCAGGAGGTTAGAGAAAACATAGATATGATTTTATCTTGTAAGTGTCTCCTTTGTTATAGTAAATTTCTGCGGTTGCTAAAAGTAAACACAATTCTCACATTAAGAGTGAATCACTATAAATCTTGTTTGCTCTTATTAAGTTGTCCTTTTCTTCTGTGATTTTATTACTCTCGGTGGCACAGAAATAGGACGTCTAATTCTTAAAATTAATCCCATCTCAGTTCTCTGTCGTTTGAATTCAAGTTCCGAGTTGTGTTTACTTATGTTGATTATGGCACAGATGATCCAAAGAAAACAGAACATTTGGTTTCACTAGATGGAGCTAAGGAAAGACTTCATTTGTTTAAAGCAAATTTATTGGAAGAAGGTTCGTTTGATCCTGTCGTTGACGGATGTGAATGTGTTTTTCATACAGCATGTCCTGTATTTTCCTTGGTCACCGATCCACAGGTTGGTAATTAGTCCTTGTAATCTTAATCCTTTCAGGTAATTGGATATCATATATCATTCAATTCATATACATATATATATATATATATTCATAATGTGTGTATATGTATAAATTCTCCAAAAATTTCAGGCAGAATTGATGGACGCCGTAGTGAAGGGAACTCTAAACGTTTTGAGATCATGCAGTAAGGTTCCTTCTCTAAAGAGGGTGGTTTTAACGTCTTCCATGGCTTCTGTTTCATTCAATAGAAAATCTCTTGCGCCAGATGTTATTATTGACGAGACATGGAACTCAGATCTTGGTTTCTGTGAGGAGTCAAAGGTGTGTATTTTTCGGTTTAAGTTTTGATAATCTCTTTTCCAAGTTTACTTTGAATACTCTTATTCTGTGTCTAAAAATTTCTGTTTCATATTAATATAGCCAAAGAGAAATTGCCTTCTGATGTTTGTATGAACATTTCTCTATAATAAGGATTAAAACTCCCTTTGCCCTTTTGGATTAGGACTCCAATTCAGCAAAGAGTCAGTATTCAAACTGATTCTTGATCTATATTGGATTTTTGTAATACTCTATGACATGTTAAGTTTGGTGCAATGTTTAGTCTTGTTTCCTATAACGTACCATTTTAGGGACTATAACTTTATGTTCTGGACATGTTAAGAAAGTGGGCATACTCATGTTTTACAACTATTCAAGTTTCATTTATTCAAATTACTTTAACTACTATTAGTCTTAATTGGCAATTTCAAGCAATTCATTCATAGTTATTGCTATAGTATCTTTTGGTGAGGAGTATAAGTTTTGCATGTATTTTCTTGCTTACAGCTTTGGTATATGCTTTCGAAAACCATAGCTGAAGAGGAGGCTTGGAAATTTGCAAAAGAACATGGGATGGACTTGATTGCAATAAATCCAGGACTCGTGATTGGCCCTTTGTTACAGCCAACTCTTAATCTCACTGTGGGGTTTCTTCGAAATCACGTAAACGGTATATCTTGATCAGCAGCTAGTTCTTTTTATTATAATAATTAAGGCAGTTCAAGACTAAAGAACCAACTAATTTGTTTGTTTCAAAGTAACTTGTACCATAAGTAAGTGTGAAGTAACTCTAGCAAAGTGCTATTTCAAGCTTCAAAAGCTCCAAAGAAGGAGGGACTTTTGATTTCCTTCCCTTCCTGCAATAGCAATTATTTTCGGCTAGTATTCGATTGGTGTCTTTAGGCTTAAAGTTTTTTTTTTCTTCGCCGCGTGTCTAGAACACGTGCCTCACAGTATTTTTCAGATATATTTGGTTATGTAGTTTTTCATTTTCCCTTGGCTGTAGGAGCTCAAACGTTCCCCAATAAAGTCTACATGTTTGTTGATGTTAGAGATGTAGCATTAGCGCATATTCAAGCATTTGAAGTTGCTTCGGCTAGTGGAAGATATTGTTTAGTTGGACATGTGGTTCACATTTCTGAGGCTCTCAACATTTTGCGACCACTCTTCCCCACTTTAAGCATTCCAGAAAAGTAAGTCATCATTCGCAAAGAAATTTAAAATAAATCTATTTGTCTGTGAGATTTGACTGGACCATGTGTCCTCTTTGTTTTTGTCTTCATTCATGTCTCTTCAATAAAGATCGTGTCCTGTCAACTAAAAGGTCATGTCAATTAAAATGTCGTGTTAGTTAAAACATTTTAATTTATGTGGCATGATATTATTGGGGGACATAAAAAGGATACAATAAAAGAGACCTGATTTGAATTTGTATGTGCGTGTGTTTTCTGTATCATTTTTTTTTCCGAACTTAGAGGTGGGGAATTCGAACTCTACACCTTGTAGCAGAGTCAAGTGTGGAGTTCCCACTGTGTTATAGCTGCTACACGTATATGTATTCTATATCAGATATGATTTTCTCCTAAGCAAACAAAAGTGTAATGGTTTTTACTGTTGGCAGATGTGAAGATGACAAGCCTCCCCTGCCAAAATACCAAGTATCAAAGGAGAAAGCAAAATGTTTGTGTAATAGCTTCACCCCTTTGGAAGTGACTCTAAGGGACACTATTGAAAGCTTGAAGGAGAAGGGTTTTCTCAACTTTTAATTGTGATTGTATCAAGCTTTACAGGATCATTATGAGTTGTTATTAATAAAAGTTATTGCTAAATGAGACATCCTCTGTTTTAGTACTTGTTCCAACCTTATATTGTAATTTTTTAATTGCATATTTTATCAAAAAAATGATTAAAGATCATTTTGTAGTGGAAAAAAAGGTGAGACATGTTTGCTTGGTCAACACGACCCCACAAAAGAAAAGTTGTTCTATCCACAACTACAAGCGACCTTATGGAGATACAAAATATTAAAGAAAAACTGGCATGACAAAAACGACATGTATTGAACAGCTAAAAAACGGTGTGTTGTATGCGGATAAACGACAGGGAGAAATGGCTTTGGAAAAAAGACATGTGGTAGAATTAAAAAGGACGTTTTTCCTATCTATCTATTATTAATAAAAGATAAAAAAAAATACGAAAACGACAATGGCATCAGTTAATAAAGAAAGGGAGCGACATAAAAGAGAAATTCTTTATAGATATCTACATTTTTGTTACAAATTAGATTTTATTAAATGGAAAAAAAATTCTACAAAATATGAGTCAAGATTCATTGGGACTCGAGATTAATTAAAAAAATACGTATTAAGAGAGACTTTACTTTTGTATATTATCAAATACTTCAACTTGCAAATAAATAATAATGCAAATAGTATATTCTCTCTCATTTTCACAATGGCACGACTACCCACATGTCAAGTGTGATAATATAATATTCCACAAAAAAAGTGTGACAATATCATAATAAATATTCCATGCAGAATATATTCCAATATTGTTTTTCAAGTTCTGAAAAAAGAGAAGAAAAAAAAAAAATCCTTAACTGATCAGGAACAAAGGTTGAAGATATGAGCGGAGCAGAGAAGGTAGCGTGTGTAACTGAGAGTTTCTGGTTTCAAAGCTTTATGGCTTGTCAAGTTCTTGCTTCAACATGGTTACATTGTCAAAGCCTCCGTTCGTGATATCAGTTAGTACTCTTTCAACTCTTTCTTCTTTTGTTTCTTTCAGTTAATTACATGTTATGTACTTTATACAATTATACTGATTACAACAGGTAGTGATGGCACAGAAGCAAAGGATGACCTACTGGGCTCTCTCACCTAGTGCCAAAGGATTGATTTATATTCTCTGCAAAGAGGCTGAAATTATGTCTCCTATTGACTTGTCGAATATGACTTGGGCTGCAGTGACTTTGAACTCTTTGAATGTTAGTTGATAAAAGCATAGGCCAGTCTTTTTTTTGTTCCACCTGTGGTCCCAGTAGATTGCCAAGTAGCCATTGGATTGGATACATGAGAACGCAAACACCGATCCCCTTTACTTGATTATTTCCTTCCCATCCAAGTATTATTTATATTTTAATTTTTTTTTTTATGCTCTAGAACTTTACATTTCATGATTTCTATATGGCCACGGAGAATTGCCTTCTTTGTGAGTTTGTTAGAACATCTCCCTACAATGAGAAGTAATAAACCCCCTTTGATTTCTAGGAGTAGATGCTTTCCTTACTTAAAGAAACACAAATTCAGCATAGATTCAATCAAACTGAATCTTTGATCTGTGCAAAGCTATAACATACAGAGAGAAACATGGTCCCTGCTACTCTATGACATGTTTAAGGCTCTTAACTAAGATGAGAACTTTAATTAGGAGCTTAGCTTTATAATTATGCCTTGATAATGTGATTAAAGGATATACAACATGTGCTATAGACATGTTAAAAGGTGAGGAAACTCTATATTTTTCTACTATTGAAGTTTTAGTAGTACTATCAATTTGTAGTCATCATCATCAACCTTTTTGATATCCATTTACTTTCTCTATTGGAGTTTTACTTTGACCATCAGAAGTCTAAACCCCCTTGCAAGCTACTTTTGCATAGAAGTATAATTTGCTTCAATTTTCTTGGTTACAGCTTTGGTATATGCTTGCAAAGACATTAGCAGAGGAGGCTGCTTGGAAATTTGCAAAGGAAAATGGGATTGACTTGGTTACAATAAATCCAGGACTTGTGATTGGCCCTTTGTTGCAGCCAACTCTTAATCATAGCGTGGAGATTATTTTCAGTTACAGTAACGGTACATCTTCAGCAACAAAGTGTTTTAACATAATTCAAGTAAAAAAAAAAATCCTTTTCATATATATATGCAAGTAGTGCAGAAACGTGTTTTTACATACACCAGTTTTGCAGTCCCTTTTCATCCCTCATTGGTTAAAATCCCACTATTCACATAAGAGTGGGCCTCGATGTAATGCATATATATGTATATGTATATTTTAGGTTGGGATGCATTGTTTTATGAGTAGTGAGTTTTTAACCAATGAGATTAAATAGTAGTTGTTATGAAAATAATGCGATAGAAACAAAGAACAAAAATACACAGAGAATTTACGTGGAAACCCAAAACAGAAAAAAACCACGGGCAGAGGAGGAAAAAATCACTAAACTCGTGAAGATTACAATGGGGGCGTTAAGAGGCTTAAAATTCGCTAATAAAAAAAACACTAACGCAATATATCATATATATATATATATATAGGTATAGACAAAACCCTATGGTTTCAAAAACATAAATTAAACGGCCCAAAAATAACAGTCCGTACTGCGATGGCTTCGTCCCTGCACCCACAGCGAGATCAGTGGTGGGCTACTACTACCACAAATCTCATAAAAAATCCCAATTTTGTTTTTCATCACAATTGTCGTACTGCAAACTCTTCGGATCGGACCAAACTGAATTCAGATCACCATACTTTAACAGCAGTGCTCCTTGTTAAATTAGTCTAGCAAATTAGTGTTTGTTTTCCTCCTCCTCCTGGAAAAACGACGGTTCATCTTTGACAAGTACTTAATTTCTCTAGGCAAAACCTGCAGGTTCTTCAATTACCCATTTTCCCACCATACTAGAATGGTACTTTCAGATATATATAATCCATATATATATATATATGTATTCAATTTTTGAAGTAGTTTCTTTTGAATGCAGGAGCTTAAACCTTTCCAAATGAAGTCCACAGGCTCGCTGATGTTAGAGATATTGCAATGGCACACATTCAAGCATTTGAAGTTGCTTCGGCTAGTGGAAGACATTGTTTAGCTGAAGTTGTCTTACACGTTTCTGAGGCTCTTAACATTTTAAGACAATTCTTCCCCACTCTTAAGTTTTGTTTAAGCTCTCACTTTCGTTGTCCTTTATGTTCTTAACGTCGTTACTTGAAATTACCCTTTTTCTGATGATGTCGTTTTCCTATGCTGTTGTCGTTATCAAGCAATGTTGTTTTTCTTTTTGTCCTTTTGGGATGATCCATTGCATGCGTATGTTAATTTCATTTAAAACTTCTTAACTGGATATTGATGTCGTATTTCCATTTTAACCCATTTTACTTTCCTGTCGTTTCTCTAATCATGTAGTTGTTGTGTATTATGTCGTTTCTAGTGGTTTTTGTTGACGTTTAAAATTTTCTCTTCCTTTTGGTGCCCATTCTACTGACTTTCGTTGTTGTTTTTAGTATTTATCGTATTCACTATTGTGTCGTCTTTCCTCTTGATGTATTATCTACTTTTATCGTTTTTCATAGCTTTGTCGTTTTCATTTTCCCGCCTATTTCCTTTAGATGTCGTTTTCTGCTTTTTGTCGTTGCGGAGTTTTTTTTTTTTTTGGCCAAGGATAATTTTCTAGTTGTTACTCCTTAAATTGTTGTTGTTTGTTCTTGTTTGTACTTGTTACAGAAATTAGGAATATCAATAATAACAAAAAAAAAAAAAAGGGCCGTCCACCTCTAATGATGACACAACACGACAATTCAACACGACAAATATGTTCCAGGTACATTTTTGCCGAATTCCGGAGTAGTCAACTCTCATGATCAACTCAATCCGCAAAAAAAAAAAAAAAAAAAAAAAACAAAAAAACAAAACAAAACAAAAAAAAAAAAACAAAAAAAAATCTAATTTCACCGAAGGTTCTAAGCTGCCAAAAATGAGTGGGTCAGAGAAAGTGGTGTGTGTAACCGGAGCTTCTGGTTTCATAGCTTCATATCTTGTCAAGCTCTTGCTTCAACGTCGTTACACTGTCAAAGCTTCTGTTCGTGATCTCAGTTAGTACCCTTTTCACCATTTCCTTTATCCTTGTCTTACCAGTCTTAATTTTCAAATTGTGGGGTTTAATATAATATCCATCAAATTGATGGGATCAAAAAACATGTTCATTTCCACTCTTCTTGATAAAAAGAAAAAAAAATAGTGGACTTTAGGAAGGATTAAGTTTACAAATGCTACCTAAACTATAGTTCAACTTGCCCCTGGATAAAAAAAAAATTGGGGGACAAGTTAATATAGAATCAATAGTTTAGAAGTTTAGTTGATTTAAAATCAATAGTTTAGAAGGATTTATGATATATATGACATCATCTCGTTAGTATTAGAGAAGAATTTGGATAGAAGGGGGTGTTTTAAAAAATATAGTATATTTTAAGGATGAAATGAACCCTTTCAAAATTAGAAGGCATCTTAAATTAAGGTACGTAGTTTAGAGGGAATTTATGAAATTAATCCTTACTTCCTTGATAATAATAGCACAATTTTTATCTCATGTAAATATTGATTATGAATTGGTGCAGATGATTCAAAGAAAACAGAACACTTGGTTTCACTTGATGGAGCCAAGGAAAGACTTCATTTGTTTGAAGCAAATTTGTTGGAAGAAGGATCTTTTGATTCTGTTGTTGATGGATGTGAATGTGCTTTCCATACAGCTTCCCCTGTGAATCTCTCCCCCACTAATCTGCAGGCTAGTAAAATTTACTTTTGAGCTCTTCATATTATTAAAAAGAAAAAAAATAACCAAAATACCCTCAGAATACAGAGCGTGATTTGGGCATTTTTATAGTAAGAGGGGCAAAAGTAGTATTTAGGCAAAACACAAAAAGTGTTTTGAGTATTTTTCCCATTAAAAAAAAAAATCACCCTGATGATACAATATTGCCCACTTTGCCTTTAACGGAGGTTTAAAATAAACTATAGAGGTCATTTTTTTTCAACTTTAATGAACAATTACAGGCTTTTCAATGGTTGAGTATTATAAAAATTTTCATATGGGAACTTATTTCCTCCATATATCAGGTTGAGCTGATTGACCCTGCATTGACGGGAACAGTCAACGTTCTTAGGTCATGCACAAAAGTCCCTTCTCTAAAAAGGGTAGTTTTGAGATCTTCCATAACTGCGGCTTTGTTCAATGGGAAGCCTCTCACACCAGATGTGGTAGTTAATGAGACATGGTTTTCGGATCCCGCTTTCTGTGAGGAATCAAAGGTGTATAGATTTGTTAATTTAGTTGCTTCCCTTCATTTCAATAGTTTTACAAAGCTTTTTAGAATACCACTCAAGAGAAATTTAGCTAATTTTATATAAAAGATAATTGTATAATCTAGGAATATTATGCTTAGGATAGGTAGAAGAAATAAACCATTTAGTTATTCCTTTGGTTTAATTTCATGTAAAATATTTATATTGTTTTTTTTTTAACTCGTCCCATTTAAACCATTGAAGTTTTTGATTCATAGTGGTTGCTTCCGATACAAAAGTGTTACATGCGTAACAAATTCCTTTTTTCCAGCTTTGGTATGTGCTTTCAAAAGCCTTAGCTGAAGAGGCTGCTTGGAAATGCACAAAAGAAAATGGGATTGACTTGGTAGCTATAAATCCAGGATTTGTGATTGGTCCTTTCTTACAGCCTACTCTTAATCTCACTGTGGAGGTTATTCTGAATCTAGTCAATGGCACATCTCAGCAGCAAATAAAAGGTACATTTCTAAACATGAACAACCTTATTAGCTTGTTTTCTTCAAGTATCTGTCTGGTAATCTTGAAATAGAGAAGGATTTAGACACACCAACCTCTCAAGACTCATGACCTGAAATATTTGATACTCTTCATATCATTTTTACATGTTTTTCCACCACTTCAAATGGGCCAAATGGTGTGGTTGTAGGTATAGCCTAGTAGTAAATCTGCACTCAACTCTATCAAAAGGTTGTGAAGTTTGATATCCCTAACCCCAAAATAAAAAAGGGTCTTACGGTAATTGTATACTGATTTTTTTTTTTTCGCTTTGTACGAAGGACCTCAAACATTTCCCAACTCAATCTATAGATTTGTTGATGTTATAGATGTTGCATTGGCACATATTCTAGCAGTTGAAGTTGATTCAGCTAGTGGAAGATATTGTGGAGTGGGAAATGTTGTGTACATTTCAGAGGCTCTTAACATTTTAAGACGACTCTACTCAAATTTAAGCATCGCTCAAAAGTAAGTCCTCATTTTGAAGGTGAAAAAAAAGCAAAAGAAATTTAAGCTTTGGTTTGCAGATTTCTAAATTATGTCAAATCATATTCTTTTGTAATTGATCAATTTCCCTCTTATCATATATGATTAAGTTTCTTGAGCAACAAAGTAGTATGTGTTTATGAATAATTTGCAGATGTGAAGATGCCAAACCTGCCATCCCAACGTACAAAATATCAAGGGAGAAAGCAGAAAGTTTGGGCGTTAACTTCACTCCGTTGGAAGTGAGTTTGAGGGACACTGTTGAACTCCTCAAGGAGAGGGGTTTCCTCAACGTTTAATTTATGCCCTTCCACAGGAAATATGTGATGAATATACACAAGTTATTTTCTAAAATTATGGTTCTTGGTTCCCAATCTTCTCTTCTTTCATTTGGTGTGTAAAGAGTGGTTAGGAATAAGGTAATTCAAATGTGTGTACTGCTAAAGTAAACCATATAGAAACAACAAGTTATGTGTTGGACATGTACTTAGAAAATGTGGTTAAAACTAAAACTTTTGAATATAAAAATATAGCATATATGTGCTTTATATAATAGTTTATTTTTTCTAATCACTGTAACATGTGAAAGTTTGCCACTACAGCAATCAAAAGTTTTGATTAAAATTAATTTTACTAAACACCCTTGTAGTTTTTCTTAATCATCCAAAGGTATATGGACGGCCAAATTGTGCGTCGGATATGTTTACTAAATGGTAATGGAATGTAATAAAAAAAAGTAGCAGGTTCGGAAGCAAACAGAAAGAAAAAAACAGAACGAGGATTATTGAATTTTTTTAGTACTTATTTATTAGAAGCTGGAACTATAATTAATCTAACATGCTGTTTGACAATGGTTTTCATCACACGGTTTTCATCACAAACTCAGTTATGAACAGTATAAAGCTCTCACATACTACAGTAACAATAAAAAAAATTGCTACAGTGTAAAGCTCTTACATGCTACAGTAAAGTGGTTCTAACCAATAGTTCCCACTACCCTTCCAAACACCCTATTAACTCTCTTTCTAAAATATTAGTGAACTTAAGAATAGGAGTCTTATACTTTATAATCAAAATGTATGTGCAAAATTTAACTATTAAAACTTCTTCTGGATTTTGATCGAAATTTTACTATTTATTCCAATTAATTGGGACACAATTTTAAGAAATGAGTGAGGATAGATTGACACTCTCTTCTCCTTTTCCTAGTTATTCCAATTAATTGGGACACAATTTTAAGCAAGCATTTGAATACAAGAGAAAAGAAAACACTCCCCATTTAAACATGCTCTAAGTTCAATAGCTACCAATGGCAAGACGCAAAACTCTCAGTTACAGGGTATTACAAGAGCGTTTGATGCCATGATTGAAACTAAAAAATTATAGCATATGAGAGCTTTATACGATAAGAAATTTTTGCTATATATTGTAACGTATAAGAGCTTTATAATATAGCAGTTAGAACTTTTTAGTCATGACTAGGTTTGTCAAACAAATAAGGAGTCAGTGAAATTGCCATGATGAGGTCGTTTTTGTGATGTACGACAATATTTTCTTTTTTTTTTGGAGGGAAGATATTAGATGTTTAAGGTTTATTTCTTTTAACACAAAACAGTAACAATATTATTGCAGAAATAGCGCTTATTTTTTATAATGATGACATAAAAAGTAAGTTTGGGTGAATTATCATGTTAGTTTCTAATCTTTCACGAAATTATAATTTTAGTCTGTAATATTTTATTTTTGATTTATCGGTCCTCAACCTTTTATTTTAGTTGTTAAGTGACCAATTTAACAGTTGAACTGTTAATTTGTAGACCAATTTGTCACATTTTTTATAACTTTGAAACCAGTTTATTACCTTTTTAATAACTTTAGGATCAGTTTGTCACATTTTTTCCTTCCAAAGTTAACTATTTGACTTTAAAATTGGTTGCTCAACAACTAAAATCAAAGGTCAAGGACTGATAAATCAAAAATAAAAGATTGAGACTAAATATTTACTTTCGTAAAAAATTAAGAACTACTTTAACAATTTACCTTAAAAATAAACCAAGTAGTGATTCAAGGCATAACTTAACAAGTTTACATCCAAATCCACCCAAAGGTAAGGGTTCAAAAACTTTTGTTCTTAAGTTAAAAAATAGTTGGTCTTATAAAAAAAGACAAAGGATTATGTAGCTTAACCTAAGTAGCATTGCTACAAGACATTAGTAGTATTAAGCATCATCTACTAATAAAACATAGGTTTTATAATATAGGACTACAAATGGGGCCTATATTTTATTAGTAATAATGCTTAACACTGATGATACCTTGAGCAATTATTTTAACCTAAGCAATTTAATCTAGGTGTGGGACCTATTAGCCTAAATCATTCTTGTGTGGGATGGTCCATGGTGAGTGTCCGACGTGGCAATTTTGCTTCGACTTTCTGATAGAACTTCGGAATTTACGAGAGATTTATCCCAACTCCAGTTCCAGTTCCAGTTCCAGTTCCACTTCCACAACAATCCATCTTTCCTTCCTCAAAGTCAACGTTTGCTAATGGGGTTTTTGCAGTAAAAGTCTCAAACACAAATACAAATGATTGTTATATTTCTCTAGTCCTATAATATAGCAGACTCTTTTGGGTGTCACTCTTTGTTAAGATTCATAAGTTCTTTATCATCGCTCTATCGTCCTCTCGAAGAGAGAAACACTAAAAGATGTCTAATTTGAAGATTCTTTTGGTGATTCTGAGTCTGGTACTAGTTCCTGTCGTTTTCTCTGAACCAGAAGCGATGATTCAGAATTTGCTTCGTCGTTTGGACTCCAAAAGAGCACCTTCTTCACTCCAAGAAGCTGCTGCTCAAGCTCTTCTCAGTAGATTGCTTCCCACCCTTGTTTCCAGTTTTGTGTTCAAGATTGTCCCCAAGGTATTTAAAAAAAATAAATAAATAAATTTGTGTGCTTTTGGTTTTTTCTTTTTTCTTTTAAAAGGTTACTTGACTAGTTTACTGCTTTGATTCATCTGGGTGTTCTTCAATTCTCTCATTCAAGTTTATCTCTGTTTGGTCTTCCATCAAAATCTCAGTTAAAAGTTTCTTTTTTTTTTTTTTTGGGTGCTTTATCTTGAATGTGAGTTGTGGTTTTCTGGGTAAAGCGTGTTCGAAATAATAATTAATGATTTGATTTTGGAGTTCCGATTACTTGCTGCCAATGCTGCTCATTGTCTCTTTGATTGTTGCCAAAAGATGAAATTTTTAACCTTGTGGATGATAGTTGTGAACGTGACCCCAAATTAACAAGTCATGGTATTAAGGACAGAGCCAGAAAAATTAACGAGGGGAGGCATGACTGAATCAATGGGGTAGGGCAAATAAAGAGATGTAGAATTTTAGGGAGGCAAAATACAATTTTAGGGGGGCAAAAACAAGTTTTATAAAATTTTTATATAAAAAACTGAAGGAGAAAAAAAAAGTTCCAGCGGCGGCTGCCCACGCTCGTCCGTGGGTGGCTCCACACCCCTGTTTATGGTATGATAGTTATGAACATCACCCAAATTAGCAACTCAATTTCATCCTTACATGAAACAAATTAGTCTCCAAGATAGCATTTTCTGTTGATTTTCCTGGATAAACAATAATGCATCCTTTCATGTTTACTTGTTCTTTCTGTCTTTTTGAGTATTGTATTATCTTGTTTGGTCTGGTTATAATTAATTTAAGCTGATTCTCAATCTTTAATATCAGGATGTTTGTCATGGGCATAGTTGCTTCATGTTAACCAATTACAACCTGTCAAGCAAGCAAGGGCCTGAGATAATGTATGTGAAATATGGTTTCTTTAGAATTACATGGAGCTTTATTTTTTCGGGGGGAATAGGTTATGAGTTATCAGTCCTGATTTTGTGCCTTCATTTTTGCAAATGATGCATTTTTTTATTAGGATTAAAGGCACAACTGGTGTTGAACTTGCATCTGGGCTTCATTGGTATTTGAAGTATTGGTGTGGTGCTCATATTTCTTGGGACAAGACTGGTGGTGCCCAGATAGCTTCCATCCCCAACCCAGGTTCCCTTCCACTTGTAAAAAATGAGGGAATTATGATTAAGCGACCAGTTCCATGGAACTATTACCAAAATGTCGTTACATCCAGTTGTAAGCGCTGTAGACTCTTTCTGCTTGTTTTCACTTTCTAGTTTCTACTCAACTTTATCACCATTTATTGTTGTAATATGTCCATAGATCATTCATAAAAAAAAAACCAAAAAAAAAAAACAAATTTAATGTGATTGCTAGAGTCGTATGAAGTGAGGAAAGTTTGTACTCATTGTTTGCTACAATTTTGCAAGAGTTGGCATGCAAATGTAGTACTCTCAACTTCACTTGATGTGAATCGTTATCAATAAATCTTATGTGATGTGATATATTCTGCAGATTCCTTTGTTTGGTGGGATTGGGAAAGGTGGGAGAAAGAGATAGACTGGATGGCTCTTCAAGGGATTAACCTGCCTTTAGCATTTACAGGGCAAGAAGCCATTTGGCAGAAAGTTTTCATGGTGAATGCTTATTAATTTTTCTCTGATCTTTTTAGTGATTTCCACAGAGAGTTTACTTATCTTGCATAAAATGCATCTTAAAAAACATTCTCTTAATAGGACATGGCTGCCTTGTTTACATGCATGCTTCATATTTCTGTTTAAGCATGTATTTTAGTTAGATGTTAGATCATGAAACGTGAATAATATAGTTCAAGAAACTTAGAACCTTTTCATGTTTTGTCAAGTTTTTTGTTGTGTAAATAATGCGAGTACCTAATAAAAGCTGCAAATACAGTAGCATTGTTGGTGTCTAGTCTACACTCTACTCGTTAAGCTTCAATGTGATTTGACCATGAAATTTTGATTGTAGGATTTTAACATCAGTAAGAAAGATCTAAACGACTTCTTTGGTGGACCTGCCTTCCTTGCGTGGGCTCGCATGGGAAATTTACATGCGTATGTATTAGAAAACCATACTTTTTGCATCCCCTTCTGACCATTTATTTTTACTTGGTTTGTTTTGCCCTTGTGGATAATGATGCATATCGAAAATGACTGACTCCCGATACTATTAACTTAGGGAAGTTTTATTTGAACTTTCTAACCATTCAATATTTGAGCTTGTGTTCTCCATCAAAACAAGAGTTAAATGTGTTTAACAATTCATAAATTAGTTATTTTTAAACAGCATGTTCATGATTTTATTTGCTGCTTTGTGTATGCTTTTTTTAAAACTTGAGATATATGTGGTTTCAGGTGGGGTGGGCCATTATCGCAAAACTGGTTGGATAAACAGTTGGCTTTGCAGAAACAGATATTAGCACGGATGCTAGAGCTAGGCATGACTCCAGGTGATGTTAAGCTCTGCACTGACTCTTTTTAACTTTTTTCTTTTTGGGCTTCCATATAAAATCAAGATTTTCCTAAAATGGTCCTTTTCATGATGCACCTTGTCTAACGTGGTCTCTTCTTTATTGCAGTGCTGCCATCATTCTCTGGAAATGTCCCAGCAAGTTTGAAGAAGATTCGTCCTTCGGCTAACATTACTAGACTTGGGGACTGGTATTTTCACATCTCTTGTTAACCCTAACATGATAGACAAACATGTAATTAATTCCACATGGTCCCCGGTGGTCATTGGAATCCAATTTTCTGGGTTACCATGTACTGTGTTTCATGTATCAGACAAGCCCTATTCATATACTTTTTGTATTTCTGAACCTGATTTCGAGTTTGTTTTGAAGCGAATGTGTCTTCTTGTTTATTTTTGTTTAGGTCAAATCAAAGAAATATTCAACTCTCTGTATGTTTCAAGAATTTAATTTGTTGTTCTCATTAGGAACACTGTTAATGGGGATCCTCGCTGGTGTTGTACTTACCTTCTTGATCCTTCAGATCCTTTATTTGTTGAGCTTGGGGCAGCTTTTATTAAACGACAAATTAAAGGTGTGTTTTATGCCCATTGCTTATACTATGTGGCTATTTTCCGATGTAACATTGATAATCTTATATATTTTCTTCTTCAAGATATAAATGTGTAATTATGTACATATTGTATGCAATTGTTGCAGAATACGGAGATGTCACGGACATTTACAACTGGTGAGTTTCACATGTATTTTATCAATGTTTAACTATCTAGACTTTTTTTTTCCCTCTCAGTTGCTTATTACAATTAGCAGAATACTCCTTTCTTGTGGTAGCTACTTTTTCTGACCGCAATATTTTTTCAGCACTCAAATGGTCTAACTCAACAGTACAGTCATGATCTTTTGCAAGGACCTCACATTATACGTTTGTTTGCTACGTAGTTAGTGGAATGTTGATTACAGATTTGGCTCTTTCATTGGGATCAGATATGTCTAACAGAAAACTTCTAAACTGCATAATTCCATGTCTCAATGCAGTGATACATTTAATGAAAATTCTCCACCAACAACTGACCCTGCATATATCTCATCGCTCGGAGCTGCAGTATATGAAGCAATGTCGGAAGGCGATGAGGATGCTGTTTGGTTAATGCAAGTATGCTTCACAATTTTTCAAACCAGTTGCTTTTCTCTTCTTACAGAAGACAATATTTTGTTTTAAAAAAAAAAAAATCTAGCATTCACTGCCACCATCTTAAATATAGGATCAGGTGTCTATTATGAACTGCTCAATATTGTACTCGACCATATATTTTTCTGAATAAATATTCCATGTACTAGGATGTCACACTGTGACCAAGATATCTTCTCTTGAAGAGATTACCACAACATATTTTGGCATAAAAAATGGAATAGCCAAGACACGTTTTATCATAAATCTTCATAATACCACAAGTTTAATGTCAACAAGAGTGTGAAACTATGGTGGCTCAATTGTTTGTGATGCATGCTTCTATGTACGGTCATTTATTTATTTATGATTTTGCAGGGTTGGCTCTTCTATTCGGACTCTACTTTTTGGAAGCCACCTCAAATGAAAGTATGTACGTACATGAGTTATTGTGCAAATCACCATTTCTTTCCTTCAACGTGTCACACCATCTCTAAGCACTGATTGTTTGTGTGGTTACCTACTTCGGGAAACTAAATAAAACTCAAAATTTTGTGATATTTGCTTTATGATCTATTTTTCCACTTCTTTCCTTTATCATCCATGTATGCATGCTTGCATTTTTTTTTTTTTAAATTTCATTTTTAATTTGAACATGTGGACGTGTGCAGGCGCTTCTACATTCTGTACCATTTGGAAAAATGATAGTTCTTGATTTATTTGCTGATGCAAAACCAATATGGAAAACGTCATCTCAATTTTACGGCACTCCTTATGTATGGTAATTGGCTTTCTAATGATGATGATCTCTAATTTATATTTAATTGTCTCTCTTAACTAATTGATTATGTTCCCTTTTCGTTTGCAATTTGGTACGATTTTTTTTTCATTAGAAAGTTCATATTTCCCTAAGTTTTGGTGAAAGTTTATGTGCAACAGGTGTCTATTGCATAATTTTGGTGGAAATATTGAAATGTATGGCATTTTAGACGCTATTTCTTCCGGTCCAGTTGATGCTCGCATCAGCAGTAATTCTACCATGGTATCACAATTACCTTTTGACAAACTCCCAACGATGAAATTCTTGTTATTTTTAAAGCATGTGTTGATTATAAACAGTAAAAGAGCCATTCTTTTTCCTTTCCTTAAAGCATACTTAATTAACTTGTAAAGAACATTATAGGTTGGTGTTGGCATGTGCATGGAAGGAATTGAGCACAATCCCGTTGTTTATGAATTGATGTCCGAAATGGCATTTCGCAGTGAAAAAGTTAAACTTCAGGTAAATGTGCTAATCTTGCTACTCTTTTAAACAGGTAGAACTGTCAATTGTAAGTTTTGAGCTTGAAAAAAATTTTCAAATGCTATATGACTAAAATTCGACTCTTATTTCTTTTAAAAGGAATGGCTGAAGCTCTATTCCCGTAGACGCTACGGTAAAGCAGTTCATGAGGTTGAGGCAGCTTGGGAAATTCTTCATCGGACGATCTACAATTGCACTGACGGGATTGCTGTATGTTCAACGCCTATTTTTATATGTTTAGTATGATTTATCATGTTATGGCTAAGTATCATAATTATAATCCTCACGTTTTTTTTTTTTTTTTGGCTTGCTTGTTTCAGGACCATAACACAGATTTTATAGTGAAACTTCCAGACTGGAATCCAGAACCAAATCATAAACCTAACGCTCCAAAACAAAACCAGATGCAAATGGTTTTGGGACTTGATGTGAAAAGAAGATTTCTACTCCAAGAGAGTAGCAACGAGTTGCCCCAGGCTCATTTATGGTATTCTACTGAGGAGGTGATCAATGCTTTAAAACTATTTATTGATGCTGGCAGTAATTTTACTGGAAGCCTTACATTTAGGTAAAGCAATTACTAATATGCTTGTGTTCGTATGTCCCTTTTTTCTCTGCATTCATTCTTACTGAATATACAATTACTCACTCCAATTTTTTTTTTTTTTTTTTTAATGCAATGTATCATAGGGAAATGCATGGATATCCTTTTTGGACACTTCTTTCTTAAAATTATCCGCAATTAAAAAAAAAATAATAGTTTGGTAAAATACAGAAAAATACCCTACCACAACTAAGCAGTTTTGGACTGTTAGATCGTCATTTTTGACAAATTCATATACTTTTTATGTTTTGACATGATTTTGATGTAATTAGACAATTCAGAACTGAACGGAACCTATAAGGTTTTTTTTAATTCTTTTTCACCTTACTATATAAACGTCCTTAGTTTTATGTCCATATTTTGTATGGTATATAAATTTCTAATTGAGCAAATCTTCATGACAGATATGACTTGGTTGACTTGACACGGCAAGCGCTGTCAAAGCTCGCAAACCAAGCGTATCTCGATGCAGTGATTGCCTTCCGAGAGAAGGATGTGAATGCTTGTAGATACCATAGCCAGAAATTTGTTCAACTCATAAGGATATTGATGTGCTTCTTGCTTCTGACGATAATTTCTTGCTTGGAACCTGGCTTGAAAGTGCAAAGAAGCTCGCTGTTGATCCTCGTGAAAGGCGACAGGTGAGAGCAAATGATTATTCCTTCTTAGTATTTAATAATTGGTTTGGAACTGGCATAACTCATTTGCGCCATGTAATGTAGACGTACCAACAATGTTTCAGCTAATTCCTTAATGAGGTCAACTACACATTTTCCTTTTATTACAGTTTTGATTTTGATATCTCTATGTAAATTCATTTAGTCTGCTCAGAAAAGGGCGCTTTAATTTTTCTTTTCAACTACTAATTATATTTGTAGTGCATCAGAACGTGACTCAAGTTGTGGCATATTAGGTTTGACTTTTTTTTTTTAGTGTTTTTCTTTTTTTCCCCGCAATATAAAGCAACATTTTGTACTTCTTAAAGTGGAATATAAATGATGAGAAAATTCCTTTTTTTGGGGAAGAAATACCCTATTAGTACTGCACGGCTCCACTCCAACAGATTTTCATCAAGTTCTATTTTTTTTTTTAGATATAATTGTGATGTGATCTAAGTCTAAGAGTAATCTTTTGTACCCTACTACGGAATCTTCGTAAAATTATTGACATGCATTTTATGTTCACTTTTCAGTACGAGTGGAACGCGAGAACGCAGGTGACAATGTGGTATGATAACACAAAAACTGATCAGAGCAAGCTTCATGATTATGGTAATGTTAAAAATATGCTTTATGTGGTGGCTATATGTTACCTCAATTTTTATGGTTTTTATCCCATCTTACATCGCACGTGTCCTCGTCATCAGCAAATAAGTTCTGGAGTGGGCTGCTAGAAAGCTACTATCTGCCGCGAGCTTCATCCTATTTCAACTGTCTATTGAAAAGCTTGACAGAAAATGAGAGCTTCAAATTGGAGGATTGGAGAAGAGACTGGATATTATTTTCAAATAATTGGCAAGAAGGTACAAGGGTCTATCCAGTGAAGGCCAAAGGAGATGCACTTGCCATCACTAAATTGTTGTATGAAAAATATTTCAGTTGAAAACTCGGTTGCTTTGGCTTCTAACGTTGCTGAACCACTTGAATAATATTGAACAAACTATAGACCAACCAATTTTTTAAATCATCCAGGATTTGGTTCATTTGAATTCAAACCAACTTATGATGAAACTATTTTTATATGGTCTTCACTAAAGGCAATGTGATTGATTATAAGCAGAAAAATGGCAAAAACCGGTGTTTCACAGAAGTGCATCAAATCTGACATGTCCATAGTCAAATAATGTCAGGAGAGAATTTACATCAATGAATAATCATACAGATGGAAAAAAAAAAAATCCCTAAATTACAAATAATATGAATGGTAAGCTTTTTCCCCTCCAACCCGCAGAGACGTGTAGAAGGAAATCCAAAAGGGTGGTTCAATGTTGACAAAGTATTGTACGAATCTTCCTGCAAAACTATCGGTCTCATCACTGTTGTGAGTTGAGACGAGGACAACCCGTGAAATAGAGAGGTTTTTCACAACGTGTAACTTGTCAAATTTTATACTAGCTCCATTAGGAAAGGGTCCCCAGTTGCCATGAGCCTAATCAGCTCCAGGAATTCCACCTCATTGGAGACTGTCCACGGGTAGATAGCCGGAATTTGTGCAGAATAAGAGTTGGAGTTACCAGACAACAACTCTGGCTTGTAGATCATTTTGGAGAAGATGGAGTCGAATTGTTGGGGCAAGTCCATTGCCATAAAGAACATCAGAATCACGACCTTGCGGTGCATTGTGAAATTGCCCACAAGACCAACAAGATCTACAAAGTCCCCAACAAAACGCCGAGGAACATAGAACACCTCTGAATTACAGAATGTAAGAGTCCGGTTGCTTGTGCTACTCGCCTTGTAGCTCACCTGGAAGTGAACTGGCATAGTGCTCACAACTTTCTCAACCATGTCGGCTTGTTTTGAAAACCACATAGAATCCTTCTTATCGGTTGAGGCAGTGGTCCAAGACTGAGGCACCTAAACAGGTTAAAAAAAAAGGATCAAGCTTTGATTGTTCAGAAGGCGTATTTAGATGTTTGAGTTTTGCATTTCTGCATCACCTTATTAGTGATCCATAGCTTGGATTTGTCTGCTTGTTGTAAGGTACAGCAGTCTAGATGCGTATTGTCCTGAAGAAACAAGAAACCTTCGGCGGTAGTAAACCTGTCGAATATCTTGGGCAAATACCTGCATGCCGCTTATGACATGTTAGAAGCAGAGAGAGATTAAACAAGAATTATCATGTTCATGTGCAGAAGACTTCGAAAAGCAAGAATCAGAACCCAAAATTAGCAACAAGTATGCCTTTTCAGGGTAATTTAACAAGCTGTGCAAGAAAATTACTTTCAGAACAAGGTGGAAAGAAATACGAAAAAGATGAGGACAAAAGCACATTGATGGGCAATCATCCAAGATATCGAAGAAAGTAACACTAGTACAATATGCAATATTAATTTCAAAATCCAAAAATTAGTATTGAATTATGAAAAAAGACCAACTATTTTGAAGGAAAAACATGACATTGTGAATTTTATTATAAAGTACCGCTATTTCACATGAATGTAGAAAGAAGAAAAACAAAAGGGTAAAAATATCCTGTAACATTCTCTTCTTTCTTTCCTAAAGTATACTCAAATAATTTATCAATAACCATACGCGCATGGAAGGGATAGAGAAAATCCCTTTTTGATGTCCGAAATGGCATTTCATAGCGAAAGCATTAAATTTCAGTAAATGTACTAAGTTTATCATTCAGTGTATTCTAAACAGGCAGAACCGCCAATTGTAATTTTATGCTTGTCAAAACTGATCAAATGAAAGGGATTTAACTCGATTGGTTTAAAAAGGTACTTCAATAGAAAAATCATGTCATATGAACTAAAAAACTACTCTTGAAGGAAAAACATGGGCTGTTTGTCCAAGAAGTTATCTTCAACAGAGAACTTACTTGTATACTTGGTCTAGTGAAGCCTGCTCCACTGCTAGATCCTCATTGGCTTTTTCAGACAGAATCACCACGGTTTTAAATATCCTTCCATAAAGCAATCTCCACTCTAATGCAGTTCCTTCTACAGACCCACTAACAAACATGATCGGCACAATGTTACCAAAATTCTTCTTCCACCAAACCAAGTTCCCTATCTCGTAATTCACCGTCTCCGATTCCTCAACTCCAAGATGCACAGAAGGCAGTTTTTGAGGAACAAACTCCTTCAAATCCGCACGGCTGACGGTTGTTCCAGCCTCACCCAACCGCCTTCGACCGCGGTTGACTGTACCCAACAGCAAGCAAGTCCTCAAGCCAAGCTACGGTCAACTTCAAGATTTTCTCAAACAACTTGTGCTTATCAGATCTCCAAGAAACCAAAAACTTAATTAACCAACCGACATTAACGTGAAGATCCTTCTCTTCCACAAACGGGTAGATTTCAATCTTATCCTCTCCAGACGGTGTGGGAGGATAAAGCACAACAGAACCACCAAACCCCTCAACACATCAGAAGCCATTGAACTAAGCAAAACCGGAAGCATTAACCCCCAAAATGAATTGTAATAAAACAAAGTATTGAAAGAATTTAATGGCATCATCAAACCATGTGGTAAAGCAACTTTTGGGGCATGCCCATCAAACCTTATATCGAATTCTCCTGAACCCAACTTTCTAGTGAAATAAAAAACCGAATCCACATTAGGCAATCCATTGGACGAACCGTGCTGAATATATTGCATTCTACCGAATACTACACTGTAAAATTCCTCATGCCAAACCTCACCTACATTCTCTAAAGGCAATCGCCTTGGCCAAACCTAGGGTTGCCCGAAATGAACATAAGAATTCGCAAAACTTCTATTGGCATTAATCTTCCTACTGTACTGCAAAATTCTCTCTTGCATTACATCCACATTGGACAATTTCAAGTCGAAGTGCTTACCGAGATCCCCGCCCATGATTTTCCCACGATCGTTGCCATCGAAGATCATCTTCGCGCCGTGTTGGATAGCGTAAGGGTAGCCGACACTCTTCCTAACGTAGGAGTCATAAGGAAGGTGATCCAAAACTCGAAAACCCAATTTAGCTTGCTCTTCCAAGGACAAAAAGATCGCACTTTATGGCTCCAATCCGGTGGAGTCTTCGAATTCTCGCCGGCCAGCACTTGCCACCCTTTAGTCCTAACAAGCTTCTGAAGCGAATCGAAGGGGTAATCGGAGACGGAGACGACAATCTAATGGTATGCTAGAGTTCTAGTACTCCGATACTGACACGGGTCCACTGCCCGTTTTAATTTAAAGGCTGCTCGGGTCATACTTCATTGGTATAGCGTATATGATATCATATAACTATTTTCGGGCTTGGCAGACTTAGAAAACCAATTACAAACCTATTAGATGAATTTAAAATATAACTAATCAATTACGAACCTATTAGATGAATTTAAAATATAACTAATCAGTTCGTAATTAAAACTTAATACAAGAATCATGAATTTGATAAATGTCTAATTTAATGAATTAATGTCATATATATTTAACGATTATATATAATTAATTAATTGTTTTAACTTAATTAATTATTAACATTGATATGAACTAATAGCAATTAAGGAAAATTCAAATATTATGGGGATTTAATAAAATAATTAATCATTGTAATAGAAATAGTGAATTTTATGATCATTTAATAAGAGAATTATGATCTAATAGAGTGATCAAATTCTTTCGATTATGCAAAAATTAAAAATAGCATAAAATAAGCAATTCTTACACACTTTTAATGAGTGTTTTGTACATATTTATTTCCATTACAGAAAAAGAAATTCAGAATTTTTAGAGAAGCCTACTTCATTGATACATGTAATTAGGAATCTCGCATATAGTACGAATAGTTTAAAATAAATGATTTCTAAATGTTGTAAGCATGTTAAAATTCAAATTACAGTATGCTATACCATGTCATATTGCATACTCACTTAAATCTCTAGTGAAACTACTAAGAATGAATTAACTAAAAGAGTCGTACTGACCTCTCAACCTACGGCAAGGCTTAAAATTTAAAATAAAGGATGAATTAAATTTGATCACTGTATTGTTGGGATCTTGTAAACCTTAACATCCTGTCGATCACACGCAACTGGTATAACTGCTTGGGCCTGATAAATAACAAGATAAGATCATAATTAAGCGTAATCGGTACATGCATTTTTAATGTTATTACATACTACTTCAAATGTTTTGCGAGTTATTATTCCTACTTGCTAAGTGAAAGCTCATTCCAAAATATTCATACTCTAGGTAAACAACCCTGTTAGTAATGCTTAATGGACGATGGTGAAGCGGAGGATGATTAGAGTGGAGATATAGGAAATAGATACCGCGTGTTTATTTTTTGCATATAACTTTGATAATTAATGACTCTTTTAATATTATGTATGACTTTATAATTCCACTACTAGGTATGTTTTGGATAATCGTTAAACTTTTATATCATATTACTATTTCTGTTACAACAAAAAAGTAAAAATAGTTTTAAATTAAAATTAATTAGCAATGTTAACTTTTAAAAAATTGTTCCGCAATATTAAGCAATATAAGTAAATGTATGTTTAAGTAATTAAATAACGACCACGTACATAAGGTCGTTACAATTGGTATCACAGTTTGTATCCTGCCATTCTACTCTACATCATCATGCGCCTACTAAGCCATAGTCTAAGTAAGTTAGAATTTATTTGTGCTTTTAAGTTATAATTCTAATATTAAATTATATTTATTAATATTCTCGAGTAGACAATGGTGGAACCAATGAATCCCCAACAAGTTGATGCCGACCTTAGAGCCGCTGTAGCATTCTGAGATATGGTGCCTAGTACTTTTTCAAGGATCCGCTGGCCTCACTTGTTAACTGAGTGCATCAACGACTTGGAGGAGATATTTGCCTTATGTAAAATTAAGGAGCGTCTGCGAGTCTCTCTAGCCACCACTAGATTGAAGGGCCCTGCTTTAGATTGGTGGCTCGATTTGGAAGCCAAGCACCAACTATGAGATTGGAATGGGTTCAAAGATCAAGTGAGGGCTGAGTATAGGATAATATAAGGCGGTATAGGAATCCTCTCATTTAGGACGACATGTGGCTAAGACTTTATGAGGCCCTAGTAGTTATCTGGGATGTTTATGAGGGTGAATCCATGGCACATTATTGCCAGAGATTTAGAGACGCCATGTTGCCTAATATTCCGCTTGTCATTCCTGAGTAAAAGATTCGTGCCGCCGTTTGGAGAGGTATACCCCATGAGGTATGAGAGCGAGTGCCATATCCGGGACAATACCACAACATCCACCATTTTCTAGCAATGATCATGTACGGATAGCAACAACAGCTCCAAGCCAACGTGGCAATGGTACAATAGGGTTAGGGCCAGCCGAGGGACATCCTTAGGAAGATGACGATGATGAGCTTTCCGACTATGAGTATGTGCCAGGAGCACACAATGATGATAGCAATGATGATGCTCATTATGTACTTGGAGCACACCTCGATAGTGTTGATGACTAGCCTTTACCTGAGCACATTATTAGAGCTAGCGACAACGAATTTTCTAAGGAGGAGGACCCCTTTGAGGATGAGTTTTTTGAGGAAGACGAGTTCATGGATGACGAGTTGAATCCCGGGTCTGTGATGTCATATGACAAATAGGGATTTATGCTCTTAGTCTACTATTTTGTATATGACCTTTTCTTTTATTTATTTTATTTTGTTGTACAGTGAGAATGGTAGCCACTCTCACTAGATATTACTTTGTCTTTTGATGTATGATAAGAAGTGGTAACCACTTTTACTAGATGTTACCATGTCTTTTGATGCACGATGAGAAGTGATAGATCACTCTTACTAGACTATAATTTACTTTTGATGTACTGGGGAAGTGTTAGTCCACTCCCAACCAGAATTATTATACATGAACTCTTATAGATGTACTGGGGATGTATATGTATGCTGTTATGGAAAGTGATTCACACTCTCAAAAGCTATGATTAAAAGATTATGTTTATGCAAATTCATGCAATAGATATTACTTTGGTTATTTTTGTGTTGTTATAATTTATGTGAATATGGGTAATAATTCAAGATGATATAAATAGAGAGTGGCTACCACTTCTCATCATATATCAAAACATAAGGTAACATCTAGTAAGGGTGGCTATCACTTCTCACCGTACAACTAAATAAATAACAAGAAAAGTTATATATATGATATGGTAAACTAAGAATGGCAATCCTTATCCATCGATGACATCTCCAACTCGACATCCGACTAGTCATCCTTGAACTCGTCATCCTCGAAGAACTCATCCTCAAAGGGGTCCTCCTCCTCAAAAAACTTGTCATTGTTGGCTCTTATAACGTGCTCGGGTAAGGGCTACTTATCGTCACCATCAAGGTGTGCTCAGGGTACATATTCTGGACCATCATCATCACTATCATCATTGTGTGCCCCCAACACATACTCATAGTAGGGGAGCTTATCGTCATCATCTTGAGGATGTCCCTTAGCTGCACTTTGACCTTTTATGCAGCTGCCATATTGGCTTGGTGCTATTGTTGCTCTCCACGCGTACAATCGTTGCTAGAAAATGATGAATGTTATGATACTGTCCTAGATATGGCACTCGCTCTTGTACCTCAAGGGATACACCTCTTCAAACGAAGGCATGAACTTTTGATATAGGGATGACAAATGGAATATTAGGCAGCATGGTGTCTTTGAATCTCTAGCAATAATGTGCCATAGATTCTCCCTCATATACGTCCCAAATAGCGGCTAGCGCCTCACAATGTCTTAGTCACATGTTGTCCCAGATGAGAGGATTCCTAGCCCCTTTGGAATTTGGTCTACACTGCCTTGTACTACCCCATACTTTGCTCTCACTTGATCTTTGACCCGTTCTAGTCCTGCCGTTGGTGCTTAGCTCCCAAACTGAGCCACCAATCCAAAGCTAGGCCCCTCAATCTAGTGATGGCTAGGGAGACTCACAAATGCTCCTCAATATGACACAAAGCAAATATCTCCTCCAAACCGTTGATCCACTCAGTCAACAAGTGCTCTGAAAAGATATCGGGCACCATATCCCAAAATGCAACAGTTGCTTTTGTAGTTGACATTGATTTTTCTAGGATCTATAAGTTTAGCCATGGTCTACTCTAGAATATTAATAAATATAGTTTAACATTAAAATTATAACTTTAAAGCACAAATAAATTCTAACTTACTTAGATTGTGGCTTAGCTGGAGCATGACGATGTGGAGTAGGATGATAGGATATCAACTCTGATACCAACTGCAAAAACCCTACCTAGATGGTCGTTGCTTAATTACTTAAACATAAATTTACTTAGATTACTCTTTTTTGCGAAACATTTTTTTGTTAACATTGCTAACTAAATTTTAATTTTAAATTAGTTTTACTTTTTGTTGCAATGGAGATTATAACATTAGTTAGCAGTCTATAGCTATCTCAAAACATGCCCAGTACTAGAATTATAAAGTTATATATAATATTTAAAAATTCATGATTATCAAAAGAGAAGTATATATCAAAACTATTGCAGAAATTGAAGTGTGCGGTGTCCATTACCATGACTCCACATTAATCGTCTGTCGCTTCACTACTATCCGCTAAGCATTACTGATAGGTTGTTTACCTATAGTATGAATATTTTTGAATGAGCTCTCATTCAGCAAGCAAGAATAATAACTCGCAAAACATTTGAAGTAGCATGTAGTAAAAATACATGTACCGATTTTGCTTTATTATAATTTTGTCTTATTATTTATCAGGCCCGAGTAATCGTATCGGTTACACATGATCGATATAGGATGTTAAGGTTTGCAAGGTCCTAAGAACACCATGATCAAATTTAATTCACATTGTTATTTTGTATTTTAAGCCTTTCCGTAAGTCGAGAGATTGGTATGACTCTCTTAGTTAATTCATCCTTAGTAGTTTCACTAGCCATTTCAGTGAGCATGCAATATGTCATAGCATAGCATATTATAATTTGAATTTTTAACATGCTTGCAACATCCAGAAAATATTTATTTTAAATTATCCGTACTGTAGGTGAGATTTCTACTCACATATTTTCTCACAATATATATCTCAATTTACTTGTAATTCCTTATCCTCTTTTAGAGAGTGATTCTGTATAAGACACCCATTAAGAATGTGTAAGAAAATCTTTTTTATGTTATTTTTAATTTTAGCATAATCATAAAAATTTGATCACTCTTTAATATCATACTTTTTTTATCATAAAATTTGCTATTTTTATTTCAAAGATTAACTTTTTTAATTAAATCCTTGTAATATTTAAGTTTTTTCTTAATTGCTATTAGTTCATATCAAGGTTGATAATTAATTAATTTAACAATAATTAATTAATTATCTATTGTCACTAAATGTACCTGTCTTTAATCCACTAAATTAATCATTTTCTAAATTCGTGATTCTTATTCTAAGTTTTAATTAGCCATATTCTAAACCTACTTAATGGCTCGTAATTAGTTCTAAGCCCGTTAAGCTCGAAAATGAGTGTATGACATCATATATATTATATCGATGAACTGTGACCGAAACAGCCTTTTAGACTAAACGGGTGTTGGACCCATGTCTAGTATCATATTACTAGACTTTAGCATATCAGGTTTTTACGATTGTTAAATTGGTGTTAAATTAAAAGCTATTAAAGTTTTTCTTCACAAAATCTGGTCCGTAGAACTTAAAGATTCAAATAAAAACGCTCTATAAAATAATACCCGAAGTAACCCACTAAATTTCGGGCTTATATAACCTTTCTAAAAAGTTGTAATTCATTGGTTTGAAAAAAAAAAGGATGTTACAATCACGCAATCTTTGTTTACAAAAATGGTACTAAAAGGTATTTTTTTTGGTTAGTTTTAGAAAATTATTATGAAATCATATGTTTAAGGCAGTTTTTCTTTTAAAGTTTTTTTTCCTCATAAAAATCACTTGTTTTAACTATGTGTCTTAATGATTTTCATGCTTGTTTTAAAGTCTCAGTTACTATTTTGGCATAATTGTTTCCCAGTTAAAACTCCGCAAATTTTACTGATTAAAAAGTTTTGACTGTTTTTTATAAATCCTAATTTAAGTCCAACTTAGAAGAAAATTTTTACAAAATTTTCTTCTTGAAAGTTCTTCATTTTGATGCAAACTAAAACTTTTGTGTTTGGCAAAAATTGCAACTCAGCCTCAAAATAACCCGAAACTTTAAAATTGTTTTTGGCCCAAAAATATAGTTTTTGTACAGCTTTGAAAAAATGTCTGTAACTATATTTTAGAGGCAGACTGTGGAAAAAAAATTCTTTATAAAAGTTGCTCCTCTCGTCGAAATCTAAAACTTTCGTATTTAGCAAAACGTAAAATTCAAACTTGAAGTAGCCAGAAAATGGCAAAACAGTTCTAGCACTGTTGGAAACTATTTTGGCAGCTTTTACAAACTGTTTTAGGCAGTTTTTGGGGCTGCCTTAAGGCCGTTTTTGGAGAGTTTTAGGCAGTCCCTAAAACTATTCGGAAAGCCTATTTAGAGTTAAAACTGTGTTTTTCTTTAGTTGCAAAGTTTTGTTCAAAATATAAAAAAATAAAAGTTTCATGTTCAAAAAAGTTTTAAAAAATGACTCCAAGGCTTCCGTTTATGCATTCAAAGTTATGAAAAACTTTTCCACAAACCAAAAATTACAAAAAAACATAATCCTAACATGCAAATTCTAACTTTTTACAACCTGTACAAGTACAAACCAAACTAATCAATACATAAATAATTAGTACAAACCATTTTCTCACCTAATCATTAAATGTCTCGTAATGTTGTGAACTTTAACCTTAGAAAATTTTAAGTAAAAGTTTAAATTTCTTACCCTTGATAACAACTCTTGGGAGGGTGGTCTTAAAACCTCTATCTCCTCTTTCTCTTCTTCTTGTATCCAAGCTGAATCACAAACTTAGTCATGTCAAAACCTAGTTTTGTTTTGGTTCTCATACTAGGACTATCTAAATGATATATTTTCTTCCTTTACTTAGAACAAGAAGAAGAAAGAAAAACTGTGGATATTACCTTAATCCCAAAGTTCAAAGACCTCTTCTTTCTTCTTCTTTATTGGATCTAAATTTTTTTGTGTTATAAAAGTGGTAAAAAATAATTTGGGATTTGGCTTGTTTTGAGCAAGGCTTTGGAAGGAAATTTAGAAGCAAAAGAAATTTTTTTCTTGGAGGCTTTTGGCATACACAGCAGAGGGAAGTGGAGAGTAAGGATATGAAGTAAAATTTTTTGATGATTTTAATAGCCTTTTTTATATAGACCTTGTTTAATTTAATCTCTTTCACCTAACCTAAGGTTAATTAGTCTCTTAAGTGGCTTAACGAAGCTTAAACTAAGATTAGCTTCTCCTAAGTATGACGCCATCTCAAGGATAGGATGGAGTATGGGATTTATTCTATTAATTGCCAAAGGTCAATCATCATAGGTGGAAGCTAAATTTAAGGGATTCTTGTCCTTAGCTTATTCTTGCTAGTTACTCTTTAAGCAGATAGTTTTTATACTATTAGCAGTAGCTAACTTAGCAGATAGGAAATTTTGATATCTGCCAGGTCTTTTCCTATTTTTTTCAAATACTATAACAATCACAGTATGAACTATATCGTTATTAGTTTAATCGTGTATCGATTTTGATTGAATTGAGTCTAGAAATTTGTTTTAGGCTTAATAAAAATCTAAACTTAACTTTTTTAGTATCTAGACTTAGTAATGATATAGTTTTTATTAGTATCACCATCTAAGTTCACGTAACATTTTTTGTAGATACTATTACTCGCGTAGCTTCGATTTTAACTTATTTGGCAATTAAAGGTCTAATATGCCTTAAAGTGTTTTTTGGCACATTGCTAACATTATACTATAATCGAAAATTCTCATAATTAAATTTCTTCAGTTATTTGTAGATGGAAATTTCTCCCGCCTTAATTACGGGAGAAGTTCTCAATCAATTCATAAAATTACGATAGTTAATAGATTTAATGTAAAATTTACTATAGAAATTTTTTTTGGAATATTTTTATATTAACGCCGTAAATTTTTCCATCACAAAATTCATACATGGTGTTTCTAGGAAAATCCTTGATTTAAATATGTAATTTACATTATTTAATTCTAGGATTTTTTCAGTCATTACAATTGTTGCGGTAGTTAGCAGTGGAAGCAAACGCCCAAGTTTGTAGAGGATTGCATCCATCGAGCAGTTCGCGCTAATTGTTAGGTAACTCATAACAGAGAAAAAAGAGCCAAGTTTTTCAAGGCCAAGAAAGAGGAAAAGGCTAAAACAAGACAGAATCCTAAATCCCAACAAAAGAATTAGTGCAATAATCCCGGCCAAGGTAACAAGCAATAAGGCCAGTATAATGACAACAAGAGAAAGAGAAATCCCAATTAAGGCAACCAGAGAGGCTAGGCTCAAAAGAAAAACCATGATGAAAACGGTAACAACAACTACCCCACTTGTTCTAATTGCAGGAAGAAACATCTGGGAGAATGTAGAGCTAGGTCAAACCGTTGTTACATTTGTGGCAAGGGAGGCTATTATGCCAAACAGTGTTATTTAAATCCTTAGAATCAGTTAGGTCAGAATTAGTAGAGAGCTTTAATGAATCAGCTACATGTAGTCAAGGCTAGGATCGAAGGGCCATCGATTTTGCAAGGAAGGTTGGAAGCTCCAAAACCACAGGCCTGCATCTATGCTTATACCAGGAATGATGCAGAAGCTAGGACCTCCACAGTGGTGATAGGTTAGCTTCCTATAGCCAATTTAATGCTTATGCTTTATTTGATTTTAGAGCAATGCATTCGTTTGTGTCAACTAAGTTTACTCGCATCTAGATAAGGGAAGTGATAAAATAAACTAACTAGTTAGGATTGCTTTGCCCTTGGGGGAAATGTTAACGTCAAATTATTGGTTATGAAATGTATCAGTGATTATATATGATAGAAAGCTATACATGAACTTGATAATCATCGATATGAATGATTATGATGTTATCCTGGCAATGGACTTTTTGGGAAAGTACAACGCAAATATCAACTATCGACGTTGTAAGGTCACATTCATACATATAGAGGAAGAAGAATTTACCTACGCGGGAATATCATAGTAGCAAACCGTGCTATTGATATCAGCTATAAAAGCAAGTAAGCTATTAGCTGGTAGATGCAAAGGATACCTAACCAACCTAATGGATACGTCCAAGGAAAGTAAAATAGGATCGGAAGACATCCTAGTGGTCAGAAACTTCGTGGAGGTTTTTCTAGAGGAGTTACCAGGACTACAGTCAAAATGGGAGTTTTTTTCTCAGTTACATGCCTAAATTACGTGATAGTATCATATTATTATGTTGCTGCAATAATTTTTTTTATGTTTCGAAATGTCTTATATTCGTATTGGGAGTTGTGGGTTTATAACCCTTTTTGTATAATGTAAAATATCTTCTATAGTTCCATGTAATGAACAAAAAAAATAATAAAATAAAATAAATATTGTAGTGTAGGCTTTTGATCTTGCTCTTAAGTGCAATTTTGTGAGCATTTTACATGCACGAGGCTCAACTAGTTATCATTTAAGACGATGAAGGCATGTTCTTTTTAAATTACAAACTCAGACATTCTGTTGTAGTGTTTTTTGACAAAAAAACAACAGAATGTCTGAGTTTGTAATTTTTGTTACAATATTTTCTCTCACATAAAATTCACATCGAAAAAGAAAAATTGCATCAACTAACACAATTTCAATTTAATGTATGTAAATAACACACTTTTAAAAACATTTAAGTATATTGTATTTTTACAATCATATGTTTTTTTTAACCATTTGAATTTTCAATTTTACGTCATTCATTTTCTTCATTTTTTTCGTCTCTTTCTTTTTGTCTTTGTTTTTCGTTATCTCATTATCGCTTCGTGTTTTTCTACGTCATTTTATACAAAAATCAATTTTGTTTTAATCTAAATGGGCTATTTACCAAACACTGTTATAATTTTATCTATTATTTTTATTATCAATTAACGATGATCTAATTTGTTCTTTCTCTTTGAAAAAAAAAAAAAAAATAGAAGGCACGTACGCGATCGAGAGACGTTTCGCTTGCCTATCCAGCGTTGTTAGCTCCAACTCCACGACGACGCTGATTGCCATGGCATAGATGGATATACATTAGCTAAAACAAATTTCAGCGGTGGCGGAGAACAACAAGGTTGAGCCTGAGCGACTCACTCGACTATTTAAGAGACAAAACGTCTGAACCCTATGCATATTACCCATAAGCTGCATGTGCTTAATATAAACCACACGTTTGTTATTGAAACACGACGGTTCTTTCGTATCTTACAGAACGCAATGCCATCTGTCTTAATCTATACAATATTAAAAGTGCCTTGCACACTTTAACTTTTTTTGTTTTTTATTGGACGATTCGTTAAGGATGAATCTTTTTTTTTTTTTCAAATATATCATCAACAAATTTCTTCTATTTTTTTTTCTTTTTCCTCTTCATTACTCTATTGTTTTGTCCCTATCAAAATAACTTCTTTCAAATTTACCCTTAATTATTTTACAATTTTATTTTTTATATGTTTATTTAACGTACTTTTTTTTCTCTTGTTTGCTTTATTAAAATATGATGTTGGGTTTTTCTAAGTAACCTAGTACGACAATGTTTTCCTTCAATGTGGCTTCTTTTTTAAGTTTTTCCATGTCACCCTTTCTGCTATTTTTTAATAAATGTATTCTTCTTAATTTGTTCTTGTTATGACAATTGAAATACTCTTTCCTTTATTTTACTCTTATTAACATAATTCATTTCATATTTGCCCATGCTTAATTTTTTATTTTTTTTTTCATTTTGTCAAAGATCCTATATATTGTCATCATTTTTAATGTTTTTTTTTGTTTAAATAGTTTTTCCCCGCATGCTCATATTGGAATATATTATTTTAGATGTGCTTCAATTTAATTTTCTTCCCTTATGTAATTTTTATTATTTTTAGCATTTATTTGGCACTTTAGTTGGAACTAATGAGTTCTAACTAATTACAGTGTAAAGCTCTCGACAGCTAAAGTAAAAAACAAAACGTTGCTACAATATAAAGCTCTTGCATATTACAATTCTTAAACTTTAGTTTCAACTAAAGTGTCAAAAGGCTTATAAATGTGTAGCCTATAAAAATATTTGTGTTAGTTACACATTAATCAATAATTAACTTATACTTTTATCATCAAATAAATAAATACGATAATCAAAACTTAACATACCCAAAATAACTCCCTCGTGCATATCATGTGGTATTCAACTAGGTCTTAAAAAAAAAATCATAAGACCTAAATTTTGGATGCTCCTGAAATGAATACCGTTTATTTAGTTCACGAGTTTTGGAAGACAAAAAGTCTCAAATTATAAACAATGTGCATGATTAATAAGTAATAAGTGATCAGTATTCTCTTTGAACGACTTCATCAAAGTATGATCATATGACAAATATTACTTTTTGTGGTCCTACTTTTTAATTTTACTTTTTATTATAATTTTTTTATTACTATTTTTTTTAGAAAGTTTAAAGCATGTCACTCTCAAAATATACATATACATATACATATATATATATATATATATATATATATATATATATAAGGCAAAATTCATCTTAGATGATCTCCTCTTTCCTCTCTCCTCCCATCGTCGACGTCTTTGTTGGAAACTAATCACCTCTTTTCTCTCCTCCCGTCGTCAATCCTACCACCGTCATGACTAAGTTATTGTTCATTTTTTTTTAAGTTTATTTACGGTTTTTGTAGCTAAATAGAGGATAAAATCACTTTTTTATTATTAAAAAAATGGTACGTTTTAAATAATCTTGAAAAATTGGTATGGTTGAAATTAGTGTGCAGTAGAAGTGGCGTTAGGACTAATAAACTGTGTAATATTTCATGAAATTAGGCCACGCAACAAAAACATTCTTTTGGCCCAATAATTGTTTTGGGCCTCTGTCCCTTTAAAAAGCCGATCAACAATATTACCATAACAAACGCTGCTATTTATAGTTGCTGATTTCTAACTTCGGAGCTCTCGTTAGTATTCAGCGGCGAACACTAAAAACAGTTGTTTAGGGTCTCTTTCAACTCCTCTATGGAGGCTGATCAGAATAAAGATGAAGACAAACAAAAAATGGCTTCAATATTTGTCTTCAAGTTCAACTACAAATTATATATATATATATATATATATATATATTTCTTTTCTAAACAGATGGGTGTGAGGTATTTCTCATTTTAGAATTTATCTTTCTTTATTATTATTATTATTTTTAAAATTATGGCGGTCTTAACTAAATGGATTCTTAGTTTTTTCACTTTGATAATTATTTTGTTTAAGCTTCGACGGTGGAAAGGTATATAAAACTACAAAAGCTTCTTTTGTTATTTTCTGGTTTAAATGCTTATTCTTGACTTTTTATTGTTAGAATAAAATTGTGATAAAAACCATCATCACCCAGGATCGTTCATGTCAAATCATCAAGAATGTTAATAAGATGCAGAAGCTAACCTGAATCCATTGATAGAATGTGATTCTTGAGTCTTTTGGTTGAGGATCTTCCAAGTCTGGTACGTAAATCCTCATTATCAGAATGCTCTGTAAGAAACCATCATCACCCAGGATCGTTCATGTCAAATCATCAAGAATGTTAATAAGATACGGAAGCTAACTTGAATCCATTGATAGAATGTGATTCTTGAGTCTTTTGGTTGAGGATCTTCCAAGTCTGGTACGTAAATCCTCCTTATCAGAATACTCTGTAATCTCTCTGTAGATGCGTAACAGAAAAATAATGTAGGTACTGACTTAGGGACCACAACCCCTTTAAATAATTGCTAAACCCTAGCAATTATCCTTAATTACCAATTTAGCTAATCATAAAATTAGTACTTATATTTTTAGTCTCTACACATAGGAGGCTCATACTTAATTATGCATTAAAAGCCTAAAACCCAAATTGATCACTTTTAATTGGGCAACCTTATTGATAGCCTTTAATTCACATTTATTTAATATATTAGCCCATATATATTAGATTTTGATCCAACAATCTCCCACTTGGGCGATATATATGAAACTTTATAAATGTGTATTATACCTTATGAGCTCATGAATTTTGCTATCAAAACCTTATGCACCTCATCAATCTTGTCCATTAACCATATCAATATAGGACCAAAGCGACCTTCGTTACATATGTCATAACTAGACCCATCAATGATCACATATACCAATACAACTAATGACAAGATCAAGCATGGATGTGTAGCATGAAAATTTCATGCAATATAATCTTAACATGCCTATTTCCAACTGGTCCACCTGAAAACTTTAGTGAGATCAAACCATACCAAAATCAGAGTGTGAATAAATGTAACGCCCCTATATGGGGGTTAACAGTTTTTAATGAGATAAAATAAAAATAAATAATAAAAGTAAAACCTTAAAAATAAAATTTGCCCGGGACTTAAATGAAAACTCTCAACTCAAAAATAAAAATATAAACGATAAATAAACCACAGTTTTAATGTAGCACCTTAAATTTAATAATATAAACTGTTGTCATCATCATTTTAACCCTCAACACATTGTAATACAGTCACAGAAAGTAACAATTGATGCTTACATTATCATGAAGAACATTCTCAACAATTGAAGCAGTCCCAATGTAATATAGCTACATCACTTCCTCAACTATATTTCTCGTAGCCACCTCACACTTAGTGAGTCCTGAAAAGATAAAAATATAAGGGTATGAGCAACACTATGCTCAGTAGAGAAAGCCATTACTCACCTTTAGGTTTTTATCATTACCACATTAAAACCTGCATGGTTAGTAAGTCACATCATATTCCAGATTATGAGGTTTATTATGATCACATCTTATGGATACCGTAGTTAATCATTACCAAGTGTCATAATTACACATTTATACAAATATTACCAATCATCATTGTTCCTAGGTATCCATGTTAAATTGAGTATCACTCAACTCATCGAAACTCAAATGGGCGCACTTGATCACCCTATAAACATTCCAAGGGTGTTCCGGTGAGGGGACATCAAGCCCCGAGTCCTCACCAAATCGATTCCTGTACAGTGTGTTCTGGGACTTTCAACCCAAGGAAGCGTCATCACCTTCCCCCTATTTTACCTTTTAGGGTATTCATGCCCAAGGACGTAATCGCCGCCCTCTTCATGTCTCACCATTTCTCTATATTAAATCATTATTAATAGAGTCAGTTTTCCTAACCATGCTTCTCAATTTATAACATGTGTCAATTCATTATGTTCCTCGCCGTACAATACAAGACGAGTCCATGTCATAGTTTCATATGTGATAATCATATAATATCAGTTCAACATAGATATATATATATTGCGGCAAAACAATCAATTTTAATTCTATAAAAACCTCACAAAAGATGAGTAATAGAATCCCTACCTTTCAAGCTTATCAACAGTCTCTTAATCCTGGAATCAATTAACGTTAGCTCCATACTCCCTTGATCCTAAGGCGTGCATAAGGACAATTAAAACTAAAGCACAACATACAACTACATTCATAAATAAATCATGTGTAAACCTATCTTACTAGTATGCCATTAAAGCTTTTATATAAATCTCTTTTGAATACCACAGTAAACAATTTTTGTCTTAACACAATATAAAATGTGAACAAGTAATCTATATGTTTTAGTCCCTAATAAGATTCATCAATCACTTAGGATAATATTGGAAAGGTTGCAAGACATTAAAGAATTAGGTGGTGAGCAAAGATGGGTTCTTGGTTCAGGTTAGCAGCTGGTATACCATAACAAACTGGCAGATTTACTAGTTTCCAATACAAAAATTGAATAATTCTTAGAAAATAAAATACAACTCCGATTTAGGTTTATGATAGCTCGTTAGAAAGCCTAGGATGCTACTTTTCAAATATGCAAAACAATTCATAAAATTTATTTTAATTTAATCTTAGAATTTCAAGAAATAACCACTGCCCATAGAGGTATTACAAAGTTTAACAATATAAATTTTCTGTCTAGGGCATATACACTTAGACTTCATACATATGCTCCAAAATAGCAACAAACATATACTTAGGTTTAAGAACGCAAATTTGAATAATCCTTTAGTATAAAAGAAAATTTATAAATGAAAGACTAAATTTGTTCATAAGATTCTAACCTCGGATTATGGTTAGTTGGAAGCTTGAAATGGCTTCAAAACAGGTTCCTTTACTTCGGTATGACTGAAATTCTTGCTCAAATGGAGGTGATGGTGGCTGATTTTTATGGCTGCCTTGAAGAAGTTCTCTAAGTATTTTGCTTCAGCAAAGAAATGAGAAGAAGAGTGTGGGAACCGTGGAAGAGAAAGGAAGAAAAGATGAAGTCTTTGAAGAGAAGTGATGGAAACAATTATAGAGGAGACATGTTGAAGCATGTCACGGAGGAAATAAAGAAAATGAGGGTCAAGAGTAGTTGGAAAAGATATCCTTATGTCTCATCTAAAGACTTTAAAACACATAATGCCAATATGATATTTTTGAGATTTATTAGAAGTTCTAAGGCTTTTTAGTAATCATACTAAATAAATATATGAGAATTTTAGAAAATTTAAAAATAGATAAAAATAAATATTATAAAATAAATTTAAATGAAGCAATTTTTTTTTATACATTAAAAATTAATTTAATTACCTCAATACCCGTTAGAAGAATAACGGGTGTCACAATAAACTGAAAACCTGAAAACTTTATTTCTGTAGAAAATAACCTTAAAATATCCATAAACTGAAATAACTGAAATAACTTAAAAATGTCTATATCATAAGAGCATTTAAAATTACAAACTCCCACTAAAACTAAATATTCTGAAATGATATGACACCCATACGAGCAGTGTGCTCATGAAACATTTTGGGTGGCAATCCTTTAGTAAGCGGATCCGCAATCATGGAGTTTGTGCCGATGTGCTCTATAGACAACTGTCCACTCTGAACTCTTTCTTTCACAACTAGGAACTTGATCTCTATATGCTTTGACTTCGTCGAGCTCCTGTTGTTGTTGGAATACAAAACTGCTGACTTATTGTCACAAAATATCTTGAGTGGTCTTTGAATACTGTCCATTATACGCAGCCCCGTGACAAAATTTCGCAGCCATATTTCATGATTGGACGCCTCATAACACACTATGAACTCTGCCGCCATTGTAGAAGATGCTATAAGAGACTGTTTAGCACTCTTCCAAGAGACAGCACCTCCAACCATAAGGTAGACATAGCCCGAAGTAGATTTCATACTATCTTGGCATCCAGCAAAATCGGAGTCAGTATACCCAATGATCTCAAGCTGTTCTGACCTCCGATACGTGAGCATGTAATCCTTTGTTCTCTGAAAATACCTTAAGACTCGTTTGGCTGCTACCCAGTGATCCTTTCCAGGATTGGTTAAGTACCTGCCCAACATCCCTGTAACGTACGCAATATCTGGATGCGTACAAACCTGAGCATACATTAGACTCCCTACTACTGACGCATAAGGAATCTTCTGCATTTCCTTAACCTCAAAATCATTCTTGGGGCACTGATTGAGACTAAACTTGTCTCCCTTAGCCACAGGGGTATCACCTGGTTTACAATTCTGCATGCCATATCTCTTAAGAATCTTTTCGATATAAACCTTTTGTGATAATCCTAAAATACCCCGAGAGCGATCCCAGTGTATTTGTATACCCAACACAAAAAAGGCGTCACCAATATCCTTCATCTCAAATTTCTTTGATAAAAATCTCTTGGTTTCGTGCAACAAGCCTATATCGTTGCTGGCAAGTAAAATGTCATCGACATATAAAATCAGGAAAATATACTTACTCCCACTGAACTTGTGGTATATACAATCATCGACCAAATTCATCTCAAAACTGAACGAGATCATAACTTTATGAAATTTGTAATACCATTGACGAGAAGCTTGCTTAAGCCCATAGATAGATTTCTTTAATTTGCAAACCATCTTCTTTGCATCTCCTGACACAAAGTTTTCCAGTTGCACCAAATAGATTGTTTCATCAATGTCACCATTGAGGAACGCAGTCTTAACATCCATCTGATAAAGCTCAAGATCAAAATATGCCACTAATGCCATTATAATCCTAAAAGAGTCTTTCAAAGAAATTGGAGAGAAAGTCTCTTTATAATCAATGCATTCTTTCTGTGTAAAGCCTTTAGCGACAAGACGAGCCTTATACCTCTCCACATTGCCTTTTGAATCCCTCTTAGTCTTAAATATCCATTTGCAACCAATGAGTTTCGCACCTTTAGGCAATGGGACAAGATCCCAAATGTCATTGTCTTTCATAGACATTATCTCTTCATTCATGGCATCAATCCACTCTTGAGATCTAGAACTTTCCATGGCTTGACGGAAGTTGATTGGATCATCATCCATCAGACCAATGTCATACTCATGTTCTTGGAGAAATACAATGTAATCATCTGGCACCGCACTTCTCCTTTCTCTAGTGGATCTCCTTAATGGCATAGGTTCTTGAGGTGGTTGAGTTTGTTCTTCTGTAACAATTTCTGGAATGGGAGGTTCTCCAACATTGTCTTGATTTGGGTCTGCTTCTTGAACGATGTCAGGAGTAGGAACTTGATCAATGTCAATAACAGCTGTGGGAATATCAACATATTCCTCTTCAAAGACAAAGTCCCTAACCATATCTCCCCCAGCAAACTCGACATCCTCAAAGAACCTGGCATTTCCTGCCTCAAATATTGATTTGGTCGTGGGATCATAAAACTTGTACCCCTTGGATCTTTCAGAGTATCCAATAAAATAACAACTAACCGTCATTGAGTCCAGTTTCTTTTCATTAGGCCTATAAGGCCTTGCCTCAGTTGGACATCCCCAAACATGCAAATGCTTTATACTAGGCTTCTTGCCTGTCCAAAGTTCGTAAGGGGTTTTGGCAGTTGCTTTAGTTGGAACCCTGTTAAGGATATACGCTGCAGTCTTAAGTGCTTTTCCCCAGAGTGATTCTGGTAAGGAAGAATGAGAAGCCATACTCCTCACCATGTCCTTAAGCGTTCTGTTTCGTCTTTCAGCAACACCATTCATAGTGGGCGAACCCGGCATAGTGTACTGTAGGACGATACCACTTTCCTCTAGGAACTTAGCAAATAGTCCCAGACGTTGTTCACTTGAATCGTCATATCTACCATAGTATTCACCACCACGGTCAAATTTGACGCTTTTAATCCTTTTGTTGAGTTGATTTTCAACTTCAGCCTTATAAATTTTGAACACATCCAGCGACTGTGACTTTTCATGAATGAGATATATGTAGCCATATCTGAAAAAATCGTCTATGAACGTTATAAAATATTGTTGACCATTCCAAGAAGCCGTAGGGAATGGCCCACAAATGTCTGTATGTATAAGTTCTAAGACGTCCAAAGTCCTGTTGGCTTCAAATCTCCTTTTATTGGTTTGTTTCCCCTTAATACAGTTAATACAAATATCAAAATCTGTAAAGTCTAAGGGGTCGAGAATTTCGTCTGACACAAGTCTCTCTATTCTCTTTCTAGAGATATAACCCAATCTCTTGTGCCATAACGCAGCTGAATTCTCATTGGTTAATTTTCTCTTTATACCTCGTGTACTTAATTGCAAGGATTCATTAAATAAAGTAATTGTATCAAGTAAATAAAGATTATCGTAACCTGATAAAGAACCAGAACCAACTAATTTTGAATCATGAAACAAACTAAATTTTTCATTTCCAAATGAACAAGAATATCTAGACTTGTCCAAAGCTGAAATAGAAATCAAATTTCATCTAAAAGACGGTACAATAAATGTTTCATCAAGATCCAAATAAAATCCAGTCTTTAACAATAATCTAAATTTTCCTATTGCTTTAACTTCAACTTTCTTGCCATCGCCCACGTAGATGTATCTTTCACCATCATTTGGCTTTCGGCATCTCAGGCATCCCTGCATAGACACACTAATGTGAGTGGTTGCACCAGAATCCATCCACCAAGTGTGTTCAGGTACCGAAGTTAAATTAACCTCAGAACAAACCAAATTAAGAAGCATACCTTTTCTAATACGCCAAGCGTGATAATTGGTGCAATGTTTCTTCTTATGTCCTACAGCTCTACAGAAGAAACAACTCGTACCTTCCGGATTAACCGGTCTCTTTTGTTGCTTCTTTTGAGGTGCCATAACTGCAGCTTCCTTATCCTTTTTCCTTTTCTTCCCTTTGTCCTTGGAAGTATTAGCCAAGTGAGTACTTTCTGTCTTTTCTTGCTTCAACCTTTCCTCTTCTTGCACATAATGTGAGATGAGCTCATTAAGAGACCAAGTCTCCTTTTGGTAGTTATAGCTCACCTTAAACTCACTAAAATGTGTAGGAAGAGATATAAGAACCAAATGCACTAGCAAGTCCTCAGAAAGGTAAAGCTTAAGTGCTCTTAATTTTAAAGCAAGATGAGACATCTCCATGATGTACTCCCTAATGTTCCCCTTACTTTTGTATTTCATTGAGATAAGGTTTGCCAAAAGTGTACTTGTTTCAGCCTTTTCATTTTTGGCAAATCTCTTCTCAATATCCTCAAGGAACTCTTTGGCTGTCTTTATCGTTTCCGATATAGTGCCCCTGAATGCTTTTGGAATGGCCTTCTTCATGATCATCATACACATGCAATTTGACTTCTCCCACCTTTCCATGTCCTTCTTTTGATCAGAGGAACTTTTATCTGTAAGAGGTGCGGGAGAAGGAACCCTAAACGCAAGGTCGAGATCCATGACTCCAAGAATTATTAAGAGGTTCTCTTGCCATGATTTGAAGTTGCTACCATTCAACATAGGAATTGAATTGATGTTGACAGTAATATTAGAGGTAGAACTAGTAGCTGAAACAGAGAACAAAATAAACAAAACCAAACAAGCTCACATAAGAATCCATAATAACAATAATAAATCCAAATAAAGGTAACCCCATCTCAAGATATCAGGCACTCCATTAATATTTAGTCTTTGGACAGAAATATTAACTTGTAAGTGATATCTTGGTGTAGTAATCAAACACTGACAATAAGAACATGTCAAACAATAAATCTTCCTTTGGGCTGATTTATTGCTTACATGTAAAACTGAATAATCATCACGTGTTTATCACCACAGGTGTACATGCAATTCTGTCAAATATTGCCTTCCTTTGGGCCGGTCAATATTCACATAAGTTACATAAACACAACCTTTTATATTTCAAAACAAATTAATTTCCACAAGAGATGCCACTTTTGTGACATGTTGCTTCAATTAATTCATCTCAAAATATATATAAAATACAAATATTTGAATTTAAAATTGCACCAAAAAATGACCAAAATTAACAAAATAATAATAAAAAATTTTGGTCAAGGTCAACATTGACAGGGTCGGCGCTGGACCGGGTCGGGAGAACCCTACCCGGATCCTAATCCAGCCCCTCCTTTATTTTCACCTTTGTGTTATAGGCCTAGGCCCATGACATATTTTCTTTTCTTTTCTTTTCTTTTCTTTTTTTTCGGGTCACCCAGGAGTTCAACCCCTAGGGACTGACCTGTCATGGGCCCAGCCCGTGTATAAATGCCCTTTGTCCAGTCATGGGCCCAACTCGGCCCATGTATACTTGCCCCCTTTTTTTTTTAGTAACCCAAGGGTTTAACCCTTGGGTCATAACCGGTCACGGGCCCAACTGGGCCCGTGTAAAGAAACAAATTTGGGTTTGGGCTTCGACCCAGACCCTCCCCCAAGAAACCCTAGGGGTCTTTCGACCCCAAGGGAGATAAACAGGCGGCCTAACGGCCGCCGCCCCTGTGCTGCGGCCAGACGGCCGCAACTGCTTTTCTCCGGCGTGACCTGATGGTAGCGCTTAGACACGGCCGACGTCGGCTGTCGTAGGTCCTGCTGCCATAGAAAATAACCACCTCTTTTTTTTTTCTTCATGCAGGCCGCCGCTTTCTTGCTCCGTCGCGGCCTCTGTCTTTCCGGCGCAGCCTCACAGCCGCGCACGGAGTGCTTCGCCGGCGGCGACAAGGATGCCGCCGGTCTGAATCCATATAAACGAACCATAAAACCCAGATTTATATATATATATATATATATATATATATATATATATATATAAAAGAAAAACGCTTAATCTATTTTAACCCAATTGCTGCTTTAGGAACGAACAATAATAGATGTTTCTTTTCTTTTCGGCAAGCGTGCCGTATAAAGCTTTTAAGAGAGTTTTTCTTTTTTTTTTGAAACCGAATTGTATTCACTAAATAATACAACCAAAAATTCAAACAATTGTTCTCAAATTCAACAATTTTAAAGAAACTATAGATTGTTAGATTTGAGAATTGTTATGAAAATCACATCTATAAAAAATTATTGATTCTCAATGATTCAACATGAATAAGCTCTAGATACCACTTGTTAGAATACAATTGTGATGAAAACCATTATCACCTAGGATCGTTCATGTCAAATCATCAAGAATGTTAATAAGATGCGGAAGCTAACCTGAATCCATTGATAGAATGTGATTCTTGAGTCTTTTGGTTGAGGATTTTTCAAGTCTGGTACGTAAATCCTCCTTATCAGAATACTCTGTAATCTCTCTGTAGATGGGTAACAGAAAAATAATGTGCGTACTGACTTGGGAACCACAACCCCTTTAAATAATTGTTAAACCCTAGCAATTATCCTTAATTACCAATTTAACCCATCATAAAATTAGTAATTATATTTTTAGTCTCTACACATAGGAGGCCCACACTTAATGATGCATTAAAAGCCCAAAACCTAAATTGATCACTTTTAATTGGGCAACCTTATTGATAGCCTTTAATTCACATTTATTTAATATATTAGCCCATATATATTGGATTTTGATCCAACATTTATTTCTTTTCTTATTAGTTTCTTTTACCTATTTTAGTCATTTTAATTAATTAGTGGTTGCATGATCAATCATAATTTTTATTTTCACTGTTCTTAAATGGTGGTTAAATCATAGTAAGCTTGTGGTTATTTTTCTCTTAGATATTTGTTCAACATTTGATATTGTTGTTATTCTTATCAGTATTTCTTTCTTATATTTATTATATTTCAAAAAATTTAACGGGGAATCCTACGTATTCTTATTGTTTCATACAATTATGTTGCAGCAAAATTTTTTCTCACACATTTGCCTTATATTTTTGGTACTGCTAAGAATATAGATCTTGATTCCGATGTCTTCTATTGTACATTATAAAAAGAGAGGAGCTATTTTTGTGTAAGATATACCTTCTATAGTTCCATGCAATGACAAAAATAGGAATTGTAGTGTAGGGCTTATGAAACTTAATATTTATTGGATTTTGCTGTTTAGTGCAATTTTTAAGGTTTATTACATGAATTCCAAACAAAATAGTTCTTTAATCTGCCCGTGATATTTTTCTTTTGAGGAGGTAGACCCCTCTGTGGCTCCCAAGTTTTAATTTTTTCAATAATATGCTTCAGGTTTATTCAAAAGAATAAAATGTTATTCAATTTATATTTTAATACTGCGATAATATGATAAACGATTTTCTTTTTTTTACCAATTCAGTAATTTTACTTGAAAATTAATGGTCAACAAAGCTAAAATGAACTAGTAATCCAATGCTGAAGTAATCTACCACACAAGGAAAGATTCACTGAAAATAAAGCAAGGCAAGAATTATGGTGAAAAGCAAATAGAGAAGCTTCAGAAGGTTGCTTTTTCCAAAATTAATAAAAATTATGTCTCAACAAAGAGAAAAAAATTTATTATTTGTGCATTATTCGAGACATTTATTGGATTAAATTTTAAATTAAATTAAGGATTAGACAAAGTAATTTCCATTACCCTTTTTTTGTAATTTATATGATTATTAGGCCAATATACAATTGAATTATCAAATTTATAATCATGTTTTGACAAAACACCTGGAAAATGCGAGTATAATCGAGAGGATAGTTTTATGTTTAATTTTTTTTTTATATATTAGTTTTAGTTTTTTGTTACTTAGTGTACATGTGAATTAGTTTTATTACGAAGTATGTTAGTATCGGTTTTCGCTAGTAGAAATTTTACAATACACGACGGTTGATTGGAAAATGTTGTATTAAGTGGGGGGGGGAAAATATGGTGCAGCATTAAAATACAAAAACCGTCATAGAAACTAAAACTCCAATTTCCACGACAATTTGTAACTAGGTAAAAAATCATTGTGTAGGCTTGGACTTTACATGACAGTTTAGAGTGGAAACTGTCATATAAATCTGACGGGTTTTTAACTAGCTCACAAGACCATAATGTAAGCTTTTTACTTTACACGACGGTTTTTTTTTTTTAACTTCATGCAATCAAGGGCTAAAATACGATTGTTTTTAGCCCACTGCGAAATGAAACACCTACTAATTGACCCAACCCATTTGAACTTTATTCGAAATCCCTCTCTCTCTCTCTCTAAACCCTTTCGTCTTCTCTCTAAAGATTGCCACCCACGACCCCGTGTCGCCGTTGACCCAGCCCCCACGACTTACGCCACCGTCGACCCAACTCAAACCCTCTCTCTCGCAATCTCCTCATCGCAAACAATAGCCGCGGCTGTGGCCATTGCTCTAAGCCGTTGTTTCAGCCCGCATTGCTGCCGCTCACAGTCGTCATTCAACCTGCTTTGCCGCTGTTGTTCAGCCTGTGGGTTCAACCTTTGTTTGTGTGGTTTTATACAATTTGTATTTTAGGTTCCTATTATCTTTTGAGGTTTTACAATAATTTAGTGGATTATTATTAGATTATTTGTCTTTTGCAAATGTTTTACTTGTTTAAATTTGTTAATAAACAGAATTTAGAAAACTATTGTGTATTGATTTATTAATTTAGAGAACAATTGCATATCAATTTTAGTTTTTTTTCTAACTTAGTTTTGGTTTATGATTATAAAATGCATGCTTCTTTTGTATGATTATCATTAAGATTTGTGTTTGAATTCCATTTTTGATGATTTTACATATCAAATTATATCTTTCTTGAAACTTTTTTTTTTTTTACGCTTACCACATGTTTGATAAAATTTTTTATGACCATCATATTAATTATTTATGTCTTTTGTTGCTCAACCTCACTAGTAATTATTTAGTGTTTGTCTGAAGTAGTTTTAATTTAAATTATTTCGGATTTTAGTTTTAAAATTGATTTTAGTTATTTAGCATTTTTAGGATATGTGTTTTTTGTACGTTATTAGTTATTAGTTTTGTTAATTAGTATTATAACTTAGTTTTGTTAATTTTAGGATTTTGTTATTTTAGTGTTAGTTTTAGTTCTAGTTTTAAAAATAATTCTATTAATTTGTTTTATTAATTGTTTTTCATTTAACACTTAGTTGATATGTTTATGTGTTTAGTTGATTAGTTTTAGTGTTTTAGTTTGTGGTTAGTATTATCAATTTATTTTGTTGTGTTTTAACTTTATGTGATTGTTGTGGTGATATTGATTTTGTGTATGTGATTATTTTGGATGAGGATTTGGTTAAGATTACGTAAAAATGTGGCAAGAAAGCGATAATGAGTATGTGGGAACTTCATCTCAACATGGAAAGGGGAAAAAAGTTCAACAACCACAAAGAAAAACTAAGTTCAATCTTGAAGTTGATCATGAGCGTAGAGCCACTTTGATGACAAGAGTTCATAGGATAAGGTCAAAGGGACAAAGAATAAAAGTTACATTTGACAAAAAAGACCAACCGGAGGGCAATGCTGAAGATCAATTGCATAGTTGGATTGGGGTTCTTAATCAAGAGCACGTTCTAATATAGATACAAGATTGGAGAAGTAAAGACTTAGAACCAAAAAAAGATCTTATTTGAAGAGAGATTTATACAGCTTTTATCGTTGAGCATGGGTATAGAAAAAAAGAGCGACCATCTTATGGAAAATCATAGATTTGTCTATTTTTTGACCAATTTTCCACGACGATTCTATGCAAAAACTATCACGGGAAAACCGTCATATAATCCACTAGGATACCAATTTTACATGACGATTCTCTACAAAAACCATCGTATAAGCCTGATATCACACCACGGTTTTCCAACAAAATTTCCATGTAAGCTTGCATATTACACGACGGTTTTTTGCAAAAATTGTCATGTAATATGCAATTAAAACACCCCCAATCCTCATAAAACCTTACGTTTCATGATAGGAAAAGGTTGTCGTGGAATTTACCTAAATAATTGGTCTCAACTCAAGAGTAACATTTTGTTTGGGGGTCCACTGAGTCTAAACCCGAAGTTTGAATTGAGTAGGTGTTTGGTTCAACAGCTGTGAAACTAAACTTAAACCAAAATGGCCAGACTCAAAATTAGCACACCTTTGATTTCAAAAAATTCAAACTCAGCAAACTGCTTTTTTGACATTTCAGTTTAAATGTATTTCTCAAATTCATATCCAAACACAATTTCAGATTTTATTCCTTTTTCAAACTTAAAATCAATTGTACATTCAAACGTCAAGTTAGATTTTACTTTAAACCATATTTTTCATACTTTTTATCTTAAATCAAAACTTTCAAATTATCATAATTCGAATCCAAGTATCCAAAAACCAAGCATCCTTCATCTACAAGCTTCTTTCGTTATGTAAGTTGTGACTTTTTTTTTGAAAGAATTCTTTAAGTGCAGATTTAGATGTGGCACCAAAAGAAATGATATTTTTAACTTGTGAATTGTTCTTCCCAAGAATTAAAGCTGCCTTATTATTAAAAAAAAAAAAAAACAAATTGAGAACTGAAAACTTTTACACAATTTGTGACTTGGTTTGCATTTGCATTTCAATGTAATTTCGTTGTGATTTGAATGATTCAGCAATTTGTATTGACATGGTCAGGGGCACGTGGGATAGTGGTTGATATTTCTTGATTTGGTAAATCATTTAAGGCTCATGAAATAAAGAATGGACTCTGATAACCTTAAGACCTTAAGTGTGTGTATATATATTCTCCTTTCTAAGTTCTTAGTTATGAACCCTAAAGATCCTGTATTCAGCCAATTACTCTTGTTTCTAAGTAGAATAGTTAGTTTAGTTTTGTCCCTCTTAACTCTCTCTATGGAGGTTGATACTGAAGATGAATATATACAATCACAGATGGGAAGCTACAATTTTGCAACCCCAATATGTGTCTTCAAGTTCAACTGCAAATTTCAGGTATATGCTTAATTTAGATTATTATCATCATTATTTCTTTCTTATATCTGTGATATGTCTGGAATATAACATTGTTGGGGAATCATACTGTATTCTTATTGTTTCTAAATTTCGTGATATAGTTTCATACTATTATGTTGCAGCAAAAATCTTCTCACATAGTTGCCTTGTATTTTCTACTGCTACGAATATAGATCTTGATATGATGTCTTATTATTAGAATTGGTGGTTTATATAGTATTAGAGGAGAACAGCTCTTTTTGTATTATATGATGTAATATATTCTACAGTTCCATGTAATGAAAAAAATAATAAGAATTGTAGTGTAGAGCTTTTGGAGCGTAATATTATTATTTGGATTTTGCTCTTTAGTGTAATTTTGAGTGTAGATTACCTGAATTCCTAAAATATATATATATATTTTTTATTTTGTACCTCATTGTTTTCCCTTGCATGTATGGCCATGGATGCTGCAAAAGGGCTTTTTGCAATTGCTGTCGAAATGGGGCAACTGCAAGATGAAATTCAATAGCACTCTACTGTAGCTGTAGGGTGCTAAACTTTCTTTTAAGAGGTGTTGGAACAATGGGTCTTGCAAGTAAATAAGCGTACATTCACGCTACTAGAGAGCGCATACAGGGTTTAGAGACGAGGCAGCTGGCTACCAAGTTTTGATTTTTTTTTTCAATAATATAATTCAGGTTTATTCAAAGAATAAAAATGTTGTTCAATTAATATTTTTAGTATTGGATAATATGGTAAAACGATTTGTCTACCAATTGAGTAATTTTACTTGAAAGCCAACGCAGGTTGAAATGAACAAGTAATCCAATGCGGAAGTAATCTACCTTTATCAAGGAAAGATTTACTGAAAATCAAGCAAGGCAAGAATTAAGATAAAAAGCAAATAGACATGTTTTAAAGGGTTACGCTAGAAAAAGTGGGGAGGACCGGTTGTCTTTTTTTTGAAAGAGTGTTTGAGAGAGCAGTTAGAATTGAAAATGTTAGTTTGAAAACTGTGGGTAGCATGTGAGAGCTTTATACACTGTAATAACCTTTTGCTTTTTATTATAGCTGTTGGGAGCTTTACACTCTTTGTTAATTGGAACCGTTTCAGCTAGATATCAAACAGAGCCTAAAGATTATGTAACTTACATTGTTGGTTACATGTAATTCATATATATATGTTTTTTATTATATGTAATTCGAGTTTACCAATAACATTGTCAACCCTCTAGGCTTAACAAGTAAACGTAACGTTATTATAAAACTCGTCCAAGGAAAGGTACTCAACTACTAGCATGAAGCACATCCCATGGAACATGACACATTACTAGGACCAACTTTCACTTCTAGAGTTTCGCTTCTTTTTTTTTTCCAATGGCTTTTCAACTCCAAAAAGATCCCTTTATTATTATTTCTAAAATTCTTGTGAACCTCAACTTTCTCTAGTCTTCTTTGTGAACTTCATTGCCCTGGTTTTGGACCATAATGATCAAAACCTTGCAATTAGAAACCAAGTTCGTCTTTTTTGTTTGTTTTGCTGGAAAGCCGAAAAGGTATAGTGCATTTATCAAGAAGAACAAAACAAAGAATACGAAAAGGTTATATGAAAAAGGAAGAAAGCTATTGTCAACAAACAAAATTTTAATACCTTAAATAAAAAAGAAATAATAATTGTTTTAACTTATCATCAACAAGTGTTCAGTAGTACAATTAGAACCCTAGTAATAGTATTATAGTATTACCCCTTTTGCTGCATTACCATTACTACATAACGAACCAATCTTCATATTAATCCCAAAAATAATTCCCTTTCCAAATTCCAAAACGTTGCCCCAGTTGATAATTTGGTATATGTATACCCCCAACAATAATCATACATGCCCTCCCTGGAAAAAAGAAAAATATATGTGCATCATTCCGCACATTATTTTTTCCCATTTGGTTGGTCCTCTTCAATTTAATTCGCCGGTGGCACCGAGGGGTTGAACATGATTTGGATCCAAGCCCTTCTTGACATCTCTTGCGGTTATCATATTTTCAGCTTCATCAATGTGAGGTTGATTGTCCACAGGTCCTTCTAGTCATAATATTGCTTCTTGGATGCCAATGTTGCTACTAAGGTACAATTGCGTGGGGATTTCGCATTTGTGAGGACCTGAAACTGCATCTGTTTGTGCCAAATTCAACGAACCGGTCAACGCTAACAAGGGTTCTAGCAAAAACGTTTGATTTTCGCTTTTCCTTTCCTTGTCCTTCTCCATCTCTTCTAGCAAAGCTTTGCCCGTGCCAATACCTATTATAGATCATGTAACAATATTCACATGCAAGGAAAAAGACCTCCGAAATCGTGTTTGTAATTGGAACTGTCAATTATAAGAAAATGTTGAAACAACCGTGGAGATCATTTTTTTTTTTTTACCTGCAAGGTATCCACCGTGGACATAGCCACTAAACCTTTCGCTCGTGTGTTCACCAGTGAAGAAAATCCGTCCAACCGGGGCCTGATCACATCATAGAAAACAGAACAAATTGTAGAAATTTTAGCATCTTAAATTTTTTAATTATGTCAATACTGCTAGTTAAGTTTTATGTGTTTTCAAGGATTCTCAAAGAAAGTCCAAGGAAAACTCCCTAATAGTAATATCATTAGATTGATGCCCATTTAAGATTAAATTAAATAATCGTAGAGTGAGGCTCTAGGATTAGGAGGTTCATTGGACTAAATTAAGGTAATGACAACTTTAATTAGGGAATCGTTTTCAGCTAACCAAATTGACTTGTTGCAATATTTAATTCATCTCAATTTAATGCCTTATGGTGCAAGAAACAATTAAAATATATATATGCATTAATTACATAAGTGTAACTTCTAGCTTTAATTATTTTTTAATTTATCCCTCTATTCTTAAAAATTACAAATGTATCCTTGAAATTTTAAAACCTTATTTTAATTTCATCCCCACGAACAGAAAAAATTAGGTAGAACAACGTGATTACCCTTAAATAGTTGTGATAAATATTTTATATATTAAAAACATAAAAAATTCCTAAAACAAAACACAAAAATAAAAAAAAAAATCTTAAGTTTTATGACTTTTTAAATTTTAAAATATATTTTTTAAAATTTTTCTCAGAAGAAACATATATTTTATAAACAAATTAGGTTTAATCAATGGTATTTTTATATTATCTTTATGTTTTTTAAGTTAAAAAAAGGGATAAATTGAAACAAGTTTTTCAAATTCAAAAGATACCTTTGTAGTTTCTAAAAACAAATGAATAAATTGAGAAATAATGAGAATTATTATGTATAGTTATGCAATTAACCCAAATTTATATATATATTGAGAAACACCTCAGGTTGTTAGCTAACAATTAAGAACATATTTCAGGGCTATTAAGTAAGATTTAATTGAACAATGATAATTGTAGAAATAAGAGGCGTAAATGAGATAGGCAAACCTTGATAGCATGAAAATCTTGGTCATTAGTGATAATAGGGTAGTTACTGTAGCTGCCACGCTGAAATCTGTTGTTATACCAGCGAGGCACAAGTATATCAGTAGCATCAGGAATATTAGGCCCAAACATATTTCTAAGCACTTCCATGGCTTCTTTCAATGTCTCTCCATCAGATTGAGCCTCCACACGCTTTGATTCGCCATTGGTCAACGTAACCACCAGGATGTTTGACCCTGGATAAGCGTTCTCCATGTGCTGATCGTGACACCAAAACACAGATTTTATTATATTGGCCAAGAAAGACAGGCAGGCGAGTAGGTGAAAGGAAAAGTACTGGTATACGTCCCATTTTCAGCCACTAAACAAAGTTAAAAAACAATCTCATCCGTTAAAGTTTTACTGCTTTTTATATCCGCCGCAGATTGATGAATCCAATTCCGTGACGATATTAACAGATGGTGCTATGCTTGTTATCAATCTCTCATGATATTTTATAATTTAGGTATTAGCTTAACAGAATCCATATTAATTGATGGACTAAATTAGAAATCAAACAGACAAAAGAGATCCCACAATGTCCACGCAACAGGCCACGTGTGGGCATTAAAATAAACCAAATCTTTCACTGTGAAAGCAAATGGATCAATCTAAAAGATCCAATAGGTCTGAAATTTGAAAATAATAAGTGACTAAACGAATAAAGAAATGAACAACAGCTGAGACAGAGATGTATCCACAGTTACAATAAAACATTGCCAGCTCCAAGATAGCGACACAAACATCAAATACATCATCAAAGGAAGAACTACACAAAATTAATAATGTAAAAAGTCTTTTAACACTAAATGAGGGGGGAAAGCGAAAGAATTAGTTTTTTATTAGCCAATTTAAAATGAAGGTAGTCGCAATTCAACTATGAAAAGGAACACACGGCAGACAAGGTCTTAATCATAATCCAAACAGAACCTTTCGAGCAAAGAACAAAAAAAAAAAAAAAAAAAAAACTGCCCATTTTCCCTTTTTTTTTTTGATGAATCATTGTGCAATTTCGTAACAATTATGACAATCCCAAATTATATACTTGAATGATATATACCCTCAAAAATAATCTTATTGGTGTTTATTTATCCTATTTGAAGTATATAACATAGTCCTGATACATGTATATGCAAACTTAAACAGAAAATCAGCTGATTCTCATCAAGAAGTAAAATCCCTACATTAGTTTTATAAGTTGTATGCTTCCCAAAGTGCATTAATGTGACACATTGCAAAGGTATAATAATTTATTAGGTAAAATCTTTAAGTATGAGCCAATGAAATTATTTGAATTTTACCAGTAAAAACAAATTCCCGAATTTAAGATCGAATCTCGTCTTCACTATGATTGGAAAGGGACGTTTATGGAAAAGGAAGAATGCAATAATTTTTCAATTGTACAGCTGGTAAAAAAAATACAATATTTATTTACCCAGATGAAAATAAGGCATATGGAAAACTTAAAGAAATTTCACAAAAGGAAGTCATGAAAAGTTCAGATAAATTTCTTTAGCAGGCAAAAACCGTGGAAAGAAGCAAAGGTAAATTTCCAACCTGCCAAAACGTATAATAGCCTCTGCGCTCATGAGCATAAATGAAGAACTCTTTACCGGGTCCACATGGCCAGAACTTATAAGGAAACTTAAGAAAGATTTTTGTGTACACCATCACATCACATTGCTGTATGGCCTCTGTTTTCCATCTCTGTTTCATTATTAAATGAATAGTACGTTATTAAAGTTTCATAAAATGCACATCTAACCTCAAAATAACTCTCAAATGAACCAAAGCTTTTATTGCTAGGGGCTGGAGACAAGACAGAAAACAAAAGGGAAGTTTATGGTGGGAGCGCCACACCGTTGGGCAATTGCCTCCAACCGTATGATTTAAACGGACAACCCTTATGACGCAGGTGTCTCTCAAACAATCCTCTGATGATATCCAACCTCATATCCTCGCGCTATACAATTGAAATCATACGTCCGGAACTTGTGATATATTCATAAGCAAATTCTCAAAAAAAATAAATAAAGGAAGGGCATCCTAGTGTCTCTCTCTTATTTTTTTAAGAAAAGTTAAAAAAAATGTTGCTTGGTCACCAACCAACAATTCAAGAAATGGGGCATCCCACAGTAAACCTGTGGGTTAGAATTCTAGAGATTCATCAATCCACAGGATTTGCATAAACCAAGACCTCGAAAATCTTTCGCCCGCGTCAGCAGCCAGCATACACTCACCTGTTGGAAATGAGACCTAGCTGTCTATGGATTCTGACTAGTGACTCCTACAACTAAATGGCATTCAATGTTGTGGGCCATCTCTCTCTCTCTCTCTATCTCTCTCTCTATATATATATATATGGAGTAAACAAGTTGAGATTTTGAACTCCCACCTAGATGGACCCACACCCTAGGGGACCCCAAGCTTTTAGCTTCCACCATATTATGGACAAATTTATCAGAAATAACCAGAGTAAGAAGAAGCACGTTGAACGGTAAAGATTCTCCGAATCAAATATCATCGATGAAACATAAATGTATTATCTATTTTTTTTTCTGTCATGAACTTAATAATAATATCAAAGCCTCTTTTTTTAATTAAAATAAAATAGACAGAAGGAAGTTGAGACGTACGGGAAAGGGTGGATTGAAGGAAATGAGGTCGCTTTGGAGTACGCCTATGCTAACAGACAAAACCACATAGTCAGCATCGTAGACGGAACCATCCTCCGTTATTACAGTAACGCCGTTTCTCGAGTGCTGTAATTCCCGAACAACCTACCCCAAAATCATGCATGATTAGATCATAATAAATGCTGCAATATCAAAGTGCTAGAGACGTGGAAGCCTTAGAAAAAACCAAGCCCCTAGCTAGCTAAGGTTTTGAACGGTCAAACCATGAAAAGTCCACAACTTGGATTATCAAACAAAAGGACAAAAAATTTATTGAAGGTGAATATCATCAGATTTTTTTTTTTAAAATGAAGGGAACTCTCTAAAACCATAATGAATCATATCATTAGCACAAACAAAGATCAAGTGGATATAGATTTTGGAGAAAAGCAATTTTTTTGGGTTAGAATCTGGAAAAGATATTTATCAATAAATATCTACCATTTAATCGTTAAATTTATTAAACAAATAATTTTAACTAAACCTAATAGTTTTATAACTTACACCACTAAGGGAGTTTTCACCAAAAAAAAAGAAAAAAAATCTCCTTTTGAGTAATTCAGAATGCTAAGAAAAGAGAATTTTCTACAAATTTTATTGATAAAACAAAGTTTTGAATTATTTATTTATTTTATCGAAGATATATGGTGGTCAAAAACTGTTTCCTACAGAATTTTAATTATACCATACCAAAAAAGAACATATTTAATGGGAAAAAAGTGACAAGACTCCTATTTTCATGTTCCTCATATGAGCTGAGCTGATATGACATCTCACCTCAACGGTTATTGTTCTCAAGTCATAATAGACATGGGACACTGCAGAACAATGCAAGTTGGGGACCCTCTGGGGGGACCTACTTATTTATAAGTGGTAAAAGGCCTTTTGAAGGTCTCTTAAAAATATACAAGGAGGGAGAGAGAAGGGAAAGGACCGAAAGGATAATGGGCAATCCATGGTTCTATGATTGAAATCAAAGATATTGTTGGTCAGTCAAGGGATGGCCACTGTGTGGGGTCCTGGGCTCAAAAAGTGCTTATTTTTCTTAGTTTTGCTGTGAGCAACTAAAATGTATACATGCGACAAAAAGGTCAAAAGCCAAACCATTGCGGATTCAATGTTGAGATAATTCTCATGTAGTTTTAAAACCAGAAATCATTACAAACGGGTCAAGAAGTACAATAGTCTTAACCCAAAATCCAAGAAAGGAAAAGTCTCAAAACAACTTCACATTACCTTGCAAGAAATGTATTTGGGCATCACTTCAAGTTAGCAGAGACGCGAAGTTCATACAATATACATACTCAAACCAGAAATTGCATAGACTTTTAACTCAATTTTAAAATCTCTTTGAAAAATTACACCTCACAAAAGTTGTACAATATTCTAGTCAATAGCCACCCCAGATGTTCAATCATTTTGCTCCTAACACAGATTATATCCAGTAGTTACACAGATTTCAAACAGGCATAATAAATTAAAAAAAGAAGCTGGTTGTCCATGATATGAAGATTAAGAAAACAAAAAAATGGAAATTTTATAAGACGTATTACTTAACAACTCTTTGAAAATGAACTTCAAGCGTGAAAGAATCCAGGCCATGTAGACTAAAAAACAGAATGGTTTTCTTTTAAAGAACTAAAAAGTGGGTTGACCCCAGTTCAGGAAGGTGCCAAGGTCGTGTTTTCGCAATATTATAATCACGGTTAAGGAAGCAAAATAAAGGAGGGAGAAAAAAAAAAACTGCTTTTAGAAAACGTCATTATCTGTAAACTCCAAAAAGTGGGTCAATCAATCTCAACTCAAAATTTTAAATTTTTTCTTTTTTAAAAAAATTGCCAACAGCACATGCAAACGGGAAAATAGTAGAAGAGCTTTTCTTATAATTCCACGCGATTGGAGCATTAAAAAAGAAAACGAAATTCATTCCCAAAAAAAAAGAAAAGAAAAGAAAAGAAGTGAACGAAACAAAAAAAACGGATGATAAAAATCATTTTGAACTATTTGTATATATATACCTTGTTGAGTTTGAGGCGACTATCCAAGATTTTACCACCAGAAGTGAAGAAGAAATCCTCAGCCATTTTGTATAGCAAATGCTCGTATCCTCTCTCATCCGCTACTAGAAATTCTCGCTCTCCAAAATCCACATAAGTCGATATTGGTTCAACCTCTGTAAAACAGAACATTTAACATAAAAATAATATACATGAACTTTTAATGATTTTTTCCCTCCGATTTTCTTAGCCGCCAAACAGGAAAATGAGAATAAACCGACCTGCCATCTCGAAATCATGTAGGATGAAGTCAATGGCAAGCTCTAATGGCGTTTTTTCCTCTCTGAACCACAAAAAAAAAAGAAAAAAGAAAACTCAACTTACGGAGCAAGACCACTTTAGAGAGAGAAATAAAGAGAGAGAAAGACGAGACATACGAAGGCGGTTCTGAGACTCTGGAGAGGTCGCGAGAACGAGGATTGGCTTGTTGGATTCTCAGCTGCTGAATGGCCGATTCGACTGCTTTCTTGTACGAGTCGGCCGCGATTCCACTCGGAAATATCTTCCCACTAAAAAACCAGAAAAATAACACCGTTTCAATCCAATCCAAATCAAACCAGAAAAGAAAGAAAGATAAATTTTTCAAAAAAAGAAAAATCGGATCAACCTTCGATGATCGTAGATGTTGTAGCGAGCATTACTGTAATCGGAGAAGCAGGTTCGGAGGGACGATTTGGCGGCGAGATCCCAAACCGGATTGGACTCCTTGCCACCGACGCCGGCGATCCATCCGGCGCCGAGCTCCACCGACACGCCGCCGAAGTTCTCCTTCCTGATCCTCCCGCCGATGCGATCCGAAGCTTCCAAAATCAGCAAGTCCTCTATTCCCTTCTCCGCCAGAACCTTCGCCGCCGATATACCTTACAGAAAAAAAAAATCAGAAGAAAATTCAAGAGATGATGATCAAGAAAGTTTCTTGAAATTACGGACCGGAGACGCCGGCGCCGATGACGATGACGGAGGAACGAGAGGGGGAATCCATGAAAATTTTACAGAGAAAAGGAGGAGAGAGAGAGGTGGAGGAGAGATATGGAGAGGTTTGCGCAATGTGTATGGTTTTTTGTTTAGCGAGAGAGGCTGAAGTAGCGGGAGTCTGTATATATAGGTTTTTTTTTTCCTTTTGGTAATAGTCGGGGAGAGGAGTTTAGAGAGAGGAGAGAGACTTGGAATCGTGTGTTTGCAAGTGTAAGCACAAGCGAGTTTCTTTGTCCTTTCACCTATCGCTTTCCGTCCTTGGCTATGATAATAATATAAAAAAATATATTATTTATATTAATAGTAAATATTGTTTTTTTCTTTACATATTTTGCCCAGTCTTGAAGCTTATACGTGACAAATTGTGGACCAGAACAACTATAGGGGTATTTTGGTCTTTTTGATAAGTGCAAGTAATAAAGGACCAAAGAAGAGAGCGAATTTACGCTTTTGGCCCTCGGGGAATTTGGGGCCAAGTTATAAACTATTATGTCATCAATTTGTTGATTATATGGCTTTTTTTTCCCCCTTTAAGAACAAAAAATTGGGTGGGATATTTTAACTCAAGCTAATTTTGTAGTGAACGATTTTGGGACCCATAATTATTCAATATGAGAAAATATGACATAATAGGTTAGGAAAGACATTAGAGGAAGTCACATCATTTTTCTCTATTTTTCTCACCTAGGCTATATACTTTTCTTTTATTTCTATATTCTTTTTTCTCTTATCAAACACAACCTAAACCTCTATTAGATGTTGAATTACCTCTAGGTTGAACTTAATATTGTAATTACTTAGTTTCTGAAGTATCTAATTTTATATAAATAGGCTATTGTCGATGAATTGTAAGAAAATTAATTTCTGACAACATAATGTATGACTTCATACTCAAGTACAGTGTGAAGTTTCCTAGCCTTTTAATGGCTTTTTTTTTTTGTTTTTGAAAATTTTAATGGTAAGTTGATGCTTCTTTGGATGTTTCTTTTGTTTTATTTTTGTGAAAGTGATAAGTTCATATTTCATGGAAAGCAACTTTTTCAAACTCGTCAAGTTCTTGATTTTTTAAACGACGATTTTCAATTGCTTAAGGGTGAAAAGCAAAGAAATTTTATTGCAAGGTGATGGCACTTAAGAACAAGTAAAATATATAATTTATTGAATATTTTGATCCTAAAACTTAGGATCACTCCAATAAAAGCGACATTAGCTAATTAGTTGCAATGCATGACCTAATTAAGTTGTTTAATTCAGTTTTGATAGCCATGACTCTAGTCCCTTTGTTAACACAAGGGGGTAAAATCCTCAATTTTGTGTCTGTTTGATGGGTCTTTGCAAAAAGAAAAATAATGGTTAAATATTGAATCCAAACAAATAAAGGGCTAAAGTTGTAAATTAACATACCCCGAAGACATGCAGGCCATACAACTCCGTGATACGGCACAAATATTAGCTTCTTCTAAATCACGATTGGTTAACTTGGAGGAGTATTTATGGAATTTCACATTACTTAGAGTAAAGGGCAAGAATTGGAAGGGCAACTTGGATATTGTGATGAGGGGCGGTTTGACCCCGCGTGGTCCATATCACAACGTGAAAGGCATTGATTATTGTTGAACAATGAATACTGGGTCGGAAAGGAGTCATTCCCAATTGCAGTCAAAAACCTGATTAGGTTTTAAATCCCAAAAATTAAAAAAAAAAAGTGAAAATAAAAAAGGCCTTAATTAATGAGTGCACCTGAGAGAATCTTGTGTGCACACGTGTGAAGGTCTGACGTGGCAGCTAGCCTCATTGCAGTTGTCACTGTTATGATCAGGTCGGAGTTAATGGGATATATTTACAGTGTCTTTTGCCTATGAAAATACGTACATGTAGGATTTTGTTTGAGGCGTTTAATCTGATTATAATTTTTTTATAGGTAAAATGGATTATTTTTTCAATACTCATTAAAAAAATCTCTATATTTATATGAAAAATACTTAAATACTTAAAGACACCACTAACGTTAAGCACCATCATCAATAAAAAATATGCCTCATTTATAGGTCTCACACGCTAGAATCCACTTTCTATTAGTGAATGGTGTTAAGCATAATCGGTGCTCATACTCTGTATATACATACTATCAATCACATGTTAATTTTAACTCCAATACCTTAACAAAGTTCAAGTGATTAATATTATTCCCCAACAGGGGTATGAATTTGTTATTCCTGTTTGGAAACAGGGTGGCATGCATGTATCCTGCTTGTTGGTGTAAAATAAATAACATAAATAAAATAAAATGGAATATGCATTGAATGATCAAAACTTTAAAAGCCCACCAAGAAAATGGTGAATTATAAACTGGTCTAATAAAAAACAGTTATACATTTGGCCAAGATAGTTGAATGTCATTATTTGAAAGAAGAGTAACATCTATGGTTTAGTCGTGCAACCAATCAAAACAATGTCTCATGTGTTCGACAATCTTAGTTTCAATTAAAACTTTTAGTTGCTATAATTTAAATATCTCATATGCTATAGTTTTAAGAAAAAAATAAGTTACAGTGTAAAGCTTAATCGTACTTCCGAAACAACCTAATTGACTTTACATATATTTGTATTGTCATGTGCTAGCTTTTTTTTTTTTATAGTTTTACTGCTAGCTTTTAACTTGCTTTGATATATGTTGATTGCAAATGCACAACTGATGGGTACGTGAAAACAAATAATTTCTTTTCATGCATTGAACAAGATCGGTAATTGATGTGAAAAGATTTTAATTTCTTTGAAGACAAAAAACTTGTAGGCCCTAAAAAGAAAATGTACAAAAAAGCCTCATACTTCAGTTATATAGTATATATCTATTTATATATATATATAGGCCCCTCAAAAGCCAGTTTTATCTTTTGTGCATAGGATTTTTAGGTCATTGTCAAAATGTCAATCTTACAAGATTTGTTTAATTTGAAGCCATAAACAACATCCGAATAATGTTCGGGAATTGCTTGGTGAACAGATAACAAATTGACGTGTCTTGATTTGAAATGCCTATTTGTATGGCAGATGTTTTTCAAATAAAATTTGTTTACTTAATTTCGGTTGCTGTAAATAAGGATACAATAATTTGCACCTCAATTTCAGTTGCTGTAAATAAGGATACAATTATTTATACCTTGTGTCAGCATTATACCCTGGACAATTTGGGAAACGGATAGTTTACATTTTTTTTACCTTCTATTTTCAACGGAAAATTTTATTTCAGACTAAATAGATTAAATGCTGAAACATAGTTGCAAATGACTATCCATTACAAGAGACTCAAGCCCAGATATTTGCTCGGATCTACCAGCAAAAACATATGAAACGCCGGGACAAACCACAAGCGAAAGAATAAACAAGAAAAACCCTACTCAACACAAAAATTGAGCATCACCGAATCTCGTTATAAAGAACTCCTAAAGTCGATAGATAAATCTAGTCAACTGAGTCAAAATCCCAAATTTTGGGGACACAAGTAATATGGAAAAGAAACATATCTTATCAGATACCAATGTACACACTATTGATAATTAACTCAAATGGGTGTGACACACAAAAAAAAAGAAGAAGGTGGCGAGATCACATCCATTATTACAAAATAAAGAAAAATTATGGTGAAAGTAGCATCGCCTTTATCACAAACAAAACACACGACTAAACAAACACATAGATAAAACCATGATTCACGTAGCAAGCCTTGCTGCCACCTGTAACGCCCCTATATGGGGGTTAACAGTTTTTAATGAGATAAAATAAAAATAAATAATAAAAGTAAAACCTTAAAAATTAAAATTTGCCCGGGACTTAAATGAAAACTCTCAACTCAAAAATAAAAATATAAACGACAAATAAACCACAGTTTTAATGTAGCACCTTAAATTTAATAATATAAACTGTTGTCATCATCATTTTAACCCTCAACACATTATAATACAGTCACAGAAAGTAACAATTGATGCTTACATTATCATGAAGAACATTCTCAACAATTGAAGCAGTCCCAATGTAATATAGCTACATCACTTCCTCAACTATATTTCTCGTAGCCACCTCACACTTAGTGAGTCCTGAAAAGATATAAACATAAGGGTATGAGCAACACTATGCTCAGTAGAGAAAGCCATTACTCACCTTTAGGTTTTTATCATTACCACATTAAAACCTGCATGGTTAATAAGTTACATCATATTCCAGATTATGAGGTTTATTATGATCACATCTTATGGATACCGTAGTTAATCATTACCAAGTGTCATAATTACACATTTATACAAATATTAACAATCATCATTGTTCCTAGGTATCCATGTTAAATTGAGTATCACTCAACTCATCGAAACCCAAATGGGCGCACTTGATCACCCTATAAACATTCCAAGGGTGTTCCGGTGAGGGGACATCAAGCCCCAAGTCCTCACCAAATCGATTCCTGTACAGTGTGTTCTGGGACTTTCAACCCAAGGAAGCGTCATCGCCTTCCCCCTACTTTACCTTTTAGGGTATTCATGCCCAAGGACGTAACCGTCGCCCTTTTCATGTCTCACAATTTCTCTATATTAAATCATTATTAATAGAGTTAATTTTCCTAACCATGCTTCTCAATTTATAACATGTGTCAATTCATTATGTTCCTCGCCGTACAATACAAGACGAGTCCATGTCATAGTTTCATATGTGATACACATATAATATCAGTTCAACATAGATATATATATATTGCGGCAAAACAATCAATTTTAATTCTATAAAAACCTCACAAAAGATGAGTAATAGAATCCCTACCTTTCAAGCTTATCAACAATCTCTTAATCCTGGAATCAGTTAACGTTAGCTCCATACTCCCTTGATCCTAAGGCGTGCATAAGGACAATTAAAACTAAAGCACAACATACAACTACATTCATAAAATTTATTTTAATTTAATCTTAGAATTTCAAGAAATAACCACTGCCCATAGAGGTATTACAAAGTTTAACAATATAAATTTTCTGTCTAGGGCATATACACTTAGACTTCATACATATGCTCCAAAATAGCAACAAACATATACTTAGGTTTAAGAACGCAAATTTGAATAATCCTTTAGTATAAAAGAAAATTTATAAATGAAAGACTAAATTTGTTCATAAGATTCTAACCTCGGATTATGGTTAGTTGGAAGCTTGAAATGGCTTCAAAACAGGTTCCTTTACTTCGGTATGACTGAAATTCTTGCTCAAATGGAGGTGATGGTGGCTGATTTTTATGGCTGCCTTGAAGAAGTTCTCTAAGTATTTTGCTTCAGCAAAGAAATGAGAAGAAGAGTGTGGGAACCGTGGAAGAGAAAGGAAGAAAAGATGAAGTCTTTGAAGAGAAGTGATAGAAACAATTATAGAGGAGACATGTTGAAGCATGTCACGGAGGAAATAAAGAAAATGAGGGTCAAGAGTAGTTGGAAAAGATATCCTTATGTCTCATCTAAAGACTTTAACACACATAATGCCAATATGACATTTTTGAGATTTATTAGAAGTTCTAAGGCTTTTTAGTAATCATACTAAATAAATATAGGAGAATTTTAGAAAACTTAAAAATAGATAAAAGTAAATATTATAAAATAAATTTAAATGAAGCAATTTTTTTTTTTATACATTAAAAATTAATTTAATTACCTCAACACCCGTTAGGAGAATAACGGGTGTCACAGCTCTACCCCCCTTAAAGAAATTTCGTCCTCGAAATTTCAATTCTAGCAATACTAGTAAAAATTTTGATTCCATTATGATTCCAATTCCGAGTCTAAACCGTTAATGTTGTTTATCTTCCAAAGTTAAGTTATCGTATCTCCACTTATTTACTTGCATAATAAATCTTACTCCTAAATCCCTCAATGAGAGTATTTCTGACAAGTTTCAACTTATAACACCGTATAATAGTCTAAGAATCTGATCAGGCATACATATTGACCATACCATGATTCCAGTCCTTCATTGTCCATGGACTGTGATTTACAATCACATTTAAGGAGATTGCCAGAGAAATTTTATATACTTCATCTTTAGGTTCCTTTTCCTTTTTGAGTAAAGAAAAGTCAAATATATTTGATTTCATACCTCAACTAATAAACTAGAACATAATCATAAAACATATATCACAAACACTTTTATTCAAAACTATACATTAAACTTACTCATAGAGATATTAAACGGAATCTCAGAGTTGCAAACATACCCGACATATTTTTCATTAAACAGCTATCCTCATGACACAAACATTCAATCCAAATAATATACTCATATTTCATATGGAATATCCCCATAACTGACTCTGGTACTTCCACATAATATTAACAGAATATTACACATTACAAACATAATACGGATACGTTTCGAGAGTACAAGGCACTCCGTATACCAGCTATCCATATCATGCATGCTTAGAGGATACAAAAACATCGATAAACAAAAGATCGGACCTTAAGAAGGATGCGTTTCGAGAGCATCAAGTACTCCGTATCCAGCCATCCCGGCATTAGGCTCAATGAATCTAAAAGATTTAACAACGACGTACCACAAGAAACACAGAATACAAGGCAAACGGTTATTCGTAACACACAAAATACGGACACACATGCCTACATGCCAAAGATAAAACAAAAAGATTACAGATGGAGATTCAAATCAATTGGCCGCTCCCGGCTTTCCCTTTCCCATTCAAGCTTGGATGTTGCAGTGTCGGATTCTGGATGTATGATTTGCATTTTATCTATCAATTCCTCAGCTGTTGAAGCAGTGACAAAGATTTGTCTCTCCGATTCTGTAGTGATGTTTTCTTCCACAGCGTAATCTAGAAATTTCAAAAGACCGTCATAAAAACCCTTTACGTTCAGCAGTCCCAAAGGTTTGGAATAAAAGCCCAACAATTGCCCACAAGCAACTATAAATATTTCCTCAAGAGTACCTAGACCACCAGGTAATGCTATAAAAGCATCAGAATTATAGATTATGTCTTTAAAATTTTTAGGGATACTCCTGACTCCTTCTCCCTTACCTATGGCTTCCTTACAAAGGTTTCCTTCAACTGGAATATGAGGCCAAATTTTTACATCAGTAGCGTCGCTAGACCTAGCTGCTAGTGCCATATTTACCATCATTTTTATACTACCACCCCCATAGATTATGTTAATCTTCTTGCGTGCTAGGACTTGCCCTAAGTGATTTGCAGCTTCTAAATAAGCTTTATCTTTTCCAAGGCTGGAACCACAAAAGACACAGACATTCTTTATTTTCTTCGCGGACTGGGAGGTAGACATATTTGGTTTATAGAAGTGGTTGCTTAATGTCTGCTCCACTTAGACTTCGGGTTCTACATAAGTTTTTAAAGATGAGAAATATACAAAAAGGGCTAAAGAGATAGACGAGTAGGTAATGAAAAGGTAATCCAAAGATTTAAACAAAATCTTGTGCGGATAAGAAAGTAAGATAAGGTGATTGATAGTTTACAGAAAATCTGATTCACTTTTTGAAAAAGATTAGACTCTAATTGTATAACTTTTGACAATTGAGAACAATTCGACAGAAGACCCTCATGACACAACTGTAGACTTTTTGACAAATATACACCAAGTCTAGAAATTTAATATAAACAACAAATACTGTAGAACTTTTGAAATTTGAGACACAAATCTTGAAATATCTGGATAAGCTTTTCAAAATTCAAACATATTACTGTACCGTATGTAACGTGTCTGATAAGATAATATATTTTATTATATATATATTTAAGAAAATCATAAATTAAATAAGATATTAACACTTACTGTATCAATCTAATAATCACAATTATTTCAAACACAAAAGCAAATATTCTGAGTAAAAGAAAAACACAAACTGTTGAACATCAGCTAAAACTGCTTCAAATAAGTAAAGACTAAATAACCTTTATAGAGCGATGACTTATTCCCCATCCAGTTTTCTTATGGCTTGGCAAACAGGATCTAGAAATACCATATTCCTGAGGCGTTGTCTTTCTGTATAAAATTTAGGCCAGAGTTTAAAAATAGCTCCTTGAACATATCCACTAGGGTGACCGTGGAGAGGAGGATGGATGCTATCCAAGTTCTCCTTTGAAAGTCCATCCCTACAAAACCTTATTTTATCCTCTCTATTCGTAGACATATAACCAGGTGAAGTACATTTACCGTTACAATTTTGTCTTCCACATTTGTTACAAGTGACCACGATGGCACGAGCTCTTCTTTTCATTGCACTACGACTGGTACATGTTCCTGGTAAACCGACATCTTGACTAAAGTCACTCGGACGGATTTTCCCCTCTATTAACATTCTCACATCACAAGGGATACCAAAACGCATAAGAATCCACAACCGAGTAATTCTAGCCTTGTATTTCTTTCTGAGAATCTTTTGGGAGAGTGATGGGAAATACTTTCTCAGATGTTGGTACTTTGGGTCCATGATGAGATGAAAGAAGAGTAAATAGAAAGGAAAAATTAAGATAGTAAATTGCAGAATCCTAGAATACCTTCTTCTTTTTAGAGTGAAAGAAGAATTTCTAGTGAAAAAGAAGAGGATTTGCGATTTAGAGAGAAAATAACAAATTAAGAGAGAAAAAGTGAACTCAGAGAAATAAGCTCGTAGGCACAGTAAACGTATATGTAAACAATGATTAAACCACTGTATATGACACATATAGAGACCACGTGGGAGAGACAGTGTGAATCAAACTGATTTAAGATTTGAACTAGGCCCAAATGTTTTTAGTTGAAAATGGTCAGGTTGTTTCGGGCCTTAACACATTTAGAACGAGTTAAATAACAAACATAAAATTGAAAACCAATTTGTATGAATCTTAAACTCAATTCAAAGCCCACTATAGATAAAGTTAACTATAAACAACAAATCTAATTTAACGACAACAAGGATCTTCCAACAACTCAAATAATTTTGTTTTAATCAAAACCTTATTGAACAATACATACACCCATATGTTATTCATAATACTTAGCATCTATCAATGGATTCATCATCATTACTACCAAGGGTTTAGAATGCGACTAACCTTGAAATCAATACGATTTACGTCTTCCAACGTAGACCATATCAATGAACAAAGACACTTGATGTTACTACTTAAGAACATCTACAATCCTCACAATTCTACTTATACAATATATAATTTCCTCATATAACAAAACCTTAGGTAACCAAAAGATTCACTGATACACTTAAATACAATGTACGTAACAAAATATTTCAATTTTGAGATTCATGCATTCTAGACTTTACACAGTCTCAATAGACCAAAAGTCTAACATTTATCTCTCTCAAGATTCAATACCATGATTCCCAACTTATATCATATTCCTCAAATATATAAAACTTTTAAGAAAAGACATTGACACTTATGTGCTCCATCGAATCCACACATAATCATTACTTAGGTTTGAATCAATTACGAAAAATTTGGCATATCTATATCAAACTTTAAAATCAATAAATCAAGCCTTATATTTCTTATTGTTTTTCACGAGACAAAAGGCTTTTAAATCCTCGTATCTATACGAATTTCTCATCGTTTATACGAATTAGATATGCTTATAGATCCAAATATTATGCGAATCTCTCATAAGCATTCTACTTATAAACTCATTCCATATAATTATCATTCCCTCGTAAATATTAATACTTTCCTTCTATATAATTATTGTACTCATATAACTATTAATATTTTCATTCTATGGCCTTTCCATGTTACATCCTTCTAGACTGTATAAATCAATGTGAAGGTTCATTTTGATGATGACAATAAAAATTCAGCTTCAAAACCATCTCAAAAATATATTTTTTTAAAGTGGTGCTACACTCCCTAGGTTAACCGAACCTAGGCTCTGATACCAAAAATTCTGTAACGCCCCTATATGGGGGTTAACAGTTTTTAATGAGATAAAATAAAAATAAATAATAAAAGTAAAACCTTAAAAATTAAAATTTGCCCGGGACTTAAATGAAAACTCTCAACTCAAAAATAAAAATATAAACGACAAATAAACCACAGTTTTAATGTAGCACCTTAAATTTAATAATATAAACTGTTGTCATCATCATTTTAACCCTCAACACATTATAATACAGTCACAGAAAGTAACAATTGATGCTTACATTATCATGAAGAACATTCTCAACAATTGAAGCAGTCCCAATGTAATATAGCTACATCACTTCCTCAACTATATTTCTCGTAGCCACCTCACACTTAGTGAGTCCTGAAAAGATATAAACATAAGGGTATGAGCAACACTATGCTCAGTAGAGAAAGCCATTACTCACCTTTAGGTTTTTATCATTACCACATTAAAACCTGCATGGTTAATAAGTTACATCATATTCCAGATTATGAGGTTTATTATGATCACATCTTATGGATACCGTAGTTAATCATTACCAAGTGTCATAATTACACATTTATACAAATATTAACAATCATCATTGTTCCTAGGTATCCATGTTAAATTGAGTATCACTCAACTCATCGAAACCCAAATGGGCGCACTTGATCACCCTATAAACATTCCAAGGGTGTTCCGGTGAGGGGACATCAAGCCCCGAGTCCTCACCAAATCGATTCCTGTACAGTGTGTTCTGGGACTTTCAACCCAAGGAAGCGTCATCGCCTTCCCCCTACTTTACCTTTTAGGGTATTCATGCCCAAGGACGTAACCGTCGCCCTTTTCATGTCTCACAATTTCTCTATATTAAATCATTATTAATAGAGTTAATTTTCCTAACCATGCTTCTCAATTTATAACATGTGTCAATTCATTATGTTCCTCGCCGTACAATACAAGACGAGTCCATGTCATAGTTTCATATGTGATACACATATAATATCAGTTCAACATAGATATATATATATTGCGGCAAAACAATCAATTTTAATTCTATAAAAACCTCACAAAAGATGAGTAATAGAATCCCTACCTTTCAAGCTTATCAACAATCTCTTAATCCTGGAATCAGTTAACGTTAGCTCCATACTCCCTTGATCCTAAGGCGTGCATAAGGACAATTAAAACTAAAGCACAACATACAACTACATTCATAAAATTTATTTTAATTTAATCTTAGAATTTCAAGAAATAACCACTGCCCATAGAGGTATTACAAAGTTTAACAATATAAATTTTCTGTCTAGGGCATATACACTTAGACTTCATACATATGCTCCAAAATAGCAACAAACATATACTTAGGTTTAAGAACGCAAATTTGAATAATCCTTTAGTATAAAAGAAAATTTATAAATGAAAGACTAAATTTGTTCATAAGATTCTAACCTCGGATTATGGTTAGTTGGAAGCTTGAAATGGCTTCAAAACAGGTTCCTTTACTTCGGTATGACTGAAATTCTTGCTCAAATGGAGGTGATGGTGGCTGATTTTTATGGCTGCCTTGAAGAAGTTCTCTAAGTATTTTGCTTCAGCAAAGAAATGAGAAGAAGAGTGTGGGAACCGTGGAAGAGAAAGGAAGAAAAGATGAAGTCTTTGAAGAGAAGTGATAGAAACAATTATAGAGGAGACATGTTGAAGCATGTCACGGAGGAAATAAAGAAAATGAGGGTCAAGAGTAGTTGGAAAAGATATCCTTATGTCTCATCTAAAGACTTTAACACACATAATGCCAATATGACATTTTTGAGATTTATTAGAAGTTCTAAGGCTTTTTAGTAATCATACTAAATAAATATAGGAGAATTTTAGAAAACTTAAAAATAGATAAAAGTAAATATTATAAAATAAATTTAAATGAAGCAATTTTTTTTTTTATACATTAAAAATTAATTTAATTACCTCAACACCCGTTAGGAGAATAACGGGTGTCACACCACCCCTACCGAACCATCTGCCCTTTGCAAAAAGACCGAGGAACCCAGAGCACAAGCCACCTTCCCCACGCCAGACATCCCCCAGCCACGGTCCTTCCTGGCAAACACCAAAAAGTCTAAAACTATATGCCACCCTTACCCCTATGCCACAGAACCGAGAACCAACCCAAGATCAGCGACGATCTTTAGCCCTAAGAAAGAAGAGGGGGCAGTATAGTAAAAGCACAACAAAACTCAAGCAGAGAAATAAGGAGAGATGGGGATAGAGAACCAATACCAAATGTAGGGGCCACCTTTTCTTTTAAGGGTATCTGAAAATTATATATATTTGGAGCTTTTACACCTTTAAAATTTAAATTCCTGCTAAATTTTTATCTTTTTATAGTCAGAACTTGATTTTAATTAAAAAAAGACCTAGAGGTTAAAGCAAAAAAAAAAAAAAGTTAAGAGAATATTAAAAATAAATATCATATCTTTGAGTAAATCCGACTATTTAATTCCCTATATATAAAAAAAAATCCACCAGTTACCAAGACAAAAATAAATCCTAATACGGAAATTATGTATATATCCCACGAATTATTCCATTTACATCCACCAAGCATTCGCCAGCTGACATGTGATACACACCCAAAATGTGTGTATTAATATTAAAAATGATACAATGTTGATTCCAAATTTGAAGTACTCGACAAACTAAATCCTAATGGGATTTATATACAATCTAAATATTTGACCCGCAATTGAAGAAAACCAATTTGTTTGTTTGTTTTCAAAATATTTTTTGTTGGCATGTGAAAAAGTACCTTAGCGTGCATGGAGCTATCAAAACGCAAATGCATACACATTCCAAAGAGAATACTACACTTGGCAATTCATGCACCTTAATTATAGTGATCATATATATATATATATATATATATATATATATATATATTTATTTATTTATTTATGGGGTTTATCTACAGTACAACACTATCATTTTTTTGTTTTTAAACTACATTTTTTATGGACGGTCTAGATCAAATTCAACGTGTAGATTTGTAAAGGGTAATAAAAAAAAAAAAAAAAACTTGCTTGCTAAACTAGTTATCCAGTTTTTCTTCATATAATTATTGCATTAGTTATTTGGCAAGATAAGTTTGCAGAGTAGAATTCGAAGCACAATAGATGAACATGTGAATGAATTAAATCTCAAGTTTTTAAAATTCATAACTTTTTTTTGTTCAAACTCTGATTAAGAAGATTTTTCTTTCTATGTTTTCAGAGCAAAAAAATAACAGATCTAGATCCATATAACCTAGGTAATTTTTCCATAGATATCTTGTTTTTGTAGGATTTGTTATTCAATACAGTGTGTTTTAAATTTTGTGGTTTAAACTAGTAGTTTTGAACCTATTATGTGGTTTTGAAAAAATGGTTAGAATGTAAAGGTATGAACAGAGTATCAAAACATCATATCATAAAATTGGTGTTTGGATAGTGTGAGAATTGTGAGAAAATTAGAAATGTATCATGGGTTTGGATAGTTCAAGTTGTTCAAACAATGAGCTTTTTTTTTGGGGCGGTTTGTAGGGGAGAAGTTCTTAAAACTAAAGGTTTGGTCTCTTTTAAAGCATCCCCGTCTTTTTGAACTTTTACGTTATTTTGTTTACCAAAAGTCAATTTAACTTGAACACACAGGTTCAGATGACCAAAACCCAAGTATCAAACGCCACCTAAACTTTTTAAAATTTTTGTTTTAATACTCTATATCCATACATAATTTAGATTTTATTCACGATTGGACCGACAAGATAGAATAAGACCAATAGGCTACGGTCAGGTTCAAGATCGGACCGACGAGCAGGGTTGGGGTTAGACCAATAGGTTGGGGCTGAGATAGGTGTTGGGTTGTAGGCTCGAAAATCATGAAAAATGTAGTAGAATAGAGTTTTTAAATTTTTCATAAAATTTTAGGACCCTACTCATGATAATATATACAATAATTGAATAAAACACAAAAGTAATGTGTTTGGCAATAGCTCTGGATGATTAAGCGTTTCAAAACCTTTAGATCTTTCTTGCTATTCTTCTCTCTCTGGATCAACTGGTGTGTGGGCATTGGTGATATTTCTTGGATAATCTTCTTCCAACATTTCTCAGTAGAGGTTCCTTAAACTCTAAAGGGGAGAACTCAAATAACACTAAATGGAGGCCAAAGTAAAGTCTGTTGAAAAAAAAACCTCCAAGGTCTATTTATAGGCACACACCAAGGTTTAGAATTTGAAGCCCTCTGGTGGACATGATCTTCCTTCTTCCAATGGCGGTGTGACACGTATTATAACCACCTCTAACTGTGTGATTTTGTGTCCATCTAATATCTTCCTAAAATCCAATTTCAGCTCCAACTGAGATTTTATTTATTTTAATTTTTAAAATAAATATCTTATATGATTTTTTAATTATTTAAATTATTTCATAATTCAAATAATTATCTACATAATCTATTTCAACTCTTGAAAAAAGATCCTTATCTACAATAAGATAACAAATAGATTACATGAAGATCACGTGATCTATTTGTTTCTTAAAATCATGGAGTGGCGCCACATGGACTCCTAGAACTCTAGCGTGTGGTGCCACACACAGTCCTAGTGAACTGCTGTATGAAATTACAATTTTGTCTCTATTGACGAAATTTATTCAAGAAAATTTTCATTGATCTATTTGAGAGAATACTATTGAGCTAGGAAGGGGACCTAATAGACATATATAATTTAAGCTTCAATAATTATTTATAATTTAATTAATTATTTATAATTTAATTATCTCATAATTAAATTAATAATAATTATTAATTTCAATTAGCGCCACAATTGAAAACCAAGGTTGTACTCTTAAATTATATACATAATTATAAGGAACCTTAAACATAAATGTTATTGACAAGGTCATCCATTAATATAATTGTTTTCCATGTGATACTAACTTCTACAATAATATTTTTCATAATTAAAGCTAAATTTATAGATTTTTGTACAACCTCTCTAATTACATCTTTGTCCATGAGTTCCGTTGATTCTCTAATGGGCGACCTATTTATGAACAAATCATAAATGAAGATTTGGGTAATATTTGATATCCCATATCAAATAGTGAGTACTCTTCACCTAAGTTCTCAAACTCATATTCATGGAAATATTATCTCTTCATCCTATCCAGTAGGCTAATGAATTTCCATCTATATCGATAGATCGTAAACAAAGAGAGCCATTCGATAAAGGAAGTCAGCTTTGGGAAAAAACAAAATGGAGAAGTAACTAGGAGAATGAAGCAAGAAAGAAAAAAAAAGACCTGATGAAACTAAAATAGACCAATCAAATAAAGTAGGAAAATGGCAGTATTCGTGCTGTGCTTCCAAAGTAGAAAGCTATTTTCAAAGAGGGCTATTGTTCCAGTCGAGCACTCTCTTTGTCCAATTCCATTGTGGATTCCATATCTATGAATATTGTTCCTAGCTACCTATATTAGTATCTCTCTAATATACCGAGGTATAGATCATGGATGCCACGAATCTCACTTATTGGCAATCAAAAGAATAATATATAGATGTGAGTCACTAATCACCTCGGGATCAAGGTAAGATCCATAAAATGATCAAAGTGATAGAATTATAATTTCTTGTTACAGAATTACACAAGAAGTTAAATTCTATCCTAATCCAGGTTTAATGTATTTTAAACACACTAATGTCTCTCTCTAGTTATCATCACATTATTATAAGCCAAATAAGATCATTCCACCAAGACACAATCTTAAGCAAGATAAAGGATCCAGCTTTATCTACTAATTGCAAACCAAAGTTTATACTAAGTACATATAATCATATCCACTGTAATATGAACACTTCATATACATGCATGATTATGTACTCTAACAAGTATTGGATCATTTATGATATTTGCATATATATATATATATATATGTACATACATTCAACAAGATATACATATAGGAAAATAAAAGGAATTTATTTTATTAATCATGTAGTACTTTACATCTTATAATGGTCATGTGAAATTTACACTATGCTATATAAGCGCTAATTTCAATAGTTGGATTGATGAGCCAAGCTTGAGGCCAGGATCGAACCAATAAGCTGGGATTGAGGTAGGACCGACTAGCTGGGTTGAGGTTAGCATCAAACTTAAGGGCTAAGGTAAAGACCAAGATTGAATCGATGAGATGATTTGGCCATGATGGAACCAACGAGTTGGGGTTGGGGTTTGACTGACAGATCGAATCGGAGTCAATATCAAACCTACGGACTAGGACTAGGGACAGGTTCATATCGAGGATTGGGACTGGGATAACATCGAATTGACAGGCCAAGATTGAGGTTGGGGTCATAATTCTCCTCTCACTTTGTTTTAAAATACAAACAAACTAATAAAACTAATAAAACTAAATCAAAGCTTAAGAAATAAAAGATTAAGAGTTAGGAGTTTATACCCTTAAAGCTTGTTGTTCTTCTAGATCTCCCTTCTCCTTTCTTTCCTCTTCTAAATGTGGGTAAGAGTGAATGAGAAAGTGGAAAATTTTAGGGAAAAAAAAAAAAGGATAAGGCCATGATTTTGACGAGGGTGAGGAAGAGCTTAGAGGAGCTATTTTTTAAAAAAATGGTAGGGTAGGGGGGAAGCAAAAATGGGCTCTAGTTGACAACAAGTCTTTATATAGACATAGTGCTAATTAGATTTGATTTTCTAATCTTGATTTTCTTAGCTTCTAAATAAGTTTGGAAGAGCTAAAATATAGCTTAATTCCCCTAAAAGTGCCAATTTGGAGAAGAAATGGAGGGAAAAAGGCTCCATCATTTGGTCCATGTCACTTCAAACTTTTCACTATTCATAAGTTAAATTATGTTTTTTTGTCACCACATTTTATCCATAAGAATCCTTTGCTTTATAGAAGCAGATAAAATCTTGACTACTTAAGGAAACTAGCTAGTTGATAGGAGATTTTCGGTTCCCATCGAGTCCTCTAACTTTGCTTATCACAATCTAAGTATAACCTCTGAATTTAATAGTAACATCGTTATTTCTCAATTACGTAATTGAGAAATAACATCATTATTTCAAGAGTGTTTATGTGAACACTGCTATCACTGTGCTATACTTGAAAATCTTTTACAGTGAATTTTTAAGTTAATTTACAGTTTAAATTTCCCTCTATCTTAATTTGTGATGTAAAAGCACAAACCAAATTATTTTGCTTGAATGACCAAATCTAGATTTAATATTAAGTATAGAATTTTGGATTTAATTTCATACTATTCCACAAATTTGCAAATCATAAAACACGACATGAGATTTTCTAGGAAATCTTTGACTTCACTATTTAAATTTCAACATCAATTTTGTTTAGCTAAATTAGGGCGCCTATCTGTACACTGTTAATACAATACTATACTTAAAATTCTTTCTAATTGAATTTTCAGGCTTGCTGATAAACTCCCTCCATCTTAACTTTGAGGTGGGAGATTTTTTGATCTTGAACTGAATTCTTAATATGTATAGTCTGACTGAGCTTATCATACTATTGTAATCCTTGTAATTCTTATCGAAACTCGTATTTGTAGACTCTAACCTTATACTTTTTAAGAGCTTAATGGTGTAGTTATAGAAAAATCCTTAATTTAATTATATTTATCAATTACTAGATTTTTCTGGACACTACGTTAAGAACATGTAAACCCTTGCCACTTGCTACTATAAGTAAAAATTCTACCCTTATGCATACATCTTTTACTCCTGATGGGCGTGAGAGTTACAGTTGGTATGGTCTCCAAAAAACACAAGTAATAAAGCAATGAATTGAATGCAATTTGGACGTGGCATTTACAAGTTTGCACCTGGACATGAGGAAATTTAACCAAAAAACACAAACTATAGTACATATATGACCTTGAAATACCGGACACAAAGCCTACACCTAGGGGACATCTTCGACAAATTTGCAACATCAAATACAGAAACCACAAGCTCTAATGTTTATGAGCATACCTGTAACGCCCCGAAATTTATTTAATGTTAATGTAATACAAATGATGAATTAGTGTGCCATAATTAACGTTGTAACATTAATTAGATTATTTGGTTGGTTTTTGAATTTTTGGTAGTTTTGTTAAATTGATGCATTCAAACGATTTCTTATTGTTTTAAAATGATGTTTTGAGTTTTAAAACACAACAATTTGTAAAATGTTAAAAATACTCCGTTTTGTAAAACCGTGGGCGGCACATGGTTTTCGCACAGTAAAACCGCCCACCTATTTTCTCTATTTATTTCCTTCTTCTCTCTCTCTCTCCTCACTCTCACCCACCTCTCTCTCTCTTCCTCTTGATCTCTCTCGGCAGCCCCTCTCTCTCTCAATTCTCTCTCAAATTTTTAAACCCAATTTCGAATCCAAGCTTCGGGTTAGCGAGGAGGAAGCTCGGGGACGTGATTCGGCAACCGAGAACGCGGATTGAAGTTTCGATTCGAGGTTAGATTCAAAATTTCAAAACTTTTTACAAAATTTTCAATTTTGAGCATTTTTGAAATCTAGGTTTGTTTAAGCTTAGAAAACCGTGGATTTGAGTCAAATGAACTTAGGACAACTAGAATCTAAGCTTAGATTGAAGAAAAACGGATTGAATTCAAGATTTTTCATTTTTCCCCTCATTTTCTCATTTTTGGATTTTTGAGGATTTTGAGTTTAAATCTTGTTTAAATGATTCCAAACAGTTTCTAGAATGCTTTTCTATCAAGTATAATTGTTTTTCATGCCTGGGATTTGAGAAAAACAGGTTAGAAACAAGATTTGGATTTTGGGGATCGAGAAACCCGTGGCTGGGATTTCTGGATTTTCCCAGTTCGGCAGGCCGAACTGTGTGTTCGGTAGGCCGGTGTTCTTCCGACCGGCAGGCCTAACCTGGAAAATTGTTCGGCCGACCGAACTTTGCTTCCGGCAGGCCGAACTGTGCAGTTCGGCAGGCCGAAGCAGGGCGTCCGACAGGTCGACCGAGGCATGGAAAATTTTGTGATTTTTACCCGTTTTTACTGTTTTGAACCCTAATTTAAATCCCAACCTTATAGGATGATTTTAAAGGTACAAATGGCACACTAGGACATCATGAAATGATTTAGTAACATAGAATGTCTCAAACTAGATATTGATCGACTTAGTTTGTATCTAGGATCGTTCGTGGTTCTGTGGAGCTAACGTATAGCGGACCGGGATTACGGTGTGGGGCACCGGCACGAGTATTGAGGTAGGACTTCTATCCTATTTCTTTGGTAGCCTAATTTTGAAATGATTTGGCTTTGAAAAGGATTTCTATCAAAATATTTTCAACGGTTGTTTGAAAATGGTTTTATCGGTTGTATTTTAATATACCGTGATTATGAAATGAATTTCATAATAAATGTAATTGACAACACTCGGTAATTGGGTTTTGAATGATAATGATAATAAACACAAAGGCATGATGCCATATCAGAGATCGGGTCGTATAGCGATCGACCTTGGGGGCAGGTCCCGAAACCCAGCTGGGCCACTACGGTGGTGACATCATGGTTTGCCTAGGTAAAAGAAAAGTGGTGTTTTGATTGAGAGAGTAGACTGTTCTGTGTCAGGACGGTTCTACTCAAATTATTTATTTATTTATCTATTTATTTATTTAAGTTTTCTTTGAGTAACCCCTAACTAATGATATGTTTCTTTGCATTAAAAAAAAAAAAAAACTTAGTCCTACTGAGCCTTTCGCTCACATTTTATTGTTTTAAATTTCCCCCATCTAGGTGGTTTCCCATTTAGGTTTGGAGAAGATTCTTCGGACCGAACTCAGGAGCAATAGGAGAGTTTATTTATATTCTGTATTATTAATCAAGGCATGTAAGACTTAACTTTATTTGTACTTGGACTGTAATTGTATTTATGATATTGTCAGAACCATGTGTGTGCACAAGTTGTGGGTTGTGGAACCCATATTCGCGGTTTTTATTTAATTTTTATTAATTTCTTAATATTTATAAATTCTTTTGTAAAATGTGGTGGAAATCTTCTTATTTCTCTTTTAATTTGATCCTTAAACCATTGGTTTTTAATTAAATCCTCTTTTAATTAACTTAAACATTCAGCCACGTCACCTCCCGTACTCCGGGGCGTGACAATACCACGTGGATGATGTATTGGTACAAAATGTGTAAGCAGGTTTAACTTTGAGATGTACCAAAAATTTGTGATCTACAAGACAAATATTCTCAACTCGATCCATACATAACATAATCATAATTGTGTTTTTTTAAATATAATTAATAATTATGAGAGAAAGAAAAGGGGAGCGGATTCCATTTATTTCGAGAAAACTTATCTATTTCCCTTTCTTTCACGGAACATAATTTTATTATATGTTATTAAAGGGTTTAATATTTATAGAACATACTTCTAAAAAGTAAGTCTTATGATATAAAATTTATAAATTGAGGTTACTTCCACTATGTATTTTACTTAACACCGATGGTATCAAATATTTTCCAATTTTATTATAACCCTCTTTAAACCAAAAATTTTAATAATAATATGCCTTGGCGTGGTTAAACATTACGGATGTAGTGCATGATTGTGATTTAAAAAAAAAATAAAATAAAATAAGAAACGTTGTGCATGATCGTGCAATCAAACATGGACCAAAAAAAGCCAAACCCCACATGGCAGAATCCCATTCCACCCCGTTAAGGGCAAAAATGTGAAATGTGTAATAGCATGATTGTGCCATGCATTATTCCATCTTTTTTCTTGTCTTAGGTTACATTATTCTTTCAATATAACAAAAAACAAAAAGGACATATATACCACGTTTTATTGCACTAAGTTTAAATCCATTTAATGGGTTCACCGACAATATTTGGACAATTAATGGGAAGTTAAAATGCTAGGGACATTACTTCAAAAAGAAAAAAAATAAAAAAAAAAGCTAGGGACACTCTATTTCCCTTTCCTTCTGATTCCTGGATTTTACGTAAGATTCACTCAATATTAATAACCCAAGAATGTTCATTTTAAAGACCTGAGTACTTTTTTATTAATGCATATATCTCTACCTACACTCTTCCTTTTCAAGTGTTTGACTTTGTTTGTACCAACAATAATGAGTAAACCACTTCAATTGGACACTCCAAAAACAAAAAACAATATATATATATATATATATATATATATATATATATATATATATATAACTCCATTCAATATTATTTTGGAAGTTTTTGAAAAAATATTTTGCAGTTTTTGAGGTAAAAATTTCAAAAATACTCTCAATATAATTTTTAAAAAATTCTTATTTTTTAAACAAAACTATTTTCACCTATTTTGAAAACACTACCGAATGGTATATAAGTTTCAATTTTTTTTTAGTGAAAAAACAATAATATTTGGAGAAGCAAAGTCATACACTCTAACCATAAAAACAGAAAGCTGGGCATTGCTGACTCATGAGAGTGAAGAAAAATTTGTTTACCCTTAGCACCAATCCAACTTGGTTCTATTAAAATTGTCGCTAGTTTGGGAATGCACTTAAAACTACAATTTGTATAATTTGTGATTCTAATCAATTTTTTTTTCAAATTTTCTTTAATGTTAATTGTGTTTTTTAAATAGGCTATTGTTGAATCATGAGAGAGGAATTTTATTTTTCGGCCTTATCATAAGTCCTAGTTGTTTTTTTTTTTTTTAATTTGGCACAAATTATATTGACTAATTTGCAAAACTAAAAATAAATTAATAAGAAAAAGATTGGCATTTATATAAGGAGGGTTCGAAAACGATGTGCTAGAGAGTATTACCAATTCTACATATATTTTGTTCTCATACTCATGGTATATAATTTGGCATATTTTGGAATACTTTTTGTCCACTAACTAAGCTATATTCTCATATTCCTAACATTCTTATTTCTCTTTTCTTTCACCAACCGTCGCAAATTGATGGTCACAAAGAGAAGAACAATATATATGCAACATTTTTAATTCTCCTGTGCCCTATGATATCACAGTCATTTTATTTAGTGGCAATCTTGCATATTGAGAGAATGTGTGTGTATATGTGTGTGCATATGTATATGTATATGTTATATAGTACATAGCTAGCTCTATTTGTCATCATCTATTGACAAGTTGTATCATTGAAGTTCTGATGCATAATTTTGTCCTATTAGGAAATTTCATATTAACTTCCCGTTGGAGACAGGTATACACATCAACTAAGATCATATGAATCGTGTGACACCTGAGCATTTATAATATATTAAGTATGCAATAATTAAGGATTATGTTAAGTAATTTATGAACAATTTTACAAGTTAAATTTTATACTCGAAAATTTGTTAAAAATTTGAGAAGCAATTTTAGTGTTACAAGAATTATTGTTTTAATATGGCTTTTATTATAAATTTTATAAGACTAAAATATGGGATTCTTTTTAAGGCCAAAGATCATGCCATAGTCCTAAGTAAAGTATGAATTGAATGAAAGTTGTGGATTAGTCGACGAGCAAGGAAAAATAAGCTAGAGAGTTAATCTTTTGCAGAATATGTTGCAATAGATTTTAAATGGAAATGCTATATAAGAAAAATACTATTTGAAAATATAAAAATTATATAGTATAAAAATTAAGCAGTATAAAATTATACAGTATGAGAATAGTGCAGTATAAAAATTATACTAAATGGACAATATGCACAAGTAAGGAAACTTGTAGAATCTCATAAACACAATAGAAAAGAATAGTAGCACTATGGAAAAATATACCTACAGTATAGAAAAATAGTATCAGTATAAATTTTGACTGTGTTAAAAGTAGGTGGGACCCACATGATGGCACCTTAAGATGAAAAAAAGGACACATCCTCCCCCACTTGGATCCAGTGTTGATGGGTCAATGAAATGCTATTTTAAATTGCAATTAAGTCATTAAAGTGGTGACCTAGAAAGGTAAAAGACTAAGTTGAAAATTGGTCACATCTCCAATAAGGTGTAAAATTTTCCACATCTTACCTTAGGTTGGCCAGATTAGTTGAGTGATAGAGAGCAAAAATTTTATTACTTTTTGGTCCATAGTGAGGTGTCTTAATGAGTTAGGTGTATGGTTAAAAATTTAACCATCTTCCCTTGAAGGTAGAAAAAATGGCCACATCTTCCCTTAAAGATCCGGTTTTAGGGCTGTAGGATGGGGACAATTTTTGTTTCACTTAGTCCCCTAGATGTATCATAAGTAGAAAAAAAAGGGCTAGTTGTCTCCATAACTTTTTGCTCCATGACAAGCACAAGGAACCCATATTCCCACAATGAAAAACAGGCAACAATCTTCTCCCTTCCTCTTAAATATCTTTCAAAAGAACAACTATAAATCGATTCAAGAAGCAAGAACAAGGGTTTTTTGAGGAGGCTTATGGGGTTTTCAAGGTAAAACTCTTACTTTGCCTAGTGTGTTCTAGGGGCTTCTTTTCAAGTGTTGGAAGATATTTTTATGAATAAATTATAGATTTGTTGTCAAGGATTTTGTGAATTTTTCAAGAGCCTAAAAGGGAGGATGAATATCTTGGAATGATTACGTAAAGTTCTAGTCTTTGAAACTATCCTAAGGTTTGCATATGTTTATGCGTATTGTGTTTGATTCAAATTAAGGGGTATGACATTTAAATAAAATCATGTGGCATGATTTGATTTAGTGTTATGTAAATGATTATGATAATTGATAGTTAAGATCTTGGGTTTTATACTCAAATGAAGGAAAATAACACACTTTATTATAAGTGCAAAGTTAAGTATTTAAAGTATTTGATAAAATATCTTGGATCATGGTATGTAAAATGGATATTATGGCATCATTATTTAAAATATTAAGTGCCTAAAAATATATTGAAGAAGGTTAAAGTGAGATTAAGCCTTCCCAAAATAAGTTATGCAATAATTATGTCATAAAAAAGTTAAAAGATTATTTTTGAAAGATTTTAGTGTTTGAGGCCCTTGGAGCCTAATTATTTTCTAAACTCAACATGATATTGATTAGAAATATTGATATGGACAATTTTCATGAAGAAATTCCACTCGAATTCCGATCGGAACAAGCCAAAACAAGAGGATTTTAGTTCTACCATGTCAAGAAAGCCATTAAGATAAATGATTTTGAGGAAATTTAAAACACGAAAGTTGTAGATATCATCAAAGTGGTTAAAGAACATTAACGATTTATAAAAATTCTTTACCGATTTTAAGTTACGAATTTTACGAGATTTTAAGCACAAAATTTTGTTTAAAAAAAAACTATGAAATGGTTCTAATTAAGCCAACGAGTTTAATGAAGTCTTAATCATCGTGAAAAAATGAACGTTTTAGTATAATATGGTTAATTTTGTTCCTAGGGGCAAAAATGTTAGATTTTTTGTTTTGGGTCAAAATTGTAAAGCCGTGTAAAATTGGATTTTCACTAAGAAAATGTTGGTTTTCTATACTACTATGGGCAATGAGTAACCACAAATTTTAAGTTTAAAAGGATTAAGAGTTTTTATCAAGTAAAGAATGATAGAAAAATGGTAAGGACACAATCGCCAAGATTTTCAAATTATGGGTCAAAACTATAAAGTTTTGATAAAATAGATTTTATCGAAGGGAAAACTAATGTTTTGTTTTCCTCAATGTTACAAGAAGCAAAGAAATGTAAGTTTTGGTTTAAAATAGGTTTCGAAAGTTTATCTAAAACCCCGTCGAGAACAAAATGATCATTTTTTATAAAAAGACCAAGATGGACCCTGAAACGCTCAAATAAGAAAAATGCCCCTTAGCAGAAATTTTTCCATAACCTATAAGTATCGAGATGATAAAGTAAAACGGAAAGTTTGGTAAAGTTACACGGCTTACAAAAAAACCATTAAGAGTAAAAACGTCATCTTTTATAAAATCAATAAAACGAACCTCAAGCTTTCTAGGTTAGCAAAACGTCTTTAGACAAAAAAATGCTCTGTATCGCATTAAGTAACAAAACTGTATAGTAAGATGAGGAATTTAATCAAGGAATGTTCAAGCTAGGTAATGGAGTAAAGAACCAATAAGAACGAAAATAAGTAAAAGGAATAAATAGTTAATGTTTAAGTTCTTTTATTGATTGAGTGAGTCGATAATGAGAAAGGTTAGCTAATAGTCGGGTGTCATTTGAAACAGAACACAGAAACCGACCAATAAAAGGAAAAAGGAATGAAATGGGAATGCTAGAGCTAAGTCTAAGTAAGTCTCAAACCTCACCTATGGCATGAAGAAAATGATTTTTAAATGCTATATATGTTTGAAATATGTTTGCATTTTTTATGTATTAAGTTTTAAAGACCAAGTCGAAGACTTCCAATGTATTTACAAATTGTTGTACTTAAAGTATGTTTGCATTAGTTATGCATAATACTTCAAAAATTTGTTATGATTTGCAATATGGTTGCATATGTTATGTTTAATATTTATGTATTAAGTTATGGAATATGATATATTAGCATTTGATATGCTCACTAAAGTTTACAAGAGGGTAAATCAAAGATAATATTTAGAATGTCATACCAGCTTCCTTGATGTAAGGTATACAAGTTATGTTACAATTATGACCTTGTTGTTCGATGGTCCTAAGTCTTCCACAAGGGAAGCAATATGCTATGTTAAAGTAACGATCTCATAATCGATGATGTTAGTATGAATACTAAAGCCCGTAAAATATAATAAGGTAAGAACGATGATAAAAATTCAAGTAAGTTATGTATAATATTAAAAAATTCATAATTGAATGTTCATAAAGGAGCATAAATGGAATCATGCATTATGACTCTGCTTACATTCATTTCCATGATATGTTCATGAAATATGTTTATGAAAAACATTTTAAGAAATGTATTACGAAAAATGTTTATGAAAAACATTTTATGAAAAATGTTACAAGAAAAGTTCACGAAGAAAGTTTTATGAGAAAAGTTTAAAAGCAATATTTTATAAAGAAAGTTTTTAAGGGCTTGTTTGTTTCGATACTCGAATCACGGTTCGAATCATTTTGCTACAGTATTTTCTCTCATAAAAATTTAAATCTTCATTCAAATACTCTATTCAAATACTCGAACCAAACGAGCCCTAATGTTTTGTAAGATTATGTTTGAACTTACTGAGCAAAAGCTCATTATAAATTCCTTCACGCTATAAATAGTTCTATTAAAGACCAATATGACTGCTTGAAGAGTTCGATGTCGCGGTAGATAAATGCGAATGTTAGGCATAGATATCACTATAGAAAGCCTTCCACTGTATTAAGAAAAAGTTTTCAAGCAAAAGATGTTGCAATATTTTATGAAATATTACACGAAAGTTTTTAAGTTTGATATATTTTACAAAAAACATTTTAAAACATATTTTTACAAAATGTTTTAAATAATTATAAAGTTAGGTTTTAAGCTATGCTTTAGTTTATGTTGCCATGGAAGTCGTAATAATTTCAAGAAAATTTTTAAGTATGTTTTAAAGAAAAAAATTTTATCTGATATTTTTCTTACTAGTAAGTAAGATTAAAGTAAAGAAAATAATGTTTAAGTAAGCTAAGTGACGACCCAAAAAGACAGATTGTCACAAAACGCAACCCTTATTCTTTTACTTAAATTATATAAAAAAAAACCATACACACACATACAAAATATGGCGATTTGGTTTCTTTGCCAACTTGTAAGACACAAAGCATTTTGTTTTATTTTTTTTAAGTCTCTATAGTAGCGTATTATAAAAAAAATAATATTATATATTTTATTATTAACTTTAGATTGTCCTACCATATTAAATTTATGGAAATTGGCTACTAAAAAGTAGCCTATTGATATGTATTTAGGATATTTATCTTTTTATACCCTCTATTTTAAGATAATTCAAAACTTATACCTTCGGTTTTTGATTTTATCGATTTTATACCTTTCAGATTTGATTTAATACACAAATTTATACATTTTCCCAATCAATATTCAATTTTCACCAAAAAAAAATTGCCCAAATACCCTCAAATTAAAAAAAAAAAAGAGAGAACTTTATAAATTTAGAAAAACTTTATACTATAGTTTTCGACTTCAAAAATCTACAAAGAATACCTCAAAATAGGTGTTTTGTGTGTTTTTGTTTTTGTTTTTGTTTTCTTTTTATTTTTTGAAAGTTTTAATTTTTCTCTATTTTATTGAAGGATAATTTGGTCATTTTAAGGTTAAAATTAACTATTGATTGAAGTAAGATATAAATTTGTAATTAAATCTAATTTAAAAATATAAATTCGATAAGATCTAAAACCAAAATAAACTAAAAATATAAAGTATAAGAAGATAAATAACCTTTTGTTTTTCAGCCATTAAATCTATACAAATAATAATAATAATAATAATAATAATAATAATTTTGATCCAACTTAATATAGTGACAAAACATGATCCTCGTTGGAGAAAAAACCCACGATATATATCATAACAAAAAAAATTACGAATTTAATAAAATTCAAAAAATATATTTAACAAGGTAAAATGCGTTTAAAAGAAACCCGAGAAACTTTTGATTAACCCTACATTATCCCCTCCACGGAGCAGGACAATTTTGAACTACCGTACACTGGATGATGAAGAGCCCTTTTTTCTTTTTTTCCTTTTTTTTTTTTGAAAGAAAACAAAAGGGAGATAAATTTATAGAACAGTTTTTTTTGATTGGAGATATTTTGTATGTTAAAGGACAACGCGATCTTGATATCTTTGGATAGCGATGGAAGGGCGGCACATTTGGGCTTCTTTTTTTTTTTTTTTTTTTTTTTTTTTTTTTGTGTTTCACGAAAGTCACGAGACATTGAACTGAAATGTTTATATACAAAGATATTTTTGCAGTACGGTTAACGGACATAAACCATAAATCTAAATGCATGGTTTTCGGAAAATCACTAATTTCCGGATTTGCCCTCAACCATTCTCCTTAACTACTATTTTTTTTTATATTTTTTTTATCAAGTACTATTCGGTATCTATATGTTGTTCTACTATATATGATATAATGTAGTTCCAATATATTAGTCATGTTAATCAAATTTCACGTTGGTGTAAGAGAGTTTAGATGTAATTATGGTTTTTAAATTTTAGCTTTAATTTGCAATTAGTTTATCTTTATTTATTTACTATGTTATATATCTTTCATCTTAGCAAGTGTTATGTTAGAAAGTTATAAATACTCATGGAGGAGATGATTATTGATATTGAATACAAAATTTGAGTTTTTTTTGTTTAATTTGGAGATTTTTTCTTGTGGGGTTTTCTTAAATATATTTTGAAAGCTTGCTCTGGATTAGGCCAATAAAATCTTTCTTTTTCAATTCTGCTATATCCCTACATAATTAAAATATCATATTATATGCTTTGACGGTATTTCAATCATAAAAATATCTAATAAATAAGTATGTCAACGATATATATATATATTTGTACATTTTGGATATATCTTGAGTTGATGTCGTATGTGCCTCTGTTAATGAAAATAAACTTTTCTTCAACACTTACAAACTATATAGCTTGTAGACATTTAGCAACTGTATCCATTTTCCAATTTTCTTTTCCAAAAGATGTTGTTGTGAGAATAATAGAACCGACCAAAGTAGGCCTATAATTATATAGCTATAAGAAATGAAATATGTATATATAAGGTTTTTCTATGGCCCTTCCTTCTGTCGTAACATAAAGAAAATTTAAAAAAAGTAACATATATAGTATTGATTAAACATGATGTTAGAGAGGTATAACATGACCGTCAATAAAGTATGATTTTAAATGTTGAATGCAACATTCATCTTGGAAAAGTGTAACATATTTTTTTTTACGTTTTTAAAATTAAATTTCTTGGTATTATGTCTTTTTAATATCGATATTAAATTAATGATACACAGATTATGTTTTTTACTTTTAGATATTACGTTGGAGATAGAAACATCCATAATATATATATATATATACACACACTATTTACATATATGTGTGTGTATGACACTACCCAAAATTAATAATAGGGTGAGTTACCGCGTACCGAGTTAATGGGTACAAAGCGAAAATATTTTTTTGGTAGCAAAAAGTGGAAAGTTGATTTTCTGGATCCAAAAAGAGGATTAATCTTAAAGGTTAATAAATAAGCTCGAATGGAGATTAATCTTTGTGGAAATGCACCATTCATCACATACAAGAGACTTGTTCAATACTTCACAATCAATTATGATGCGATCATGTGATATTAACTTTCGGCTCCAAAATTTTTCCATATGTCTTAGCTCCTACGCCCAAGATGTAATGATCGACCTTTTTATTGTGTAGAAACCAAAATTTCTTACTTTAAATGAGTGCAAACAAAGACTCCATTATTTTTCTTCTCCATATTGACTTTGAAATAGATACATGCTATTGATCTTAAAATCTGCCATATATACATATACATATATATATTCGAAAGGAATCTGCCATGTTTCCACTATTCACATCTGCTGCTTTTTAACTAACAACATTTGAAACTAATTGCTAACATGCCCAATTACACATTAACCGAAGCAAAAGTTCTCTAGAAAAGCCAGACTCTAATTAAATTAATGCTGTTATTTACTTAGTGCACGTCACCATTAAACATTTGATTGGTTAAAACGATCTCTTTGGGCTAATATTCTCATTATATATTGAACTCAAAAAGCACAAGTCTTTGTCATCTAAACATTCTATTATACTCCAAGTGTGTGTCTCTGTGTGTGTATATTCCTTTTAACTCCAGATTCCAGAGGCAGCACCAAATTCCGGATTATGGGTTTGAAGGGCTGTGTTTCTTGAAAAGTGGGGACAAGAGGGAGAGGAACAATTTCCCAATTAGCCATGAAAATGGTTTCCTTAAAGAGAGGTATAAATTTGAAAAAATGGCCTAATAGTACTACTCATACTAACTTGAATAAATAGTGGGCATAAAATTGGTAAAGTTGAAAGTGAAGGGGAATGGAATTTTTGAGCGCCGATTGATATTGGGTTTGTCAATATTCTTATTTTGGGAATTTGACTTGTGTTGTTCCTACAGACTTAAGATGTAGTGTGGTCTCAACTGCATATGTGCCACTAGTGAGGAAGTTGCATATATACCCAAAAAAAAAAAAAAAAATCTGTTTGCTGAGAATGAGCCCAAAAAAAAAAAAATTATTGAACCCAAATCGTCAGCCACACACCAAAAGCATTGAACCCCTCCCCCACACACACCCAAAAAAAAGGAAAAAAAAACACAAATGATGTGCATATTTTTCCTAGCGGATAGTCACAAGTTTTGTATGTTATATGTTTCATTAGATGATAATGACTATATTGCAGTATCATACCACAGTGTTTGGGTCCAATCAAGTGACCAATGCCAAAAATCTAAAGCTTCTTCTTTTTCCCATTATTTGCAAGTTGAATTAATCATTAGCCGCAAAGAAGAAAATTGCCATAAGAATCTTGCCAAATTTATCCCCTAAATGCAAGCAAATGGACTAATACCAAACAGAGTGTTCACTCTTTAGAATTGACACCCCAACTCCACCTTCTAATCCATCTTTTCCCCTACATTATTGGGTTGAAAAAACATGGGTCAGATGGGTTCTTTTTCAAATATGTAATCATGTTTTTGCCATGGAAGTCCTTTTGAAATAAAGGGAATTTTTGTGACTTTACTTTGATCAACAACTTCTAATCAACCGTCAATGCTAGTTTTTGTTCTTTTGATGGCTCCATTAGAAGCTTCTTGTTTTTTTTAAGCCACGTGTCTCAATGTTTTGGAAAAGAATTTGAGTTCCTATTGGTGGGGGTCAACTTCTTCAATTGACTCGAAGATGTTGAATTTGAATTGAAAGTTCTTGAGACGCCTAACTCCACTATTGTAGTTTTGTGAATTCCGTTCACACCTTCATTCAATCCTTTTAATTGTCCATTCTCCTCCCATTTCAGGGATTTTCTCCCAACCATACTTTCAATCTGAAAAGAGTGTGAAAATATCAATCTTTCCAAGATCCAAGAAACTTAGCAAAGGTATGTCAAAAGCACTATTGTTCTTTTATTTGGTTTTTTTTTTTTTTAATTTGTATATAGTTGGTTTAGACTAGGAATTATCTCCACCAATGCCATTGACAAAGAAAACGCGCAAAGACACTTTATGATGAATTCCATGCACAAAAGTATTGTAAGAATTGTTAGAAGACTGATAAGGGTTCGTGTAATTAGTTTTAGGAAAGTCCCTCATAATTAGTTGCTTAAGACAAAGTAAATTAGGAGTTTATTTGACAATCTCAGCTTTAATCAAAACTTTTAGGCTACGTTTGGTTGAGGGGCAAGGAATGGAAAGGAAAGGAATGAAGGTTTATTATGATGTTTGGTTGGTTTTTAAAAAAGGAATAGTCTTTCAAAACGGAGTGACTTTTCTATCAAATGGATGAATCATCATTCCTTCCTCACATGGAAGGAATAGCCATTCCAAGCTGTTTTTTTTTTCTTCTTCTTTTTTTCCATAGTTACTCTGGAGTATTATAATTATATTAATAATTATAATATAATTAATATATATTATAGATATTATATCGTAATAATATAATACAATAATAAATTATTATATTATTAATATAATAATATAATATAATATAGTTGTAATATTGTAATTAATAATTCTAATATCATTTTATTATGATCATAATAATATAAATTATTAAATAATTATGATATATTATATCAATAGTATAATTATTAATATAATTAAATTTTAGTATGATAGTTTAATTTCAATATTATCATTTATTATATTGTATTATAGGCTATAATTACATAAATATGATATGGTAATATGATATAGTTGTAATATTGCAATTAATAATACCATAATTATATTAATAATTGTAAATTTTATTATGATCATAATATATTATATTATTAAATAATTATGATATATTATTTCAATAATATAATTAAATATTAGTATGATATTATAATTTCAATATTATCATCTAATATATGTATTATAGGCTATAATTACATAATATATTATATTAAAATTATTATTATTAAAATATAATATAGTATATCATTACGTTAGTATAATATAATCTATTTTTAATATTGTAATTAGATTATAATTGAATATTATTATTTCTTATGTGGTATTATATTTTATATTTTATATATTATAACAATAAAAATATAATTATTGATATAATTATAATATTATAACTACATTTTATAATTTTATATATTAACAATTATCATAATCTTTATTATATTTTATTTTGTAACTATATAATGCATTATATCATAATAGTTTTATCATATTATATTACATTTTATATACTATATTAATATATAAAATATAGTGTTATAACATGAGGGTACATGAAAGTATTCATATTCCATTTCATAGTATTCCTAAAATTACAACCAAACAAATGAATCAACTTTCCTTTCCATTCTATTCCAATATCATTCCCATTCCCATTACCCTTATTATTCTGCCATTACAACTAAATATAGGCTTAGTTGCTACAGTGTAAAGCTATTACATGTTATAGTGTTTTTAACTAAAATTAGTTCGAAGTACACTTCCCAAACACTCTATAGAAATGAAATTTTAAGATAATAATTCTTAGATGAGCCATCCTCCTTAGAGCAATAAGATTAGGACTTGGCAGTTTATGCTCAGATCATGAACCAAATTAGATTACATGTTAGAATTAACATCTTGCAAAAGGAAAAATTACACTACATGGCAAAATTGTTGTGATGAAATTGAAATTCAACACAATTTTTATAATATTTTAAAATAACTATAATTACGTTGTAATTAACAGAATAATATTACATTTTATACTATATAATTACAAAATAATTATTTCAATAATATGATTTTAAGCCATATAAAATATTTAAAAATTCATTTCAACTCTATAATCCATGCCATATTTCTCATTCATGAGTCATGAACACAGCCCTTCTCTTATTTTTCCAGATCGGCTGCCAAGCTAGTCCTAATGTTTTCATTAAAGCCCAAAAGCCATCCCCATTATGGACTTGGTTCGATCATCTGCTTGAAGCCACACCAAAAGGCCCAAACCATTATTGCTCTCATATGATTGCAGCATTAAAAGAAGATGACGGACTGAGAGGTCCAAGGACAATAGTTGACTTGTACACCAGTTCACAGAATGGTCAGCAGTTTGTCCAAGACAGGAGCATCTAGCCCAACACTTGGTCTTCAGACCGCTTTTAAGCCCACGCACTCCCATTCATCACCGGTAACACAACACCACATGTGTCTCAGGAAAAGAGAACTAGAAACACGTTGGGTAAAAGAACAATGCTAGAGGCTACCTCGGTGGTGCTAAACATCACACGCTAATAAATAGGTCCCATAATATAGGGTCTATTTTTTATTAGTTGTAATGTTTAACATCTGGTGCTGCTCCAATCATCTTTCATTATATTCGGAATGGTGGTCTTTATGCCGTGTAAGTTGTACCACATGTCTACTCGCCAATGGAAATGGATGCTTGTATTACCCAATTTCCCATTTTCAAAGGTTGCTTTCCAATCAAAAAGTGGAGGAAGAAACTAGTTAACAATCTGTTGAAGAAATCCCGAGTGACACAAAAACACAGAAAGTAACTTGTTACGGTGGGAGGCATCTCAAGAGGCCTGAAGTTTCGTTTGTGGCAACCATCCTATTCTCCAAATCTTGAGCAGCTTCTGTCATGCCTTGTGCGTTGTAGGCTTGAATCATGGTGGCGAAGGTGATGCTGTCGGGAAAACACTTCCTGTCCTTCATTGCCAAAAACAATAGACGCATGCTTTTCACATCACCAGCCTGGCCATAAGCGCTAATGGCACAGTTGAAAAAGGGTGTGTCTAGTATAACGTCTGAATTTTCGACTTGCCTCATAATAGAATCGACTTTCTCCATAAGCCCAGCTTTACTGTAAGCATTAACGAGAGAGCAATAGGTGATAGAGCTGGGTTTCAGCCCTCTGTGCTTCATCCTCTTGAAGTATTCATCCATCATCGCAACATCTCCAGCTTTCCCAAATACCTCAATGACTATGTTGAATGTAACGACCGTGGGAGTGAAAAACCTCTTCTCCATGAACTCCATAACAGAGCTCATCTTATCGTACAACCCTGCTTTCCCATATGATTTTATCAGGATATTGAACGTCTTAACATCGGGCTTTATTCCCATAAGCAGAAACTCATCGTACCACTTCTCCATCTTCTCAATCTGCCCAATATTTCCATAAGCCCCGATGAAAGAATTCAACGTGAAAATGTCCGGAAGGCAGCTTCCACTCTCAATCATATTCGTCAAAGAGTCCTCCATCGGTGCAAACATCTCCGCCTTACCGTATCCATGAATTAGAGTATTGTACGTCACGGTGTTACATTCGATCCCTAAATACGACATCTCCTCAAGAACGTGCTCAATGAGATCATGACGGTTGTATTTAGTGCAGCAGTTAATAAGAATCGAGTATGTATGCACGTCTGGTTTGCAATCAGAGACTGATTTCATCTCATCCACAGTGGAAAATGCCTCTTCCAAGAGGCCACTTTGGCCATAAGCACTAACAAGGGCAGTGTAGACGTCAATAGTTGGTTTGAGCCCGTCAGACAACATGGTTTCAAAGAGCAGGGTTGCCTGCTTAGGCTGCTTGCACTTGCCAAGCATCATAAGCAGTTTCGTGTATGTTTGGCGTCTTGGATCGTACCAATTTTGCATGCGTAGTAGTTCAAAGATCTACAGAATGCAATACTTCTTTCATTTTCATAATTAAGTTAAATAATATATATATATATATATTTATAAAACTACCATAAAAGATATTTATGATTGCTAATAAACGTGCTATAAAATAAGACAACTGGTAAGTTTGATAGCGCTAAAACAGTAGCACCTAGTATTCTCCCTCTTACATTATATATTTATGAATACTTATTAATTCTTTTTGCTATCTTACCTCAGGCTCAGCAACCTTTCAGGATAATAAAAAACCAAAGAACCATGATGCAAAATGCATTCTTAATGATAAAATGATGAAAAATGCTAGGGGCACCAGTAGTGTTCAACATCGCACCCTAATAAAAAAATTGGATTTCACAGCATGTGATCCACCTTTAATTAGTTGTGGTGCTTAACACCATTAATTCCCTTGAGCATTTTTCAAAAATAATACCTTCAAAAACCATTCTTTTATTGCCCAATGAAAACTTACCAAAACCAAAATGACACCTAAAAAAAAAAAATTTTTTTTCGTCTCTCCCAATATAAAGCAAAAATTGTTAAAAAAAATATGTAAACAAAACCAGAATGATGGTTTCAAAAAGCATTAATTCTATCTGCCCAGAAAAAAAAGGACGAACCTTTAGAGCAGTGTCCCAGGAGTTACTCCGAATCGCCTGGTCAAGCGCCTCGAGAACAGGTTTAGGCCAAAGGTTGTTGTACTTTTTGGAGTTTGCTTTTCTCTCTATGTTCTTTATAGCGGCGTCAGTTCGCAGAATCCTCGACAGCTCCTTCTTGTGATCTTTCTGAAGACCCTTTCCAGAACCTTCGGAGCTCCGCTTCGATAAACGACCGCACCGGATTTGGAAACGGTCATTGCGGACTTTTGTCAAATGGGTGGTCGGGCTTAACGAAGTTCCAAACGACAAGGCCAGTTTGGAAGATTCTAGAAGGTGAGAGTCCATGTTGGGAATGAGATAAGGTTGGGAAATGGTAATGGATGGAAGAGGGACAAGAAGAGAGGCGTAGGTTAGTGGTGGGAAGGTGGAGATGATAAATTGCGCGGGGAGCGTAGGGTGGTGTAGTGTTCAGGGCGTTATTTTCAGTTGACGAAATGAATCCTGTGAAGCTTGTTAGCCAATGAAAAAAATGTGTGAAGAGTGAAATATTTAGAGAAAAAAGAAGAAAAAAAAGGTATGCGAATTATAGCTGAAATATTATCTTACTAGTCATGACAAAAATGTAGAGAAAAAAAAACAATTTATTACACAATTACTAAAAAATTTAAAACTTTTATTTTTTTAAAAAATTAAAACAATTAAAATACTTTGTAACTAATTTTGTACTTTTATATGAAAATTATGATGATAATTACTCAATAGTTTTGTTGTTCTTTACATATTTAAAATCTATAATTAAGTATTCTACAATTTGCTGTATTTCAATTTCAATTTCATTTTTATAAAGATGCTATCTAATTTAATTCATATATATATATATATATGTATAACCATATTTTGGTATTCCTTCGTCATTCTAAAAAATCACTTTTATATCTTATGTTTTTCATATTTTAAAAGGTTTTCTTGACTTTTTTCAGAAACTATTTTTGGTACTTTAAAACCATATTTTGAAACTTTAAGACTCTCTGTCTCATTAATTAACAAAAAATGAATGATTTAAAAATATTTTCTAAAAATATTTGAAAACATTTAAAATATAAAAACAAAAAAAAATCTATAAATGCTTAAAAGCAATAAATCAAACTTATAAATGCTTAAAAGTGTCAAGTTGACGTTTTACCTCTAACCCGTTTGGTTGGTGTATCTTGTGTACTTTTGAATCTTTTTTATATAAATGGTAAATTTTCAATTATGTGGTTTAAACTACAACATGAACTAATGTTTGAACGTATTAATTAAAGATGGAGGAAATAAAAAAAATATGGTTATTTGTAGCAAATAGGTTCGAACATGTGGAATTTATAAAAAGGTACGTTTAACCATTTTTATATGGTTTAAAAATCATATTAGGTTCAAAACTATCTTTCATATTGCATATTGAAACACCAATTTGAATTGAGCTAATGGGTCCATGAACCGAACACACCCTATATTTTCAATATGATGAAAATACATGGTATCAAAATAATGTTTTTGGAATAACATAAATTAGTAAAGTGGTTTTTTTAGCTTTGTTATATGTGTATGAGGGTTATATGTTAGTGAGCTTTTTGGGTTGGAGTGGATATTTTACAGGCTTTGGGCTTATTGGTTGCTCCTCGTTAGGCTTTAAATTATATGTTATGTCACATTTTTAATAGTTATATTTAGAATAACGTACAAAAATATTTCTCAAATACGTTGCCTTATTAAAAGTGTCATCTAATAAACTACTTATTAAAACTGTCTTTTTATTAGAATTGGTGATTTGTTAAAATACCAAGTTACTCTTCTTTCTACTCACTCATACAAGATGTCAAAATAGAACCTGTCAAGTTCGGTCCCGAAACCTGGCAGAATACGCTAGGTTTTGTCGTAACTTAAAACTCATCAAATTCTAACATTTATTTTTTTAAGACAAAGAAGTACAAATCACCTCTGATCGCTAGAGCAAGTGTCGAGTTATAACCTGTTATGTTTTAACTTGGATCCTATCAAATTTTAACATTTTTTTTTTAAAAGGAAGCACCAACTGTTTCTTGTTGTCGACGTGGTTGGTAGAGCATAACCTGATAGGTTTCAAATTAAAACCTACCAGATTCTAACATAATATTTTTATACCTATCAGAGTCTGCCTTAGAACTTGACAAATTCTATCTTTGAGATAGCCAAAATCTACCAGGTTTCATTTTGAAATGGCCAGGTTCCAAAACGGATTTAAAAAAAAAGAGCACCTCAAACAAAAAATACAAACAGATCACTTGCCCTAACCAAAACAACCATCCAATCAAGCCAAAATTCAACAAGAGAAAAAAAAAAAAAAAACAAAACAAAAAGGACAAAATAACAACAAAGAAAATTCTATCTCAAGTCTCAATCGTACTCATCGGTGATGAAGCTGATGAACTCATAAAAAACACATTCATAAACAGTCTCAAAAAAACTTCAAAACCAAATAGAAACAATAAAAAACTTGAACAAACTGCTTATTGCAAAACCAATCCACAATACAAATAGAAAGTCTGCAAAAGGGAAAAAAACAATGATATCAATTCACGCTCATCGCCGTGACGAAGTTGTGCGCTTGTCACAATCCGTGTCGAAATAATGGAACGCCTCTCTCAGCTTCAAGTAGCAAGCCGCCACTAAGCCAACTTGGTTCATCATCGCCTCCAAGCTGATGCATCCCTAGCTATCACCGCCGTCCACCTCGCTCAACATCGACACCACCAAGTCTTGGCTCGCCGATCCTCTACCGGCACCGCTATAGATAGTAGCACCACGATACAGTCCCGTCGCTGTGGCTCCATCGGTACCACCACAGTTTCAACTCAGCAGTGCCTCAAGCTTTGCTCAAGATGATCCCATTGCTGTGGCTCCACCAGCGACCCCATATATCCACCAAGTCCTATGATCAGAACAAAAGTGAGCTGGTGATAGCGACGGTGGAGGCGATCAGAGGAGAGAAAGAAAGAGAGGCGGAGAAAAGGGGAGGAGAAAGAGAAAGAGAGGAAGGCGGAGAAAATGGGAACAGGAGAGCACAGAGGAGAGAGAAAGTGGAAAAATGGAGAATGAGAGATCTGAGGGAGAAAAGAGGGGGAAAATAGATATTAGGGTTTTTTGGTTTAAATTAGGTTAAAAAATCAAACAATATATCAAAATAAAAACAAACTAGACAAAAAATATCGGTTTTGAAAAGCTAAGAAGAAGATAACATTTTTAACAAGGGATGTCTATTAGGGGTATTTAATGTAGTTTTACCTTATGTTTATTTATGTAACATTTAAAAAAATTTATGTCAGATTATCACTTATATTAAATGTTAAGTTTTGTCATATGTAAACATTTGTAGCCTTTATAAAAAGTTAATATTAAAATATTGTATTTACAAAAATTCTCCTTAACAAATTGTCGTGAAAAAATTACATATTATGACATACTTTTAATATTTATGTTTATTCATATTATACTTAGAAAAAATTACACCAACCTATCATTAATAGTACATGTTTAGTTACATCACAAATAAATACATATGATATTTGTAAAAATTAAATATTAAAAAATCGTGTTTATGAAAGTTTTCCGTTGGTCATTGCACAAACCCACTCTCCTTTTCACACTCTACTTGCTGACTTTTTTCTTCAATCATCATCTCTAAGATTTATAGATTGATTTTTTTAATTAAACCCATAAAAAAAGAACATTAGTCTGTTCTCAGTAAATTTGTAAATAGAAACTTTTTCAACTTTTTTTAATCTTGCTAAAATAAGGTTACAGGAGTAGAAAGTGATATACACAGATGATTTTAAACAAAAGCAATGTAATTTATTTATCGTTGTGGAATCATCGGATTTATAGCTACTTTTATTGAGAAAAACAAGGAACCTTACTATCTAACCAAATGACCACTTATTGATGAACCTTTTCATGGTCTTAAAAATGGTCTTATGTAAAATTCCATCGACCAAAATAAGTGTTCCATTAATTTTAAGCTCACCATCACTGCTCACTAATTATAACTCCTAAGTCTCAACCATAAGCAGGGACTGTTATAGACCATTTGTCCATGGACCAGCAAAAACACTGTAACAACAAAAAGTTTTAGTTAAAAACACTGTAATATATATGAGCTTTACATTATAGTTTGTTTTTTCTTGACGATGTGACATGTAAGAGCTTTACAATATAACAACAAAAATTTTTGGTTCTAAACTGACAATGTGTCAAACACCATTATGCGATAGTCGTAGAGAAACCATGACAGTCATATGTACATGTTTACGTAGGAAAAACACAAACGACAATTTAAGGTCAGAGGCTCAACACGCATGTGGAAACTTAAGTTGCATAAAGAAGAATAAAAAAATAAGAAAGTTGGTACACTTGATTGGTACACTTGATTAGAACATCATGACGATAATATTTTTTGACGATGATCAGCAAAATTTTTAATAGGTGCAACAATAGACGTGCACTATCCTCAGGAGATTTCCCATTGATTTTGCAAGCATTGCCTTATTAATGCTTAATTAGTTGCCCATACAAATCTATTGTCAGTGGTTTTGCACCCATTGTACACGATATATATATATATATAAACTTTTCTATGGTCATCAATCGTCTCTCGAACATAACACATAATAAAAACTATAATATGATAGTCATTAAACATATGGAGTGTTTGAAAAGTAAAACTGAGAAAGAAATAAATCTTTTTCTTCTATATTAACAAACTTAAGAGTTACTCTTATACATATTACAAAGAAAACAGTTTTCCTAACTTTTAGGATACTAGATAATCAAGGAAATCTAAAAAATGAAACAATAACAAATCCCATAACTTAAGGTAACAGAAAAATCTGCCAACTAATCATCCCAGGAATAACGTGAATTCCTATTTGACTTTCCCACACTCCCCCTCAAGCTGGTGAATAGATATCAGTCATTCCCAGCTTGCTCTCACATGAATCAAAACTAGACTTTTGGAGAGCTTTAGTCAAAATATCTGCATCTTGTGACTTAGTAGAGATATAGGATAGATCAATAGTCTCATTCTCTATCTCTGTCTTGATGAAGTTCCTGTCAATCCTCACATGCTTCATCCTATCGTGTTGCACAGGATTATGAACCACATTAATGGCTGATTTACTATCACTAAACAACTTCATTGGCTTAGTTATCTGTATATTCAAATCTGCCATTAACCTCTTTATCCAGATGAGTTCACAAGTTCCTTGAGCTATGGCCCTATACTTAGCTTCAGCACTGCTTCTAGATACAACAGATTGCTTCTTACTTCTCCAAGTCACCAAATTTCTCCACACCTTTGTGCAATATCCAGTTGTTGATTTACTGTCGTTCACAGCTCTAGCCCAATCTGCATCTGAGAAACCAACTACATCCCAGGCTCCAGTCTTTTTGAACATTAGACCTTTGCCTGGACACCCTTTCAAATACCTCAAGATTTGATTTACTGCTTCCATGTGTCTTTTCGTAGGAGCATGCATGAACTGGCTGATTATGCTCACACTAAAGGCAATATCTGGTCTTGTGAGTGAGAGATAGATTAACTTCCCTACCAAACGCTGATAGCTCTCTTTATTCACGGGAGGATCATTTCCGTTATCCTCTGTTTCCAGTTCCGTTCCAAAGGTGTGCTAGCAGGTTTACATCCAAGCTTACCTATTTCTTGGAGCAAATCAAGTATATATTTTCTCTGTGAAAGAAAGATCCCTTTATGACTCCTTGCAATTTCCATTCCGAGAAAGTACTTTAAGTCTCCTAGATCTTTCACCATGAATTCAGCCTGAAGCTTCTTCTTGAGATTCACAATCTCTTCTTCATCATCACCCGTGATTACTATATCATCTACATATACAATCAACACGGCCTGCTTTCCTTCAATGTTTCCTTTTACGAACAAAGTATGATATGCTTGTCCTTGTGTATAACCAAGATCCTTCATTACTGTGCTAAACCGAGTAAACCATGCCCTTGGAGACTGTTTTAGACCATAGAGGGATTTTTTTTAGCTTACATACCTTTTCTGAGCCACAGTCTGCTTCAAATCCTGGCAGTGCCCTCATATAAACTTCTTCCTCTAGTTTCCCATTAAGAAAGGCATTCTTAATGTCTAACTGATGCAGTCCCCAGTCTAAATTAGCTGCAATAGAGAAAAGAATTCTGATTGAATTTAGCTTAGCTATTGGTGCGAAAGTTTCCTCATAATCTATGCCATAGGTTTGAGTGAATCCTTGTGCCACAAGCCTAGCCTTGTACCTTTCTACTGTCCCATCTGGTCTATACTTTACTGTAAAGACCCATTTGCTGCCAACTGTTCTCTTCCCTTCAGGTAACTGTACTTCATCCCAAGTATCATTTTCCTTCGGTGCCTTCATCTCTTCTTGCACAGCCTCCTTCCAGTTTGGATCTGCCACCGGTTTAGTCTCCTGGGTTTGCCTCAGAGTTCATGGTCTCCTGGAATAAACCAAGATTGGTTTTGTGCCTGCATTGTTGGAATCTCCCCCTTGACCCAAGTCATCACTATTATCTGACTCAAGATGAGATGAAACAGATGAGGAAGACTGTTCAACAGCTAAGGGAAGAAACTCTGACATTGACACAATAGGATCCCAATGTTTTTCTCCTTGAGTTGGATCCTCCCCCTGGAGAGAAACTTGGGAATAAAAGAATTGATCTTCAACAAATGAGACATCACATGAGACTAGAAAACGTTTTGTAAAGGGATGATAACACTTATAGCCTTTTTGTGTAGAAGAGTAACCAAGAAAGACACATTTGAGAGCCTTGGGATCAAGCTAGCCATGGTTTGGTTGATGGTTGTGAACAAAAACTACACATCCGAAGACACGAGGCTCAAGAGAATTGTGGACTTGAGATGAAGGAAAAACAGATAATAACTCACTAATAGGGGTTCGATATCCTAGGATTTTGGTGGGAACACGATTGATAAGGAATGCAGATGTAAGAATGGCTTCACCCCAAACAGAATTAGGAACATGGCTTGCAAACATAATTGATCTAGTAACTTCTAATAGGTGATGATTTTTTCTCTCAGCAACCCCATTTTGTTGAGGAGTATAGGCACATGAACTTTGATGGAGTATTCCATATTCTTTAAGATAGTTGTTTAAATCATGAGAAAAATACTCTCGACCATTATTAGTTCGAAAAATGTGTATGGAAGATTGGAAGACGTTTTTTATGACCTTATGGAATTGCTTAAAGATTGTGGTCACCTTAGATTTTTCTTTCATTAAATAGACCCAACACACCCTAGTATGATCATCAATAAAGGTGACAAACCATCGTTCCCCTGTTAGACTTGACACACGAGAGGGTCCCCATACATCACTATGAATTAAATAGAATGGTGTAGAAGGTTTGTACGTGTGAGGTGGATGAGACGCACGTGTTTGCTTTGCAAGAATACAATGATCACAATGAAACGACGAAGGATCTTTATTAATAAAGAAACGAGGGTACAAATGTTTTAAATAGACGAAACTAGGATGGCCTAGTCTATTGTGCCACAACTAAACATTAGAATCAGAAAATAATGAAAAAACAATAGATAACTTTTGGTTTGAAGAAGAACCAGTATCCGACACATAGTAGAGACCACTTCTCTCCTCAGCATTCCCAATCGTCCTCGCCGATGACAAATCCTGAAATTTACAAGAAGAAGGAAAGAAGGTTACTGAACAATTCAGATCTCTAGTTATTCTACTAACTGACAGTAGACTGCACCTCAATTTAGGAACATAAAGGACAGAGTTTAATCTTAATCCGTTCACTTCAACATCTCCTCTTCCTGTTGCTATACACATGGAACCATCGGCTACTGTGATTCCAACCTGTTCTTGACATGGTTTATAGTTACTTAACCCTGTCTTCAAACCGGTCATATGATCAGAGGTGCCAGTATCCACAATCCATGCATTTTGAGGTCCTTTGTGTGACAAGAATGAGAAAATACCTCTTTGAGTTGTCAAAGCTGTAGAACCTGAAGAAGTCGTCTCCCTTTTTGTAGATGCAGGGTTCACAAGTTTCCGAAGTGCTTCCATCTCCTCGACAGTAAAGGCTTTCGGAGCTGCAATAGTTGTCTCAGCAATATTGGCATTTTTGTTGTTTTTTCTCTGATTTCTTGGCTTCCAATCAGGGAATTTTCCATGCAAATTCCAGCATGTCTCCTTAGTGTGATATGGTTTTTTACAATGCTCACACCACAACTGTTGCTCTTTGCCAGGGAACACCTTTGAATTATCACGGTTTGTGGCCAACGCAGATCCTTGAACTGGGCTGTCAGCTATTGGACTCTGTGATGGTGAGGACATAACCTTCTTTCTTGTTTCTTCACGCCTAACCTCATCAAATGCTTCCTTTAGGGAAGGTAAAGGCTTTGTCCCAAGTATGCATCCTCGAACCTCATCTAAATCTTGATTAAGACCGTGTAAAAAATCAAAAATTCGATCCTTTTCCACTATTTTGCAGTATTGAATTCAATCCTTCGGATGCTTCCAAGTAACATGGTGAAACAGGTCGATTTCTTGCCATAACTCAGATAAGTTATTGAAATACTCAGTAACCGACAATGTACCTTGTCTAGTGTTTCGGATTTTTGAGCGAATCTCAAAACTTTGTGAAATATCTTCTATATCCGAATACATCTCCTTCACAGCCTCCCAGATTTCTTTTGCTGTCTGATAGAATAGATACAAGCGTCCAATCTTTTGATCCATTGAGTTTATCAACCAGGCCATCACAATCGAATTCTTTACTTCCCAAGCGTTGTAGTTGGCTGAATCCGATGCAGGTGGTGCTCCAATTAAATATCTCATCTTTCCTTTGCCTTTAATCACAAGCAAGACATATTAATACCACTCTCTGAAATTATTCCCATTGAGTTTGTGTGTGGTAATTTGAATTGAAGGATTGTCAGGATGATGGCTAGACGTAATAGACACTGGAAGACTTGTAGGGTTTGGTGTTTCGGTTTTTTCTATGGTCGATATGGTGATTTGTTTTGGCTGATTTTACCCAGAAAGGTAGCCTAGCTCTGATGCCATAAAACTGAGAAAGAAATAAATCTTTTTCTTCTATATTATCAAACGTAAGACTCACTCTTATATAGATTACAAAGAAAACAGTTTTCCTAAGTTTTAGGATACTAGATAATCAAGAAAATCTAAAAAAGGAAACAATAACAAATCCCATAACTTAAGGTAACAGAAAAATCTGCCAACTAATCATCCCAGGAATAACGTGAATTCCTATTTGACTTTCCCACAAAAAGTGTAGTTAAAATTAAAAATTTTAAACTAAAAACTATAACATGTGAGAGCTTTACACTGTAATAATCAAAAGTTTTGATTGAAATTAATTTTACAAAAAACTCTTGTAATACTGATGCTAACATTATGTAACATAATTTTTGAACGACTAATTTATTTGTTGTAACATTAATCTAAAATCGATGGACATTAAAAATGTATAATGTAATCTTTAAATGACTAAAATTTCTTGGTATTACGTTAAGTGAACATTGATATTGGTTTTAATGGCCGTCATCTTGTTTTCTTATACATCCGGTCGGATTGTCTACGTATGCATGTAATCAATGTATTTACAATTCTTTTTAACTATTAGTTTTTTTTTTAATTGATTGAGACGGTTTGCATTGGTTTGTGCATAGAAAAAAAAAAGTCCAATTTATTTGGGTTGGGAATATTCCATTCAAATGGGATAGCAAGACAAACGATTTGTCGGCGATGTTAATTCTAATAACAAATTGAAATAGCATTGAAAAGTCATCTTATAATATAATACTAGTTCCAATTTTGTAATCAACTGGTGTAGGCTCTAACTCGCATCTTTCACACCCGTGTACGAGGAAGAGGCTGCCACCCACCAACATGATTCTTAATGAAAAAAACGCAATAATTAGCGGACGACAAATATTGTTAATTTTTTAAACATAAAATATCTAGATAATTTCGGAATGAAAATTTATTCCAACGTGATATATATTTTCTCACAAAATAATAAAATATTTAACAAACATGTTTAAACTATAAAAAATTGATTCAAAAGTTATAGTATATTGGTGTTTTATGTTATAACAATTTTTTAATTTATACTATAATATACGAGATTTTAAGCTATCATTAATTCGAATGAATTGGTTTGAACCGGTTTCTCATGAAACAAGTAAGCTGTCCATATATCTTATCCATGGTGATAAAAAAAAAATTACACAATTCAAATATGAGGGTGGTTAAAATCTTTTAATGGGTATTTTTAGTAATATGATAAGACTTTTGGATGCAAGGCTTTGGGTTGCTGGGTTGAGTTGGTCACCATCCAGAAGGCGGGCAGTAGCGCAAGTCAAAACTGTGTGAAAAAAGTCTAAAAAAGAAGGAAACCGTCCAAAAAAAGAGGCTAGGGAGTTTATTGTCAACTTAATAAAAACTCAGGGACAAATTTGGTAAAATGGGTAGCCAATCTGTGACTATGGACCTTTATAAAATTTAATAATTATTTTCCACGTTCCAACCATGCGACCGCGGCGAAGATTCTGGGCATATTTTAAGTTCAATTTATTATTTTATATATGACGCGGAATTTTGGGTCCCACAAACCTCTTTTTTTGTGGCTCGCACGGTTCTGGTCTTTATTTGCACCGAGGCCCTTGATCTTTTGGTTTATTTTTTATTATTCACCTTCTCTTTGTTTTAGGAACTTGCAAAATAGTTTTGGTTTTCTCTTTCCTTCAAATTTCATGCCAAATCTACTAAGAACTTACTGAGAACATAGTTCAACTCAAAAAATTTTAGTACAAATGAATTTTACTATAATATTTGTTTTCACAAAATTTATATTATTATAATATTTTCAGTTTGAAATAAGCTCTAAAACAAAAATTCAATTCAAATTAATGTATTATAAGTTTACCAAAAATATGTTTGTTTTCACTTTGAGAGTTTTGGCAAATTCAAATGCCAATTGTTAATCAATAAATTTCAAACAATAATTAAAAGGTAGTCAATAATTTTGGTGAGATGTGATATCATCTCTAATCACTGCTTCTTCTTTTTTTACCTTCTTTGAGTATGAACTATATCTATATATGTATGTATATAATTAGGACTATGTTGCAGATCTCATGCTAAGTAATCTAGAAATACCATAGTTTCAACATACGAGACAAAAGCTAATGAGAAAGTCTTGAATTTATTTCCTTGAAATCATGATCTTTTATATTTGACCTTGTGAGATGATCCATCAGGAAACCATTTATTTTCAAGAATTTCTATATAAAATCACAAAATTTTTCCACAGCATTCAATTTTTTTGTTTCCATCAGATTGGGGAAAAAAAACTACTCTGAGACTTAATTACTAACTTTGAAAACTATCCCTTGGCTCTAATGACTATAAGGAACACGTCAAAGGAATCAATATTATTTTCAAAGGCTATTATAGACGCAATTAAAAACAATTGTTTATTAGAAATTGAATTATTTAATAGAAATGTTTATAAGAACTTGAGCGAACCCATTATCATTATGCAAAATGTAAAAAGAAAGGAAATCTCCCTGAAAAAAAGAAAAAAAACGGAAAAGAAATTTGGAAGAAATAAAATAATAATTTAGGGTGTTTGGGAAGTGTGGTTAGAACAAATAGTTGAAACCAGTTTTGGTTAAAAACATTATAGTATGTGAGAGTTTTATATTATAACAACTTTTTGTTTTTAGTTGCATATGAAATTTTTTCACTCTTTATTGAGTCAAACACCTTATTAATATGGAAGAAATAAAAATAGTTTAGTATTTATTCATAAACCAAATTTCTTAAAAAAAAAAAAAAATTGCTTGTTAGCAACTCATAGAAAAATAAAAAATTATTGGCTTGTAGAAGTACTTAATTAAAATTAACCTGAAATTGAAGGGTGTAAATGCAAAGGGAGAGGAGAGAGAGAAATCCTCTTCTCTTATATATTAGGCCATGTTTTTCATTTCTTTCTCAAACCAAAAAGCAAAAAACTTCTCTGCAAAAAAATCCCCCATTTTCATGGGCTCAAACGTTTGGGATATCTTCTTACAATTATCCTTCCTCTCTCTCTAACATTTCCTTAGTTTCCCTTATTTTTCTTCACTTTCTCTCTCTTTCTCAGGCGCCAAACAAACAAAATCTCGAAGAGAGAGAAAGAAAAAGATGGGGAAATTCGTGGAGATTTTGGACGCAGGAGTGAGAATCGCTGCAAGATTCCATTCTCACTGCCCGCAGACAAGCCGTATGTACTACCATCCTCCGGCTAACTCCGACAACCACCACTACAACAACCACTATTTTCTCTTCCAAGGAGGCGACACCGGCGGAGGCGGCGGCGATGGCGGCGAGGCCAAGGTGATGAAGTTTGGGCCCAAGGCGATTGGCGGTGGTGCAGAGAATCAGGAGTTCATCCTTTACTCCGTTTGAGATGACGACGACCAAAACACAATACAGAGATTTTAATTTTTTTGGAAAAAAATATATTTTATATATGTTTGTTTCTTTCGAAAGTGGAAGAGATTTAAAAATGAGAAACAAGAGAGAGTTATTAATGTGTTCTTGTAACAATTCTATTGTTCATTGACAATTGACAATTAACAATTCTATTGTTATTTTTCACTTGCTTTAATCCCAATATTCTTAATACATTGATTTGAGATGGTAAAGGAATATATATATATATATATATATATATACTCAATTCTTTGCTATTTTATTGCGCATATATATATATATATTATGTGATAAAGAAAATTCTTTCCTATATTTACACCAAAAGGATGAATTTTTATGCCCATGGCGAAACAAGAAATGATATATAACTGACCAGGTTCCTTGAAATAACTGCAACATTTCCAAATCTCAAAATAAAAAATTGCATTTCATATGCCAAAACTTAAACCGGTAGTTATAACTTATTACCAGTAATTTTAATTCTTTACTGGTGATCATGGTGGCGGTGGCAGCGTGGCTCAGGCGTGCCACCGTAGGCCGAAGGCAATCGGTGGTGGTGCTCAACGTGAAGAATTTATTTAGTACTCCGTCTGATGACAAACAAAATGCAAGGGTTGTTTTGTGGGTTGTGAGAGTTGAGATAACGGTTGAGAAATATGTATTCTTTGTTCTAATGCTATTTTGGGGTATTGTTTCATTTGATGCGCTAATTTTGAGGGCAAATTGAGTTTTAGGTTTGGGGAGTTGAGGGTCATATAAAATAAAGAACTTTTTATTCATATATTTACACCACAGGAAATAAAAAGTTCTGCCCCATGTGAAAGTTAAAGTGAAACTGATGATCAGCAGTTTTGAAAATGAAACCAAGAGGAGACACGAGTGAATGATGATAATGGAACAAGGTGGTTAAACTCAAATGCTTGGTTTGTTTAACTCAGTCAACAAAATTTTCTTTACAAGGAGGGAAACAAAACGTCAAGCAAAGAAGACCCCATGCTTCAGGAAACATTTTGATCCGAGGGAAATGTCACAAATCTTGAGTGAGAAAGCAGAAAATTATTTTGTTCCAATAATTCTTGCAATTGGATCAAAATCGTTCACTTGATGAAATTCATTCCACGTGGCAAGTGTCCCTGATTGGATTCCTTGTGTTTCTTATGGGACACCTCAACACAATTTTTTTTTTTGGCTAATCTCAAAGATTTTTGAATAACAAAGCAATTTCTTTTAAATAAAATTCCTTGATTTATGAAACACAAGAAAAGAAACGACACTAGGCAAATACACTTGTCCAGGCAAAATAGGCATGTGGCAGCTCGTGACCATGGGGCCACCAAAAACATTGCATGTGTATGTGAGTGCATTATGCTAGGGACATAGAAAAAAAAAAAAAAAAGCAATTTTTCCGATAGATACTGGAAAAGTAATTTACTAGGTAGGTATTTGTTTTTCAACAGTCGAATCCACATAAATAAGTATTTTTGATCATATCTAATATTCATAAATAGAGCTCGACCGGTGCCCGTCCCCACCAGAGAAAGACCCAGGGAAAAAGGAAGAAAAAGAAGCATGTATAAATAAATAGCAGTGTTGGTCAAGCAAAAAAACTAGTGTTGCATACTCAAATACAGATGGCAAATAATATAACTACACTCACTGATGAGTCAAATCTAGGATTTTCAAAGCACAATTCTAACACACTTGTCCAAAAGATCACAACACCTGGATGCTCTAGAATTAGCAGTTTACTGACTATCTGAATGTGGCTTCCGGGCCAAGAAGAAATACATTGGTGTGAAGATCTCTTTCCTGAAATACAATTTATCAAGAAAATAACATTAGCAACCAAGTTATGGCGTCTTTTAAGATTAATTTTTGCATGGTGGTTTGATTTGTAAATTTGCCCGTTTGGGAACATAATTTGAACCTAAAATACTGTAGCAATTCATATTTTGTGAAAGGACAAACCGTAATAAAATTAGATTGAACCAAAACTTTTTAGTTTAAATCTATGTTCCCAAGCGGGCTTAGATTTTGTCCTAGTACATATCTCCATATCTCCTTTCTCAATGGTGGTTTGATAGGCTCAAAAACAAACGATCAAATCCTCAAGATTAGTACCCATTTGCACTTTTCCCCCTTCAGGAATAGAAATAAAAGGTTCTAGCACAGGAAGAGAAAAGAAACAAAAAATAATAACGATAATGATTAAAAAAAAAAAAAAACTATGGTGAAGATGACAACTTACTTTCCACCTTCAACTAGCCCTTCTGCAGCTTTCTCGAGAAAGTCTTGAACTCTCTGACTTCCCTTCGGGGCTAGGCCAATAGTTTCTAAAACCTTGACCTACATTGAAGGCTTGAAACTCATAAACTGCTTTTTTCAAAGATGGAGCAAAAACAGAGTAGTGCAGTTCTAAATGATACACAAATTACAATATCAGCACCAAAATGTGAGTGTTCCAAAATTTTATAGGAAAACCAAGTGATTATTGTAGCCCGCTAATGTATTATTAAAAGAAGGATCTTAGTAGCTTACCATGTTTTTGGTAATAAAACGCCCAACAGCTGTTAGTCGGAAACTACTTAGCGAGAAGTGACTTTTGTCCAAAGGCAAGTACCAAGGGACGGGCGACTCTGCTGCAAGATCTTTCTTCCATATGATCTTTTGTTCACAAGGTAATTAAAACAGGAAAAAAAAAAAAGAAACAAAAAAATCATTTCTTATATAATGCAGTCTTATATATGGATTCAGAATAAAAAACTTGAAACCAACCTCAAAACCTGCTTGTTTCAAAGCTTCAAGGCATTTTCCTGTCAGCCTGATCTCCGGGAGGCCATCACCAATCTCAATTTCTGCCTGCGTCAATATACACTTTGGTTAAAAACTTCAGAATCTAAAACAAAAAAAAAGCAGGGAAATAAAAGAGTAATTTCTCAATATGAGTTTTTCCGTGCTTCAAGTATTTGTTGCCTTGATCTTTTGATGTTCTTGGTTGCTGGGATCAAAAGCATCAGTCATGCACCATTCATATGCAGCAAAATATTGGCCAGGCTTCAATACTCTGTATATCTCCTTGTAGCATCCATACTAATCACATAAAAGCATTTAAAAATTTGTTTAACCAATAGAAAAAAGATGAAGCATTATTACAAGGAATCCACGTTGCAAGGGACGGAAAAAACATACTGCATCTGGTGCATGGCAAGTAGCTTCAATTGCATATACTGCATCAAATGTGTTGTCAGAAAATGGCATTTTCATGAAATCTGCCTGCAAGTTTAAGAAACAAAAAGGAAAGCTTTAATTATATTACTTGCAATATAAAGAATCTTCTTAAATATGTCCAAAACAACTAATGCGGAAAAAATAACAGAAGCAGATTATGGGAAACGATTTGAACTGAAGTGAAATGAGTCTAAAAGAAGACCATGAACTAGAAACGCAATACCACCAACCTTAACAAAGTCGCAGGTCTTGTCCACTCCAGCAATCCGGTTCAGTTCCTATGGAGCAATTGAAGCTCATAAATAAAAGCACTTTAAAATTTAAGCATTTAATATCGAAAATTATAGACAAATTGGTCTGAGCCCTCTTCATTGAATAGACCAAAGTAGTCTTTTATATCCTGAATAAATTGGCATCATCTTGCTGGCAAAAGAATTATCAAATGAAACCATCCAGAATCTTGTTAAAGAAAATTAAAGCATTCCTCCTCAACAGAATTTTTTTAAAGATGATATGCCATAAATTAATACCTAAGAACAAGTTCACAACCACAACAAGGGACCAACAATAAAGAACATTTAGCGTTTGTGAATTGCTGAACAAATTTTTCTTGTTATGACAAAAGAAAGTTTTACCTTTCCTCTTGATATCTGATATTCGTTGTTGTTCAACCCTGTAACCGAAGTTGAGCTGCAAAAGCCCATCAAACAATTATTAGAAGAGGTCCCTCTTCACACAAGTTAATTAGAATCTCTGCATACCATGACAGTAGCATCAAGTATTGGAACTACTAACATGATGAAGCAAATAAAATCCCATACTATAATAAGTAAAAATTCCACCAGGAAAAACAAAAAGATTATCCACCTGAATCGAGCGATTTCTCTAAGTGGACCACCAATTCCACAGCCCACATCCAATACCTAACACAAGGAGCAAAAAAGCAGGGATTAACTATATAAACCATTAGTAAAAAGGGGTAGAACTAAATCCCTCTGTTTTCTTGAATATTGTATTGAAGACAACAAACCTTTTGTCCTCGTTTCAGACCCAGTTGCAAAGCAAGGAAGTGCTCGTGCCGCTTGATGCTCTCCCGAAGAGACTCTCCCTTCCATCTGAAAACAATGCATCAAGTTAGAAATTCCAATGAACAGCGGCATCGAAAACTGAATTTGAGAAGTGAGAGAAAACAAGGTACCTGTGTGCAAAATGGAAGGATTCTCCCCAGCCAAATTCATAGAAACTGGTAACAAGATCATAATATTTATTGACCTGAAAAATGAAATCCACAGGCAAGACTGTAATTGAGAACCTCCTCACTCTTGAATGAAATAGTATCAGAGTAACAGGTTCAAAGGGAATATTGTCACAAAAACAAAACACTACAAAATGCCAATCTTGCCAACAAACATATATCTATGTGATTAATCTCAGGTTTTTTCTTAGATAACAAATCAATCAATCTGGGGATTCAATATAGCTCCAAGTCTTCACATTGTGCCACACAGCTTGATATTCTCTTGTTGCTAATACATATCACCAAGAAAGAGATTCTCTTACCATGTCACTATAGTTAGATTTTCTCTCTTCCTCTTCACCCCCGTTGCAGACATGATACTTCTCATACCTGAACCACCATTCAGCAAATTAAGTTCTACGTCAATATCTTGATCATGATGTTTTGGAGATAGGAGAATCAACCATAACGTTCAAAACAACCTCCATTTATTTGTAATGTCAACTATCACCTGACGTGGCCAGACACAGTTTATGCAACTCACATCTTAAATATTTAAAATTAATTGATACTACAGTAAAAATCATTTCAGTGGCACAAATTATAAAAATAAAATAAAAGACTTTTCCGATATCATTGTACAATAGAAGAAAATCCTAAGCTACATTACTACTTCAAGCAATACAGTTAATCCGGGATTTTTCTTTTTATATTTTTTAGGGTAGTTGATTCAGGAAATTGGTATATGTACTTGGGGAAGAAAAAAAATGATAAAAACGGGTAAATACCATATGTAAGGACAATAGTACAAAATTGGTTAAGATAAGTACCCATATAACATTACTGTTTTTGATGAATTTATTTCCGATTAAAACAAGGTCAAGACCAAAGTACATTCTGTTTGAAGACTTGGTGAGATGAGAATCTTACTGGGAATGAAATAATTTAAAAAAAAAAAACCACAGTTCACAGCTCACCCCAAAGAAAATTACCTTTAGTAAAAACTTCAAATTTCTTTTGTCACCCGGTTTTCCCATGGTTTCATGTTCAATTCTATTATCCAAACTTAATACTCTACGCAATAAGATCTATCTGTATTCTGACAAGACAAGAAACCAATTTCTTCGATTCTTCTATTTAGTACCCATGCAAAAACACCAACACACAAGGATATATAACATATTGTTTGGAAGAGTGGTAGAAACCGTTGGTTATAACCACTTTTGTTGTAGCATATAAAAATTTTATACTGTAGTCGTTTTTTTTATTATTATTATAACTTATAAAAACTTTACACTCTTTATAAATAAATTTAACCAAACACCAACTAAATATATATATATATATACATTTTACGGATATATAAACATTCGACGGATAAGATAAAATCCAACACGCCGGCACCAGATGTTGTGTCAATGTAAACATCACATCACATCACATCAAATTAATAAACTTGACCCGTTCTTGCTTAATCAGCCCTAAATAAATAGCAAAAATGAGCTCTTTAAGATCAAATTCAAATTAAAAAAAAAGAATTTAGCATTTTTAAATAAGGCATAGATTTTGGATTTGAATCAGAATCAAACCACACCAATGATCCGTAAAGAAACCTCATTTCACAGAACACTGCATTTTAGAGAGAAAGTACTGAATTTGTAGAGAGGAGGAAATGTACTTTTCGACGGCGGAGAGGACTTCGCTTTTGTCGATCTTTCCGCCGAGACCGGACGCGAGATCCAATGCTCCAGCTTTCGACATCTCGTAGGTTGTTCCCAACACAAATTCACAAAGATCTAGAAAATTAAGGGGAAAAAAAATAAATCGAAAATGTTGTTGAAAAAAGAAGAATAATAAGAAGAAGAAGAGCAGTGTATAAGATTGTCGAACAACAATGCAGGGGAAAGGAAGAGTATTTACATTGAAAATGAAATAGGATCTGCGAAAGAGAAGAGAGTTTTTGCAATGAAGGAAGATAGATATTAAGAAAGAGGACGTTATATATACATAGAGAAATTGCTCGTTGGAGGAGAGAGAAGTAGGGCTGGCATTATTTGTCATGGCTGTGTCAGCACGACAGCTAAACACAATACCATTAATAAATATGCCAGGTATGAATACAAACCGTCGTCTATGACATATGTAATATGATATAACACAATTAATACAATTATTAAATAAATTGTGACAAATTAATACAATAAAAATACATATATAGTATGTTTGTAACTTAGTTAACTAAAAATTAAAAAAATAAAAAACAAGTCAATAAAAAAATTAACAAAAATACAATATCTAATTAATACTAATTTACTACAAATATTTTTAATATTTTTATTTTTATGTTTGTATGTGTTATAAACAAGGGGTTGTATTGTGTTATGTCGATACGTTTACAGTCTGTTTAATTAAAAGTGCTGAAACATGTTAAACGTGCTAGCATGAATCAAACCCGTTAATTTTCGTGTTATTCGTGTCAACCCATTTATGGCCCAATTAATAAACATACGGTCCAAACATGTTTATCTTGTATCATTTTTATATCGTGTCATTGTGCTGTGCCTGAAATTGCCGACCCTAAAGAGAAGAAAGAGTCCTAGGAGTTTGCTTCTCTTCTTTTTCAAGAAAAAAATTAATTTTGTAATATATCTTTCTCAAATTTTAAAGTTAAATGTCAAAATACATTTTTATGTGGAAAAAAATGCAAGCAGTGCCGCAACCAAACTTTTCGAAGCCACGACGCTAGTTCATGTTTTTCAAATTTTGAAGAGTCGTGATGTCGAGTTGTTTTAAACCACTGTATTATTTAGTTGTATGTTTCATACAAGCTTGAATATTTATTGGCAATAAATATATATGTTGTTGAAAGATACCTCTACATAAAAGATACCTTTATATATAAAAGGTTACATGAGTTGATGTGGTTGTAATGGTTTATGAAATGATACTCCTGCGTGTTATTAAATCTCCACAAAATTACAGATTTCATATTTTGTTTTGAAAAAAAATATTTTTGTTAGATATTGTGTTCAATATTTTATTGTATCTTAGAAGTAATTTGTCGTTAAACTTGTTAGCATATATTGTTTAAGTGAGAGCAAATAAAAACTTTAAGAAAATTATTTTGATGCCCCTCAAACCTATTTTTATTTCTAGAAATTCAAACATTTATTGCTATATTTACATATCCTCCAACACAAGTAGTATAACAACTACTTAGATATATCGTCGATGCTAAGTACTACAAAAAACAGAAAGTGGCCTCACACTATGGACCTTATATTGTAGAATCTACATTCTATTAGCTGTGACATAAGACTCCCGCAAATACCCTAATATTTTTCTTAGGTTATTTACCTTTTTAAACCTTAAATTTAAGGTTTTTTTAAAAAGTATACCATCTGTTTTTTATCTCATTAAATATGTACCATTAGATTACATTTAATATACAAATCTATACATTTTCTTAATCAAGACTCAATTTTGACCTAAAAAATACCAATAATACCCCTCAAAATAAAAAAAATGGAAAATTCTAAAAATTAGGAAAACAATGTTTTTTAATCAAAAAAAAGAAAGAAAGAAAGATTTCCCCACTCCTCAAACCACATCCTTACCTAACCTATTTACCCTAACTTCCTAAACCTAATTGTACCATCGTAAGGCCCTCCCATCATTAGAGCTAGATAACTCATGGACCTTGTGTACAAGTAGAGTACTGTTAGACTAGGTGCTCTAAGGATTAGATGATATAATAAGTTTTAGAGACATTTAATTAATAAAGAGTTTATATATTATTCATATATAAAATATTGTCCTCTTTATGTTTATTTCTGTTGAATATATGATGTGTCACGACCCAAAACCAAGGGCAGTTGTGACTTAAGTAAAAGAAATATTTCTAAAGATCTAAAAAATCAAAAATACTTAGAAACTAAAGTGGGGCCTGTAAATTTATAAAAAAAATTCAAAATGCTTTGAAGTCTTTAATGCTAAATAAAGGAAATAAAATACAAATAGAAAATTTAATATGAAAATATACAAAATTTTAAATGAATGTTTAAAAAATAAGTAAAGACTTAGTTGTGCAGCTTTAGTCAAAGTAAATAAAATAAATTCAAATAACAAATAAAACAAAACTCATAAAGGTTCAATCATCTACTAGGAGTGTTCAGTTTCTGTATCTTCCATGCACCAATAAGTATAGGAGGAATACACCAATCAAACTGTGAGGAGCATCGATGACTTTCCTAGACACCAAGGAACAACCGACTAACCTAAAAGAAGAAAGTGGGGGTAGTGAGCACACAATGCCCAGTAGAAAACCTGTTACTCGCCTCTCCGTTTTTCTTTCTATTAGTAGATTATCATAAAATATTTATGAAGTTGTTAAAAAAAATCTCATATCAATACAAGAAAATTCATCAGATTCATAGTTTATTTAATAAATCTATAACTCATGATTAGAGATCGTCGCTCAATTATTTTCGTACATGTCCCGGGTTGTTAGTGAAGGAAAGGAAAGAAAGAAGGATTTTAATAAGTTCTGTCGTGGCCTAAATAAGCACTCTGTGTCCATTGTGCCCTGAAGGAGCACCCTATGAGGTAGGCTACATAGCATCGATGATACCAAAAATATGAAATTTTTGTTGTGCCCGACGAATGAGCATCCTGTAGGAATATAACCATAATAAACACTTTAGATGGCCGTAGAATTGTCCAACGACGCCGCTTAAGGTCTCAACAATTATAAGATTTTGTTATAACCCCTATGAGTACTAAAAACCCATCCTACATAATTTCTACCCACGTTAGTTAGTTTTTGACAAAATTTTGACAGCATAACGACTTATTTTTCTATAAACCAAAATTTAAATCTACAAGAAAACAAAGCATAATTATTTTGTAGTACGCCATAACTACAAGGCGCACCACCTACATAAATTTTTATTTTATCAAATAAGCATTTCCATCTAACCATCGAATTTTATAAGGTCAAGCTCAACATGATATAAGTGTTCTTAATCCCAAGTCCATAATGATCACATGGAATTGCATACATTTATAAAAACAAATTTTCAAAAAAAAATGTATCTAAAACTAATTCAATAATAAATTTTAGATAACAACATTAATGATAATAATAATAACAAAAATAATAGTAGTAGAGGTAGTTGTTGTTGTAGTAATAATAATAATAATAATAATAATAATAATAACAACAACAACAATAACAATAATGACAACAATAATATTTAATAACAATATTAATAATAACAACAATAACAATGATAATAACAACAACCACATGTCGTTATCAATACTAACAACAACAACAACAATGACATAAATAACATAAAGTTTAATGGGCAACGCATTAAAATCCATGTGATTTTAATTTAAATTTTTAAATTTATTGGCTAATAAAATAAAATATCATGAGAAGTGAGTAATAGAGTTCCTACCGACTTAGTCGACGACATTTGATGGCAAAAAGATCTAAAACGCACTCGTGCGTTGAAACTTTGAGTCATCAAACTTGGCCTTTGGAATCTTATCTCACAAAATCGACACCATAAATGTGTCTAAAAGTCAAAAATAGGCCGGATGACATCTTCTTGAATTTGGTGGTCGGGGTCAACTGTTGACCGTCGTTGACTGAGAGTTGGCAAACGTTGACCAAGGTTGACTAGCGAGGAGATGGCAGCAGAGAGTGGTACCAAAACGAAGCTCTTGACACGAGGATCATTGCTCCAAAGTTGGCTTTCCAAAATAGGGCTCGGTTCACAAAAAATGGCACAAAACAGGCGAGGGAGGTGGTGGAGGCTTGGATTTTTCCGACCACAATTAGGGTAGAAAATGAATGGGTTTTGCTCTCCTCGATGAGAAGAATGCAATAGTGCAAATGAGCCAGAGAAACAAGGCCAAACGGTGCTAGAATCAGCTGCCAAAGCCAAGGAATCTATAGGGATTTCGGCTCCATTATGGCTGCCAATAGTGCATGGCAGGGTGGCTGGCTAGCGATGGGGACTTCGGGCGGCGGCGGTTCAAGTCTATCGAAGCATGCTTAGACTAGGGAGGCAGTGGTGCATGAGAGTGGGTGGGGGGGGGGGGGGGGGGGGGGTGGGTCTGTTTTTGTTTGGGAACGTGCAAGTAATGAAGAAGAAAGAAAAAAAGAAAAAAAGAAAAAGAAAAGAAAAAGAAAAAAGAAAAAAAGAAAAAGAAAAAGAGAAAGAGAAAGAGAAAGAAAAATAAAAAGAACAAGAAAAAAAGAGTGGGGAAAATTCAAGAGAAGGCGCCTTTTTTTTTCTAAAAAAATATAATGTGTGTATATATGTACATAACTTTTTTTAATTGAAAAGGAATCTTCAAAGAAATAAACCTTTCTACCTCAAAGTTGTAAAAAATTTTAAATTGGTCCAAAATTTTGAATTGTTTTTCAATTAAAACAGCGGGTTTCACAATCTACCTACCTTAAAAAAATTTCATCCTCAAAATTTACAAAGTTCCACTTTGGTTTGAAAATTAAACATGGAATTTCGCATAAAACTGGACTAGAACCACAAGGAAGCTGGCCTACCACAATAAAATGCTCTTTAAATGCTCCTAGATTTAATATTAGGAAAGGGGCAGACCATGAACAATTCCTACACCATAAAAAATCTAACTCTTTTATACTAAGTTAACCCTCAATCAATAGACATAAAGGAACCACAATAAATTAACAAGGCCTTTATTACTTGTCAATCTCCTTTGCAATCTTGTTTCACCACATTGAGTATACATAACTACCTGGTACACGCCCCAAAATGATGTTTATTCTTTGTAATAATAAACGGCGGACGTATATAATATAGAAAGATTGTCGTATCCACAGGGAGGTGAAAATTTGTAACTCGAGAGATTGATAAAAATAAACGGTCAAAGAGGCAAGCAATTTTTGAAAGCAAAGAAATATTTTTGTGGTTTTTATTTTATTTAATTCAAAATTTAAAGCGTAAAATTAAAACGGTGAAGCTTTGAGAATCCCTTGTATGTTTCGCAACTGATATGGAATTTTAACTCTAATTAATAATTATCTAAAGTATTTGATTTATTATATCTTATCTTATTAATTGCAAGCACTTTTTACTAATTATATAGGTCAACCTAAATCGACAATATAGAAAGCCATAATGCAGTAAGGGTTTCCCTATAAAAACTAGCAAAATAACCATCTGTCACTAATGATTTGGTGCACTAATTATGAAAATTATAACCGCTGTCACTCAATTATAATTAACATAATTCTAAGATAGAAAAGATAATAACAAATCAAAATTAATATATTTTTATGGAATAAATTATTGCGTTAATTTCAGCAGCATCTCAACTTATTAATTGGTTTAAGAATACACTATGCTATCATCTGTCTACAATAAATCAAGAATTACCAAGCATTTACTGTGCCAATCTATGTCTATAATACAGCAGAAACTCAACTTAATAAATGAGCATGACTTTAATATTATTAATATTAATTATGCAACACAATTAAATTACATAAAAAAAGCATGACTGAATTTATGTAAAAATTGGCAGCATAACAACAGTAACAATAATTATTGAAAACATAAATATATAATTTATTCCACAAAAATATAAGCGTTACCACACAGATATAGAGTTAAAACCCATACTAGAGTACTACGCATACAAGATCATCTCTCTGCCTCACTAGACTCTCTACACTAATTTAAGCATTATTTTATTATATATATATATATATATATATATATTTTTACCTAAGAGATAAAAAAAGAAAAGAAAAAATGAGAGAAAGGGAAAGGGAGGCCCGAAGGCCTTGAGGGATGTTATGAATGAGGGGGGAAAGCCCCCTATTTATAGTGAAAAAATTTCACTATTTTAGATTTTTTTATTTTTTTTTTCTTTTCTTTTCTTCTCTTTTCTTTTCTTCGGCAGGAGCAGGCCCAACTTGCACTGAGATTCACGTGAACAAAAAATTTTCTTCGCTTCTGTGCTGATCCGCGTTCTTTGATATGCGAATTTTAGTTTGGAATCCTGTGCTTCGCAAGTCATGGCAGCACGAAACAGGCCCAATCTGACCCGTTGAACGCACGATCCAATGGCTGCCAGAGCCGTTCGAGAATGGGCCCAGGTGGGCCAGTGGCAGAGCAATTTTTGACCGTCAGATTGGTCACGGTCACTGCATTGAACGGGTGGAAGAACAGATGCACGTGGACTCACCCACACGCGAGCATACACGGCATGCGACTCCCCTCTGACGCGTCTGCAGCTTGTTGGCGCGTGAATCACACGAGCCAATCTTAATTCGACACGTGGACTGACCCTGAGATTCCATTGACGCACCGGATGACGCGTTGACACGCGTCTCTTCCTCGGACGGCTGAGATTGATTTGGCAGGTGATCGAACGGTTAGAAACTCGCCACGTGGCCCATTTAATATAAATTTGAATTTTTTTGATCTTTTTGATGCATTTGATGTACGATTTTGTCCGTTTTGATGTCGTTTTGCTTCGTTTTTCCTCTAGATTTCAAATCTAAAAATCACAAACACACTAAAATTAATTATTTTACAAAAATAATATTTACAAAAATATTAAAAATATTTATTTTATATTAAAATACACAAAAATAAATAAAAACTCCTAAAATTTCCAGTCTCTTACGGTTTGGCACAAATATAATTTTTATGACTTGGAAATATTTTTAGAAATTACTAAAAATATAATAAAACATGTTTACAAACTCAAAACACACTATTAAACACTCTAAAACTCAAAATAAAATAACCGCATTGCTTTTACGGTTTTGACTATTTACAAACTAGACACTTATTTAACACACCGAAATGACTCTAAAAATTCTATTAAACATAAAAATACACTTAAAAAATATTTTTAAACACATTTACATATTAAGACATGAAAATACTTATTAACACAAAATTGCTATTAATTAGAGAATTTAATGAGAAATAAAAGCGTAAATAAATGATTTAAGCCTTAGAAAATGTACACTTTTACAGTCTCATCACTACCAAGAGAACATATCATGCCATTTTACACAATTTACCATAAACTTTAAATTTTTCAAAGTAATTTTCAAGATATCATAGCCTTAGGTTTCAAGGAACTTTGCTATATTTGGAAAGTTTCTAAGCAAAACCTCCAATGCATACAACTTTGGCTATAAAGTCTTAAACGAGGTGAAACCAAGTGCTACAAGTTAGAATTTATAGGTTCTAAAAGTTTTTAAGTTCATTTTGGGTGTAGGCATCGTCTATCAAAAAGTAACAGTCTCAGTTCTTAGTTTTACTAATTTTTGAAAAATACAGCTTTGACGACTAATACAGATATACTCATAGAACATTTTACGCTCCTCCAAAAATCACAAAATTGGTGCTTAATCAAAGCCAATACCTTGGCCTTCCCAGAAAGCTATCATATGCTTAACTCTAACTCCATTAAAGTCTCCAAAAAGGCCTCGACCCAAAAGTGCTGCTAGTTTTTTTTTTTTTTGGGCGATAAATGTGCCTAATTGTCTATTTTCTAAAGTGCATAACTTAGGTTGTGGTTATCTGATTAAGACAATTCTTAAGTTTATGTAGAGCTTAGGAAATTTATTCTAATGTTCCATAGTTGTCAAGGCCCTGAAGTAGGTGATAATATACAGTTTGACTTTTCCTCAAGGCAGCCCCTATGTCACTTTCTCCAATTCCTTGTTTTAATAATTCTCATAAATCTATACATTGTCATAAAAGAAGAAACCTTAGACTTAGAAATCAAACCTCAAAACAAAAGGATGTGAATATATATCAAATTAGCTCATACCCATAAAACTCCAAACAAACAAGATATGCTTAAAAAGAATCTAAATTTAACACCAAAACTTAGTCCATCTATTGTCCAAATCTAAAAAAAAGTTTCCAATTAATGAGAAAAATATACCCAAACTCTAAAGTAAGCTTTGAGAGGTTATAAATGCAAGAAATAGTAAGCTACCAAAATGGCAACATGCCAAGACCATCCATAACTCAGATACAATTGTTAGCACAAGGGCTTGGAAAGAAATGGAAGAAAGTAAATATGAAAATAAAGTACAAAACCTCTACACTAGTAATCCAAGAGAGAGAATAATAAGGGACAAAATTGGCTCTTTAAATAAATTTACACGAAAGCAATAAAAGAAGAGTTTCTTTCAAATGTCAAAATCGTAAACATGAGAAAACATTAGCTTCTAAAGGGAAATCATATTACAAATCATACAAAGAATATATTCAAAGAGGATGTGAATTGAAAGACAATTTTACAAGAAAATTAACACGAGCTCATTACTTGAATAAGCCTTATGCTATCGAAATCTTCACTTAAACCTTTTTATCAAACACCTTCTATGTATAAAAATCTTCAAATTGTACCATCCACCTTAAATTTGCTAATCCAAAGTTTTGCTCACATACGTGGTCATGTTCCTAGTTCCAAGAGAAACTCATAAATAAAATACCCATATGTACTAACACACAACATTAAAAGCAATAATCTTAAATCAAGGAACATACTCATAACCCAACTAACAAAGATCTTATTCAAAATGGACAAATAAAGAGAATACACTTGTTAAGGACATGCATGCCAGCCTCATAAGGTTAGATTGAAATTTTCCAAACTTAACAACAGATTCATTAATTTATGATTATAGATATAAACTTTTCTTACTCATTTTTCCATAATCTGATCCAAACTAACACTTCTAAAAAACCTAAAGTCGCAAGGTAGAAAATCTGGTAAGGGAACTCCAAACATGTATCTATTTAACACAATAACATCATACAAATCTATCAAATCTAAATAAATCGAATCATAAGTGACAAGCCAGTTTGACCATTAAAGGCAACATGCGACAAGTATTCATTCATTCCAAATAAAACCAAAATCTTCAGGTTTCTATAACTATAGAGAATAATATCAAAATTTATAACTAGCACCAAGATTCTTCTTGACACTCATGTCATTCAATAGTATCCACAGCCCTGGTACTTCTCTAGTATCAAAACCAAAAGTTCAAAATTATATCACTCAACCCAAACAAAATCTAATCTATCAGCATTTATCATCTCATAATACAAAAATACATATATAACATCAAAATCACAATCGTAAATTAAAGATTAAAGATAGAACTTTGAAGTATGCATTTCAAGAACACCATTTTATTCTCTCTCAAACTCAAAATAAAATGTTTTACATCAATGAAAGGCTCTTAATTGCCAATTTGAAAAAAATAGTTTCGGGTTAGATGACACAAAAAAGTGATGATTAGATTAAAGGAAAATCAAAATTGCAAATAAGTGGTGAACTCTAGAAACTACAGCCCTAGAAATTTAACTTTTCTCCAATATGAATTTAAAACCTGAGTAATTCAGAAGAATAAAAGCAAATAAAATTTCAAACTAACTTGTTGTTTATCAATAAAACAATTTATATGGAATTGCATAGGAGAACCACAATAAGTAAGAAGTAAAATTCGCAGAAAATCTCATTCAAATATAAGCTTGGAAGAAACATTAAAAGAAATCTTTTAAAATTAAATGGCACTTCGCACATATATAACGAGGTGACTCAAGGGTGACGAATGTAATACTATCTCAAAACAAAGGTATAGAGTAGAACAAAATTTGAATCCTAATAGTAAAAACAGGAGAGAAACTTCAATAGAAATTTGAGAATCGAGATGACATACTTCAATTCACTAGTTGGACAGATTGATGCATGGATTTCATATTCTTATTGAAACAACTTCCTAGTAGTTGACTCAACCAACTAAAACCCAACAAGGTAAATTTCAAGAATCTTAAAACCATCGCTCTAATATCCTAATTGTCACAACCCAAAACCAGGGGTAGTGACTTAATTGAAATAAATATTTCTAAAGCCCTAGAAAATCAAAATATTTAGAAACAGAAGTAGGGCCCATAAATTTTTTAAAAAACAATTTAAAATGCTCTGGAGTCTTTAATATTAAATAAAAGAAATACAATACAAATAGAAAATTTAAAATGAAAATATACAAAATTTTAAATGAATGTTTACAAAATAAGTAAAGACATAGCTACATAGCTTTAGTGAAAGTAAATAAAATAAATTCAAATAACAAATAAAGTAGAACTCATAAAGGTTCAATCATCTACTGGAAGTGTTCAGTTTATGTATCTTCCATGCACCAATAAGTATAGGAGGAATACACCAATGGAACAATGAAGAGCATCGATGACTTTCCCAAACACCTAGGAACAACTGACTAAACTGAAAGAAGAAAGTTAGGGGAGTGAGCACATAATGCCTAGTTAGAAACCTATTACTCGCCTCTCAGTTTTTCTTTCTATTAGTATATTATCATAAAATCTTTATGAAGTTGTTAAAAAAAAATCTCATATCAATACAAGAAAATTCATCAGATTCATATCTATAACTCATGATTAGAGATCGTCACTCAATTATTTTCGTACATGTCCCGGGTTTTTAGTGAAGGAAAGGAAAGAAAGAAAGGGGGATAACAATAATGACAACAATAATATTAATAACAATATTAATAATAACAACAATAACAATAACAATAACAACAACCACAAGTCATTATCAATACCAACAACAATAACAATGACATCAAAAACATAAAGTTTAATGAGCAACACATTAAAATCCATGTGATTTTAATTTAAATTTCCAAATTTATTGGCTAATAAAATAAAATATCACGAGAGGTGAGTAATAGAGTTCATTAGTTGACGACATTTGGTGGCAAAAAGATCGAAGATGTAATTGTCTGCTGAAACTAAGTCACTGAAGTTGGCCTTCAGAATCTCGTCTTGCAAATCTGCCACTACAAATAAGTCTAAAATGTCAAAAACAGGTGGAAATAAGATCTTCTCCAATTTGGTGGTCGGGGTCAACCATTGACCGACATGACCAAAGTTGACAGGTGAGGATTCAACGGCAGAGAATGGTACCCAAACTAAGCTATTGATGTAAGGATCACTATTCCAAATTTGGCTTTCCAAAACAGGGCTTAGTTCACTAGAAAATGGCACAAAATCGACGAGGGAGGCGGTAGAGGCTTGGATTTTTTTGGCAACGATTGGACCAGAAAATGGACGGGTTTTGCTCTCCTCGATGAGAGGCACATAACAGTGTAATGGGTCAGATAAACAAGGCCAAACAACACAAAAATTGGCTACCAAAGCCAAGGAATCCATGGGATTTTGGCTCCGTTTCGACCGCCGGTAGCACGTGGCGGGGCATTGGGCCGATGGTGGGGACTTCGGGTAGTAGTGGTTTGTCTACCGGAGCATATAAGGCAACGACGGTTGGAGACGGATCAGATGAGGGAGGCAATCGCACACTAGGTGGGGGGTCTGTCTCTGTTTGGGAACGTGTAGGTAATGAAGAAGAAAGAAGAAGAAAAAAAGAAGGAAAAAGAAAAAGAAAAGAAAAAAGACAAACATAAAAAAAGGGGGGGAAAATCAAAGGGCCTTTTTTCTAAAAAATTGATGTGTGTATATATATATATTTTTTAATTGAAGAGGAATCTTCAAAGAAATAAATTTTTCTATCAAAAAGTTATTAAAAATTTTAAATTGGCCTAAAATTTTAATTTTTTTTAAATTAAAACTATAGGTTTCGCATGATAAGCAAATAAAAGATTGAGACCGTCAGTCTAAACCTTTAAGATCATGCGTATGATAGATAGATTATACAGAAGACATGAATATCAAAGGTGATAGTCTAAATGACAAGGTCCACAACCGAGGGGATAAATTTGGACACTTTATTCATCTTAAAATTGTTATGTTGTCTACATCCCTAATGAGAGATGACTTGTCTTGGTCATTAGAGTAGGACTCCATGAGTAAAAACATTAGTATTTTATCATAGACGACGATATATTGGATCAAGATAAAAGCTAAATTAATTTAATTAATAATTCTGTTTGTTTCAATCAATTCATTTTAGACAATCATATGTGTTATGTCTTAATCCTGAAATGAATTAATGGGCCTGTATTCTTGACTTATGTCTTTTGATGTACTAAAGGGTGACATCTTGATTTGATGATGTTACACATACTGGTATGTTGGAGACATAACTCTTGGTTGATGTGGAAACGCTATTCATAGATATAAAATCCATAGCTCCTTTGTAGAGTTAATGATATTCTCTTATAGGAATTATCCTGTAATTGAAAGACTAGAGTGCTTAACCATTTGAATACATAAATGTAACCGAATGGTATACTATTTATGAATAATAAGTATTCCAATGATGATAATGGAATATAAGATAAACAAAAAAGGAAAAGTAAAACAGAATTTATCCTTAAGCTGATTATGAATATCCTATAAGGATGTTACATATTTTGATATGTTATAGATGATTAGCTTATTGAAGCTTTGCATTTTTATATAGTTCAAGAGTGCAGCTTTAAGCTTTTATATAGTTCAAGAGTGCAGCTTTAAGCTTTGATATGTTATAGATGATTAGCTTATTGAAGCTTCGCATTTTTATATAGTTCAAGAGTGCAGCTTTAAGCTTTTAGTGGAATAGTGTTAGAGTTGATAATTATAAAATATATATATCTAGGATACGTTATTTTATTATTATAAGAGCTTGATCTATATATGTCCATCAGTTCTCTTTTGCTAACTCATAATAATTCTTGTAACAATACGGCATATTTTTCTTACATATTGGTGACTTATGTTATTTATTAGATTGGCTAAAATTTAAGTTGATTATATTTAATAATTTATGTTGGTTTATTGGTGGAATTAATTTTATTAATTAATTCAAGATAAACATGTTGAATTATTTAGATATATTTTATTTGTATGGGTTTATCTGTATATGACTATTTTAATCAGAAAACTTCTCTATTGGGTTATTTGAATTAAAATAAAGGCACTATAAAGGATACCTGAGTAAAATAAGATAGGATTTATCTAATCAGTTTAAATCAGGTGAATTAGATAAGTTTGAGGAGTTCGAATTTGAGTCTGCCTATTGGGGTCACAGCATGGCAATTGATCCATTACAAAGGCGTGGCCGATTGTGTCTAGATAACAACAAACGCGTTTCATGCTTTTTTCTTACTCTAAAACTGATCTAAACTCAAATTTTGAAGTCGAATTTAATAAGGACTAATCCTAAATCTGACTACTATATAAAAGAACTATTTTTTATTATTCCTTAGATCATTTGAGAAATATAGAGTGAGTTTTCTGGTGAGAGAAATTTTGAAACTCCCTAAGAGCTATTGTTTAGCATGTAAAACCTTCGCTCTTGGTTTTCTTAAGTGGTTGGAAGAAGAGTCACTGGAAGAAAGACTATACGATATGCAACCACCCTCACTTTGATCGTAGACAGAGAATAGCAAGGAAGACTAGTTGATTGATGCTCTTTCAAAAAGTTCTTCTCTATTCAGACTTTTCTGCTGTCTTCGGTGTACAAAAGAGATACGTGAGATCTATTATTAATTTTTGTACTTAGCATGTCAAACTTGTTATTTGGAAAGGACTTTGATTTAAAAATTTTTGAAATTTCATTGCGTATCGTTTTCCAACAACGGGCATTAGAGCTATGGTTTCACATTGGTTTTATGGGTTTATGATCATGATATATACATAAATTATGTGATTTTATTCTCTGTTATGCTTGAAATATTTTTTTGAAAGTTGGCACCTTAGGGTTTCTATATAATTAAATGTTGTCATGAAATTATGTTGCGGATGTTTATTAATTTATTATTGTTAATTAAATTTCTGTTTTAATTATTATATTAATTAATTAATTTTGCGGGTTATGGTTCATTAGAGGTTAGAATGTGTATCTAGAGATGGCGGTTTATCATCACCATATAAGATTTATTATTTTAATTTTGATTTATAATATTTGTATTAAAATAATTATTTGAAGTGAATACGGATCTAGGAGATAGAGATGATTGTAGTTTTATATGTTTTTCTATGTTTATAAATTTTTTATGTTTTTGAATTGTTGAAAATAAATTAAAAACTACTTAAAATTAGTTTTACAAAATTTTGAAAAAAGTTAGTTCAACATTGATTAGTGGGCCGATTACCAAGTATCGATAGGCCGATGCTCGCAGACTAGTAGGTCGGTGGTCACAAACCGATAAACTAATCAACAGACAGAATTGTTTTTTAAAACAGTGCATTTTTGGGTGCATTTTTTATTTTTGTTTTTTGAGACAATTCTAAGAAACATAAAATTTTATGATAACTAGAAAAATCAATTTTTCAGCTATAAAAAATTGAAGAATTGAAGACGGACGCCACATGAAGAAGGATATTACAAGAAGATACAAGATGAAGAATCGATAATATGTTTCGATTAATCTTTTTTAATCTTTATTTTCTTTTCTCTAGGATGGAACCATGATATTACAACTATTTATTATATTACTTGTAACTTTTCATGTTGCATTGCTTGTTTACATAATAATATGTTTTACTATGTATGTTGATAACATGCCATGAAGAATAGGGAGTGCCGCTCATTAAAACTTGTTTATACATGTTAACATAAAACCTTGTCTTTAAAATATTGAGTGGGATAAGGTTTTCAAAGAGAGGACTTAAGGCCTCCATCGTTGGTCCATAAGTAACACATAGTGATTCTAACCCCTAAGAAGGGATTCATCATGTATTGGGTTGGATCTCCAAAGGGATAATTTACTTTAGCATGATTTATCATTGTACACCCTTAGGTGATGATTATAAATCATGGATAAAGTATTTGAAAAGATGATTATATACTCGAGATTATTTTTACTGTTAACCTCATCTAGGATCTCTATTAATAAAGTTAATGGCCAACAAAAATGATTATTAGTATATGCTAGATTAGACGTGTCTTGGATGGCATATATTAATTGGAGGAAAATCATGTTCGTAATTGAATTTGACAAGTCTCCCTTTAGGCGGCTTGTTGAATTTTGAGTTGGGGATTATCATTGTAAAGCTATGATTTTTTCAAGGTTTTGATACATAAACACATTACATTGTTTGCTTACTTGTTTGTGTTATCTTACTAAATTGTTTGGAATATTTGCTTAGATTTGGTATATGATTCTTTGTTATAGATCAAAATGTCTAAAAATGACTTATCTGGGATACTTGATAAAAATACATTGACTAATGAAAATTACAAGAATTGGAAAAGGAACCTGAATATCATCCTCTCCTTTGAGAAACAAAAATTTGTGCTAACCAGGCCGTGTCCTACTGAGCTTATCAGTGAATCCACTAACGAGCAAATCCAAGGGTATAATAGCTAGAAGGATGCTAATGATCAGGCCTACTATTACATTATGGCTAGCATGAATAATGTGCTACGGGCTCATCATGAGGATTATGAGACTACTAGGTACATCTTGGATAATCTAGAAGACACGTTTAGAGCCAAGCCTTAACGAAACAATAAGGGGCTCAAAACTACAAAAAGGACCAGAGATTCCTATGAAGGAACATATGATGTTAGTCATGGGTTACCTCGCTGAGGCTCAAACCCATGGAGCTAACATTGATGCTGAGTTACAGATGACTATGGTCTTTGAGATTCTCTAAGGAGTTCATCCTGTTTAAAGCTTTATATAACTTGAGTAATAGATAGGATATGACCTTGACTGAGCTGATGAAACAATTATAGGAGTTTGAGAATCTGATCAGGGAAGCTCCAGCTGGTGGGGAGATGAACTTGGCGGCTGCATTTGGTTCCAATCTTCACTCTAGGAATAGAAAGAAGCATAAGGCTAAGAACGAGAAATCTTCTTCCCTGACAAAAAGGTAAGGATGAGAAGAAAAGAAGAGGAACCCAAAGAAGCTAAAGTGCTTTTTTTGCAGGAAGGTTAAGCACATCAAGAAGAATTGCAACGACTTCCAATCCAAAGGAGGTAAGTGTGAACTCTAGTTATTGAGACTTGTTTAGTTGAGGAATTAAATGACACTTAGGTCATAGATTCTGGAATAATTAATTATGTTTGTGTTTCTCCATAAGAGTTCAAGAAAATGAGAAGTCTGCTGCATGAGCACTTTACGTTGCGGATGGGTAATGGATCCTTAGTGTTGGCTAAAGTCGTAGGAGATATCCATATTTACTTTGATAGTTATAGGATTTTAGTATTAAGAGATTGTTTTTATGTTCCTAAACTTAAGAGGAATTTAATTTCTGTCACTTGTTTATTTAAAGACTCTTATTTAGTTTCTTTTAATAATAAAGTTATGATTCATAAAAACAAATCTTTTATCCTAAGTGGATGGATACAAAACAACCTATATTTTATCAAATCTAAGATAGACTTAGTGCTTAACACTAAGGTTAATGATAACTCGAAGAGACTTAAAACTTCTCACTTTAATAAGACTTATCTTTGGCACTTACAATTAGATCATATTAGCCTGAATAAGATTTAAAGGTTAGAAAGGGATAGACCTTTAATAATTTAGAGGTGGAATCTATACCACAATATGAATCTTGTTTGGAGGGCAAAATGACCAAAAGACCATTTAGGTTTAAGGGCAATCGAGCCAAAAAGGCCCCAGAGCTTATGCATAGTGATGTTTATGGTCCTATGAACATCAAGACATGAGGAGGGTATGAATATTTTATCACTTTTATTATTGATTACTCGAGATATGGGTATATCTACCTAATACATCATAAGAGCGAAACTTTTGACAAGTTCAGGGAGTTTCTAGTTGAAGCAGAAAAGTAATTAGATAAACCTATAAAGGCACTATGATCTTATCGAGGTGGAGAATACCTCATCGATGGTTCTTAGGAAACTTATTAGAGAATGGGATTTTATCCCATTTGACTATGCCAGACACTCTAGAGTAGAATGGCATGGTTGAGAAAAGGAAAAGGACTTTGTTGAACATGGATTAGGTCTATGATGAGTTTTCATTGTTACCTTTATCCTTTTGGGGATATGCATTATAAACTATATGTTATCTTTTGAACAATGTGCCTTTAAAATCGATTCTTAAAACTCTTGACGAGTTGTGGATGGCTAAGAAGACATTCTTAAACCGCATTCACATATTTGGATGTCCTGTTCATATCTTGTATAAGGAAGCAAATAAGATGGAAGCACATTCAGAAGTTTATGTGTTTATGAGATATCTAAAAGGGATTAAAGGGGGTTATTTTTATAACCCAAAAGAAAATAAAGTCGTAGTTTCAACGAATGCGACTTTCCTTGAGGAAAATTACATGAACGACTTTAAGCCTCATAGTAGAGTGGTATTCGAGGAGTTAGTAAGTGATTTGATCACTCTAGGGTTCTGATTAAAACCAATCTAATCAATATAGAAAAAACAACTGAACAACAACCTAGGGAGCTTTGCATAGTGGAAGGAATGGGTATTAACCTGAGAGGTATATGTTCAATGGTGAAGCTTACTTGGTTGAACTGGTTGAACATGACAGGGATCTTTACACTTATATAGAGGTGTAACACCCGTATTTTTAACGGGCATAATTTTGTAAAATTTAATGAATAAAATGTGACTATTTAAAATTACTAAGTTGTTTATGATCATTTAAAAAAAAATACCATTTTAGTATTTTCTTACCAAGTCTTCCTAAGAAACATTCAAAACTTACCAACACTTACTTCTACCAATCTTGTCTCCCTAAATTATTGCTCAATTATATAGACTTCTTCTCATTTTGCTAAAGGTATCGAAGGGGATATTGAATTATTTTCCGTCAATTCATAGAAGACATGGAGATATTTTCTCAACCACCTAATTAATTATTTCCTTATCTTCTTCTATAATTCACTCCAATTATCCCCTCAATTATGTTGGCATTATTTGCTAAAAGTCTTCATGGGAGACAAGATGATATTTTCCTTTAAGACTCTTTTGTTTCTTCTTACAACTTTTCCCCGTAAACATCTCATTCCTCTTAAGCATTTTGATATCTTTTTATTTAACTATCACCACCTTCTTCTCTAGTTCTCATTCTCTCCCTTCTCACTTCAAATTTCTAACTAAAGACATAGAGCACAAAGCTCTCTTTGTGGCCAAGACAATTATAATTCCCAACCATGATCGAGGCGGTTTTAAAGTTAATTCAAGCTTGATTGATAACCCAAACTTTGGTGCTTTTCAAAGAAGTTTTGAGGTAGGTTTTCTTTAATCTAAACTTAGTTTTTAGTATGCATTTTCTCCATGTTTAATGCATAAAAATACTTTAATGGCACTAGTAGACGGGTTTACACATAACTCACTTATGAATGTGATTATACGTTGTGCTTTAGTTTTAATTGTCCTTATGCATGCCTTAGGGTCAAGGATGTGTGGAGCTAACGTTAATCGATTCCAGGATTAAAAGATTGTTGATAAGCTTGAAAGGTAGGGATTCTATTACTCATTTTTGTGAGGTTTTTATAGAATTAAAATTGATTGTTTTGCCGCAATATATATATATCTATGTTGAACTGATATTATATGAGTATCACATATGAAACTATGACATGGACTCGTCTTGTATTGTACGGCGAGGAACATAATGAATTGACATATGTTATAAATTGAGAAGCATGGTTAGGAAAACTGACTCTATTAATAATGATTTAATATAGAGAAATGGTGAGACATGAAGAGGGCGGCGGTTACGTCCTTGGGCATGAATACCCAAAAAGGTAAAATAGGGGGAAGGTGATGACGCTTCCTTGGGTTGAAAGTCCCAGAACACACTGTACAGGAATTGATTTGGTGAGGACTCGGGGCTTGATGTCCCCTCACCGGAACACCCTTGGAATGTTTATGGGGTGATCAAGTGCGCCCATTTGGGTTTCGATGAGTTGAGTGATACTCAATTTAACATGGATACCTAGGAACAATGATGATTGGTAATATTTGTATAAATGTGTAATTATGACACTTGGTAATGATTAACTACGGTATCCATAAGATGTGATCATAATAAACCTCATAATCTAGAATATGATGTAACCTACTAACCATGCAGTTTTTAATGTGGTAATGGATAAACCATAAGGTGAGTCATGATTTCCCTACTGGGCATGTCGATGCTCATCCCTATCATATCTTCATATCTCAGGTGGAACTCAGTGCAACATATTTGAAGAGGAATAAGCGAAAACAATCATGCTGTTTTCGTGTTAGAAGACCCTGTTTAATTACAACTTATCTACAACATGTAAGAGTTGTATTATTTTTTTTTATGGCTGTGTTAAGTTATTTGGGAATTGTACTATGGTGATGATGACTGTAATTATATATATTTGGTGCTACACTAAAAACTGTGGTTTGTATTTAAAACGTTTATTTTTATTTTTCTTGTTGTTTAAAGACCCATGGGCATTGTTTAATTGATTTAAATAATATAAAATTTAAAATTATTTTTATTTATTTAAAACTGTTAACCCCCACATAGGGGTGTTACAGAATTTTTGGTATCAGAGCCTAGGTTCGATTAACCTAGGGGGTATAGCACCACCTTAAAAATTAATCTTTGGGAATGGTTTTAAAGTTAGGTGTTAATGTCATCATCATTTGGTACTGATCCTAGTTAAATTTTCGCAGCCAGTAGAAACTATGCCACCAAGACGTCAAATGCAATCGTCTGAGCTGTCACAACCGGTTGAACATGCTCAAGAAGTTGAGCAACCGAAACCGATGGAACAAGCTCAAGAAGATGAGCAACTACGACATGCAACACAATCCCCGCCAGCTGCACCAGAAGTAAATAATTTAGGACAAATTCTTCAAGCATTACAAAATGTGCAAAGACCTGTGGAGGTTCGTGATCCCGAACAACGACATCTAACTCTGTTGAAGGAGTTTATGAAGCAGAAACCACCCACATTTAGTAGGAGAACCTAACCCGGTCATAGCAGAACAATGGCTAAAGGCAGTCAAAAAGAAGTTGGACACCTTGAGGATTCCACGGGAGTATTGGGTTAGCTTTTCAACATATATATTTGAGGGTAAAGCCGAAGAATGGTGGGATCTTCAGAAAGACGACTATGATGTGCCGAATCTTACATGGGAGCAGTTCGAAACCATTTTTCGCAACACCTATATTCCTCAGAGCCATAGGCAAGCAATGATGCGAGAATTTGAAAACCTGGTGCAGGGAGATACAACAGTTGCTGAATACCATGCTCGATTTATAGAATTGTCTCGCTACAATCCCGGGGCTGTATCGGATCCAATGGCGAGATGCGAAAAATTTAGAAATAACCTGAGGCCGAAAATCAGACAAATGATAGCTGCTGTTCCATCAACAGATTTTCTTGATCTTGTAGCTGCGGCACAGCGGGCAGAGACAGAACTAAATAACTCCTATGGAGAGTATAAGGGTTCTGGTGGGCGTCAAAGGAAAATAAGTAAGAAAGAGAAGTCACAAGGGCAAGTCATTCAGCATAGTGGAGTGACTATTGGTGGTGGATCTTCTGACAGTGGTCGTTTCCAACCGTATGCTTGTCATAACTGTGGACAAGTGGGACATCTGAGGAGAAATTGCCCTAACCGCCCTACACAATCATCCTTTGCACCAAGGCCACAAGGAAGTCATTTTGGCTCCACTGTTTGGGGAGGGAGTCAAAATCGTGGAGCGCCTCAGCAAAACACTCCAGCTTCCCAAGTCTCAGTAACTCAACCTCGAGGGTTCCAGCCTCAGTACAACTATCAACAGCGGCCACAGGGTTCCAATTTTTATGCTAATCAGAACTTCCAACCGACTCCACAAGGCTCAGTGAATCAAAGGCCATATTTTTCTGGGAGAAATAATAATAAGGCTAGTAGTAGCCAAGGAAACCGAGGAAAAAGTGATAAAGGAAAAGCACCAGCACAAGCTTATGCAATTACGGCTACAACTGGACAAGGAAAACAGGCTGATCACTCAGTTGTAGACGGTATGATTCACGTGTCTCATTCTTGGGCTCATGTATTATTTGACACTGGTGCCACTCATTCATTTATATCTATGTTATTTGCTTCCGTACTACAATTAGAAACTGAGACATGTAGTTCATCATTAACCCTTAGTACACCAATGGGCGGGATAGCTGAAGTATCCATAATTTGTAAATCAGTGTGTATTGTTATAGGAGAACATAAACTATCGGCTGACCTATATGTAATAACTATGACAGAGTTTGATGTAATCTTAGGAATGGATTGGCTAACTAAATACCAGGCAATAGTAGATTGTCATAGGAAACGTGTCTCTTTATTCACCAAGAATGGACAAGTCATCGAATTTCAGGCAAAAACAGGAACAGTGACGCCAGCCCCGGTGCTAAAGGCTTGTATTGGAGGACGAAGGAATTTCACCAATCTTGGGACGATCTTTGCTTCAGATGGAGAACTAAAGAAGAGTGACCTATCCTCTCACACTCCTGTGGTGGACGAATTTTCAGATGTTTTTCCAGATGAATTGCCCGGACTTCCGCCTGATAGAGAAATTGAGTTTGTCATCGACTTAACTCAAGGAGCAGCGCCTGTTTCTATTGCCCCGTATCGAATGGCACCTGCTGAGAAAGTGGAATTGAGGAAGCAGTTGGACGAATTACTGGAAAAAGGATTTATTCGACCAAGTACATCACCTTGGGGAGCTCCAGTACTTTTTGTGAAGAAACATGACGGATCGTTGAGGCTCTGTGTCGATTATCGCCAGCTTAATCGATTGACTATCAAGAACAAGTACCCTCTACCCCGAATTGATGAGTTGTTCGATCAGTTAGGAGGATCTTGCTATTTCTCAAAGATTGACTTACGATCCGGATATCACCAACTGAAGATAAGAGAAGAGGACATTCCAATGACAGCTTTTCGGACTCGCTACGGTCATTTTGAGTTTCTTGTCATGCCTTTCGGGTTGACTAATGCACCAGCGGCTTTCATGGACTTGATGAACCGTGTCTTTCGACCGTACTTAGATCAATTTATCATTGTTTTCATAGATGATATCTTGATCTATTCTAAAAACGAAGAAGAACATGCTGAGCATTTGAGGATCGCTCTACAAACGTTGAGAGAACATGGTCTTTATGCAAAAAGAGAAAAATGTGATTTCTGGATGACGAAGGTCAAGTTCCTTGGACACGTTGTCTCTGAAGAAGGCATCTCAGTGGACCCCTCCAAAATTGAAGCAGTGCTAAATTGGGAACGACCAAAGAACGTGTCAGAGATTCGAAGTTTCCTCGGACTAGCTGGATACTATCGACGCTTCGTAGAGAATTTTTCAAAGATTGCTTCTCCATTAACAAAACTCACAAGGAAGAATGTCAAGTTCGTGTGGGATGATAAATGTGAAGAAGCATTTGAGGAACTGAAACGAAGACTCACTAGTGCACCTGTGCTGATCATACCTAACAACGAGGAGCCTTACACAGTATACACTGATGCCTCAGGAAACGGTTTGGGTTGTGTGTTAATGCAGCATGGACGAGTAGTTGCCTACGCCTCACGCCAGTTGAAACCCCATGAGAGGAACTACCCCACACATGATCTTGAGTTAGCTGCTGTGGTTTTCGCACTCAAAATTTGGAGATGTTATCTATATGGCGCAAAGTTCGAGCTATATTCAGATCATCAAAGTCTGAAATATTTGTTTACTCAAAAGGATCTCAATCTAAGGCAACGAAGATGGACTGAGTACATGGTGGACTATGACTTTAGTATCCAATATCATCCTGGAAAAGCAAATGCCGTGGCAGATGCTCTAAGTCGTAAGAACAATGGACGTATAGCCAGTTTAGCATTGGAAGATTGGAGACGAGTCACCATCGCCGACTTCAACTTGCAATATTATGAAGATAACGAGAGAGCTTTCTTATTCAATGTGATAGCAACTCCTACGTTAATTCAGAAAGTAAAACAAGGACAATGGCACGATGAAGGATTACGTAGGGTTTGGAAACAAATACAAAATGGAGAACAACTGGATGGATGGCAGATTGAGCCAGAAGGATTCTTACTTTACAAAGGAAGATTAGTTGTTCCAGAGGATCCATATCTCAGGCATGCGGTGCTAGATGAGGCTCACCGTTCAAAGTTTGCTATTCATCCTGGAAGCACAAAAATGTATATGGATCTAAAACGACAATACTGGTGGCGAGGAATGAAACGAGATGTAGCAACCTTTGTCTCTAAGTGCATGACGTGCCAACAGGTTAAAGCGGAACATCAAAAGCCTGGAGGCGAGTTGAGGAGCTTACCTATTCCAGAATGGAAGTGGGATCATGTGACAATGGACTTTGTTACTGGATTTCCTAAGACTCAAATAGGGCATGACGTCGTTTGGGTAATTGTAGATCGTTTAACTAAGACAGCCCACTTCATCCCAATCAGAACTAATTATAGTGTCTCAAAATTATGTCAATTGTACGTGGAAAAGGTAGTGACATTGCATGGAGTGCCAATGTCAATAGTTTTCGATAGAGATACACGTTTCACGTCGAAATTTTGGAGAGGATTGCAGAGGGCCTTGGGAACTCAATTGAATTTTAGTACAGCTTTTCATCCTCAAACAGATGGACAATCTGAACGTGTCATTCAGATTCTCAAGGATATGCTTCGGGCTTGTGTGCTGGACTTTGGAACAAATTGGGCTGCACAGCTGTCATATGTTGAATTCGCATATAACAACAGTTACCAAGCAAGTATTAGAATGGCTCCATATGAGGCCTTATATGGTAGACCTTGTAGATCTCCATTGTGTTGGGCTGAAAAGGAAGAGCGTCTTGAACTTGGGCCTCAGTTTATTAGAGAAACAACGGACAAGATCCAGATTATTCGCGAACGTCTTCAGACAGCTCAAAGTCGACAAAAGAGTTATGCAGATAAGAGGAGGCGACCTTTAGAGTTCATGATCGGAGACTTTGTGTTCTTAAAAGTGAAACCAAAACGAGGTGTATCTCGATTTGGTGTTAAAGGAAAGTTAGCACCAAGGTAAACAGGACCGTTTGAGATTGTAGAACGCATTGGAACGTTGGCATACCGTTTAGACCTACCATCACAATTGTCTCATGTACATAATGTGTTTCATGTATCGATGTTGAGAAAGTATGAACCTGACCCTTCACATGTGATCATGTGGACAGATGTGCCAATTCAAGGAGATACGAATTATGAAGAAATTCCAGTTCAAATACTGGATCATGAAATAAAATTATTACGTCGTCGTGGAATTCCTCTGGTGAAAGTGATGTGGCAACACCATGATGTGGAGGAAGCCACATGGGAACTTGAATCTGAAATGAAAGAAAAGTACCCATATTTGTTTTAACATTGTAATCAGTGTACGAAATTTCGAGGACGAAATTTTTATAGGAGGGGAGAGCTGTAACACCCGTATTTTTAACGGGCATAATTTTGTAAAATTTAATGAATAAAATGTGACTATTTAAAATTACTAAGTTGTTTATGATCATTTAAAAAAAAATACCATTTTAGTATTTTCTTACCAAGTCTTCCTAAGAAACATTCAAAACTTACCAACACTTACTTCTACCAATCTTGTCTCCCTAAATTATTGCTCAATTATATAGACTTCTTCTCATTTTGCTAAAGGTATCCGAAGGGGATATTGAATTATTTTCCGTCAATTCATAGAAGACATGGAGATATTTTCTCAACCACCTAATTAATTATTTCCTTATCTTCTTCTATAATTCACTCCAATTATCCCCTCAATTATGTTGGCATTATTTGCTAAAAGTCTTCATGGGAGACAAGATGATATTTTCCTTTAAGACTCTTTTGTTTCTTCTTACAACTTTTCCCCGTAAACATCCCATTCCTCTTAAGCATTTTGATATCTTTTTATTTAACTATCACCACCTTCTTCTCTAGTTCTCATTCTCTCCCTTCTCACTTCAAATTTCTAACTAAAGACATAGAGCACAAAGCTCTCTTTGTGGCCAAGACAATTATAATTCCCAACCATGATCGAGGCGGTTTTAAAGTTAATTCAAGCTTGATTGATAACCCAAACTTTGGTGCTTTTCAAAGAAGTTTTGAGGTAGGTTTTCTTTAATCTAAACTTAGTTTTTAGTATGCATTTTCTCCATGTTTAATGCATAAAAATACTTTAATGGCACTAGTAGACGGGTTTACACATAACTCACTTATGAATGTGATTATACGTTGTGCTTTAGTTTTAATTGTCCTTATGCATGCCTTAGGGTCAAGGATGTGTGGAGCTAACGTTAATCGATTCCAGGATTAAAAGATTGTTGATAAGCTTGAAAGGTAGGGATTCTATTACTCATTTTTGTGAGGTTTTTATAGAATTAAAATTGATTGTTTTGCCGCAATATATATATATCTATGTTGAACTGATATTATATGAGTATCACATATGAAACTATGACATGGACTCGTCTTGTATTGTACGGCGAGGAACATAATGAATTGACATATGTTATAAATTGAGAAGCATGGTTAGGAAAACTGACTCTATTAATAATGATTTAATATAGAGAAATGGTGAGACATGAAGAGGGCGGCGGTTACGTCCTTGGGCATGAATACCCAAAAAGGTAAAATAGGGGGAAGGTGATGACGCTTCCTTGGGTTGAAAGTCCCAGAACACACTGTACAGGAATTGATTTGGTGAGGACTCGGGGCTTGATGTCCCCTCACCGGAACACCCTTGGAATGTTTATGGGGTGATCAAGTGCGCCCATTTGGGTTTCGATGAGTTGAGTGATACTCAATTTAACATGGATACCTAGGAACAATGATGATTGGTAATATTTGTATAAATGTGTAATTATGACACTTGGTAATGATTAACTACGGTATCCATAAGATGTGATCATAATAAACCTCATAATCTGGAATATGATGTAACCTACTAACCATGCAGTTTTTAATGTGGTAATGGATAAACCATAAGGTGAGTCATGATTTCCCTACTGGGCATGTCGATGCTCATCCCTATCATATCTTCATATCTCAGGTGGAACTCAGTGCAACATATTTGAAGAGGAATAAGCGAAAACAATCATGCTGTTTTCGTGTTAGAAGACCCTGTTTAATTACAACTTATCTACAACATGTAAGAGTTGTATTATTTTTTTTTATGGCTGTGTTAAGTTATTTGGGAATTGTACTATGGTGATGATGACTGTAATTATATATATTTGATGCTACACTAAAAACTATGGTTTGTATTTAAAACGTTTATTTTTATTTTTCTTGTTGTTTAAAGACCCATGGGCATTGTTTAATTGATTTAAATAATATAAAATTTAAAATTATTTTTATTTATTTAAAACTATTAACCCCACATAAGGGTGTTACAAAACCTTAGAATTATTAACCAAACCAAATTGAAGGGATTTTTTTCTCTTTTTTTTAGCAAAAGTGAATCTTTTTACACGAGAACCGTTAGGAAGTAGAACCCGTACTTATTGTCATGGATGGATACAAACAAACCTAGTGTCCACTCAGTACCTCTAACTAAAAAGTGGAATTTCATGAACTCTACCATTACGCCATTGGCTCTGTATGACGCAAACTTTTATGTTATGAAAAGGAAAAAAAAAAAAAGGAAAGGAAAGAATCGTTTCATTATGATGACTTTATAGAAGACGAATTACACGTGAAAAAAAAAAAAAAAAAAGTGGACAAACTTATGTGGGTTATTTATTTTTTTATACCTTATATTTTATGCTTATTCAAATAATATATGGTCAATTTTTTTTTATCTTATTGCATTTATGCCTTCATATTAGATTTAATACACATATTTATATATTTTCTTAGTCAATCTTTAATTTTAACCCAATAAATTACCTAAAATACTTTTAAATTAAAGAATATTAGAACTTTAAAAACTTAAAAAAAGCTTTATACTAAGGTTTTTGTCTTAAAAAATGTATAAAATACTTTCAAAAAATAGATGTCTTGTGTGTTTTTATCTTTGTTTTTTTCTTAGTTTTTGAAAGTTTTAATTTTTTTTACTTGAGAATTATTTGATCATTTTAAATATAAAAATTAACTATTGATTAAAATAAGATATAAATTTATATATTAATTTTAATTTTAAAATATATATTTAATGAGATAAAAAATTATAAGTATCGTTTTTCAATTAACTTGTAACAAACTATATATATATATATATATATATGCATACTTGTGTGTGTGTATATATATATAGCTTAATTATATATTTGCAGTGCGGTGACTAGATAGAAGATTCGGAGAGAGAAAGAGAGAGAAAGATCGAAAGGGCCGCGAAGGAGAGAGAAAAGATATAAGATGAGAAGAGTGTGGACTTCGAGGAAAGTTTAAAAGCCAAAAAAAAAAAAAGCAAGTAAAGACAGATGATAAGATAAGAAGCTAGAATTTAGCACAATTTGGCAGCTGCCACTTAGGTACTCGTGACAAGGCTTCTTCTCCTTCGCGGAAGTTACAGAATTATACGGGATATTATTCTCTTGGGAGCTTTTACTTTATGTATTGTTTAGGCTTTATAATTGGCGCTTAAATCTTTTTAATCACGAACAAAACAAAAGAAGAGCGGAGCCGTTTTGTAAGGGAGTAATACCTGGCCTTTCTCTTGGGTAGACTGTCGTATGTTTTGGAATTTGAAGCTTATATTTCCCCTAAATATGTTATATATGCATTATCGCACTGAAAAATATTGTCGTATGATTTTGAATTCGAAATTTACATTTATCATGATATATATATGTGACACCCGTTATTCTCCTAACGGGTATTGAGGTAATTAAATTAATTTTTAGTGTATAAAAAAAAAATTGCTTCATTTAAATTTATTTTATAATATTTATTTTTATCTATTTTTAAATTTTCTAAAATTCTCCTATATTTATTTAGTATGATTACTAAAAAGCCTTAGAACTTCTAATAAATCTCAAAAATGTCATATTGGCATTATGTGTGTTAAAGTCTTTAGATGAGACATAAGGATATCTTTTCCAACTACTCTTGACCCTCATTTTCTTTATTTCCTCCGTGACATGCTTCAACATGTCTCCTCTATAATTGTTTCCATCACTTCTCTTCAAAGACTTCATCTTTTCTTCCTTTCTCTTCCACGGTTCCCACACTCTTCTTCATATTTCTTTGCTGAAGCAAAATACTTAGAGAACTTCTTCAAGGCAGCCATAAAAATCAGCCACCATCACCTCCATTTGAGCAAGAATTTCAGTCATACCGAAGTAAAGGAACCTGTTTTGAAGCCATTTCAAGCTTCCAACTAACCATAATCCGAGGTTAGAATCTTATGAACAAATTTAGTTTTTCATTTATAAATTTTCTTTTATACTAAAGGATTATTCAAATTTGCGTTCTTAAACCTAAGTTTATGTTTGTTGCTATTTTGGAGCATATGTATGAAGTCTAAGTGTATATGCCCTAGACAGAAAATTTATATTGTTAAACTTTGTAATACCTCTATGGGCAGTGGTTATTTCTTGAAATTCTAAGATTAAATTAAAATAAATTTTATGAATGTAGTTGTATGTTGTGCTTTAGTTTTAATTGTCCTTATGCACGCCTTAGGATCAAGGGAGTATGGAGCTAACGTTAATTGATTCTAGGATTAAGAGACTGTTGATAAGCTTAAAAGGTAGGGATTCTATTACTCATCTTTTGTGAGGTTTTTATAGAATTAAAATTGATTGTTTTGCCGCAATATATATATATCTATGTTGAACTGATATTATATGAGTATCACATATGAAACTATGACATGGACTCGTCTTGTATTGTACGGCGAGGAACATAATGAATTGACACATGTTATAAATTGAGAAGCATGGTTAGGAAAATTAACTCTATTAATAATGATTTAATATAGAGAAATTGTGAGACATGAAAAGGGCGACGGTTACGTCCTTGGGCATGAATACCCAAAAAGGTAAAATAGGGGGAAGGTGATGACGCTTCCTTGGGTTGAAAGTCCCAAAACACACTGTACAGGAATCGACTTGGTGAGGACTCGGGGCTTGATGTCCCCTCACCGGAACACCCTTGGAATGTTTATAGGGTGATCAAGTGCGCCCATTTGGGTTTCGATGAGTTGAGTGATACTCAATTTAATATGGATACCTAGGAACAATGATGATTGTTAATATTTGTATAAATGTGTAATTATGACACTTGGTAATGATTAACTACGGTATCCATAAGATGTGATCATAATAAACCTCATAATCTGGAATATGATGTAACTTACTAACCATGCAGATTTTAATGTGGTAATGATAGAGGTGAGTAATGGCTTTCTCTACTGAGCATAGTGTTGCTCATTCCCTTATGTTTATATCTTTTCAGGACTCACTAAGTGTGAGGTGGCTACGAGAAATATAGTTGAGGAAGCGATGTAACTATATTACATTGGGACTGCTCAATTGTAAAGAATGTTCTTCATGATAATGTAAGCATCAATTGTTACTTTCTGTGACTGTAATTATAATGTGTTGAGGGTTAAAATGATGATGACAACAGTTTATATTATTAAATTTAAGGTGCTACATTAAAACTGTGGTTTATTTGTCGTTTATATTTTTATTTTTGAGTTGAGAGTTTTTATTTAAGTCCCGGGCAAATTTTATTTTTAAGGTTTTACTTTTATTATTTATTTTTATTTTATCTCATTAAAAACTGTTAACCCCCATATAGGGGCGTTACAGAATTTTTGGTATCAGAGCCTAGGTTCGGTTAACCTAGGGAGTGTAGCACCACTTTAAAAAATATATTTTTGAGATGGTTTTGAAGCTGAATTTTCATTGTCATCATCAAAATGAACCTTCACATTGATTTATACAGTCTAGAAGGATGTAACATGGAAAGGCCATAGAATGAAAATACTTATGGTTATATGAGTACAATAATTATATAGAAGGAAAGTATTAATAGTTATGAGGGAATGATAATTATATGGAATGAGTTTATAAGTAGAATGCTTATGAGAGATTCGTATAATATTAGGATCTATAAGCATATCTAATTCGTATAAACGATGAGAAATTCGTGTAGATACGAGGATTTAAGAGCCTTTTGTCTCGTGAAAAACAATAAGAAATATGAGGCTTGATTTATTGATTTTAAAGTTTGACATAGATATGCCAAATTTTTCGTAATCTATTCAAACCTAAGTAATGATTATGTGTGGATTCGATGGAGCACATAAGTGTCAATATCTTTTCTTAAAAGTTCTATATATTTGAGGAATATGATATAAGTTGGGAATCATGGTATTGAATCATGAGAGAGATAAATGTTAGACTTTTGGTCTGTTGAGACTGTGTAAAGTCTAGAATGCATGAATCTCAAAATTGGAATATTTTGTTACGTACATTGTATTTAAGTGTATCAGTGAATCTTTTGGTTACCTAAGGTTTTGTTATATGAGGAAATTATATATTGTATGAGTAGAATTGTGGGGATTGTAGATGTTCTTAAGTAGTAACATCTAGTGTCTTTGTTCATTGATATGGTCTACGTTGGAAGACGTAAATCGTATTGATTTCAAGGTTAGTCGCATTCTAAACCCTTGGTAGTAATGATGATGAATCCATTGATAGACGTTGAGTATTATCAATAACATATGGGTGTATGCATTGTTCAATAAGGTTTTGATTAAAACAAAATTATTTGAGTTGCTGGAAGATTATGTTGTTATGAAATGATTTTAAATATCATTCAGGAAGATCCTTGTTGTCGTTAAATTAGATTTGTTGTTTATAGTCAACTTTATCTATAGTGGACTTTGAATTGGGTTTAAGATTTATACAAATTGGTTTTCAATTTTATGTTTGTTATTTAACTCGTTCTAAATGTGTTAAGGCCCGAAGCAACCTGACCATTTTCAACTAAGAACATTTGGGCCTAGTTTAAATCTTAAATCAGTTTGATTCACACTGTCTCTCCCACGTGGTTTCTATACGTGTCATATACAGTGGTTTAATCATTGTTTACAAATACGTTTACTGTGCATAGGAGCTTATTTCTCCGAGTTCACTTTTTCTCTCTTAATTTGTTATTTTCTCTCTAAATCGCAAATCCTCTTCTTTTTCATTAGAAATTCTTCTTTTCCTCTAAAAGAAGAAGGAATTCTAGGATTCTGCAATTTACTATCTTAATTTTTCCTTTCTATTTACTCTTCTTTCATCTCATCATGGACCCAAAGTACCAACACCTGAGAAAGTATTTCCCATCACTCTCCCAAAAGATTCTTAGAAAGAAATACAAGGCTAGAATTACTCGGTTGTGGATTCTTATGCGTTTTGGTATCCCTTGTGATGTGAGAATGTTGATAGAGGGGAAAATCCGTCCGAGTGACTTTAGTCAAGATGTCGGTTTACCAGGAACAGGTACCAGTCGTAGTGCAATGAAAAGAAGAGCTCGTGCCATCGTGGTCACTTGTAACAAATGTGGAAGACAAAATTGTAACGGTAAATGTACTTCACCTGGTTATATGTCTACGAATAGAGAGGATAAAATAAGGTTTTGTAGGGATGGACTTTCAAAGGAGAACTTGGATAGCATCCATCCTCCTCTCCACGGTCACCCTAGTGGATATGTTCAAGGAGCTATTTTTAAACTCTGGCCTAAATTTTATACAGAAAGACAACGCCTCAGGAATATGGTATTTCTAGATCCTGTTTGCCAAGCCATAAGAAAACTGGATGGGGAATAAGTTATCGCTCTATAAAGGTTATTTAGTCTTTACTTATTTGAAGCAGTTTTAGCTGATGTTCAACAGTTTGTGTTTTTCTTTTACTCAGAATATTTGCTTTTGTGTTTGAAATAATTGTGATTATTAGATTGATACAGTAAGTGTTAATATCTTATTTAATTTATGATTTTCTTAAATATATATATAATAAAATATATTATCTTATCAGACACGTTACATACGGTACAGTAATATGTTTGAATTTTGAAAAGCTTATCCAGATATTTCAAGATTTGTGTCTCAAATTTCAAAAGTTCTACAGTATTTGTCGTTTATATTAAATTTCTAGACTTGGTGTATATTTGTCAAAAAGTCTACGGTTGTGTCATGAGGGTCTTCTGTCGAATTGTTCTCAATTGTCAAAAGTTATACAATTAGAGTCTAATCTTTTTCAAAAAGTGAATCAGATTTTCTGTAAACTATCAATCACCTTATCTTACTTTCTTATCCGCACAAGATTTTGTTTAAATCTTTGGATTACCTTTTCATTACCTACTCGTCTATCTCTTTAGCCCTTTTTGTATATTTCTCATCTTTAAAAACTCATGTAGAACCCGAAGTCTAAGTGGAGCAGACATTAAGCAACCACTTCTATAAACCAAATATGTCTACCTCCCAGTCCACGAAGAAAATAAAGAATGTCTGTGTCTTTTGTGGTTCCAGCTTTGGAAAAGATAAAGCTTATTTAGAAGCTGCAAATCACTTAGGGCAAGTCCTAGCACGCAAGAAGATTAACATAATCTATGGGGGTGGTAGTATAAAAATGATGGTAAATATGGCACTAGCAGCTAGGTCTAGCGACGCTACTGATGTAAGAATTTGGCCTCATATTCCAGTTGAAGGAAACCTTTGTAAGGAAGCCATAGGTAAGGGAGAAGGAGTCAGGAGTATCCCTAAAAATTTTAAAGACATAATCTATAATTCTGATGCTTTTATAGCATTACCTGGTGGTCTAGGTACTCTTGAGGAAATATTTATAGTTGCTTGTGGGCAATTGTTGGGCTTTTATTCCAAACCTTTGGGTCTGCTGAACGTAAATGGTTTTTATGACGGTCTTTTGAAATTTCTAGATTACGCTGTGGAAGAAAACATCACTACAGAATCGGAGAGACAAATCTTTGTTACTGCTTCAACAGCTGAGGAATTGATAGATAAAATGCAAATCATACATCCAGAATCCGACACTGCAACATCCAAGCTTGAATGGGAAAGGGAAAGCCGGGAGCGGCCAATTGATTTGAATCTCCATCTGTAATCTTTTTGTTTTATCTTTGGCATGTAGGCATGTGTGTCCGTATTTCGTGTGTTACGAATAACCGTTTACCTTGTATTCTGTGTTTCTTGTGGTACGTCGTTGTTCAATCTTTTAGATTCATTGAGCCTAATGCCGGGATGGCTGGATACGGAGTACTTGATGCTCTCGAAACGCATCCTTCTTAAGGTCCGATCTTTTGTTTATCGATGTTTTTGTATCCTCTAAGCATGCATGATATGGATAGCTGGTATACGGAGTGCCTTGTACTCTCGAAACGTATCCGTATTATGTTTGTAATGTGTAATATTCTGTTAATATTATGTGGAAGTACCAGAGTCAGTTATGGGGATATTCCATATGAAATATGAGTATATTATTTGGGTTGAATGTTTGTTTCATGAGGATAGCTGTTTAATGAAAAATATGCCGGGTATGTTTGCAACTCTGAGATTCCGTTTAATATCTCTATGAGTAAGTTTAATGTATAGTTTTGAATAAAAGCGTTTGTGATATATGTTTTATGATTATGTTTTAGTTTATTAGTTGAGGTATGAAATCAAATATATTTGACTTTTCCTTACTCAAAAAGGAAAAGGAACCTAAAGATGAAGTATATAAAATTTCTCTGGCAATCTCCTTAAATGTGATTGTAAATCACAGTCCATGGACAATGAAGGACTGGAATCATGGTATGGTCAATATGTATGCCTGATCAGATTCTTAGACTATTATACGGTGTTATAAGTTGAAACTTGTCAGAAATACTCTCATTGAGGGATTTAGGAGTAAGATTTATTATGCAAGTAAATAAGTGGAGATACGATAACTTAAATTTGGAGGACAAACAACATTAACGGTTTAGACTCGGAATTGGAATCATAATGGAATTAAAATTTTTACTAGTATTGCTAGAATTGAAATTTCGAGGACGAAATTTCTTTAAGGGGGGTAGAGCTGTGACACCCGTTATTCTCCTAACGGGTATTGAGGTAATTAAATTAATTTTTAGTGTATAAAAAAAAATTGCTTCATTTAAATTTATTTTATAATATTTATTTTTATCTATTTTTAAATTTTCTAAAATTCTCCTATATTTATTTAGTATGATTACTAAAAAGCCTTAGAACTTCTAATAAATCTCAAAAATGTCATATTGGCATTATGTGTGTTAAAGTCTTTAGATGAGACATAAGGATATCTTTTCCAACTACTCTTGACCCTCATTTTCTTTATTTCCTCCGTGACATGCTTCAACATGTCTCCTCTATAATTGTTTCCATCACTTCTCTTCAAAGACTTCATCTTTTCTTCCTTTCTCTTCCACGGTTCCCACACTCTTCTTCATATTTCTTTGCTGAAGCAAAATACTTAGAGAACTTCTTCAAGGCAGCCATAAAAATCAGCCACCATCACCTCCATTTGAGCAAGAATTTCAGTCATACCGAAGTAAAGGAACCTGTTTTGAAGCCATTTCAAGCTTCCAACTAACCATAATCCGAGGTTAGAATCTTATGAACAAATTTAGTCTTTCATTTATAAATTTTCTTTTATACTAAAGGATTATTCAAATTTGCGTTCTTAAACCTAAGTATATGTTTGTTGCTATTTTGGAGCATATGTATGAAGTCTAAGTGTATATGCCCTAGACAGAAAATTTATATTGTTAAACTTTGTAATACCTCTATGGGCAGTGGTTATTTCTTGAAATTCTAAGATTAAATTAAAATAAATTTTATGAATGTAGTTGTATGTTGTGCTTTAGTTTTAATTGTCCTTATGCACGCCTTAGGATCAAGGGAGTATGGAGCTAACGTTAATTGATTCTAGGATTAAGAGACTGTTGATAAGCTTAAAAGGTAGGGATTCTATTACTCATCTTTTGTGAGGTTTTTATAGAATTAAAATTGATTGTTTTGCCGCAATATATATATATCTATGTTGAACTGATATTATATGAGTATCACATATGAAACTATGACATGGACTCGTCTTGTATTGTACGGCGAGGAACATAATGAATTGACACATGTTATAAATTGAGAAGCATGGTTAGGAAAATTAACTCTATTAATAATGATTTAATATAGAGAAATTGTGAGACATGAAAAGGGCGACGGTTACGTCCTTGGGCATGAATACCCAAAAAGGTAAAATAGGGGGAAGGTGATGACGCTTCCTTGGGTTGAAAGTCCCAAAACACACTGTACAGGAATCGACTTGGTGAGGACTCGGGGCTTGATGTCCCCTCACCGGAACACCCTTGGAATGTTTATAGGGTGATCAAGTGCGCCCATTTGGGTTTCGATGAGTTGAGTGATACTCAATTTAATATGGATACCTAGGAACAATGATGATTGTTAATATTTGTATAAATGTGTAATTATGACACTTGGTAATGATTAACTACGGTATCCATAAGATGTGATCATAATAAACCTCATAATCTGGAATATGATGTAACTTACTAACCATGCAGATTTTAATGTGGTAATGATAGAGGTGAGTAATGGCTTTCTCTACTGAGCATAGTGTTGCTCATTCCCTTATGTTTATATCTTTTCAGGACTCACTAAGTGTGAGGTGGCTACGAGAAATATAGTTGAGGAAGCGATGTAACTATATTACATTGGGACTGCTCAATTGTAAAGAATGTTCTTCATGATAATGTAAGCATCAATTGTTACTTTCTGTGACTGTAATTATAATGTGTTGAGGGTTAAAATGATGATGACAACAGTTTATATTATTAAATTTAAGGTGCTACATTAAAACTGTGGTTTATTTGTCGTTTATATTTTTATTTTTGAGTTGAGAGTTTTTATTTAAGTCCCGGGCAAATTTTATTTTTAAGGTTTTACTTTTATTATTTATTTTTATTTTATCTCATTAAAAACTGTTAACCCCCATATAGGGGCGTTACAATATATATATATATATATATATATATATATATATATATATATATATACTCTGAAACTGATACATATCATATTACTCAGTTTATTTAAGTGTAACACTTAAAACTATAAATGTTAGACTATATTAATTAAATGTTACACGAAGACAAATTGAAAATTATAAGAATGTATGTATGAATTAACAATGTTACAATTACTAATGAAAAATGTCAAAAGTGTTTGACTAGACATTTCTATATATTTCTTATACAATATATATATATATATTATATTGTTTGTACTAATTGTGACTACATGTCATGGACTTATGGGTGGTGCAAAAGTAATATCGTTTCAATAGTGTTTTAAAGTCTGTTTGACATTAATTGATTCTGATTAATTTTTTAGTTAAGAATAATGTAAAGCTTTCATATGTTATAGTAAAAATTAAAAAGTTGTTCTAATATAAAACTCTTATACGTTATTATGATTATAGTTTAAATCAATAGTTTTAATCACTATATTAAATACACTATTAATTTTCAGGCGAGGTTATTCATTCAAGATGAATTTTCAATTTAATTTTAACCCAAAAAAAAAAAAGTAATCATAAAACCATGATATCATTATATCTTAACGATCGAAAAGCAAATATATCGGGGCATGCTTTTTTCAATTTGAAAAAAATTAGGAAGAAGACAGAATTGCAACATTTTCAATCCTAAAGTAGACGAATCATGCGCATGTCATGAAGGAATATTGCCTTTTCTTTTGCCAGAAAAAAAGGGGAAAGTATAGAAAATCCATAAACCTTCTCGATATTTTTCCGTACCACCACATGGCAGGATATAACGAAGTGAATCTTTTTTAATGTGAACAAGTGTTGGCTAAGGCGACTTTAATAGGGGACCCCTTAATTCTTTTTCACATATTATATGTCTCTACAATGAGGACAATGTATAATTTATTTATTTTTTACAATATTTTAAGTATAAATGTTATGGAGATATGTACTAAGCTAGATATTAGTATGGGTCTGTTTATTTTGTGATTTGAATCACAGTTTAAATTATTTTATTACAGTATTTTTTTTATAAAAATTTAAACTTTTATTTAAAAATTTTATTTAAATACTTGAATTAATAGGGGAGATAATGATTGCTAATGTAAATAAAATTCCATTAGAAGTCACTCATTACAGAATCTTGGGACTAGCTTCAATAATTCTTAGCTATTATCTAATTACATATGTCTTGTCCTGTTGCTACGTGTCAAGTGTGATCATGTGCCTCTGTATAACTTGGAATAGACAAGCATGATCCATATATGTCCTTGAGTAAGTGTACGATTAGTACCTTATCTGTTGAAGTGATGCATGAAGATAAAGTACTATGCTTGCTATGTCTTGTGATGTAGTCTTTTCCTGTATATTTTTTGTATTTGACACTGTTCTCTTTAAATTTATTGTCCGTTTGTAATTCATTGTTTAACATTTAATTTTAATAAATTGCTTTTTAGACTTATAAATCTTTAACAAATTATCCAATTGATAATAATTTTAAATTTTTGACTAAAATTATTATGTGATTTTCACATAAATTGTTAATTAAGAGTACATAAAGTTTTTTTGTTCATATAAATATTAATCCAATATATTCAAAATAAATTTAATTCAAAATTTTTTATTTTGACCAAACCTTAATCAAAGGTATTAATCACAATAAAATTTAGGTTTAAATATATAAAAATGATCACTCATGTCAATGATCAACTATTCATATACTGCAAAATATTTGTCAATTCCAATTAAAATACTAAAATCACTATTAATAAAAGGTGATTTGTTATAGATGTAATTCAAAGGCAACTTGCCAAACTTAAAAAGTTTAGAGAGTAAATTGTAAATGTGTGACAAGTTCAAGAGGTAAAATTGCTAAATACCCTATGTTCTCGAAGCACAGCTTATATATTGTGCACTCAAATTTCACCAATGAAATAATGAGAAGAAAACTTTTCTGCTCCCTCGACTTAGAAAAAAAAACTCTAATAGTTTAGTTCAATGAATTTTAACGGCTCATATTGTTTCGTTTTATCTTCCAACGATTGAATTGAACTACATAAATGAACCATAAACCTTCTTTCAAAGTTTATTTATTATCCGAAACCATTAATTGAAATGACACACACACACACACATATATATATGTATGTATATATGACCTTAGCTTAGTGATAAAGTGGCATCTCTCGCTATCCATAGCCAAACACCCCTCGTTGTGGTTCACTGCTGCATTATCTTCTATTTAATCCACCGTGATCTCAAAAAGTCGAGCTTAATTTGGCATGTGTTTGAGCTCTTGATAATATTTTATCCATCTCATATTATATGTATACATACACACATATATATGTATAATATGTGTATAAAAGACCTGTTCCTTTTTTTTTTTCTAGTTTTAGGCGAATAATTGTTTGCTTTTTCCTTTTGGGAAACTTAACAGTCTGCGCTCTCTGCCATTTCTTGTACGTATAATTTGACGTTATAATTTCTTTAGCCAAACACCATTGTATACATACATGATGAATTATATATATATATGACTTGCAAGAACATTGCAACTAAACCAAAATTGAAAACAGTTTTTGGACGTGAAAAATATTGAACAAAAACGCCTAATTAAGATGTGGGAAATAAGCTGACAACATATTTTACATTGTGATCTCGTGTCCTGGGCCATACGATCAGTTTACACACGATCGATACGATGGGCTTCTACAGCAGAAAATCATCCTGCGCACTGGGTACGAATTAAAGTCGCCGACATATGAGAAAAGTTGATGTTCAAACAACAAAGGAAAAAGAAAGAAAAAGGACAAGCATGATAATGATCAAGAAGAAAAACTTTATGAGCATAAATAAAAATGAATTTGAGAAACATGGAAGAATTTAATTAAAAGGGTTTCCTTTAGATTTTAACCAAAAAAATAGTTGTTTCCGCATTATTTTTGGAAAATTTTAAGTTCCCCGTACATGGCCATACAAATACATTTTCAGTCCCGTCTATACTAGGGGTTCTCTCTCTTTTTTTTTTTTTAATGCGGAAAACTAGATTTATCAAATTTCAAAATCTGTCATGTCGTCATACAGAAAGATCACTCATAAAGATGGTGCTATAATTGATATTTTTTATTTACTTTCTGGTATTTTTGAGTTAGGTTTTCCAGCTAGCTAGAGCTACAAGAACAGTACAAGTGGCAGCAATTTAAAACGTGAAAACAACATTGTACTGCATAGAACTTGGGTGTGCAGGATATGTACTACCATCATGCAGTATGATTAACCTAAATTCTTCTAAAAGTTTTAATGGTTTCTTCTAATACTAGTTGTTTGATCACATTAATTTAAAAAAAAAAAAAGAAGAAGAAACTAATCAAACTTAAATTTTATAGTAACTTGTTCTGATGCGTGTAATACTATTATTTTCAAATTTTTTTTTTTATTTTTTGAAAAGAGAGAGGATATTTCAACTAAATATTGAGAAATTATTACTATCACACATAGACCACAGAAACAAAGAGAGCCTCTTATTTTTCACATACAACTTGAGAAATTACATCCATACAAATTAGAAGAGCCTAATTAACCAAGAACTTAACAGGATTTCCATGAATTAGCCCTAAATTGTCACATTCATTTTTTTTTTCTCTTTCAACTCATACATTCATGACCTGTAAATTATCCTCAACCGGCCACTGCTTGGACCCGGAATCCATCAAGCCAGGGCTCAACCTGAACATGAGAATGCAAAACTCCATCTGGCTCAGAGCTCCGTCGCCGTCCAAATCCCCCTCCATCAACATGCACACGAGCTCGTCATCCCGCAGGTCATGAAGGCCCAAGAGAACACTGTTCCTCTTCAAGCTCTCGAACGTAATCAGACCCTTTTCGACGTCCATCAAAAGGCAAAAACCGTTGCAGAGTTCCCATATGAAGCCCTCACTCCCCAACCTAGCTATCATGGAAGGAAAGTAGTCTTCAAAGTCCACTAAGTGGTGATGATGAATGTTATCTAGAGACTGCATATTAATTATGTACAAAAAAAAAAAAAGAAGAAGGAATATTTGGTAGAATAGTACTACTAATATTCTTATACAAAGGCTTTTGGGGAGTGAGTGATGACGATGAAGAGCATAGGAAAAGAATGAAAGGGTATTTATTAAGGGAATCGAATAACGAATCATAATTATTTAATAATAATTTTATTCTTATAATTATTATTATTTTGAGTGTTGTGAGCTTCTCTTCTTAGATTGTGGCTTCTCCTTCCAGGAAATTGCATGGGGGGTTTTCGTGTGATGCATTTATGTCACAGTACTGCATAATTAGAGCCTTTTTTTAGTTCTACTGTTGATGTGATTTACAAACATACCACCCAAAAATTGTTTTGGCGTTTTCCTCTTTAGTTCTTCATAAATGAGTTAAGTTTCGTTGTTTTGTGCATAACAGTTTGGAGGCGAAAGAGTAGATGGAGTAGGCGAATTCAATGAGAAGTAATCTGTCGGTGGCCTGTATTGGGCAGCCTGAGCATCAACACGTCATTATTGCTGTTATTTTTCTGATGTGATGATTAAAAAACAGATACTCGTGAGTTTAAATTTGCTTTTCATTTTTCTGTATTTTTGGTTGTTTTTTAATTTATTGGACACATAATTTAAACTTAATAATTTAAACACCAAAGTTGACGGCGGATTAACACCATGTGCAAAGCTGTGCACAGTAAACAGCTCTTCTTTATTTGATTTTGCTTGATCGAGTGGACCTGAAACAAGAGGAAGGACGTTTCGGAGGTAAGGAAAAGACAGGTCAGTCAATAGACAATGGCTCTTCGACGCTCAAGACATGGGTTGCTCGGTAAAGAACAAGAACTTGTTAGGTGGGAAGAAGCATGCCTGTTGGATGCAATAAATGCACCCTATTATAGGTTGTCACTTGAACCGGGTATTAATTGAGTTTTGTCCACGATCCATGTGTCATATCAAGACATGTCAGAAGACAGAAGACAAATGTCATGCCCTGATGGATTGTTTCTCATCCCACGATTGTTTTCTTATTTGTTGGACACATAATTTAAATTTAACAATTTAAACACATAAATAAGGCCTAAATGTTAAAAGTCATTAAATAATTGACTTTTGTATCAAATGTAATTGAGAGAAAAAAAAAAAAAAAGAAGACAGAAATAAAACGCTAGATGTGATAGGAATTTTTTAAGTTTTCCACTAAAAAAAATTTATCAAACTGGCTTGGGAATGGCAAAAAGTTGTCCTTGGCATGTGGGTGATGTCTACGTCCATGTGTCTCACGCATAGACTATATGATAATACTATCTCAATTCTGTGCTAGCACTAATAAACAAGTTAATTACAGATTAGGCCACCACGGAAAACCTTTGTATATATATACAAGTAGTCATATATAATATAATCATGTAGATGTGATTAGTGAATGAAACAAATTGAGAAATCCCGTATGCCAACAATAGATCTTAGAAATAATATTAATAACGCTGGAATTACAACGAATCTTGTATACACACACATATACATATGTGTATATGTATATATATGAAGATATGGATGCATTATTAATTTCTGTACGAATATATAGTTAGGGAAGATAAAATCCTTAGTTTATTCCTTTTCCCCTTTACTTGAATTATGATTATTATTATCTATTTTGTTTTTCTGATAACAAGACATCCAAAATAATTCGGGGCATGTTTATAACGACTGTAATATTTATGTCCATTTTTTAAAAAACGTGTGAAACACAAAATAGCAATGCACGTGTGTAAACTCTATCCAAAAGTTCCTCCCATATTTCAAAATTTACAACTCATATTTAATCTTTAATATATATATAAAGTGAGAATAAGTTTCACTTGGTGTTTTTAGAACACACGAAACTTGAAATATTTTGTCATTTCTTTTTGCAAAACCTTTTTTTCATTTTCCAGCCAAAATTTTTTTCCTTGTTTTTCAAACTTTTTTTTCTTTTAATGCCCGAAATATTTTTTCCTCAAAAAAATATTTTTTTGGTTTTTTTAGTTTTATTTTTTAGCATTCTTAATATACTCGCATGGAGTACGTATCTTTCAACCAGTTATACATAAAAGATCCTCTCCGTACTCTGGTGAATTCCTCGTCTCGATACTTTTTGGTGCAGTTAGTAGTGCCATTGATTTTCTTTCACACACACACATATACATATACATATATATATATATATATATATATATATATATATCTTCATTACATAAATTCCTAAAAGGTGTTGGGCGCCGTTTCTAAGTTGGGGACGATTCAGGGACGATTCGTCCTCCTCTTTTTTTTTTTTTTCCCCTTTTTTATCTTTTTTCCTTAAAAAAACCTACATCTGTTGTTTTTTTTTAATCTTTTTTCTTTCTAATCTTATTTTTTTAAAAATACATACGTAAAAAATTTATCTAAACTTTTCTATTGCTTTTTCATTGCCGTGTTATTTTCCTATCAAAATAATTTTTTTCAAATGTGCTCTTGATTGTTTTATAATATCATTTTTATTGTTTATTCAAAATATTTTCTCTCACTTATTCTTATTAAAATATGTTGTTGGGTTTTTCTAAATGGCCTACTTTGCAACAATTTTTTCCCCTAAAATATATCTTTTTTTGGGGAAATGTGTCTTCTTTTAAGATTTTTTCATGCCATTTTTTCAATTTTTTCCCAATTATAAATACACTCTCTCTAATTTGTTCTAGTTGGGGCAATTGAATGAACTTTTTCTTTCTTTGCTCCTATAAATAATTTCTTTCGTATGTGCTCTGCTTTTTTCCGACTTTTATTTTGCCAAAGATTTTCTATATTGATCATTTTAAAAGTGTTTCTTTTAAATAGTTGTTCCCCCACACGGTCTTATTGAATAATGTCTTTCATGTGTTTTTCTATTTATTTTTTCCGTCTGTAATCCTTATTGTTTTAAAACTGATATTTATGAATACGTTTGAGTTAGGTGCGTCTAAAATAACAACTAACTAATATCTTTATTGTTGAATAGGTTAAAAAATAACAACAATGATAAAAACTTAATATATGAATGCAGTCTACAAAATGACTCCTACGTGATGCACGTAGGTTCAACTAGTATATATATAAAGCTATTGCAAAGTCGATTCATACGCATTCCTTATGTTTGCCTTTAGGCCAGCATTTCTAACGTTTGAGAGATGTGCGTGCGTGTGTGTTGTCAATCTAAAATATTTAATCAATAATTAGGTGTATATGTCCAGGCTAAATATTGATGACGCTGAGCAGGTCATATCTAGAAAAAAATAATGATGATAACAATAATGTAGCTACTAATTTGCATAACTATTTCAGGCTATGGAAATGAGTTTCTAATTCAGGAAAAAAAAAAATCCTTGAAACTGTCATGTGGTTTTGTCGTAAATTAGCACAAGTGCATATTTGGAGAAACAAATTAAAAAATAATAATAATAATAATTGGAAATCGAAATGTCATCCTACGGCCAAGGATTTTAAAATAAGGAAATCTTAAGGTTTTAACCATAGGTTGCTTATTTATTGTTTTACTTTGTATTTTTTTTGTTTGTAGTTTGCACAGGGTTTTGTTCTTCCTCTAGATTCAGTGACTTTATATATATATATATATATATATATGTATGTATTATAAACTACTTTGGGCATTTGAGTTTGGGCTTGTCCTCTTAACTATTCTTTATCCTTACCAACTGAGTTAGCACTAATTGATTATGTGTCCAGTAAATTCTTAAGATTAAAGTAAATGAACTTCTTCTACTATATTTCAATCACTGATTTGATTGTCAGCCTCAAAATTTGTCCCTATTGATAAGAATATTTTTTCGATAGTTATTGAAATAGTAATCTACAAATAGGGAATGTTTGTTTTTCAACCATCAAATTTATAAAAAAAAAAAAAAGTAATTTTTACCTGATCAAATTGTTTGACGTACACCTCCTACCAGACTCCTAACCGTTTTTCTACCAAGATCGTGTATTAGGTTACAATTTTGTAACTATATATTCGAAGCTGAATGTAGAAGGGGGAGTATGAATTAAAAGACAGGTGAAGTGGCCATGAATAATGGTGGAGTCAGAAATTTTTTTTAGCTGGAGCGCAATATATAAAATTAGACATGAAAGTTTATTTGACACAGATATAATTATATATTTCAAGTATAGAGTGGAAGAATAATCACAAATTTTCTTGTAAAATGGGGACACAACAACATATTTCAATTATTTAGTAGACACGGTTATACGTAAAAACTTATAAAATACTTAAAAAGTGTGATTAGAATTGAAACTTTTAAACTGAAAACTGTAGTATATGAGAGCTTAATCTGTAGCTTATTTTTTTTATTACTTTAGTATGTGAGAATTTTATAATGTAACAATAAAAAATTTTGGTTAAAATTGATTTTAAAAATTAAGCGCGTCATCCATTTATATGTTGCTTGCTTCGCCACATGTCATGATGATATAATGTGAATCTTATTGAATATCTGCTAATTTGTATATAATGTGATGAGTCCAAAACAAGAAGTTTCGATGCAGCTTCCTTCGTCCTTCCTTTTTGTTAAGGCACTACTCAAATAATAAGCACTTGGCATTTTCAAGTTTAATTATATCCCGTCCCTTGCCATACACACCTTATACGTCAAAATCGTCTGGTCTAGTATGAAATATGTACGTTGGATGGTACCCACGATAATCATCATTAATTGACAAGTGAAAAATTAAAAAAAAAATGATAAGTTATAAATATTATACATAAGTGTGATAGACAACTCCACGTGTATGTCGTTTTCTTTCATTTGATTTATTGGACCCACGCTTTATTTGAGTAGGTTGAAATTCATGAACAAAATTTGACTTATCTTAAAAAGAACGATCAACATCATTACGTAAACGTAATGTCCTTTTCTACTTGACAATGCTCCTACCATACGTTAAATTTTTCAATTTCCTGTTAAATATAACAAAATAAATACATACATACAAACAATGCTCCATCCATATCAGTTGTTTTCACTGATTTTTTTTTTTTTTTTTCTGTGAGAATATTAAAGTTTGCATAAGCTTTTGTGAAGTGCATATTGTTTTATTTCATTTTTTTGGCCAAAGGTAAACTTGTTGGTACTAAGTTAATCCTCCAACTTTTTTATGTTAATTTACGTTGTAATTACGAATTATCATGTTTAACAATTGTCATGTCAGTATCATCATCATGATATACATTTTTTTCTTCCGAAAGAAACTACTATGAAAACTCTGCCTTATATCTCCACTAAGTTGACATCGACCAGAATGTTCATTTTGCATTAATTAAGCCCCTTACCGATTTTAATTAAAAAAGAAAAATTAAAAAAATCATGAAAAACGAGAAAAAGGAGAAAAAGAAAATGTCCCTTAAGGATCTACCCAATTAAAATGGTAACTCATCAAAACCTAGCTCGGTAAATGAGATGAAGGGTAGTTCATATAGGCGTTAAGTGCAATGAAGGTATATTAAATTAAGGTCGAAAAAAGCCCTTTATGAAACCTCTCAAGTTCTAAAAATAACTCCACAACCCGCTCTATGCACCCAGAGAACAACAAGCAGCTCCACCAACATTAACTTTAACCCAACTCGGAGGACATACTAGCTAGACAATTTGTTGTTCTTAAAATAAGTTTCTCAGTTTCTTTTAATTTGCACATGACAAAAAATTTTCACGTTAATTTTGACTAATCAGATCTTAGACATGAATTTTGTATGACTAGAAAAACACTAGGATTTTGTATGATTAGTTAAACACAATGTTGGATTTGTTTTCTAGCAGACGTAGATAAAAACTGTAATCTCAATCAGGGATGGAGCTAGAAAATTTAGTTATAATGGGTGGAGCGTACACTAACATTACCAGGAAAAATTAAATGAAAGAGATATAAAATTTTAGGGGTACGGAATATAATTTTAAAGAAGACAAAATATAATTATGGAGGAGACGGAAAGTAATTTTTATAAAATTTTATATATAATATTAAAAGAAAAAAGTTTATGAGGGACAACTGCTTACCCTGGTTTTGGTTTTTGTGTGGCTCCACCTAGATACAAGATATAAAATAATGTATTTTGATTAAACAGATGGGAGGTTTTAATATAATTAATGCAAAAATTAAAAGGAGAAAAATGCTAAACTATCACTAGAGTTACCCTTGATTTTCTGACGGCCATGAATTAATTACAAACAATAAAAAGAAAATATTACTAAAACTCTGTATATTTTTCTATAGCGATCTCAACTGTGAGTATATTTCTATATAAAAATGTCCCTCTATTTCCAAAGCTTGTCAGTTCCGAGTCTTTAGAACTTTCTCTGAAACAAGAAAATCTCACTCTCTGACCCAACGGCAAGACAAGGAAAAGCACTACATATATTTAACACTTCTCTAATTAGTCTTCCGATTTTAGTTTGCCTTTATATGTACCAAAGCTACCATGAAAATCTAGAGATGCTAATAAGAGCATAATTTGACACATTTTTACATCATTTTTTTTGTATTTATTTTATTAGTTTTTCAAGGTTTTTTTGCGTGTGTTTATTTATGTTTTTGTGTTTGTAGGTATTTTAATATCAAAGAATGAAAAGATATTTAAAATAAGGATTTTGGCAGTTCAAGAATCATATAAATTCATTTGGAACTTATTGGAGGTTGTAGGATGAGATTCTAATGCAAAATGGATGAAAAGTGAAGCAAAATAAGCTAAAAAACTAAGAGGAGAGGGCTACGGCCTTGAATTTTGAAGCTACGACCTTGGCCATTCGGGCCGCTGCGCTAGGTTTGGGAGTCACAACTCTGGGCAAGAAAAATCAGAAGTGCCAATGCACACCACACGAGGCCATGTGCAAGATAGCTTGCCCCGGCACGTGTTGCTGGTTTGGCCTCCAAAATTGACCTAACAAGAGCTTAACCTACCCTTTTTCCATGTCATGTTTGTAAATCCTATAAATACCACACTTTCTAACATAATTAGGGAGCATTTTAGTAGTTTTTCTAGTTTTCTTTAGTTCTTATTAGATGAAGAAAAAGAGAAGAGGCCCCGGTGGTGGCTTAAGGAATTTTGTCCATGTAGAGAATTCTTCGATGCCAAAATCATTCTTTTCCATTATCTTTCTTTCTTTTCTTTTTCAATTATGTTAGTTTAGTTTTAATTTGGTTGAAGGGAATTCAAAACCCAAGACTTGACTTTATAATTAATTTTGAGAATTGTTTTTCAATTTTCTAATTGAGATTGTTTATATTTAATTATTAATGTTCATGATTATTTTCTTGTTTTGTTTGAGTGTCCAACTAAATAGGACTTAAAATTAATTTATCACTAGATTGAAATGCTTGATTTGTAATTGTCTTATTGTTCTAGTCATTAGTAGCAAGTTATGGTCATTGATTATGGTCAAATTTTCATATGATTGTATGTGGAGCATAACTTAGGTTAAACGTTCTGAGCTTGTGTAAATATTGCCTTAATCAATTTATCTTTCTCAACTTAATGCTTTTGTTTCTAGGCTGTTTAGTGGAAAGGGGTTTAATAGAGTACTTGTCTTATTAGATCTACAAACTAAGAAAAGATTGGGATAGTAGAGCTTGTTACTATCCATGGTTGGTAGTTTCAATGGATAATTAGGATTAATTTTGGGATTAATTTGTATAGTTATTGTTTAGTAGTGACAAATGATCCTTTAACCGATTTCATTATTATTGTCTTTTGTTTATTTATTTTATTTTCTGTTCTTTAATTTTGTTATCTAGTTAATTAAAATCAATACCCTATTTTCATGTTAAGTTAATTGTGTTCTAGGTTTTAGTGTCAATAAGTAAATAATTAGACCAAATCCTCTATAGAAATGATCCTTACTCACCACTACAATAACGACAACAATTTAAGCAAGGTTAATTTAGTGCTTCCCTTGAGGCCTACCAGAGGCCAACCCAATCTATCAATATTAAAGACATTGGTGTATCTACTAGATGCTTAAAACAATTTCTAGATATGTTCACACTTTGTAAAAAAAAAATAAATTATTTTTTGATGTTGGAAATTAATCAACAATAATCTTCATAATAATTCTTACAATCACTCGAGGTACCTACTGTTTAATGCGGTGAAATTGTAAGAAAATGTAAAAATAGAAAAACACATAAATTTATAGTAGTTCACTCTTAAATAAGCTACGTCTACTATGGTTTTATTCTTATCATATGTTTATAAACAATACACGAATATTCCATAAATAGAAGAGGAATAGTGTATGTAAAGAAAGGGGAGTTGTGTTTTCTGTTATTACACAAATCTGGAATCCAACCTTTCCTTGTCTCTATCTCTTTGATTTATACCCTTGATGCGTTATGGGAAAATGATTAAAACATTGATAATGGAGACAACAATCTCCATGTTTTGCACCAGCCCATATTATTTGCTCATGGTGTCAGCACATTTAGAAAGTGTATTGAGTCTCATGTTAGTGGCCTTAATCTCAGGCGCATTGTCTCAATTGTTAGGCTCCCTACTCTTGTTTTTTTTGGAGGAGTGGGGGGCGCACTAACGGATGGAGAACACAAAGCCATTTTAACCTCGATTCCTTCTAGGTTGGTGAGTTCTGTGATTATCTCCACTTCGATTATATTTTAGTAGTGGGCTGAGTTGGGCTTTTTTGGCATAAGGCCTTTGGGCCTTGGGACTTGTGCGTTGGTAATATTTTATGGTGCGTTTGGTAAATAGATTAAAATTAATGATTTAATTTGAGTTAGTATGATTTGAATTACGATTTGAGTTAATGATTTAAATTTTTATCTAAATTGATGTTTGGATATGCATTTAGGTTTTAATTTGAGTATGGAATAAAATTAGAATTTGTGTTTGGAGAGGTTGTGAAAATAGTTTTTAATTTATCAATAAATCTAATAAAATCTTAATGTTGATTATCCTAAAAAAATGCAATATGGATCTTAATTTATTATTCTCTTCACTAGGAACACAATGAAAAAAGAATCATCTCAATTGGATAACAAATAAAGAAGTTATGATTTTTTTTCTCAAATATAGGAGAGATAATTTTAGTTTTTAATGAAGTAGAGATATCTAAGTATTAAAAATTTAGAAAGAGTCAGAATTCTAAAAACTCAAAAAATTTAAATTTTTTAAAAAATAAAAACTTCAAAATACTTAAATTTTAAATTTAATCTAAAAAATTTAAAGAGTTTTTAAAACAAAAAAACCTTATATTACCAATGCTGCTATGAAAAAGTGGCATGGGTAACGTGAATCCTAAAAAACTAGCCAAATTTTAATATCAAAGATGCCAGTTGGCGTCGATAGATGAGCGCGCAAGGCATTCACGCATTGGGAACAGCTGGCGCACTTTGACCAAAAAAGTTAAATGGCTCCAAAATTTGGAGCTGAAAAGTTCCTATTTACCGCTTAAATGAAAACAAAAAAAGAAAATTTAAAACAGCGTCGATGCTAGGTGGCGTCAGGAGGTAAAAATCAAATAATACAAATAAAATATTTTTTATATTTCCAAGGCTAAGCACGTCAGTAAAATTGAAAAATAAAAAAAAAATGAAAGATTTTGACACCACTGACGTCAGGAGCTTCTCATAAAACCCTGCAACAAAACTTTCCCCTCTCCACTTCGTCTTCTTCCTCCAACCGCCGGTGAGCTCCATCTCTTCCCTTTCTTTTTTCTTTCTCTTCATCAATTTTAGCTTTTTAATCTTGCAAAAAAAGCTGAGAGATACATTTTAACTTTTCTCCATGTTCATCTAGCAGTGTGTAATGTTTTAGGTTTTCTTTTCTTTTTTTTTTTTCCTCCAACTCTTGAAAAGTGAAAACCGCCGCCGCCATCATGCTGTCTCCTTTCGTAGTGACATTTTCCCCTCTCCAATTCTTTTCCTTCCTCTAGACATAGGTAAATACCATCTCAATCTCTCCCCTCTTTTTCCTTTTTTTTTTCCATCAATTTTGTCCTTTTAATCTTTCTAAAAAATTTAAGAGATACATTTTAATTTTTCTTCATGTTCATCTAGCAATGTGTAATAGTTTTTCTTCCTTTTTTTTGTTTTTTTTTCTAGCTCTTGAAAACCGTCGCTGCCGCTGCCGTTTACCAACCACCATACTTCATTTTTATCTAGCAATGTGTAATGATTTTTCTTCATTTTTTTCTCCAGCTCTTGAAAATCGCCACCACCGCCGTTCTGTCGCTGTTCACCGACCACTGCACAACCGTCATGCACTTCAGCTCTCCGCCGCCTGAGGACGCTACCTGCCGCCGCCAGAGAGTGCTGAGAATGATGAGATCGTGGAGGAAGACGATTCTTCAGATGGACACTTTGCTTTTATACGATCACTCCATCGTGACGATGTAGAACCAGATATCTGTACTACTGATATAGATAGTGTAGTTAGAGCATCTCAAGTTGATGTTGATGTTAATGCGTTAACGGATGATGAAATAGATGAAACTTTAGAAGAGTATGATGTTGATGAAGTGCGGGAAATAATCAAAAGTGATTGTGATAATGATGGGACTTTTGAATTATTAGATGAAGACAATGAATAGATTGTTTAACATTTTTATAATGACCATGGAAATTTGAACTTTTTTTTTGAACAATATCTTTTATTTTAATCGTAATGAATTAAACTATGTCTTATGGTTGCATAGATGACAGTTAAAAAAAAATTGTTCATTATGTCATCTTCATGTGGAGGATAACAATAATGCTTCTAATAATAATAATAACGACAACAATAATAATAGTAGAAATGTGAAAAGCAAGTTAACAGGGCAAACGGCAGAGAAAAGACATAAGGAAGTAGACGGTGTAAACCTAAGCATCCAATTTGATCACCTAATTGTAAAAATCATAGTAGTTGGTCTCGAGATTTAGGACAACCTGCTCGAAATTATCTATCGCTTCAAACTGAAAAGACATTTGATCAGCTTGAGGAGAAAGGAAAAAACCCAATTTATGAAGGAATGTTGGTGAGTAGATTTATTTACTTTTAAAAACTTTATATTAATTGTACAATATTGATTATCACTCATTTGTCGTGTAGAAAGGTTGTCATTTTAAAATGACAGACCAAATTAAAAAGTCCATGGATTTACACATGGTACATCTCCATCTACAAGTTTTGTTCTGGATACAACAAAAGGAGGGGCAGACTACTGAAAGTATCTTCCAGTTTAGGAGGTCCACAAAATAAAAATGCTGAAGCACAAGAGCTGAGGAATAGGCTTGATACACAAACAAGATTCATCTAGTACCTTATGTCTAAGTTAAACATGATGTTCCCTAGACAATTTGCTCCGTTTGCCTTTCCTGGACAAAATATTTCTTCATCATGACCACAATGCTCTACTCCACTAATGCAATAACATCCTACCTCATTAGTGCAACAACCATATCCACCTCAATATCAATATCTACGTCAACATCAATATCTGCCTTAACATTAATTCAATTCTCAACCCCTAGAGCAGGACCTTTCATGAGATGATGATGATAACATTAATTCAATTCTCAACCCCTAGAGCAGGACCTTTCATGAGATGATGATGATACTTACTATCCTTCGTCAATGAGGGACCCTCATTATTAAACATATTAGAGACATTATCTACATATGTTTATGTGTCATTGACATATTTCAAACATAATCTATGTTTGTGTTTTAGACTTTGGTATTTTAAACTTAATTTGCTTTTAATATTAGCATTAATTCTAGTATTATTTATGTGATTTAGGCCTCGTTTGGCATGCTGGATTGGATTGGATTACAGAGTTGGGATTGGATTGAACTGGACTGGATAGGATTATATTGAATCCTTTCACGTGTTTGACACACGTCAAATTAGACTAAATTAAATATAATAAAAAATTATTTTATTTAACTAATTATCAAATTATGAGAATAAAAGTAAATAAAAATGTACTCAATTAAAATAATTATAATATATATATATATAAATATATATATAAACTAAAAAGAAAAAAAATTGAAAAACAACAAACAAAATAAACTGCACATATTACATATACATGAAGGAGAATCTCACATGAATGCAAACCTTTACTCACCGTTGACCAAAACTTACTATATATACGTTACAACAAAAGAGCCAATAAACCAATTCTCAGTCTCCACTATCACTTTATATATATATATATATATATATATATATATATAATATACACACTTGTTACATTGTCACACCACTATTCTCGTCCAAACAGACTCAAATATTTTGCCGCTTTGATGGAAGAGACACTGCCTCTGAGATACTCTCATCGGCTGGAGTACTCTCGGATGAGCATTTTCTATTTGCCAGAGAGCCTAAGAGCTCCATTGGAGTTCCTTTCAAGGTCATGAAGGGCCTCAGCTCTCCATGTCTGCAAACAGCTCTTCGTTTTGTACCACCACTTCCATAGCCAAAGACATCGTCGGAGAATCCAAAGAAATCATTCCCACGATTGCCAGAGACCAGTTCTCATTCGCTTCCTCTACCACTTCTTAGCTCGTGCTTGACAAGATCCAGTATGAGGGGGGTCGTAAACTAGTTGGGTGGGCTTCTCCGGTGAACTCTGGCGATGGTGGGGGGCTTCAATTGGTGCTTAGTGGCAGACAAAGAGCTCCAATGGTGGTTGCAGCTATCTCAGACATGTGCTTGGGTGTGCTTAGGTGAGGTGGATTGTGATATTGTAGAAATATTACAATCCGGGTCAATGAGATTAGGAATCCCATGTGTTTCGGTGGGATTATTAATCCCACACTATTGGGACTATTTTGGGGTTATTGGATAAATTATACAATCCAAGGTTGCCACTAAACATGGGACTAGGATAAATAATCCTAATCCTAGTCCTAATCCCACATAACAAACAAGCCCTTAGTGTTTTGATTTACATTTGAATTATTGATTTTTTAAAAAATTATAATTAGAAATCAAAACTCAAACAATAGAAAAATAAATAAACGCCGAATTTACCGATGCATACAAGTGTTGGTAATATTTAAGATTTTTATAAAAAGATTTACTAACGTCAACAAGGCATCGATAAGATTTAATATTTTTTTCAAAAAAAAAAAAATACCGATGCCTTATAAATTAAATGCGCGCTTGAGAGGTCAAGTGCTTTCCCATCTACTTAGGCGTCGAGAATTTTAGCGACACAGTCAACACGTTGGGAAGTAAATTTAGCTATGCCTGATTCCTGATGAGCCTAGTGACGCTCAGGAGGCGTCGATAATTAATTTTACTAACGCCTGGAACATTATGGGGTCGTTTGGTATTGTTTTCAAAATAGGTAAAAATATTTTTAATTTGAAAAATAAGAATTTTTTTAGAATTATGCTGAGAGTTCTTAAAATTTTGCTTTACGAAAATATTTTTAAAAATTCTGAGAACGAAACCAAATGGGGCCTATACTACCGAATCAATGTGTCGGAAATTATCTTTTTTCTTGTAGTGGTAGTTATTCCTTATTTTCAAAGAAGATATTACAATTGTATCCTTTTTTATTATAGAAATATATAATTATATATCTATTCAATTACTAACACTCTTTTTATAGTATTCCTTACTAAAAAAAAAATTCTGACCCGGCTACTGAGTTGCATGGGAGTTCACTAATTATAAGGTTGGTTTCTGAAGTAGTTTCTTTCCTTCTTTTGTCAAAGAAGAGCAGTTCAAATTCATATCCGGCAAGATTAAGACCCATCTTGAGAATGTTGTCACTTTCTTATGGCCTAGAGAGTAGAGAGTGGTACAGAGAACTGTTTAAAAAAAATCAAAACCGACAAAACACTATCAAAAAAGTGTTCGGTCAAAAGCGAAAAAGGCGGTGACGTGTGGAGTAGAAGCCTTTGATTCAGTTAACTAAACTACCCCTTAATTTGGTGGTTTAGTTTCAGTTTATCTTTTTACAGCTTGATTCAGAACCAAACCGATCGAGAACCAACTGTTTTTTAATCTTATATATTATATGATATAAAAGATGTAATTTTATATAATTAAATAGTTGTCGTTTTGGATTTTGATGTATTATTGATTATTGATAAACGGTATTATTGCTTAAGTAATTGGTATATTTTAAGCTCCTACAAATTCAATACAAGAAATGATAATTTTTAAGCAAAAATTGGAAAAGGACGCAAAATTGCTCGGAAAACTGATGATAAACCGTCTGCTTACCATAACAGAAAGCCGACTTAAACTAACTTATACAAATTCGAAAACCATGATCGACACTAAGTGACTGAATACCCTCATAATCAATTCAGTTTTGGTTAGTGATTCTGAAAAAATGATGGCGGCAACTCGGTGACGTAATGGATAAGAAGTACCGGTTTTGAACAGATGGACAACCCCACTGAGAGAGGAGAGGATGATTAGCAGACTTCCACTAATGTTACTTAGGGCAATTTTCTCCTAAAGAGTGAGTTAATTGAGAGGGTTTTCAAATTGGTTTTTTGACGATTTATTTTTTCTTGCTGGGCTTTTGTTCTTCTTCACCCATCCACAAATAATCAAAGCAATTTGAAATCCTTAAGTGAGATAAAAAGGTTTGACTCAATTATATTTATTAAATTAAAATATGACTCCATTTAATAAATATTTTGTATATGTCTCAAAATTGTATCATTAAAATAATTCTTATGTAATTATATATTACAAAATATGATATCATTAAAATAATTATTATATCATTAAAAATATTTTTAAGATATTTTTAATATTGTGTTGAATTTTAATTTTATAACAATAATTTGATCTTTTTTTTTTGAGAAAAAACAAAAATTCATTTAGGCCGAGGTTAAATGGGCCAGTCCAACTTCTATGGGCCATCAAATCATTAGTCACTAAATTTTCCCAAGTATGAATTGGGTTCATGAAAGTGGCCCACTTGCATTCACATGTATAAATTGGTGCTAGTTTGGGCATATACCGATTTTGAAGTTTGTTGCCTATATGTACAACTTTGAAGAACTCTTTTTTTTTTTCCCTTTTTTTTCCCTCTCGCCTCAAGGTTTTCTCTAATTTTCCTTTTTAGTCAGGTCCCAATTAAAATATTCCTTTATTCTTTTGTTTCATAATCTGTTTAGGATTCGCGTTAAACATTCACGTGTTTCTTCATACTTAACAAGCAATTAGGCATGCGTTTCATTTTCAATGGTTTTTTTAACAGATTGACACGTGTCTCACTCCAGCAGCTGTTTAACATCAACATCAATCTATTATAATTGGTCCTCGATTCGACTTTGAGCTATAAGATGTCAGAGTTCCCTGGCTTTGGTTATATCGATCATTTTAAACTTCGACCTTAATTTCTTCTTCGACTCAAGTTTTGCTAAATAATACCGACCATCGAGTGTGACACATGTCGACTTATTATGAGCTTGGTAGAAAATCTCCCAACAATACCTGATCAAGTGAGCAAAGTAGAGCTAAATGAGGCAAGGTAGTAAATGCAATGACAAAATGGTTGTTAAGATCGAGAGTAAGAAAGGGAAAACGAAAGGAAAAACCAAGGTTTTTGTTAAGGTGGTTCATACAGTTGTTGAGACCAACCAATAATGAGCACGCATCACATTGACACCAACAGTAATTGGTCTGAAAACTGACCAAACTACACATTTGCAATTGGGTCGTTGATCTTGAGTTCTTACCCTTTCGATGGGTACCAAAACTGATAAAAACTGGTTTTACACATAAATATACATTATATATATATGAATTAGTTTTAAATGAGTACGTTTCAATGGTTGTATTTTTAATAAAGATATATGTCAATAATAATTAATGAAATAACGTGATAAAAATTCAATCTTGTTAATTATCATAAATTTTTTATCAATTTTTTTTATTATAACCATTTGATTTATATTACATAGTTAAGATCAGGAGAACACCTACGTCTATATATATTAAAGGCTACAATGAGGTGTAGGAATGAAAGATTGCACCGTTGGGAAACAACACAACATTTCAAACATGTCATGTGTTTGTGCGGAGATAGTAACTTTTCTCGTTCTTCTTTTTGTTTGGCTGTTCCTTTTTTTGGAAAACCGAAATTTCGATTTCAATTTCAGTACTTCCGACCAATAAGTTGGGCTATTAATGGCATCTAAATCATTAACCAATATCATCATTAAAAATGAAAGATGTACAAGTCTCTCTTTTGCTTCTATCTCCTTTTTCACCCATTTCCTCCCTACTCCCTTTAACTCATTTACGAGGGTCCATAAGATTCTTCCCAAAACCAACCCCCCCCCTTTTTTTTTTTTTGAGACATGGGAAAACCGAACGCCAATACTTCCCAGGAGATTAAGGTGCTTTAGGGATATGCTATTTTTCATTTGCTATACCAACTTATACCAGTGAAAGCATACTCAAAGATCAATCTATTGTCAGATTTTTTATTTTATTTTATTTTTTTATCTAACTACTTGAGACTATGAGGTTTAGAGCGAGTTTTTTTTTTTTTTTGAAACTTCGATTATTTTATTTTATTTTATTTTTCTATCTAACTACTTGAGACTCTTTGAGGTTTTTTTTTTTTTTCGAAGCTTCGATTTTTTTAACTTCTTGCTCTAAGGACATGGTATTTTTTATTGCTATACTAGCCTATACTAGTGAGAGCAGATTCAAAAATCAATCTATTATCAGATCCTCTATTTTTCTATCGAACTACTTGAGATTCTTAGAGAGGTTTAAAGAGAGCTTTTTTTTTGAAATTTCAAAGATTTTTTTTTTTTAATTCTTCTATATCTTCTTACAAGTAGATGGAGGCTTTTATATAATTCCCTGGAGTACAATCCAACAGAGACCAAAAGGAGAAGAAATTTTCTTTTTACAAAGCAAACTGACAAAGACTAAAGGAGAAAGAAACTCCTTTTTACAAAGCAAACCGATGAAACTAAAGGAGAAGGATTCTCTTTTTTACAAAAGCAAACTAACAAAGACAAAAAAAAAAGAGATGGAGCTGAAAATTAATTTGCTGAAAGTTGGGAGTCCCAAATATGAAAATGGTTTCCCTGCACTTGCTACACTTCTTTTTTTAAGGTCCATTTCATTTTTAGCTTCCGAAAAATATTGGTTATTTCATTTTTGTCCTTTAAGCTTTTAAGTTGGCACATTAACAGTCCCTAAACTTTTCAAATGTTATGTTAACGGTACCTCTCTAACATATTCATTAAAAATTCATCAATCTTCTTACGTAATCTTAAATCAAACTATCTAAAAGCAAGTTTACTTGATTAATCCCTTCTTAACGAATTGCGTGCACCTCCGGTTAAAAAATCGGTCCTATTTTTAATGTTTCTGTTATAGTGATACCATAAGTGTAAGAGTTAAAAGCCTCGAGAATCATTGATGTGTCAATTAGGCTACAAAGTGAAACAGCTATTATATTTTTCAGAGACCAACCATTTGTTGAGGTTTGATGATACCCTCGTGACATGTTGTAAATGTTCTTATTTGATAAATAGAAACAAATAGTACCCTGCTCCCTGACACATGAGATAAGGTGACAACATAATATGTGGAAGAAAAGAATTGTAACACCACCCCAACAACCCCCCACCCCACCCCACAAAAAAAAAAAAAAAACCTCTGCTGCTCTTCTCATTGTCTGATATATGAGATAAGGTGACAATATAATATGCGGAAGAAAATAATTGTTGGTAAATTAGCGTGGGGGTATGCAATTCCTTTTCATAATTATGTTCCATGGCTCATAAACAAATACGGCCCATAAACTGTCAATCACCCATTTTTAATCGGAGAAAACTACCAAAACCTATCCGTAAGTGTTGCTCTCTTTTGTGCCTGACTTCTTATCATGTATGTGTTAGAAAATAAATAGTTCAATAATATAGGGTTATTAGAACTCTTTCTCTATAAACTATGAGTAATGTGACATACATTTCAATTTAGCATATTATTTCATGGACTTTTATTTTCTGGCAGTTTTAGTCACTGACATTAAAACTGAAGAAGAATTGATAATTACGTGTTCATCAAGTGATAATTTGAAATTCTATCTATACACTTACATGACATGCAAAATGTTCTCTTCACTGCCATTGATCTCAGAAAAAGTTATAATGTTTTGAGTTTAATATAACTATTTATGTAAAACTTTTAGTCATTGCACGGTAGGATGTTAGTATCTATGTTAGTTATATTTCAAAACTATATCTATTATAGTGAAGCATCAACTATGCTAAAAACACAAAGTTTGAGTAATTGGTCAAAATTATGAAATTTGGGGATCGAAGTGTGACAATCCTTATAATTTAAGGATTAATTGTGTTAATAACCGAAGCACTTAATAGGGTACTGAAAGTATGGTGCAGCTTTGTACTCTGAGAATTATATTAGAAGTATATTATAATTAAGAGTACGTAAATTTAATTTAATTCAATAAAAATCTAACAATATCATATTCAAGGTTTTCTTAAGAATCCAATGCAAAAATCCTATCAACAACTCCTATAACTGAGTAATGATGAACAATCCCAAGCATCCCTTTCGTAGAAAGCATGTTAAGCCAAAAGTGAATATTGCTGCCTGGTGACTAGTGAGCCGTGGTAGGGCTAAGGAAGATGCAAATTGGAATATGTAAACAAGGAAGAGAATATGATTCATACGTTTAGGTGCATTATTTTTTGTTTTTGGTACTGAAAGGTCCGACATTGGCCCGGACAAGACTTGGAGTTGCTTTCTCATTTTCGTTTGGTGCTAAATTGTGATATCCGGTAGTAAATGGACGTTTATGGAGAGCCTGCTTGGAAACTTGGTTTTCACCAAAAGTTTGAACCTTGTAAATTCTAATATCAATTTAAAATTTGTGATGTAAAATACCATAACAGAATTGGCTTGAGCCAATCTTTTTTTTTTTTTTTTTTGTTGGAACCAGTATTCTGAATCAGGCTAATTTTTTTTTTTTTTGTTAATAAATGGTTAAAATTTTGTAAAATTGAAGTATGACCTTTTTTAAATGGTTAGCAAGTGATGGACTCGCACTCTTTCTCTCTCTCTCTCTTTCTTTTCTTTACTAGGGTTTTCCCTAAGTTATTCTACTTGCGCGGCCTCTGCAAGAGGTCTTGAAGGGCTGGGCTATTCTTCGGACTCTTAGGCGTAAAGGGAGGAGAGAGAGACATTTAATCTGACATATGGCTTGATTTAGTGTTCAGGTAATCAGATGAAATAGTGGTAAAAAAAAAATAAATGTGTAATTTTATTATAAAATTAAAAAAGAAAAAAGACAAGTTTGAAAAGACACTAATGAGAAAGCAGTTCTGAAAACAGGTTCACTTAAAAAGATATTTTACGTGAGTTTCTCATAAAACAATCAAATCACCTATAAATAAAATTTATTTTTAGTTTGATAAGTGATTTGGAAAAAAAAAAAATCTACCTAAACTGCCCCAAATGCCCTTAACTAGCAAGACAATTGTCATATTTTCAAAATAATAATAATAATAATAATAAGAATAACCTAAGAAAGAGCAAAGAAATCCATTACCCTCAAGTCTCACGAAAAAGGGCATATCGATACCAAAAATCCATTATTCTAAGCTTCTCAAACACAACAGCATGACAAAGAGCAATACTTTATCTCCTACCACTTGTCTTCTTCTTTTGATTTTAGTATCTCTTTGTCTGCCATTCACCAAAGCTACAGTCGAAATCCAGAAAGGCAAATCGATCAATGTATCCCAAATAGTCAATGGAGACTTTGAGCTTGGCCTTTACTCGCCACCAAAAAGTACAACAAAATTCTACGTCGGAATAAGGTACAAGAACATCAATGAGAGCACTTATGTTTGGATTGCTAATAGAGAACATCCTGTCCTCACTTCCTCTGCAACTCTCACCATAAATTCCGATGGAAACGTCGTGATTCGAGACCGTAGATTGTACTACATGGTCACTGACATTGCTTCAACAAGCAAAGACGTGTATGCCGCGCTATTAGATTCAGGTAATTTTGTTCTGAGGGAGACAAGTTCAGGGAATATTCTGTGGCAAAGTTTTGATCATCCGACAAATATCCTTTTGCCCGGTATGAAGTTTGGTGAAGAGAATTCTAGTTTAGTGTCATGGAAAGCTCATGATGACCCTTCTCCTGGCAATTTCTCTGTGAGGCTGGATTCAGCTAAAAAACAGCTAAATATCACGCACATGTCAGATATATGTGGTGTGATTCGGAATGATCATGGTTCGTTATTCGACTTGATTTCGTTTAGTGGAGGGAATTTCACCTTGCGAGGAAACGCGACGTCGTCGAAAATTTCTCGGCTGGTGTTGGGTGAGACAGGGCAGCTTAAACTACAGTCATGGTCTGAAAAGAAAAAACAATGGCTCTCAACATGGGAATCATCGAAATGTGGGATTTGTAGTTTTGTGCATTCTTATGGCTCAGATTTATTTTCAGGAGGATAACTTTACCTTTTCCTTTTCTTTTTTTTTTTTTCCTTTTTGATATGCAGATACGAAGGCATGTACTCCACAACATCAGACTAAGAAAGATCACAAAGGAAAAATTTTAATAATATCGTCCGCGATTGTAACCGTGCTGTTGCTGATTTTTGCCATAGTTGTCTATTACGGAAGAAGTCATGCAAAAAAAGGTATGTAAGAATATCTCATGTTGCAATGGCTGAACAATCAAGATAATCAGATTCATCGTAGGAAATGAAGGAAATTTCGTCTTTGTTGCTACAAATAAAATCAAAACATATCTAACAAATCATTGAAATCACAAAAATAGAGTCAGGAGATGTTGTGTGACAACTTTCAGTCACAAATATATTATACATAAGTTTTGTGTTAGTATCCTTTTCAAGTTACACTTCAAGTTTTATTGTCATTTGGACTTATGGTAAATGGAATGAATCACATATTTATGCCTAATTTTCTTTATAATTTGTGACCCAACAGGAGAAAATTTGTTACATTTTGATGTGGAAACGAGTCTAAAAGATAACCACTGCGAACTTCCCGAGCTGAATCAAAGGCCCAAAAGAGGAAGAAATAGAAAAAAGCCATGCAAATTGGTATTTTTCACATTTTCCAGTGTGAAAGCTGCTACAGATAATTTCTCAGATACGCATAAGCTTGGAGAGGGTGGTTATGGACCTGTTTACAAGGCATGGCTTTGATTTCAGTAGCTAGAATGCTTTATAAAAATCTTATATCTTACAAAATGTGACCATTATTTTCAGGGAAGATTAAAGAAAGGAGACGAGGTAGCGATAAAAAGGCTTTCGACAAATTCTACGCAGGGAAAGAATCAGTTCAAAAATGAAGCACATCTCATAGCTAGGCTTCAACACAAGAACCTTGTTAGACTTCTTGGATGCTGCATTGACAGAAACCAGAAGATTTTGATCTATGAATACATGCCAAACAAAAGCTTGGATTGCTTCCTCTACGGTTTGTATATATTCAAATTTCTTGTTTTTTGAGCTTACAAAGAAAGGATTGCTTCTGTGGGTGCTCGGACAATTGCGGACAAACATCTATTGTTTCGATTGCATTACAGATTCAACAGGGCGCAAGCACCTTACGTGGCCAAAACGGGTTGGAATCATTGAAGGGGTAGCTCAAGGGCTTCTTTATCTTCACCAGTTTTCTAGGATACAGATTATACACAGAGACCTTAAGCCTGGCAACATTTTGTTGGATAATGATATGAATCCCAAAATATCAGATTTTGGAATGGCAAGAATATTTAGAAAGAATCAGTCACACAACAATATTGCGACGCCTGCTGGCACCATGTGAGTGAACTAGAAGAAACCCTTCAATCAAAATCACTAGATTTTTGCATATAATTAAATTAGCACTTGAAAAAAAAGATGATGCTAATTGTTTGAAGCAAATTATAATGTTCAGAGGTTATATGGCCCCTGAGTATGCTTATCAAGGCCTCTTCTCTGAGAGATCTGATGTCTATAGCTTTGGAGTCATGTTGTTGGAAATTCTAAGTGGCAGAAAGAATACAGATTCTCATACTCCCGAAACTCATGGACTTCTTGCTTATGTAAGTATCTAATCTCTATAATCTTCACAGATTGCAAAATTGAGCTTTGGATTAATTCTTTTGTTGCTTCATGAACTACAGAGAATGTCTTGTTTTGTTGTCTAGACTATGAGAAAACAACAGCAACTGTAAAGATTTCCTTTTAGTCTCTTTAATTGGTTTTGTATTAGGGACTAAAATGAACTTCTAAAACAAGTGACATACCACTCATGCAATGAATCCTTAAAAAATTTTACTGAAAAGTTAGGTCGAGCGAGCCTTTTTCCACCACACTGATTCCACGGTGAATTTTCAGTTGTATTTAGGAATTCTCTACATGCATATTGTTTTTCTCTAATTCTAGTGCAATATAAGAAACTTTAAGGGTAGCAGTTTTCTGCATAGAAAAACAGAGAGACTGAGAGACATTTTCTGAAAATGCACTGTACCTTGTTCTTCTTGCCCCGTGGTATTTTGTATCGACAAGTGAACGTAGCTCGAACATTAGAAATGAACAATTATAAATCATGTATGTTCTCTTTCTTTCTTGTTCAGTTTCTCTTTTTTTATTTATTAATCTCGAAGAGCAGGCACTAAGATTTTTAAACTTCTAGCATTAATATTGTGACATGGACTGTGACCAAGTTTTTCATTTTCCATGGAATGTCAAGGCATGGGAGTTATGGACAAGTGACCGAGGATTGCACTTGATGGATCCGATACTAGAAGATGCATCTGCCAAGCCCATGATACTAAGATATGTTCACATTGCCCTCCTCTGTGTCCAAGAAATTGCAGCTGATAGACCAAACATGTCTCAGGTAGTGTTGATGCTACACAATTCGAGTTCCGCTTTACCTTATCCAAAGCAGCCTGGTTTCTTGAAGAGTACAACTACAATTAGACCAAGCCCACCACAGAATAGACAAGAACATTATTCTGTGAATAATGTGACGATATCGGATTTGCATCCGCGTTAACAACTTCAGATACAATACCTAGCTCTTTTCCCATGTTTTATGATTTGTTGTACAATAAATAGGTTAGAAGTCTGTTTTCATAATGCAAGTTGCAACTATCTTTGTGCACTTTTATTCGTTATATATTTATTTCTGTTTTCTACATTGTGATTGATTGATTTCTTCACGTTTTTATAGATTTAAGTTAGCTGTTTTCTTTGTTTGTGGCCACCTTCTTGTCGTTGGTGTAAGCAGCCTGCCTGGTTGATAGAGAAGTTTCTGGTTCTTATTTATCACTAAAGTGAATGACTAACCACCGACCGTAAACCATGCTTAGGCTAGCATATAAGGCATTCAACAAACATTTCTGCCAACATTAGAGAAGACGATTTAACGACCGAGAAGTTATGCCAACTCTAGTCTTCTTGAAATTTTATTTAGCCAGAATGACCCATCATAATGCTTAGATGGGTTAGTTAGATGCTCATTCCCCTCACAAGAAGCCTTTGGTTAGAGTCGCCTCCACCACCTTGGTCCCATCGCCTTCAAGGTGGCCCTGTAAAGTTGCCTGGGTTATTTGGGCACCAAAACCTCAAGCCCTATAACCTTTTTTCCATATTAAAAACAAAATACCAACCATAATACTTGCAATGGATTTTGGCTTTGGTTGCTATGGAATAAATCATTCGGAATGAAAATAAAACCTTGAAGCTCATTAAATAGATGCTTATAGGACTCATGTAACAATTCAAAAGTTCTAACATGTATTCATGTGGGGTAGGTATGTGTTCAGAAAATTGTGGCATTTAGGAACGTAGTATAAAGTGAAATTATTCTTTTTGTCGGAGGGTAGCCTCGCGATCACATGGCTTCATGACAGCACCAACTAACAGCGATTGTCGGCCAGAAAGGAGAGAGAGAAAGAGAGAGAAAAAAAAAAGAAAAAAAAATTGTAGACGACTCATAAATCATTTATATTTCTTGAACCATATATTGTCTTTCATTTTTTGTGCTTTTTCGAATTTTTGCTTGATCCATAGAACTAGAACCATGGACTAACTCAATATCAAGCTTTGAGTTTTTTTTTTTTTTTTAATTATTATTTATTTGTTTTTGCTTTTGTTTGATTTTATATCTATTTACTTAAAATATTGATGGTTATCTTGAGACAACGTTTGATTATGAAGAGGTACTTTAAATGAAAGTTAGAGTGTCCATTTTCAAAAGGAAGAATTAATGAAAAATGTGCAAAAAATTGACTAGTGTGGAAATAAATATTGAAGACTTCCTACAGATCCCAGTCTAAGAATTCCAATCGTGGACTATGAAAACTTGTAGTGAACACGTATTAAACTTAGCCAATAATAACAGTAAGAGTTATATTTTATTGGTTTCAATATTTTTCATGTTATTAGTTTATGCCTCCCTTCATGGCTTGGATGTACGGAATGGCCGCCGCACTGAATACTATGCCCAGAAGTATTTTAGGTTTTCATTTATACGACAATAAAAAAACTGAAAGAGGTCATGAGTCGTTGTCATCATAATTTTCAACCTACAATGCAGCCTCTAAACGAATGACTAAGTCGCAACGTCATTATCTATACAATATGGCTTGGTATACAAAAAATCAAGTTAAAAAAAAAAAAAAAAAAAACCAATTTGGCATGTGAAGCTCACAACAAAGAAACCTCTAATACGTGTTGCGGGTCGTTATACTTTACTTTTCTTCCTTCTTGACTATGTAGCCACGAGTAAACTAGTTTTATGCATAAGTGGGTACATGCGCAAACAGAGCTATGTAGGGATCAAGCTTGCCTCTTGAACCTTTCTCTCTTTCAATATATATAAAATTTTATAGAAATTATATTCTGCTCTCTTTAAAATTATATTCCGTCCTCTAAAATTATGTTCTGTCTTCTTTGAAATTTCATGTCTTCTTCGAAATTTTATGTCTCCTTTATTTAATTTTTCTTGACAATATTAATTTACATTTCACATTTCTAATTAAGTTTTTTGACTTGGTCCCTGTTACATAGTCACAATGTATAGTCTAAAAGGGTATGTTCAGTTCACATGTGAGAAAGAAAAAAGAATAACGACAGTTTGATATGGTCCACATAATATATAGAAATAAATAAAGGTAATGGCATTTGGTCCCCTCTAGTGCCGTTTGCCCCGGGGTATAGAAATTGAATGAACCCCAATTTTCAAAATAAAGTTAAAATCCTGATTTGACATACAAAGCTAGCTTTTCGCTAATAATAGACAGTTTGACACACCAGTTGTAATTGAAGATTTAAGTTTAACAACTGTAGCATATGAGAGCTTTATGATGAGTAATTTTTTGCTTTTTATGTAGTCGTTGTGAGCTTTACACTGTTAATAATTAAAACTGATGAGTTGAAATTGAAATGCCAAATAGACACTAACACACTTGTAATACGTGTTCAATGGCGTTCATTATACGTTCCATTTCTTCCAGCGTGTTTCTTTTTGTATCTGTGTATCTCGTTTTCCACTTCTCTGGTTGAATGGTGAATGGTCTTCGCATAGATATTGAAAGATGGGTGTCAAAAATGTCGATTATTTTCTTGGGACCACTTGAACACAATTTTCTTGCAAGAAAATAAAAGATTATTCTCACTATTGGTTCTTGGAATATGCATCTATTTTATTTTGAACTCAGTACAATTAAGGGCTAGCTACCACAATATTTTTAAGATATACTGCTTTAACTGTTTTGTTAATAAATTGTCTATCGTCAGACAGAATCCAACGGTGAAGGCACTAGAGCGTTTTATAAGCGATAAAAATAGTAAGAGTTAAAATTATCAAAGGCACTTAAACTTTCTATTCTTTTTAAAATTAGTTTATCTACTCAAAAGTATTTTAACTTAAACCTTTGAACTCTTTTCTTGTCTCGAATTTAGTTCTCCAATTATATTCTATTGAATTTGGATAGAAAAGTTAGGTAATCTTATTTCACCTCAAGAAAATGAACACTCTTGTACTTGTCTAAAAAAGAACCAAAAGGTCAGTTTAAATTTTTTATGGTTTTAAACTTTAAAAGCTACTGCAATCCTAACGAACAAAGAGGAAAATAGAAAAAGAAAGAAAAATTGTGAAAACGCCCTAGTTTGAATCGAATGGATCATGTTGAAGAACAATTCTAAAGCAAATTAAATTACAAGTAAGTAGTTGATTTTATTTTATTTTTCCTTCTAAATTGATGCTTTGTTTAAGTTTTAGGAGCTCTCTCTCTATGCTTAAAGAGTTTTCTTCTTGGTAATTGCTGAAAAGCTTTAGGCTTTTGTTTCGTTGTGATAAAGTGTGGAGTTGGACTTTTTCTATTTGTCGATTTGCCTGATGAAAGGCAGGTTCTTTAAGCTTTTTGGTTTTTAGGAGGAATTTTTAGTCTTTTTTTTTTGGAGGAAAATATAAAACATGATTATGGACAAACTTTCTAGCCTTCTTTGGTTTGGAGGTAAACTTGATTACGGACAACTTAATTTAATTTTTTTCAATATTGATCAATTTAGATATATAGACTTTTTCATAAAACTAAATTGACGTTGATTTTTTTTTTTGTAATAAATGATGGGAAAGGGTATTTACTCATGTGTTTTGTAACTTAATTACCAACATGTTAGCTTTTGAGGAATCTTCATAATACCATCTTTTAATATTTATTTTTTATAAATGTAACACATATTTATTTGTGGCAAACTTAATATGTAATAATGCATGATAATGTAACATAAAATTTCTAAGTGTGGCAAAATAAACACAACTTTAAAAGTGTGGCAGATGTAATTTTGTCTTAACTTTTTTCATCTAAAATTTAACAAAATATAACTGAAAGAGTACTAAATTTGAGATAAAAAAGAGAGTTCAAGGGTTAAGTAAAACACTTTGATTATATGAACTAATTTTAGAAAGAGAAAAAAGTTCAAGAACCTCTTATGAATTTAACCCACGTGGTAAAAATGCCTAATCTGAATAGCACCAGTTGACTGGTGGGTAGTTCGGTAGCCTACTGGTTGATCCAAGTAACCTATGGGGTTACTCAACGATGTTAGCACAGCCTTCATAAACACCGTCTGTTGATTTCATATAAGAAGACGTTTCTTTATTACAAATGTTCCATTGCAGTTCACATTTTGAAATTATTTTTTTTTGGCAGATGATAACATAACCAAAATCCAATATTCTATTAAAGATGGCAGTGGTTTTGAGCCGCAATTCTTCTCTCCCAGGAACTCCAAAAGCAGGTACCAAGGAATATGATTGGAGATGACAGCTTTGGTTCTGTTTACAAGGTAAAAGTTCATATAATGCAGTCCACAAGGATTTATATTTATTGCATATTTCTTTACTTAACTAGAATATGTATGAAAAAAATCCACGAGGTACTTTTCTCACAAAAGCTTGGATTAGCAATGTGTTGTTATCGACAAAGAACTTTAAGATAGTCATGAGGATTGTCTAAGGACTTTGTGCCTCCACCAAGATTCAAAAATTCAAATTATTCACAGGGATCTTAAGGCGAGCAATATTTTATTCGATAGCAATATCAATCCTAAGATTTCAGACTTTGACTTAGCAAGGATCTTTGGAGGTGATGAAAAAGAAAATCAAACAAGGAATGTTGTCATAACATAGTTTTTTTTACTTCAAGTATTAAGATGCATTCATGTGGGCTCCGTGCGTGTTCAGAAAAACTCGGCAACGATGAGCTCCGCAAGTTTGACATTTGGATTTAACACATTAATTCAGAGAATGGAGTGACTATCCCTCAGATGGATGGCAGAGAGAGAGGAAGAACCGCCTAAAATACAACATTAGCATCTGTCATGAAATATTATTGAAGCAGAGAAACTCCTGCCATTTTGTTGCCATTTCTTATAAGATGAATACTAGTATCTTTTCATGCTATGACACAAAGCTTGCACCAAAATAAATCAAATCATCCAAAGATAAAAAAGGTTAAAGCATAATACGTTCACGATCAATCTATCTACCACCGAAAAGTGTTACAGTCAATGAGTTCTTTGAAGGTTGGTTCTTTATCAGCTGCTGATGTAGAGCACTCATCATTTGAACTCCTTTCAACGAAGAAACGGCGCTGCTTAGGTTGTGGCAAGATAGCTGCGTGTTTTCCAACATGAAAACTATGGACGACATTGTTGGTCTGTCGTATGAGAACTTTTGGACACATAACAAACCCACTTGAATGCATCTCAACATTTGAAATTCAACGCATGAGTCCTTGAAAGATGCATTCATTAAATCCAAGGCTTTGCCTTCATTCCAAAACAACCATGCCCGAAACAATCAATAAAATTCTTAGACATGAATCAAACCAATTTATATGGCAAACCAAAATCCCTCGTTTTTCTTAAATGTCCCAAAAGGTTATGGTGGTGATCTTGATGGTTGAATCTTTTGTTCTTTTTACCACTCACAATCTCTAACACAGCACACTAAAACTAAACACATCTAACTTGACGGAGACCTTCCTATCAATTGCATGCTTTGGTGACATGTAACCATTGCATCAAGCAAAAACATTTCTTAAGAGACAAGTATAAATGTGCAAATAAGAACTACTGGCAAAATTCCCAACTTATTATGTTCCAACAATTCTTCTTGGTCTCGATTCTTTCTCATCGTCTTTGAAAATCCTTACCAAACCGAAATCCAATGTTTTAGGGCTCATATTATTGTCTAATAGAACATTACTTGCTTTGTGATCTCGACGAACAATTCAAAGTTTAGAATAATCTTGGTGGAGGTAAAGAAGAACCCTCCCAATGCCTCTGATAATGTCGAAGTGCATGTTCCAAATCAGTGTAGTGTATCTTTTGCCATCTGCAGGAAAGTTGAACCTCTCAATTTGTCACAAACCACATCAAACAGCCAATGCCTCCTTTCCTGACGTCGGAACCAGCATAAGCCTTACAAGAACAGTTGTTCAAGCAAGCCTCCTTGCATTCTTTAAGGCTCATATTCTTGTCAAATGAAAACTCCAACACACCCGGCAATTTTACAGCCGCAACCTTCAAAAATCCTTCTCCCTGTCTGCAATCCTACGGTGTCTTCCTCTCGCATCTTTTGGACCACATTAGCTCCATCCATTCTTCTTAAGACCTTGGCATTAAGCCCTCAAAGTTTTACATACCTCATATGATCTGATCGTACAAACTGCATTAGCGTCACAGTAGCCGTGATTCTCACATATAATAGCCCATTCAGAACTTGTACTCTGTAGATCAAGATGAATGACAGATTCAACAGCGTTCTCGAACGTTAAATAGGCACTCATCTCATTGAACACGAATTAAATTTTGTAAACTGCTTGAAACTGCGCTTCGATGCCACTGAAACGAGCTCCGTTCCATGGCCCTGTCCGAAATAATTTTTCTGGTCGATCCCACTGCAAGTATAAATTGAGACAGCCCATTGACTTTGCTAATTCTGCAAGTAACCTCACCAGTGAACGTTAAGTAGCGCTCGAGCGACTGGACTTTTTGCTTCCTTGTTGGATACGTTAGGAGATCAATCAGAGTAACTTGTAATTGTGCTTGTCAAAGACTCGGAAGCAAAGTCAGTGATAAAATGATTTTGTTTAAGAAACAAAAAAAAAGAAGTTATAATAAAAACTTTACGATGATAATTTTGTTTTCTAATTCAGTTATAATTGTTATTTGTCAATGACCAACAAAAAATAATAATAATAATAATAATTCATGTTAGTCAATTCTTCCAAGGCACTAAACAATAATTCTCTGTTTTTTTTTTTTAAGATTACAAAATTAAAAAGAAAAACAAAATAAATTAATGAAAATAAAGTACTTTATTATGTAGACACATGCATCCATACATAAACGCACACTGAACAATCAAAATCTGATGGGAAATTATGCTAAATAATAAATATATAAAAGTAGCATAATATTCATGCAAAAATAATCCTCTAGTTTACTAAAAAGAGGTCTTTCAGTCTATATATCATGCTAATTAACCCCTGCAAAAAATTAAACGCCTCTCGAAATGCCCATTATTGGGCCCATTAGAACATAAATGTCTTGGCATTAAAAAAACAAAAGCTGATTTCACATGATACCAAAAATTCCCTAAAAGATATTATTAAAAATTGTGTAGCTTGTTCCGACAAATCGTGTGTCATATTTAGTATATGATGTAAATTTTATTTTTGTCCCCAACTTTGGTAGCTATATCAATTGCTCCCAAAACTTTAAAAATTAGTATGCACACTCTTTAAACTTTAAAACGTTAGCAAAAATAAACCTTAATTGTAATTCCTCCTCTTGAATTATAATTATTACCATTTTGTTCTCTAAACTTTAAAAACTGATATGCATATCCTGAACTCATTTTTTTAGTTCAAATTTTCACACAAGTCAAAACTCAAATTGTTTACTTAAGAGTCCTAAAATTGTACCAAGAAGTAAGGGTATTTTTTTTATTAGGATGAGGGTGAGCTTGTAGAGCACGTAGTTGGCGACGAATGAAAAAAAAAATGAAAATAGTTTCAGAAGAAAGCTATAAAACTGGGTAAAACCGATATTTCACCTTTAACGGCGTTAAAAATTCTAACCGGTTATTTTGCATAGCATAAAAAATTATAATGTTTTAAAACATGGCAAGTTAATTTTCTCTCTCTTTTTTTATACAAGGACACATATCAATTACCGAACGTATATAAGATATTACAAAAATTAGTTATATACTAAACAGGGTCTTTAATCAATTTCGACACTTTTGTTTATTGTTAATCAATCGAGTTTATTCATCGCATATGGAAGCAAGTTTACTTTAATTAGAACATAGAAAAAGATTAGTGTGTGTTCAGATGAATGGGAAAGAAGAACTTTACCACCAATTCACATGCCGGCGGGCTGCATCATATTCAGTAATGTGATATTCTATGTTTTGTTAATTGTTTTTATTCAATAAAGGCTTTTTTTCCCCCGCCTCTGTGGTGTTTATTTTTTCTTTTGTTATTATGTTTCTGTTTATTGCAAAATGAGGTAGTCTCTTCATGGTCCTGTTGTGTTTGTGTGTCCATTTTGAAAGACTTGGATCTTTTAGGCGTTGTGTTTGTCTATAGTGTAGTTGATAACCTTTGAACTATAATGTTGTGTTTTGGATACTTTTATCCATTGTAAAGGTTTTGTCCAAACAGCTTTATGTGGGCATATTTTTGGTTTGTTAAGGTGCTTCCTATTTGTGGGCATCTGATACACGTAATACCGTTTGTACGTCATTAAATTGAACCGGTGGAATTGGTCTTCTTTCGTCTTATGCCATATAATACAGGTAGGGCCGGCAATTTCGAATACGGTACGATGACACGATATGAAAATGACACAAGATAAATGAGTTTGGACCGCACGTTTATTAAATGTGCCACAAATGGATTGGCATGAATAACACAAAAATAAACGGGTTAAACTCGTGCTAATATGCTAAACATGCCTTAATACGTTTAATTAAATGGGTCGTAAACGTGTTAACATGACACGACATGACCAGTCCATTTATAACACATTTAAACTTAAAAATAAAAATATTTGAAATATTTATAATAGGTTAGTATTAATTAGATATTGTGTTTTTATTAATTTTCTTTATTGGCTTTTTTAATTTTTTTTTTAATTTTTTTAAATTTTTAGTTAATTGGGTTATAAACGTGTCATATGCGTGTTGTTATCGTGTCAACCCGTCACGGTATGTTTAATAATAGTGTTAATCGTATCATGCTGTATTACGCGTGCCATGGGCTTGTCGTGTTCATATTTGCATTTCTGGCACGTTTATTAATCGTATTGTGTTCGTGTTCGGGCTGAACGTATCGTGCTGTAAACGTGCCGACACGAACACGGCACGAACACGAATATTGCTACCTCTAAATATAGGGTTATTTGAATGAAATTTATATCTCAAGGAGAAAAAAACTAGTGGGGTTTTTAAAAAATTCTAACTCCTTCCTTAATATTGTTTTCAGCTTAATTGTAATATAGGATGAATTTATTTTTGTACTTGCATCAAACCAATAATTGTTTAACTAGACATATATAGCAATTAATTTGACCAAAATTCATATTCCTCATTTTAATAAACAATAGAAAGTATTGAAAAGGGGAATTTATTCCAACTCAAAGAAATACAAGCATCAATAATGACCCATATGGCCTCAAAACTATAGGAATACAAGACCATGATAAGGCAAACAAGGACCGAGTCTCGAAAACGGACGTCGAAATGAGTACACAAACAACTGAGCACATAAACAGCTGATAGCACCAAGGCCAAAGAACCTAGAAAGTAGTCAAACCACAACAAAAAGAAAGGCAAAAGAGAAATTACAAGCACCACTAACAAAACCACCAACAATTGGACGATCGGCCAAAGAACCACTAGAGAAAGTAGTAAAACCTAAAAGACCCATGGTGTGGTCAAAGTGCCACTCGTGTCGTGGCATGTAATACCCACGCGCCACCACTGTCATCACCAGAAGACTGCAATGCAACCACCACATGAACCCACCATTGCGGAGATTGAAAGCTCAAAGGTTCTCGGCCACTAGAAGTTGGAGGAACCTTTAATAATGATGCTCCAAACCAAGTCCCACATTTGGTCCACTCCAACAAAGGCTCTACACCAGACACAGTCCCTATCACAAGAAAGCCTACCGTCTGATGAGCTTGGAAACTAAATTTCAGGGTGAAGGCTATCTGGAAATTCCGGTAACCCTACTCCCTTCAAACCTTTCTCTTTTCTCTCTAGGGCTCTAAAGCAAGCGTCAACTTGCTACTGCACAGATAATTAGAAACACATTAAACTCTAGAAAGAGAATCAATGATCTTCGTTCTTATTTATTTTTCCCCTTTCCAACTGCATTACGTTCCATTGGCCTATATCTTGGCAAAATCAATGGTAAGCTTCCCATCGTGGGCCTTCCTAAAGAAGTGCTTGACATAGTCCGAGCACAAGACCGATTTATAGATGGGATTTTCTCCAGTACTAGCGAGCACTTCAGGCAAGGGAGAGATGATATCTGTTGGCCTTGGGTTGACAAATAGGGGAACTGAGACTCTATTCTTTTCTCCATTAGCCATTACTTTATGCTCAATACTTTTGTATTTTCCATTACTAAAAATTTGTAGGGCATCACCAATATTGATAACAAGAGACCCTTTTATTGGTGGAACATGAACCCAACTGTCCTTACCCTCTGTTCGCACATAAAGCCCTCCAACATCATCTTGCAAGAGAACGGTAAATGTTGAGACATCTGAGTGGCGCCCAACACCCACAGTGAGCTCTGGATTAGGGCAAATAGGATAGCAAATAAGGTTAAACCGCCTCGAACCTGCCAGAAGCTTTTCTTTTTCACTATCAATTTCTGTTACATTCAGGCCCTTCATTAGCACACATAACAGTCGTTTTATAACTTCCTCACTCTTGTGCATGTATTCTAACAACTGATTCCTGAAAAGGTAATAATATGTACTATTCGAATTAATTTAACGTGGAAATTAGCATTATATAGCCATGAGATCTATAGAAATATATAGATAGAATATATAAAAATGGAATACCACTTGTACTTTGTCACTTATGCTTATCTGCTTTTATTTTGTTCCTCAATCTTTTTTCCCCTTTTTCATCAACTACTTGTTTGTGTGCTCTAAATTGGTTGCTTGCTTTTGTGTTTTACGATATCTCGATGTTTTTCATTAAAAGTTTTTTTTTTCCTTTTATTCACTCTTTACGGTGATTATTTCTCAAAAATCTCCTCACATAATCTTTCTTTCAATGCATTATTCTAAAATATTATTTTCTCATTATTGAATAATTTCTCCTAAAATATAGATAGAAGAAGCAATCAAGTTGTTTCTTAAACATACATTTATTTTTTCAACTATCATTACATATAACTAAATGTTTTGAAATTTTTCAACCATATTTTATGCATATAAATATATGATTTCTTTGTTATGCTAAAAATCTTACAAGTACATTTTCAAGTGAAGTAAGCAACAAATTGTTAGTCTATACTATATATAGAAGAGGCAATTCAAATTTTCAACCGTGAAAATAATGAAACTTTTTAACGATAAAATTTATTATTAAATATTTCCTTCAACTTTCATTGAACAGTGAACGTTTATCTCCTCACAAAATAATAAGCTTTCTAAAGAATAAATATTACTAAATTAAAGAAAGGAAAATTTTGTTATAATTTTGATCAACTTTCCATGTTTTTGTGTATATGTTTTTTAGAATATTTTAAAAAATAGGGGAGCTAGACATAAACACGTGCGTAAAGCACGTGACCATGCTAGGACTATGAATAAGTAACCATGTACTTTCCACCTTACTTTATACATCGACGATCGACCGTATTGCTATTATACTTGACATGTCAGGGCCAGTTTAAGAGAACAAGGGAACTTTAGCAAGAAAGAAAACTCACCTCAAAAAGAAATATTAACGTTAACATTAGATAATAGATTATGCTTCAAAATATAAAAATTTGCCCATGGTCCCTTGTTCTCTGTAGCAGGTCATGACCATGTCAATTCACGGGATCATCAATATTGTATTATATACATATGTGATATAGAATTATTAATTTATATATATGTCCATATATATACATATAAAAGTATGAATATGTGTGTATTATGATCGATGGTAATAGTCAAGCATGATTGAATTAAAGTAGCTAGCATTTGAACCTAATTATCTTACCTGCAAACAGAAGGCCAAAGTTTAGAGGCCTCATCCTCAGAAACATAAAAGATACTAAGGTAATCCTTCCATTCCAAAGCCTTCTCCACATGAGGAAGAAAGCTCGTGGTGTAGAGGACATTGTTGGAGACCGTATTCTCTTTAGAATACTTGTTCTTCTCCTCAGCAGGCAGGTCGAAGAACCGACATGTCGCGTCTTTGACGTTGTCAAGGACTTGGACGGGAATGCCATGATTGATGATCTGAAAGAAACCCCATTTCTCCGCTGCATCGCATATTGACGATGCCACTTTGGGATCGTCCCAGTTAGACGCGTCAATAATCGGAATGGACTCTCCGACCATGATTTTATTCATAGTCCTCTCTTCCACAGGCTGGATAAACTGTTTGGGAAGGGTTTTGATGCCGGTTTCTGAAAGGCCCTTTACCCCATTTCCTTTGTTTATGACAAAGTCAGTGACATGATCAGAGGTGTACCGCAGAGCATTTGGTGTAGCAGCCATATTGATTGTGTCTAGTGCCAAGTATTGTGACTTTTAATGAGCTTATAATAAGATGAATATGGTATTGGCTGTGTGTTACAAGCCATACATACAGTGGTATTTATAGTATTGCGAAACGTTTGTAAGAGACTATACGGCGTTTTTACGCACTAATAAAAAAATGATAAATATTCTAGTGGATGGTTTTAAATTATCGCCGTGATAGGTTGGCAATCGTTTTTCAAATTAATTAGTTCAAGGACGCATGGTTTGGAGAAAGAGCCAAATAGCATAGAGCCAAATAGCATATTTAGGCTAAGAATTAGTAAAGAGAGCTAATTACAAAAATATAACTTCTATTTATATTTATTTTATAATTTTTTCTTTCTATTTTAAGAAACTATAGAAGTGTTCTTCAAATTTGAAGAAATTATTTCAATTTCTTCCCTGAGCAATCAAAGGACAAGAATACCTTTTAGTGGAAGGTTGTGTTTGGGTAATTAAACTCTATATTTTTTTTAAAAAAATAATAATAGTTTTTTTGCTTCAAAAATTGAAAACATACTTTTAATATTTTCCTTTTTTTTTCTTCTCATCTCTCTTTGCCAAGAGCCCAACACAAGGACCCCTCCTCCTATCCCATTCTTCCTCCCCTTCCCCACCCCCCCACCCCCACGGTGCTCTCTTCAATGATCGCTCTCGCTGCCCTAGCGACCCACCCCTTGTCAGTGAATCCTACTTACCCTAGCCCCATCCCCCAAACCTATCAAATCTCCATAGAAGCCTGACCTCAGATTGTCAGAGCATTATCGTCCGTTGTCAAAGTGCACCTGTCAAACCTTAGCCACCTGTTGCATCTCACCCCGTTGTTGCTCTAGCAAATCTTCAACGATCACCTTTGTCGCCCAACCCTAGTTAGCCATCCTCACCGACGAATCCAAACTACTTAAAAAAAATGCTTGATCTAGAGAAAAATGGCCTTCTCCTCTTTCTCTCAAAGCGGATTAGGTAAAGAAAAAATTCAGAAAAACACATGGAGTTATTAGATCTAATTCCTACTTTCTCTTTCTCTTTCTTGGTTTCAATCTTTTTGATTTGTTGCTTCTAATATTTTGGTTTAAACTTGTGTTTTTTTTTTTTTTTTTGGAGGTTGCTGGGAAAAGTAAAATTACAGCAATTTCTAGGAAATGCTTTTGAAATTCTAGAGACTATAAGCTTGGAAAGAAGAAAACGTTAATGTTGAGATGTTTATCTTGAAAACAAGCTGATTTTTTTTTTCTTTATGTTTCTTTGTGTCTTCTCTACAATTTAAGATTGGGAAAAATCTCTATGTTGGGATTGAAAAAAAATAAATAAAAAAAACAAATCAGGTCCTGTTATCTGCTGAGAAGAGAGGAGATGAATGGGGAAGGAAGGAAGAACGAAGAAAGAGAACTTGGAGTGAATTGGAGACAGTTTATTTTTTATTATTAAAAATTAATTTTTTAATGGTATTTCTAGTTGGAATTATTTATGAGACGGCATTTAGATCAAAAAAATTTAATTTTGTCTTTTTTTGGTTCATAATTAGTAGATGGAGAAATGGAAACAAATTTTTTAAATCCGAAGGACTCCATCATGATTTCTCAAAATAGAGGGATAAATCATGGAATAAATAAAATTAGGAGGTATGCTTTGGTAATTAACCTTTAGTAAATAATATCATATGTTTTCAAAACGTACAGTAAATGACATCTCATAAGAAATTGAGAATTATTTCATGAGAAATTAAGAACAAAAATCTTAAAATACTATTACTCTCTTTATCTTCTCCCTCTCTTACCTTCCTCCCTCACCAGTACTAACAATGGCTAAAAAATACAGTATATATGTCTTTCCAATTAGTTACAATATTATAAAATAAAAAAATTGTACCCACAAGAAATTAGTGAGAAACAAACACGCTTAATAATTCACCATAATCTTTCGTGTCCCAAATCTATAATAGAAAAACAACTACTGACCACGTTAAGCCATCGGTTTGCAGAATCTTGTCAAGTTGCAAAATTTAGAATAGAAAACTATATGAGATTAGCGCTAGATCATTCAGCACGCTATATAATATTTTTGGGATAGAGAGCCAGCGTGGCTTTCATTGAATGAATCGAAGTTTAGTGTTGAATGATGTTAAATGCTCATAGATTGCAATCCAAAAAAAAAAAAAATTCAAACAAAAAGGACCACCAAACATACAAAATAATAATAATAATAATAATAATACAAAGAAATTACCAAACGAAAAAAAATAATTCATTTATTTTTAAATTTTTTGTTGTCAGTCTTGTTTCTCTCCACCAGGCCTGCGTGAGACCATGAACGGAGGAGATCTTGGACTGCGGCAGATTGTAGATCGCATCTTGACTCTTACCTCAACCACGGCCATCTCCATCAGCTCGAGCCCAATAGTTTTGTTGCGCGGCTGTTTCTGAAGCGAATGGAGACGATAGCGGGGATCGATGACGGGGAAGATGATTTCATGCAATCTTCCCGCCGCGGGCTTTGATTTGTGATCTCTCCGTAGCGGGCTCCATGTAGATCAAATAACATTAAAAATGACATTACATATAGTAAATTTGGTATTAAAAAATAACATTGCATTGGAGTGGTTTTACACTCAAAATACCAAAATTTGTTATTGGTGCATCAATTTAGCATTACATTAAAGATATCAATGACGGGAAGATAATTTAACGCAATCTCCCTATCGCGAGCTTCAATTTGTATAGATCTGATCTCTCCATCGTGAGCTTCATGCATATCAAATGATATTAAAAACGAATATATATAACAAATTTGGCATAAAAATGACATTGTATTGAAGAGTATTTTTTACATACAAATGTCAAAATTTGTCATTAGTGTATCAATTTAGCATTATATTGAAGATGCTCTATGTATATAATTTGTGTAACATGAGCAAATATGATTTCCAAAAGTACTAATGTTTGTGTAACACTCCCAAGTCAAATGACATAGTAACAAATAGTGTCATGCATAAGGAGAAGACAATTAACACTAACACACGGTGTATCAACTGCTCGATTTTGGAAAGACATAAAAGCGTTTGGCGCAATGGATTATATTTTAGAACTTTTCTAGACCCGCAAGGAATTGGCTCATGTTGATCATTCATAACATTTATTCGTGCGCATTTGTTGACAAATTATGGGGTTCTTGACAGCGTCTCTACCTTTTATTCGTCCATGTTACGACTTTTATGATCTTTAGAATCAACAGTTGTGTGGACACTGGTAAATTTTCTTTTTTTGGGTTCTCCTTCATATTCTCCTTAGCTATGATTTTTCATTCTCTAAATCCTAAAAACAACACTTATCAATAAGTCAGCATACGGCCATCCACAAGGAGTCTGCAACGTATCAGCTTTTTAATCCACGGTACACTTTCTCCCATCGCAATTATCAAAATATTTATCTTAGTATTAAAATAAATTTATATTTACTTTGACGCTGCACTCGAAAAGTATTTATTTCAAGTAAAATATTTATTTTAAGACTTGAAAATAAATATTTTTCATACTTATTATAATTATTTATTTTTAACAAATAAAATAAATATTTTATTTGCAAGTGATTTGTATATTGTCAAAGTCATCTAAATATACGTGACGCAAATATAATCTATGTCCCATGAAAACGTGCCAAGTTGTGTGCATGGTATTATCTCGTGGTGCCACACCCAGCAAACACCATCTACGTGGGCTTTTTTTCATACAATCCCATGAGACTATAAGTTGTCGAGAAAATCGCATTAATTCCAATCTTGAGATTTATGGAGCTAGCATAAAAACCAAACCTACATAATCGAATCTCCAATAATCAACATATGATTCCATTAAACTTATAATCTATTCGGTAATATATTTTTGTATTTCTATGACAAGCTCTACTACGTCAACGAATTTTTTATTATTAATTTTGATTTGGGTCACTATTAGAAATCAAAAATTGCGTTGTAAGATTACAAAGATATATTTATGTGAAGCTAATTATCCTAACTATCTTTGTCCACTAATACAACCGGTTATCATGTGATCTGACCCGATCAATACTTCGACCTAGGCAATAATTATATCGAACCTTTTCAATTATATTTTTATTTATGCATTATGTCAACACTCTAATGGATGTTCTATTTATGAATAAATTATAAATGAGATATGGGTTATCAATTCAATATTCAATATCAAATATATAATAGCTCTCTTACACCTAACCTCTAGTATTATTCATATAATGGTTATGTCATTAATCTTCAAAAACGAAGATATGAATTCCTATCAACGAATTAACCTCCCGTGCTATCAATATTATTATATCTACAAAATATTGAGTTGTTGATGTTAGAACAAATCTTACCATTGTATATAAGTTCTTTGCATTTTTACAGGTTTAATCAATAATCTAATCAATTCCAATTGGTATGTATGTATGTGTCTTTATACTGCTGTAATCAATATTATAAATATCTATGTGTCTTTGTACTGTAATCAATATTACAACCATGTAAATAAGATCATTCCCCAGAAGTTGAACACAGCACAAACCCGGCCCATCATGTTTCATAAATCCGTACCATACAAAATTAGACACAAGTTTGAAGGAAACCGCAACTTTATGTTACGGTTTCAAGTAAAAAAAAAAAAAAAAAAAAGAAGAAGAAGAAGAAGAAGAAGAAGACATCGAGGTGAAAATTTTTATAAAACTGTCGAAACAATAACTTCGCTCTCTCCCACTGAAAATTCCCACCTCTCTTCTAGCCGTCGCCGTCAACCCCTTCCCACACCCAGCCATTCGCCACCTCCATTGTCACCCGTGTAGGGCAACAAAAAAAAAATGCGGGCATGTTATGATTTATACTTTTGGATGTAAAGTTTTGTTATTTAGTTATTTGTGATTTAGTTTTCTACTATGTGTTGTTGTTGTTGTTGTTGTTGATGATGTTCTTTTTAGATTAAGTTTTTTACAATTTTTTTCATGAGTAATTTCTTTGTTTAAAGAAAATAAGAGCTATTTTGATGAATCAAACACTTCGAATGTGATTAAGGTAAGTTTTAAGTGTCAAAAATTATAACAAAATGTCATAAAGTAGCCATTGGGGGTTTCTTTTTAACAGCTAAAAAGCTAGCCACGTTGTCCGGCCAACAGGTCGGACGTATATCTAAGCCCAAAAATGCAAAAAGTCAATTTTTTACTAAAATAAGAAAAATGTTAATTTAATGTGATAAAAGAGACTTTTAAGTTTTATAAATAGTAGAAAAAAAAATTAAAATGTGTCAAATACAAAATTAGTTTTCAATTTTTCAACCAATTTAGCTTCTTTTTTTTTTATGTTCAAATTGAGTTTTTATGAATTTTACCTTGTGTTTGGCAGTGGTGGTTTATACTATTTTTTCTGTTATAAACCGTGTAAAGCTCTCACATGCTACCGTAACAATAAAAAAAATTACTACAGTGTAAAACTCTCACATGCTACAATAAAACAATTCTAACCAATAGTTTCCGCTACCGTACCAAACACCCTATTAGTTAGAATCAAAACTTGAACCAAAAATCTTTAGAAAATTCTATGCGTCCTCTAACTCATACAAGCTTACAATAAACTTTAGTGAATTTTCCAATACTTGTTGATATTTAACATCAAGCTCGAAATGCTCAAGTTTAAGAATCCATTTACCGTGCTTTAAGGTATGAAAATTGTCTTGAGATCCGCTTTTAATAATCTTGAGTCTCAAAATTTTTTTTAATAATAATGTTAGTTATATAAAATCAATAGTATCGAGTAAATATGTAATTGTTTGTTATGATCAAAATAAGAATTATTAAATTTATTAAAACTTTGTAGCAACTAAGAGAGGTATAATTCATAAGGTGGGAAAAAAATAGAAGAGTCTAGAATGAGACAAAATCTTGGTCAAGTTTCACATGATAGAGAATGGAAACTACTTGTGTCTAGTAACAAGGTTGTTTTTGCTAATTTTATTTCTTCTCCCATTGAAACTAGTCCTTCCAAACTTTCTTTCGCTTCTTGTGGGACATAATTGTCGTTTATTTGAATTTCTAAGTTGATTATGGACTTGGTCTTCTGGTCAATTTAAGAATCATTCTGTGGTATTGTTTCTCAATTTTACCATCTAATCAATATAAAAATACTATTGTTCCTAAGTATTCGTTTTCATCTAACAGCTTAAACAGTTATGTCGTTGAAGCTAAAACGGCAGCGTTTTGTTAAGAAAACATTTATCGGTGCAAGTAGAAGAAAAGAGACAGCTGGACCATTTTGATTGGTTTCTCTTCAACGGGTGTCTTCTTAAATTTGTTTAAATACGATTCTCAAGTCTATTTTAGGGTGTTCTACAATTGTAACAGATTGCTGGTAAAAGGAAATCTAGTGAGAGAAATTAGAGAGAGAAAGCAATAAGATTCTTGTAACTGGAAAAGCCAAGAGTGAGAATGTAGGTTTCTAGACCGAAAAAGGGTTCGAGAAAAGCTTTTCTCGAGGGTTTTCTTGTATTTCTCAGGAAAGTTGGGCTTAGTTTCAAGAGGATTTGCTCTTGGGTTGCTGGTGTAATTGACTTGAATATTGATATAGAGCAAAAAACGAATTCCTCTGGGGACTTTGCAAGGACGTAGACGTCAATTGGCTGAACCCGATAACAAATTGTTCTGTGTTCTTGATCGTTTAATTTCTAAGTTTATTTGGTTCAAATTCTGAAATTAGGCTTAGATAATTTCTAATATTAAGATTAGATAAATACGTGTTATCTAAAGGCATTTTAACATTTTAAAATAAGAGAAATAGTATAACTCAAAAGAAAAAAAATAATAAAACATAATAATAATAATAAAAGCAAGGAGAATATTTAAATCACATTATTGACATGCCACATGGTCGAATATTTTAAAAAAAATGTCTAGTTCTGTTCCACGTCAAGAATATCATGCAAATCGATATAAAATCAATAATTGACTTCTTCCTCAATTGATTTGTCGGGTTGTATACGACTAGATCTTCGTAATCTTTGTTATAGAGTAAAAAAATTGTGCCCACCGGAGATCAGTGAGAAACAAACACGCTTGATGATTCACCATAATCTTTCATGTCACAAATCTATAATAAAAAAAGCAAAAACTAATGAGCGCCTTTAGTGATCAATATTTCACAATCTTGTTACGTTACCTAATTTAGTATAGATATTAAGCTATATGAGATCAGCGCTAGTACATTAAGCACGCTAAATGATATTTTTGGACTACCAACAAAAGGACAGCCAGCTTGGCCTTCATTGAATGAAGCGAAGCTTAGTGTTTAATGACATTAAATGCTCCTAGATTGAAATCCATAAAGCCTTAAAATCGTTTGTCTGATTTTGATGTCTAAATGATGTCTGGCCAATCGTATTATGATACGTCATTTAAAAATTTTAAAATAACATTTAATGGACTTTTACATGTTTTTTATTGAACGACATGTTATAATATAATTGATTAAAAATTATTTAAGACACTAAAAATTAGATAGAAGATTTGAATTTTATAAAAACTGGATGGAAAAGGTAAACGGAAAGAAAAATGGCAATGGTGACAACGGCCCCCCTCAACTTTCCTCTCCCCCTATATATTTATACAATTAAGTGTTTATAGTACAGTAAAAATTGCACAAAAGCCCGTAAAAATATATAATTACCTTAAAATTTAAAAAATTAACTTTTTACTAATACTAAGGTGGTTATTAGTTAAGAAATTATGCTAAAATATTTTAAATTAAAATTCAAAAGACAAGGAAAATTGTATTATCATTTCTAACTATTGATCAATTAAAATTCTACTACAGTTATTAACTTTCTCTGATGGAAATTCCTGACATTGTCACTGGTATAAAATATTAGTTTCACTTTTACTAAATGCGTAATTAACTAAATTTTAGTAACCATGTTCAAGACGCAAAATATAGAAGATTTTAGAGATGATCAAGTGCAAGTAAAGAAGCAATTGAGGAAAAGAGCATCTAGAATTTACAGTATATAAACACAGAAATACATTTATATAGTGTTGGATTCCCATGCTTGAATATTACACGTTTCTTCTTTTTTTTTTTTTTTTTTTTTTGGGTCATCTAGTTAACAGGCTGATGAGAGTAACTTGTTTTATCATTCCTAGATGAGAACAAATTAAATATTCCAATAAAATAGTGTCGGATTATGATTTAATGATGTTGTATGAATAAATGGAGAACTAATTTAAAATGAAAAAAGAATATAAAAATTAGAATTTATTACAATACCTAGCGAACGGCACAATGACCCTTCTATCTTTGACCTATCACAATTTACCCTTTTTTTTTAACAATATTAAAATAACACGTTCGAGTGTTTCTTTCATCAACGTTAGAATATAGATATTAGTGATTATAATATTCTGCCCCTTCTCTGACCAAATCTTTCACACGACAGAACATCACCTTTTCCTTGTCAATGATCAAATAACATTAGTTGGAGTGTTTCTTTCACCATTTCTAAAATATGGGTATTAGTATTTATTATAACACTAATGGGAGGCCGTTTTTCCAAGAGACAAGGAGAAGGGCAGCAACCTGTAGGGCCACACTGAGAAAAAGCAACACTTTTGTTTATATTTATAGCATGTTTAATAAACTGCTTTGGAATGAAAAAATTAGTTCAAAAAATTAAGTTGTAACAGCCTTTTCTTTTATATTATAGCTCGTAAGAGTTTAAGTTGTTAGTGATCGGGTTTTCTAAACATGCTATTAATGTACAATCTATCAATAACTTATATCTATGATAATAATAAGAGCTTTTCTACCTCCCTTCACCATACCTTTTTTTTTTTTTTTTTTTTGTAAGTTTTCCCCTCCTCAAATAGATTTGGCGGATTTTTTATTGGAGCCCAAGGAGAAGCGCATCGGTTATAATCAGTCCTTTTAAGAGTTTTTGATAATGGAAAAGCGTATGTTTTTTTTTTTTTTTTTTGGCGAGGTGCAAAGTAACTATACTATTTTAATGAATAGTGTTGATAAAGTTAAAAGTATAGGATAAATTGATAATTTTGTTGGGAACAAACATATAATTTAAAATATAAAAAATTAATTATTATTTAAGTAGACTTAATATATGAGCGGCTAATAAAAAAGTACTACATGTAATTGTAACGCTACTTTTGGCTGTTTATTTTTCTCTTTCACTCAAATGACCAAAGTGTAAGGGTGATGATTTGGAATAATGGGCTGCAATGTGGGCTTCAACCATTGATAAACTAAGTCCCGCCCTTAACTAATTGGGCATGTTCATCTTAGATATGTGAAAGGATTCTTATATGAACCCGTTTAAGCAATGGGTTGTTTTTTGGGCCGGTGTGATGCGCATGTGATATATAATAGTAAATAAATTGACTAAGTAAAGATAAATCCATTAATGTCAACACAATAAAGGATGATAGGGGAGTAAAAAATGAGGACGATACAACAGATCACATAGTCTTCTACCTAAACATAATGATAACAATTAAAATAAAATGCATTGTAGTAGTGATATTAATACAACACTAACATTAAACAGTAGTCCATTGATTAAAATGAGTTAAATGTGTATTTTAGTACCTGTGGTTAATAAAAGCCTTTTAAACATCTTCATAGCTTGTTAAAGGAAAATTATTATCATCATAGTATTCATAGAAAAATTGTTCAATATTTCGCGATGTCATGAACGAAAAAATTCATTTGTATTGATTCCTACAATGTAGGAGGGTAAATTTAATGAAATAATATTGAAATCTTGAATGGAATTTTTGGAATTAATATCTTCTAACCTTACCATGGAGCAAGAGCATTGGGCACTGGGCTTTTGAAATGAAGTACGTTTTCTGTTGTCTATTTTTGGGTTAGTGTTTTTCTTGAATGTTTCTCCCTATTATGACAAAGTTCATCCTACATTCGGCATCGTTTTTGCTTGCGGTAGTTTCGCCTATTGTCCTTATTATTCATCAGTTAGACAAAACTACGAAGCCAGAAAATTCAATTAGGGCGACTAATAACTAGAACAAATATTTAATCAAAATGAATAGTTATTAAATAAAACTATTTCCGTAATAAGTTTTAATGTCCTAAATGTTGTATAATGATTTTATTGTTAATGCTATTGAAGATTTTTTTCCTTAATAAACACAAATAATCTGTCATTTATCCCCTAATAACCTATCAAGTACAATCTTTCCAACAACGTGATCCTTCGTAGTTCACATATATGTCCTTCTTACTTTTATTTATTTTGTAAATGCCTTTCCTACTTGGCTCTCTTTCTTATGTGGAGCTCTACCTTTTTTTTTTCTCTCTCTAATGAAGTGCTTGTTTAGAAATCCCTTCTGATTTTTTATGGCAATCTATTCATCCAAAAAAAAAGTCTCTCGTTTTACAATATTCTAATTGACTATTCGTCAAAACATTTTCATTGATGATCTCATTAGTCATTAAGGATAATTAAAGCATTTGTTTAATTCAATAGTCTTAATTAACAACGTTTTTGTTTTATTTTTTCTTTTTCACTCATAACGCTTCTTGTTGTTGTACTAGTTATAAAAGCAAGAAGCAAAGGACAGGCAAGTTGGGTAAACATAGACGGATGAAAAATACCAAACACATTTCTCGACGTTGACGTCTCTCGTGCAAAAGAAACTGCTCACGCAAATAAGAGGATAAGACATATTCTATATTCATAAGGTGTTCGGTAGAAAGTAACTTGTATCATATTTTTAGTTATAAATAATATAAAATTTTTGTATGTTATAGTAATATTAAAAAAATTAGTAAAGTGTAAAGTTTTTATATTGTATAATAAAAATAGTTTTAATCAATAATTATAACTATTTTATCAAATACTCTATTAATTTATCGGTTTGAATTCATGAAATTTTGATTTGAAGTGCTTTTGTTACATTATATTACTTTAAACCAGTGATTTAAACGCGTTGTTAGGTAATAAGCTTTGGTTTCCTAGGCCACGTGCATTTTGAGTCTTTTTCTTGCACACGTAACTTGCAATTTAAAGGACAAGAGACAAGAATATTCTTCCATTTATACTAGTTTTCTTATGGTTTACCCCAATAGCCTAAGATAAAATGCATTTGTACATTAACTCTACAAGTCTAGCTATGGACCTTTTTGAAATGTTTATCTTTGAACCATCTATCGATAAATTACTGATTTTTTTGAGCAGGGTCTATGCTAGAGTGTAGTCAAATTCTCCACCGATAGAGAACATTTTTTTTTACCGCACATAGAGATTTTTGTATAGACCTTCTTATATTAGATTTGATCAAAACTTCAAAGAATTAAAACAAATAAAAATTTATTTAAATTTTATTCTCCTTCTCGGACAACCTTTTCCATCTCCAGCCACATGCTCCAACACTGATGATTTTTGTCCAGCGCAATTCACCGTCGACAATCTTCACACCATAGTCGACAATCCCCATGCCACCGTCACCTAGCTCAAAGCCCTAATCCAACCCCTTCATTGTCTTCCTCACCTACGACGATGAGCACACTGGAAGCACTTGAGAAGCACCTCAGACGGAATGCACGTTGCCATCGGGGTCGGTAGTTTGCTCCCTGGAAATCCTGCCGAGCTATTTAGCCGACCACTGAAGTTAATCTCTTCGGCGGTGGCGCTGAGCTCAGCCTCAACACCGACCTTGGAGCAAGTTCAAGATTGTACACTATTCCTAGAACTTGACCTCAGTTCTAGTCTTTAACCTTAACCTACGACTCATATCACACCATGACTGTAACACCCGAGATTTTTAGTGCATTAAAAATGCATTAAATTAAAGATTATGTTAAGACAAAGTACAATTAAAGGAAAAATACTGTATAATAAGATGGAAAATTATACAGTATTAGAGCAACGCAGTATAAGAATTGAATTGTGTGGACCACAATTTTATTTTATACTTTGTATAAAAGAAAAGAAAAGAAAAAAAAAAAAGAAGAAAAATCAGAAATTCCAAAGCAAACTCGACTTTCTCTCTCTAGATTTTCTCTCTCTAGAATTTTTCTCTCTCTCCTCAAATCTCGTTTGAGATTCCGGCGTTATTTTTCGACACCTCCCATACCAGTGGGAAGCTCTCGTTGAGCTGAGTCCAACGAGGTGTCGTGTCACCCAAATAGACGCCGGAGGGAGCCTCACGCGCCGCCCAAAGTGGCGGCGAAACCCATTTTTTTCCCGACGTCGTTTCTCGGCCGTCCGACCACCAATCGACGTGATTTTGGTGTCTATGGACTCAGTGTGAGGAGAGGAACAAGATGGTACCAATTTTCCAGCTCAATTTTGGCTGGAAAGGCTTCGCCGGAGCTGCCCCGTCGCCGCCGTGGAGCCGTCGTCGGAGCCGCCGCATATGGTGGCGGTGTGGCACACCGCCGGTGCCAAAACGTTCAGAGGGCGACGGCGAGCAAGACCCCTCGGTCAATTGCTCCTTTCCGCCGCCCCTCGCCGGAGAACGAAGACCCCCGCCGTGAGCCGCCGTGGGTAAGGTTGGGTTGGCCATTTTAGGCCGTTTTGTGCCAAATTGAAGGCACAAACACGTTCAGAGGACCGAGAGGAAGAAATTCGGTACCTCAATTGCACGAAACGACGGCCGGTCACCGGAGAACCAGGACCCGCCGCCTAGCGCCGCCGTGGAGAGGTGGAGCCGCCGTTCCACGCGATGTTGAGCTGCCCCACCGTAGGGGAAACACTCAGAGGAGGTCGGGGAAGAAAACGCCCAAGTCAATTTTGGGCTACCGTCGCCGGAGGACCGAGATCGGAGCCGCCGGTTTTGGCCGTGAAACCCGTCTTCGATTTGCTATGTTAGAGGGCAAATTGGGTGAAATTGACCCCACCAATCGACTCAGGAGGGTCGAATTAGGGGGGGTAGGCTCGAGCTCAGCCCTCAACGGAGCCAACCGCCGCCGGTCAACGGCCGGTCAACGGCGGTCAACGCCGGTCAACGGCCGGTCAAGGGCAAAATGGGATTTTGTGATCCGGACCTCCGATCGAAGATCCGAGACCGCCTCCCGACTCGTTTCGACGCTCTGAACGCAATGGTGACCTCCGTTCGAGCAAATTCTACTCCGATGAAAATCGTCCGGTACCGACTGCACGCGGATCGGGGCGATTCAAGCAGCAATATCGGAGTCCAGAAGGACAGTTTCAAGAATGCATGATCTCCAGGAAGCATTCCTAGCCATTTATGGTCGCTCGAGGAGCACTGCAGAGGATGCTTCACATACTGTAGATGCAGCGAGATACAACTGGATCTGCTTAGCTTGGAGTTCAAGTAAGTAGGAATCTCGCATGCAATATGAACTGTTTTAGAATAAACTGTTTTAGATGCTTTCATAGAAATTTATGAAATGCATGATCAGTGATTGTTACACTGTTTTATGTAAGAATAGGTTTTATAACGTTATAAGGTGACAAAAAAACCCGTTAAGGGTAAAATCGTCATTTTTAAGGAAACGGCTAGAACGGAGTCGAACACTCCGATTTAGCATAATGTTATTAGATGGAAAATATTCCGTGATACGTTAAGTAACGTTACGGTCATATGAGATCAGAGATTTCATAAGATATGTTTTAAGTAAACGAGAGGTAACCGATGGGTTACAAAGTTAAAAGGAAAAGTAACCCCGGTGGGTTACAAGGCTAATTGAAGGAAATGTAAACTGACAGTTTATAAGGTTGAGTAACAGAACGGTAGACCGATAGTATACCAAGTTATGAATAAGGAAAGAATGATTAATGTTTACGTTTTATTATCAATCGAGTGGATTGATAATAAAGAAAGTTAATTAATGAGTCGGCTGTCGTTTGATCAGGACACAGAGGCCGACTAATGGAAAAGGAACGAGAAAGGAACGGAATAGAGAACGCTAGAGCATAGTTTGGGTAAGTTTCAAACCTCACCTACAGCATGAAGTAAATGATTTTTAAATGTTTATTTATATGATTTGCAAATGTGTTTGCAATTGTTAAGCAAGTTTCTTTTAAAGTATATTTGCATTTATTATGCAAAAAGTTTTAAAGTTCAAGAAAAAGAATTGCAATGAAATTGCAATCGTTATGTTAAAGGTTTATTGGCATATTGATATGCATAACGTTATTTAAAAGTCTAAGTTATGATTTTCAAAGTATTGAAAGTATGTTTTGCATTATGACAATGCATAATGTTTTATAGTTTAAGTTAAAGGTTTAATGATGCATTTGCTATGCAATAATTTGCATTTGTTGTGCAATAAATTTAAGAATAAAAGTTATAGTTTGCAAAATGTGTTTGCATTTTATGATGTATTTATTAAGCAATATGTTGCATTTGTTATGCAATGAGTGTTAGAATGCAAATTATGATTTGCAAAATGTGTTTACATTTTATATTGCATTTGTTATGCAATGAGTTGCATTTATTATGCAATTGGTTTTATAGTATAAGCTATGAATTGCAAGTGTATTGCATATGATGTGATTGCATTTGAAATGCTCACTAAAGTTAATAAGAAGGTAACGTAAGGATAAAAAGAAAGTGTCGTACCAGCCTCTTTGTTATGAGGTAATGAAAGTAAAATTAAAGTGTGACCTCCTAAAGGTGAGGTACAAGACCTCAATGTTTGATGGTCTCAAGCCTTCCACAAGGGAAGCATCATGTTTATGATCTCATGATTAATGAGTTGGTACGAACACTAAAGTAAAGTAAGGAAAATGAAAGTTATAAGATAAAGAAAGTTTAGGAACAAGAATAAAGGTTGAGAAAGAAATGAATATTTAAGTTTATAGAATGTTCATAAAAGGCTCATAATTAAAGTTAATAATTGAGCATAAATGAAGTCATGCATTCTGATGTTACTTGAATGCTGTTTTATGAAATGTTTATATGTTATGTTTATGGAAAACATTCTGAAAAATGTTTTACGATAAATGTTTATGAAAAACATTTTCATGTTTTCAAGAAAAGGTTTATGAACGACGTTTTAAGATAAACGTTCAAGAAATGTTTTAAGAGAAAGGTTTTACATTAAATGTTTATGAAAAACATTTCATGTTTGCAAGAAAAGGTTTACGAATGACGTTTTAAGAAAAACGTTGAGGAAATGTTTTACGAAAAACGTTTATGCAAACGTTTCAGAAATGTTTTATGAAAAACGTTTCAGAAATGTTTTATGAAAAACGTTTATGAAGAACGTTTTTAGAAATGTTTAAGGAAAACGTTTATGAAAAATATTTCATAAATGTTTATGGAAAACGTTCATGAAGAACGTTTCAAGAGAAAGGTTTTCATGAGAAAAGTTTTTAAAGCATGTTTAAATGCTTTGTGAGTTTATGTTTGAACTTGCTGAGCGAAAGCTCATTAAAAGTTTTTCATGCTGTAGGTAATTTATGGGTGACCAATGGGACCCGTTAGAAGAGCTGGGTGCTGCGGAGGACAGATGCGAAAATTTGGGTATGGATACCATCACTGTTTGCTTCCGCTACGTAAAGAAAATGTTTTCCATTGTTTAATGTTGTGTTTTCAAAGTTTAAAGAAAATCAGAGTTTCAAGAATTGTATTCAAAGTCTTAAAATACAGTTTATGGACTGTTTTATGTAATTATAAAGTAAAGTTTTAAACTATGATTTAATAAATGTTTCTTATTAAGTTTTAAGAAACGTTTTGAAATGATTTTAAGGGCAAGTGTTGAGCGATGTCTCCACTTGAATGCGACGGAGGTCGCGTCAATATTAAAGAACGTTTAAGGAAAGAAAAAAAAAAATTTATTACAGTATTTTCTTACTAAGTAAGTAAGATTACTGTTTATGAAACTATGTTTATGAAAGTAAAGTGACTGCCCGAAAAGGCGGGTCGTCACAGGTGGTATCAGAGCAGTATCCTGCCATCCCATTTCGCGCTGTCATATGTCCGCTACACCATAGCTCAAGTAAGTAAGTTATGTTAAGCAGAAAGAAAAGTTAGAATTTAATGAATACGTATTTATGTTGGGCGTAGCCTTTGATATTGGCACACCTAGATATGCAACGAGAAGGCAAAGGTCAAAGGATGAATGTGATGTTATATGCTAGAATGTCCTCGCAAGTCGACTATAGTCGTCGTCTCTTAGCGATGTCAAGTCAACGATGATAAAGCGTGGTCAATGATGGTCAACAGATGGCCGACAGCTCAAAATCAAGAAGATGAGCTTATGACACGTTATGATGTTTTGGCGCACAATGAAGTCTCCGTAGGAGCAAATATTACTCTGATGGAGTTATTATGTATTGGCTACACGTATAACGAGGAAAAGTAGATCAAGATAACGGAATAATGAAGGTCTGAAGTGATTTTCAGTGCTTTATGGAATGAAAGTGCCTGAGAGCAACTTGACGTTAGATCATTAATTATGTTATTTGATCGAGCTTAAGCAATCCTTCGCTAAGCTGAGGCATGCGAATGAGCTCGTAACTGCCCGGATGGGAAATACGATCAAGACAATTGTGCCCAATCTAGCAGCAGAAACCTCACAGATTGGAGGATGGAAGCTGGAAATTATACGCTATGAGGAAAATTACGGCAAAATGCCATTTTAGAATGGATATAGAAACAGAAATTATGGATTTTGTGGTCGGGTGACCTTGATCTTTAGAAGGAAATGAAGAGATTAGAATGAAAATGAACCCTATTTCTAAGAATAGCATTCAATGGTAGAATGCTAAACCCTTAGATGAATGGAAACTGCGCTCAAATGTTGGAAGATCAGAGTTGCGCAGCAAAAGTGTGGTGTACAATTTAAAGGAATAAGTCAAGAATATGATGAAAATTGTTGAAGTTCTAAGATGAAGGCTCAGTTTTAATGAAAAAGTAATGATCAAGGAAGTATGTCAAGAACGAAAAAGGATGACAAGGAAGATGAACTGCCTATGAAGGTGCTGATTTTCGAGGACGAAAATTGTTAAGGAGGGAAGATTGTAACACCCGAGATTTTTAGTGCATTAAAAATGCATTAAATTAAAGATTATGTTAAGACAAAGTACAATTAAAGGAAAAATACTGTATAATACGATGGAAAATTATACAGTGTTAGAGCAACGCAGTATAAGAATTGAATTGTGTGGACCACAATTTTATTTTATACTTTCTATAAAAGAAAAGAAAAGAAAAGAAAAAAAAAAAGAAAAATCAAAAATTCCAAAGCAAACTCGACTTTCTCTCTCTAGATTTTCTCTCTCTAGAATTTCTCTCTCTCTCCTCAAATCTCGTTTGAGATTCCGGCGTTATTTTTCGACACCTCCCATACCAGTGGGAAGCTCTCATTGAGCTGAGTCCAACGAGGTGTCGTGCCACCCAAATAGACGCCGGAGGGAGCCTCACGCGCCGCCCAAAGTGGCGGCGAAACCCATTTTTTTCCCGACGTCGTTTCTCGGCCGTCCGACCACCAATCGACGTGATTTTGGTGTCTATGGACTCAGTGTGAGGAGAGGAACAAGATGGTACCAATTTTCCAGCTCAATTTTGGCTGGAAAGGCTTCGCCGGAGCTGCCCCGTCGCCGCCGTGGAGCCGTCGTCGGAGCCGCCGCATATGGTGGCGGTGTGGCACACCGCCGGTGCCAAAACGTTCAGAGGGCGACGGCGAGCAAGACCCCTCGGTCAATTGCTCCTTTCCGCCGCCCCTCGCCGGAGAACGAAGACCCCCGCCGTGAGCCGCCGTGGGTAAGGTTGGGTTGGCCATTTTAGGCCGTTTTGTGCCAAATTGAAGGCACAAACACGTTCAGAGGACCGAGAGGAAGAAATTCGGTACCTCAATTGCACGAAACGACGGCCGGTCACCGGAGAACCAGGACCCGCCGCCTAGCGCCGCCGTGGAGAGGTGGAGCCGCCGTTCCACGCGATGTTGAGCTGCCCCACCGTAGGGGAAACACTCAGAGGAGGTCGGGGAAGAAAACGCCCAAGTCAATTTTGGGCTACCGTCGCCGGAGGACCGAGATCGGAGCCGCCGGTTTTGGCCGTGAAACCCGTCTTCGATTTGCTATGTTAGAGGGCAAATTGGGTGAAATTGACCCCACCAATCGACTCAGGAGGGTCGAATTAGGGGGGGTAGGCTCGAGCTCAGCCCTCAACGGAGCCAACCGCCGCCGGTCAACGGCCGGTCAACGGCGGTCAACGCCGGTCAACGGCCGGTCAAGGGCAAAATGGGATTTTGTGATCCGGACCTCCGATCGAAGATCCGAGACCGCCTCCCGACTCGTTTCGACGCTCTGAACGCAATGGTGACCTCCGTTCGAGCAAATTCTACTCCGATGAAAATCGTCCGGTACCGACTGCACGCGGATCGGGGCGATTCAAGCAGCAATATCGGAGTCCAGAAGGACAGTTTCAAGAATGCATGATCTCCAGGAAGCATTCCTAGCCATTTATGGTCGCTCGAGGAGCACTGCAGAGGATGCTTCACATACTGTAGATGCAGCGAGATACAACTGGATCTGCTTAGCTTGGAGTTCAAGTAAGTAGGAATCTCGCATGCAATATGAACTGTTTTAGAATAAACTGTTTTAGATGCTTTCATAGAAATTTATGAAATGCATGATCAGTGATTGTTACACTGTTTTATGTAAGAATAGGTTTTATAACGTTATAAGGTGACAAAAAAACCCGTTAAGGGTAAAATCGTCATTTTTAAGGAAACGGCTAGAACGGAGTCGAACACTCCGATTTAGCATAATGTTATTAGATGGAAAATATTCCGTGATACGTTAAGTAACGTTACGGTCATATGAGATCAGAGATTTCATAAGATATGTTTTAAGTAAACGAGAGGTAACCGATGGGTTACAAAGTTAAAAGGAAAAGTAACCCCGGTGGGTTACAAGGCTAATTGAAGGAAATGTAAACTGACAGTTTATAAGGTTGAGTAACAGAACGGTAGACCGATAGTATACCAAGTTATGAATAAGGAAAGAATGATTAATGTTTACGTTTTATTATCAATCGAGTGGATTGATAATAAAGAAAGTTAATTAATGAGTCGGCTGTCGTTTGATCAGGACACAGAGGCCGACTAATGGAAAAGGAACGAGAAAGGAACGGAATAGAGAACGCTAGAGCATAGTTTGGGTAAGTTTCAAACCTCACCTACAGCATGAAGTAAATGATTTTTAAATGTTTATTTATATGATTTGCAAATGTGTTTGCAATTGTTAAGCAAGTTTCTTTTAAAGTATATTTGCATTTATTATGCAAAAAGTTTTAAAGTTCAAGAAAAAGAATTGCAATGAAATTGCAATCGTTATGTTAAAGGTTTATTGGCATATTGATATGCATAACGTTATTTAAAAGTCTAAGTTATGATTTTCAAAGTATTGAAAGTATGTTTTGCATTATGACAATGCATAATGTTTTATAGTTTAAGTTAAAGGTTTAATGATGCATTTGCTATGCAATAATTTGCATTTGTTGTGCAATAAATTTAAGAATAAAAGTTATAGTTTGCAAAATGTGTTTGCATTTTATGATGTATTTATTAAGCAATATGTTGCATTTGTTATGCAATGAGTGTTAGAATGCAAATTATGATTTGCAAAATGTGTTTACATTTTATATTGCATTTGTTATGCAATGAGTTGCATTTATTATGCAATTGGTTTTATAGTATAAGCTATGAATTGCAAGTGTATTGCATATGATGTGATTGCATTTGAAATGCTCACTAAAGTTAATAAGAAGGTAACGTAAGGATAAAAAGAAAGTGTCGTACCAGCCTCTTTGTTATGAGGTAATGAAAGTAAAATTAAAGTGTGACCTCCTAAAGGTGAGGTACAAGACCTCAATGTTTGATGGTCTCAAGCCTTCCACAAGGGAAGCATCATGTTTATGATCTCATGATTAATGAGTTGGTACGAACACTAAAGTAAAGTAAGGAAAATGAAAGTTATAAGATAAAGAAAGTTTAGGAACAAGAATAAAGGTTGAGAAAGAAATGAATATTTAAGTTTATAGAATGTTCATAAAAGGCTCATAATTAAAGTTAATAATTGAGCATAAATGAAGTCATGCATTCTGATGTTACTTGAATGCTTTTTTATGAAATGTTTATATGTTATGTTTATGGAAAACATTCTGAAAAATGTTTTACGATAAATGTTTATGAAAAACATTTTCATGTTTTCAAGAAAAGGTTTATGAACGACGTTTTAAGATAAACGTTCAAGAAATGTTTAAGAGAAAGGTTTTACATTAAATGTTTATGAAAAACATTTCATGTTTGCAAGAAAAGGTTTACGAATGACGTTTTAAGAAAAACGTTGAGGAAATGTTTTACGAAAAACGTTTATGCAAACGTTTCAGAAATGTTTTATGAAAAACGTTTCAGAAATGTTTTATGAAAAACGTTTATGAAGAACGTTTTTAGAAATGTTTAAGGAAAACGTTTATGAAAAATATTTCATAAATGTTTATGGAAAACGTTCATGAAGAACGTTTCAAGAGAAAGGTTTTCATGAGAAAAGTTTTTAAAGCATGTTTAAATGCTTTGTGAGTTTATGTTTGAACTTGCTGAGCGAAAGCTCATTAAAAGTTTTTCATGCTGTAGGTAATTTATGGGTGACCAATGGGACCCGTTAGAAGAGCTGGGTGCTGCGGAGGACAGATGCGAAAATTTGGGTATGGATACCATCACTGTTTGCTTCCGCTACGTAAAGAAAATGTTTTCCATTGTTTAATGTTGTGTTTTCAAAGTTTAAAGAAAATCAGAGTTTCAAGAATTGTATTCAAAGTTTTAAAATACAGTTTATGGACTGTTTTATGTAATTATAAAGTAAAGTTTTAAACTATGATTTAATAAATGTTTCTTATTAAGTTTTAAGAAACGTTTTGAAATGATTTTAAGGTCAAGTGTTGAGCGATGTCTCAACTTGAATGCGACAGAGGTCGCATCAATATTAAAGAACGTTTAAGGAAAGAAAAAAAAAAAATTTATTACAGTATTTTCTTACTAAGTAAGTAAGATTACTGTTTATGAAACTATGTTTATGAAAGTAAAGTGACTGCCCGAAAAGGCGGGTCGTCACAGGTGGTATCAGAGCAGTATCCTGCCATCCCATTTCGCGCTGTCATATGTCCGCTACACCATAGCTCAAGTAAGTAAGTTATGTTAAGCAGAAAGAAAAGTTAGAATTTACTGAATACGTATTTATGTTAGGCGTAGCCTTTGATATTGGCACACCTAGATATGCAACGAGAAGGTAAAAGTCAAAGGATGAATGTGATGTTATATGCTAGAATGTCCTCGCAAGTCGACTGTAGTCGTCGTCTCTTAGCGATGTCAAGTCAACGATGATAAAACGTGCTCATTGATGGTCAACAGATGGCCGACAGCTCAAAATCAAGAAGATGAGCTTATGACACGTTATGATGTTTTGGCGCACAATGAAGTCTCCGTAGGAGCAAATATTACTCTGATGGAGTTATTATGTATTGGCTACACGTATAACGAGGAAAAGTAGATCAAGATAACGGAACAATGAAGGTCTGAAGTGATTTTCAGTGCTTTATGGAACGAAAGTGCCTGAGAGCAACTTGACGTTAGATCATTAATTATGTTATTTGATAGAGCTTAAGCAATCCTTCGCTGAGCTGAGACATGCGAATGAGCTCGTAACTGCCCGGATGGGAAATACGATCAAGACAATTGTGCCCAATTTAGCAGCAGAAACCTCACAGATTGGAGGATGGAAGCTGGAAATTATACGCTATGAGGAAAATTACGGCAAAATGCCATTTTAGAATGGATATAGAAACAGAAATTATGGATTTTGTGGTCGGGTGACCTTGATCTTTAGAAGGAAATGAAGAGATTAGAATGAAAATGAACCCTATTTCTAAGAATAGCATTCAATGGTAGAATGCTAAACCCTTAGATGAATGGAAACTGCGCTCAAATGTTGGAAGATCAGAGTTGCGCAGCAGAAGTGTGGTGTACAATTTAAAGGAATAAGTCAAGAATATGATGAAAATTGTTGAAGTTCTAAGATGAAGGCTCAGTTTTAATGAAAGAGTAATGATCAAGGAAGTATGTCAAGAACGAAAAAGGATGACAAGGAAGATGAACTGCCTATGAAGGTGCTGATTTTCGAGGACGAAAATTGTTAAGGAGGGAAGATTGTAACACCCGAGATTTTTAGTGCATTAAAAATGCATTAAATTAAAGATTATGTTAAGACAAAGTACAATTAAAGAAAAATACTGTATAATAAGATGGAAAATTATACAATGTTAGAGCAACGCAGTATAAGAATTGAATTGTGTGGACCACAATTTTATTTTATACTTTTTATAAAAGAAAAGAAAAGAAAAAAAAAAGAGAAGAAAAATCAGAAATTCCAAAGCAAACTCGACTTTCTCTCTCTAGATTTTCTCTCTATAGAATTTCTCTCTCTCTCCTCAAATCTCGTTTGAGATTCCGGCGTTATTTTTCGACACCTCCCATACCAGTGGGAAGCTCTCGTTGAGCTGAGTCCAACGAGGTGTCGTGCCACCCAAATAGACGCCGGAGGGAGCCTCACGCGCCGCCCAAAGTGGCGGCGAAACCCATTTTTTTCCCGACGTCGTTTCTCGGCCGTCCGACCACCAATCGACGTGATTTTGGTGTCTATGGACTCAGTGTGAGGAGAGGAACAAGATGGTACCAATTTTCCAGCTCAATTTTGGCTGGAAAGGCTTCGCCGGAGCTGCCCCGTCGCCGCCGTGGAGCCGTCGTCGGAGCCGCCGCATATGGTGGCGGTGTGGCACACCGCCGGTGCCAAAACGTTCAGAGGGCGACGGCGAGCAAGACCCCTCGGTCAATTGCTCCTTTCCGCCGCCCCTCGCCGGAGAACGAAGACCCCCGCCGTGAGCCGCCGTGGGTAAGGTTGGGTTGGCCATTTTAGGCCGTTTTGTGCCAAATTGAAGGCACAAACACGTTCAGAGGACCGAGAGGAAGAAATTCGGTACCTCAATTGCACGAAACGACGGCCGGTCACCGGAGAACCAGGACCTGCCGCCTAGCGCCGCCGTGGAGAGGTGGAGCCGCCGTTCCACGCGATGTTGAGCTGCCCCACCGTAGGGGAAACACTCAGAGGAGGTCGGGGAAGAAAACGCCCAAGTCAATTTTGGGCTACCGTCGCCGGAGGACCGAGATCGGAGCCGCCGGTTTTGGCCGTGAAACCCGTCTTCGATTTGCTATGTTAGAGGGCAAATTGGGTGAAATTGACCCCACCAATCGACTCAGGAGGGTCGAATTAGGGGGGGTAGGCTCGAGCTCAGCCCTCAACGGAGCCAACCGCCGCCGGTCAACGGCCGGTCAACGGCGGTCAACGCCGGTCAACGGCCGGTCAAGGGCAAAATGGGATTTTGTGATCCGGACCTCCGATCGAAGATCCGAGACCGCCTCCCGACTCGTTTCGACGCTCTGAACGCAATGGTGACCTCCGTTCGAGCAAATTCTACTCCGATGAAAATCGTCCGGTACCGACTGCACGCGGATCGGGGCGATTCAAGCAGCAATATCGGAGTCCAGAAGGACAGTTTCAAGAATGCATGATCTCCAGGAAGCATTCCTAGCCATTTATGGTCGCTCGAGGAGCACTGCAGAGGATGCTTCACATACTGTAGATGCAGCGAGATACAACTGGATCTGCTTAGCTTGGAGTTCAAGTAAGTAGGAATCTCGCATGCAATATGAACTGTTTTAGAATAAACTGTTTTAGATGCTTTCATAGAAATTTATGAAATGCATGATCAGTGATTGTTACACTGTTTTATGTAAGAATAGGTTTTATAACGTTATAAGGTGACAAAAAAACCCGTTAAGGGTAAAATCGTCATTTTTAAGGAAACGGCTAGAACGGAGTCGAACACTCCGATTTAGCATAATGTTATTAGATGGAAAATATTCCGTGATACGTTAAGTAACGTTACGGTCATATGAGATCAGAGATTTCATAAGATATGTTTTAAGTAAACGAGAGGTAACCGATGGGTTACAAAGTTAAAAGGAAAAGTAACCCCGGTGGGTTACAAGGCTAATTGAAGGAAATGTAAACTGACAGTTTATAAGGTTGAGTAACAGAACGGTAGACCGATAGTATACCAAGTTATGAATAAGGAAAGAATGATTAATGTTTACGTTTTATTATCAATCGAGTGGATTGATAATAAAGAAAGTTAATTAATGAGTCGGCTGTCGTTTGATCAGGACACAGAGGCCGACTAATGGAAAAGGAACGAGAAAGGAACGGAATAGAGAACGCTAGAGCATAGTTTGGGTAAGTTTCAAACCTCACCTACAGCATGAAGTAAATGATTTTTAAATGTTTATTTATATGATTTGCAAATGTGTTTGCAATTGTTAAGCAAGTTTCTTTTAAAGTATATTTGCATTTATTATGCAAAAAGTTTTAAAGTTCAAGAAAAAGAATTGCAATGAAATTGCAATCGTTATGTTAAAGGTTTATTGGCATATTGATATGCATAACGTTATTTAAAAGTCTAAGTTATGATTTTCAAAGTATTGAAAGTATGTTTTGCATTATGACAATGCATAATGTTTTATAGTTTAAGTTAAAGGTTTAATGATGCATTTGCTATGCAATAATTTGCATTTGTTGTGCAATAAATTTAAGAATAAAAGTTATAGTTTGCAAAATGTGTTTGCATTTTATGATGTATTTATTAAGCAATATGTTGCATTTGTTATGCAATGAGTGTTAGAATGCAAATTATGATTTGCAAAATGTGTTTACATTTTATATTGCATTTGTTATGCAATGAGTTGCATTTATTATGCAATTGGTTTTATAGTATAAGCTATGAATTGCAAGTGTATTGCATATGATGTGATTGCATTTGAAATGCTCACTAAAGTTAATAAGAAGGTAACGTAAGGATAAAAAGAAAGTGTCGTACCAGCCTCTTTGTTATGAGGTAATGAAAGTAAAATTAAAGTGTGACCTCCTAAAGGTGAGGTACAAGACCTCAATGTTTGATGGTCTCAAGCCTTCCACAAGGGAAGCATCATGTTTATGATCTCATGATTAATGAGTTGGTACGAACACTAAAGTAAAGTAAGGAAAATGAAAGTTATAAGATAAAGAAAGTTTAGGAACAAGAATAAAGGTTGAGAAAGAAATGAATATTTAAGTTTATAGAATGTTCATAAAAGGCTCATAATTAAAGTTAATAATTGAGCATAAATGAAGTCATGCATTCTGATGTTACTTGAATGCTGTTTTATGAAATGTTTATATGTTATGTTTATGGAAAACATTCTGAAAAATGTTTTACGATAAATGTTTATGAAAAACATTTTCATGTTTTCAAGAAAAGGTTTATGAACGACGTTTTAAGATAAACGTTCAAGAAATGTTTTAAGAGAAAGGTTTTACATTAAATGTTTATGAAAAACATTTCATGTTTGCAAGAAAAGGTTTACGAATGACGTTTTAAGAAAAACGTTGAGGAAATGTTTTACGAAAAACGTTTATGCAAACGTTTCAGAAATGTTTTATGAAAAACGTTTCAGAAATGTTTTATGAAAAACGTTTATGAAGAACGTTTTTAGAAATGTTTAAGGAAAACGTTTATGAAAAATATTTCATAAATGTTTATGGAAAACGTTCATGAAGAACGTTTCAAGAGAAAGGTTTTCATGAGAAAAGTTTTTAAAGCATGTTTAAATGCTTTGTGAGTTTATGTTTGAACTTGCTGAGCGAAAGCTCATTAAAAGTTTTTCATGCTGTAGGTAATTTATGGGTGACCAATGGGACCCGTTAGAAGAGCTGGGTGCTGCGGAGGACAGATGCGAAAATTTGGGTATGGATACCATCACTGTTTGCTTCCGCTACGTAAAGAAAATGTTTTCCATTGTTTAATGTTGTGTTTTCAAAGTTTAAAGAAAATCAGAGTTTCAAGAATTGTATTCAAAGTTTTAAAATACAGTTTATGGACTGTTTTATGTAATTATAAAGTAAAGTTTTAAACTATGATTTAATAAATGTTTCTTATTAAGTTTTAAGAAACGTTTTGAAATGATTTTAAGGGCAAGTGTTGAGCGATGTCTCCACTTGAATGCGACGGAGGTCGCGTCAATATTAAAGAACGTTTAAGGAAAGAAAAAAAAAAATTTATTACAGTATTTTCTTACTAAGTAAGTAAGATTACTGTTTATGAAACTATGTTTATGAAAGTAAAGTGACTGCCCGAAAAGGCGGGTCGTCACAATGACTCTCATCCCAACCCTAGTCGTAGATGTAACACCCATGCCTAGACCTCGACCCAAGTCCTAGATAATGAATCTTGGCTCAGGTCTCAAACCTAGGCCCCAGTGCCTATCCTGACCTCAATGCTAGTCGTTGACACATGATCGAGATGTTGATCTTAGTTCTTGACCAAGGTCCTGGTCTTAGACCCCCACCTTGATCTCCTTACCTTGGTCTCCGACCCCGATCTCAATGCTGGTCTTGGACCCATAGCCCAATTCTAGTGCACGACTTTGATGTTTTTGAAATATTTGATATAATTGCTATTGTGCTCCTCCAAGTTAAATTTAATAAATTGGGATTTTTTTTCATGTACGAGATATCACAATAGATGTTGTGTTAGTTATGAATCTTGTACTCAATTATATGATTTATGAACGTTTCCAATCACCATATCATTTAAAATTATACAACACAAAGTGTAGATAAGATGTACCAAACGTTCCCTAATAGTTCTATTTTTTTGAGGTACTATTTATCCCTCAATTTGTAGCAAAAAGGAATTAGTTTTATCTATTCAACAACACAATAGTAACTTATTGTTAACTATAAGGATGAATTAAAAATTATCTTCGAATTGTGTCACTTGTGTCAATATGCCTCTTAAACTTCAAAACGTATTTGTTTTGCCCTTAATCTATTATCTATCTCTAGTTTTTCCCTTTTAATCAAATTCTGTTAGTTTTTTAACGGAAAAAGCTGATTTGTCAAATTTTTCGCAAGTTAGATTTGATATTTTGATTTTATTAAATGCCTTCCCCTCCCAAAACATTATTTAGGTGCCAAAGCTCATCTATTTTAGTTTCTTAGAGTTGGTAAGAAGCAATAAAGAGGAAAAAAAAATTAAAAAAAATCATTGAGAAACTCATTAATAAGCTCATTAAGAATCCAAACTTAGGTCCAAATTTATTTTGAGATAAAGAAACTCATCAACAAACAAACCCAAAAAATTGTTCCAACAAAAACTCCGAATACAAAATTTAAGCATGAATCTATCTTTGCATTAACAAGCTTATTAACTTATACGAGGGAAAAAAAAATTCCAACAAAAACAAAAAAAAAATCTAATATTTATACTTTACTGTACAAAAGCAAGAATTTTTGTTGGTTATTTTTTTTGGTTTATTATGTTAATATTTTTGTTTTTTGACAAACATATTTTTGTTAACAAGTGTCTAGCACTTGGCTGCGGATTCTTAATGAACTTGTATCTCAATAATTTTTTTTTTTTTAACTTTTTCCCCCCTCTTTTGAGCTTCTTACTAGCTCTAAAAAACTATAATAGATGAGTTTTAACACGTAACTAATAAAACTAAAATATCATACTTGAATTGTTAAAAAATGACAAACAATTTTTTCGTTAAAAAATTGATATGATAAAACTTGACGGATGAGGGAAAGCTGAAGATGGAGACAGATAATAAATTTGGGAGGGGGAGCTGGTGAGGCGGCGCAAAACAGATATGTTTTGAAAAGTAGGGACATGTTGAGATATGTTTTGAAACTTAGGGGACATGTTGACCCAACTCACGGTTCAGGGAGAATATTTAAAATTTATCCTAAGTACAGTCAATTGGGGTGGAAATATCAATGACAGAGAGGGGAAATCTCCAATGAGGAACTTAAATTACACACGCCTTTAGAAGATTCAAAGTCATGGTCATCAAAAAGGCACCCTTATCTACTACAGAAAAGTCCACCTGACAGGGATCTTTTAGATGTGGTCCAGGGAGTAGGCAATTTTGTTTCACTGAACAACAGTCTCTCTCTCTCTCTCTCTCTCTCAAGATTGTCGAAACAAAAGAAAAAATAAATTTAGGAGATGTTTGACAGTAGTGAGAACCATTTAATTTTTATCATAATTTTAGTTATAAATAGTGTAAAGTTTTTACATGCTATAATAACAATAAAAAAATATGCTACAGTATAAAACTCTCACATGCTATAATAAAAGTAGTTCACACCATTGATTCCTACCACCCTTCCAAACACCCTATTAATAACAACAAATTCCTCAAATTTACATTAACTGCTGGTTGCCAAATTGGAAATGAAATTATAACCGAACATGATACTAAGCTTCAAGGTATTATTATTTCATGTATTTTTTAAATTTAATATATTTAAATTTAGATTTAAGTATCAAAAATTTTTTAAATACGTGCTTGTTTTTCTTATAATTTGAATTATTTGAGTGTCAATAATCTAATAAGTTTTTAGAGTTTCTATCTCCCTTAAACTTTTTATACTTGAATATCTTTACTACAATAAAAACTAAAATTCTTTCTCTTATATTTGAGGGAAAAAAATCATAACTTCTTTATTTGATATTCAATTGAGATGATTCTTTTTTCAATGTATTTCTAATGAAGAGATGAGTAAATCAAGATGCATATTGCATATTTTTTAAGATCATTAACATTAAAATTTTATTATATTTATTAATAAATCAAAAACTATCTTCACTACCTCTCCAATCACAAATTTCAATTTTATTTCATATTCAGATTAAAACTTAAATGCACATCTAAACATCAATTCGAATAACAATTCAAATCACTAACTCAAATCTTAATTCAAATCGAACTAACCCAAATTAAATCACTAATTTGAATCTATTTACCAAACGGACCCTTATTACTTTTCATTTACACAGCAATCAATTCTAGTCCAAAGAACAGAGAGAATTATTCTATGCCTGATTTCACATGGGATGGTGATTCTTGTAACATACAAGATTAACATCATTTTATTAATATCATTGAAGCAGAGATACCCCTGTTCCCACTTAAACGGAATTTCTTGTTGTTACGGTACAACACTTGCACATAAGGTGAAAAAAATCATTAAACAAGAAGTTCAAACAACATAAAATATGATCAATCTATCTGCCATAGGGCATTGTTACGGTCGCTACATTTTCTGACCATGATTCTTGATAACTTGTTGAGGTACTAAAGTCATCATTTGAACTCCTTTCAACGAAGAAACCGGGCAGTTTAGGTTGAGGCAAGAGAGCGCTTTCGTTTTCCAACATGAAAACAACAGACGACATTGTTGGTCTGTTGTACGGGAACTTTTGGACACATAACAGACCCACTTGAATAGATCTCAACACTTGATATTTAACATATGAGTCCTTGAAACAAGGGTTCATTAGATCCAAGGCTTTGCCTTCATTCCATAGCAGCCATGCCTGAAACAAGTAATAAACAATTAATATAAAACTTAAGACATTAACCAAAACAATATATATATATATATATATATGGAAAAAAAAATTCACTTCTTACGTGTCCCAAAAGGTTATGGTTGTGACTTGGGTGACGGAAGTTTCTATTCTTTTTACCACTCACAGTCTCTAGCAACACCACACCAAAGCTGAACACATCAGATTTGACGGAGAACATCCCGTCAATTGCATACTCGGGTGCTATGTAGCCACTGGATGAAGCAAAAAGTTTTTCATAAGAAACAAGTATAAATTTGCATAAAAAATATAAGAACTCTTGGCAACTCACTATGTTCCGACAATTCTCCTTGTTTTCTCTTCTTTCTCTTCGTCCCTAAAAATCCTTGCCAAACCGAAATCTGAAATCTTAGGGTTTAGATTTCTGTCTAGTAGAATATTACTTGCTTTGAGATCTCGGTGAACAATTCGAAGTTTAGAATCTTGGTGGAGGTAAAGAAGGCCTCTTGCAATTCCTCTAATAATGTCAAAGTGCTTTTTCCAAGGAAGTGTTATGCATCTTCTACCATCTGCAAGAAATTTGATCCTCTCCTTATTAGTTAACTTTTAAATTCAAGTGCCTAAAAAGACTTAAAAGATTTAATTGCCAAAGGGCTAAGAGGTTCAAACCAAAGATATAATGATCCAAGCTCTTATTAGGCATATACTCATAGATCAACATCCTTTCTTCTTTTTGAATACAACAACCCAAAAGGGCAACCAAATTCCGATGTTGGAGTTTTGCAATCAATTCAACTTCATTCTTAAATTCTTTAAGACCCTGTCTTGAATTTTTTGACAATCTCTTCACTGCAATTTCTTGTCCTGTAGAAAGTTTCCCCTGCTTGGTATCGTACAAAAATAAATACATTTCATGAGCTAAATTCTAGAAAAAATTAAATAAAATATACAAGGTGCAATTCATAATAGATGTAGTACTAGAAAAATAAAACCTTATAAACAGGACCAAATCCACCGGCTCCTATCATATTTTCGGGAGAGAAGTTGTTTGTTGCAGCAACAATTGCAGCCAAATTAAATGTAGGCAAGTCTACATCTTCATTGTTGCTTTTACCTGTTAATCTTAACTTGTAAATATCCTTAACATGCAACCTATTTGAGTTTAGGAATTACAATTCAGAAAATGGTATCATTTATTTACTTACCCTTTGCCCTTTTCCTTAGTTTCCTCCTTATGCACCAGATTGCGACACACAATATGAATGTGCCGGGAATCAACGAAGCCAATAACACGACCTTACGTTTTTTCTTCTTATTTGTATCACGGATTGATTCTAAGAAGACAAGGAATTGTCAAGAATTCAAATAATTATATGCTAGTATTCCTAATGAGTATGACAACTTTGTGGAGAGAGAATGCAACACATGTATGGAGAAAATCTTTGAAAAGGAATTGGACCACACTTACTCATTTCCGAAGCAGATAATCGGATATAGAGATCTTCTTCACCGTCTTCCAACTCCATATGTCGTACATCAATCAAGTCGCCGAACCACATCAAGCAGCCGCTGCTTCCTTTTGTGATATAAGAACTAGCATAAGCTATACAAGAACAATTCTTCAAGCAAGCGTTCTTGCATTCTTTAAGGCTCATGTTCTTGTTAAACGAAAACTCCAACAAGTCGGGAATTTTTACAGCCGAAACCTTCACAAACCCTTCTCCCTCTCTGCAATCCAACGCAACCTTTCTCTTGCATCCCTTCGACCATGTTAGCGCACTCCATTCCTCTTGAGACCTTGGGGTGTATCCCTCTAAACAGTCGCATACTACTGGATATTTGCTAGTTGTACACATCGCATTAGCGCCGCAGTAGTTATAAATTTCACATTGTTCATCGGTTGGCACTGTGTACATGGCGGTCCATTCAGAAGTGTCGCTCTGCAAGACAAGATGTTGCAACAAACCCGAATAATTCAACTTTACAAGAGAAATGGTAGAGTAATTAACAGTAGATTCAATCATTATGTATGCGTCCGTCTCGTTAAACACAGCTAGAATTTTGAAATTTGTTTTCACCAGCAGCGAGGTCACTCCATTGAATCGAACTCCGTTCCATACCCCCGACCGATATTTTCTACTCGAGCCCACCGCAAGTACGGTTTGAGACAGCCCAGAAATTAAGCTTATCCTGTAAGTAACATTGCCAGTAGATGGATCATCGGCGCTTTTCCACGACGTTAAGTGCCGCTCAAAGGCAGTGGTCAAGTCCCATCCAAGCTTCATGCCGTTTAAGAGTGTGTCCGTAGGATAATCAAAGCTTTGCCATATATAAGCATCATCATTTGCGCCTTCTTGCTCTTTAAGTACGAGATTTCCGGTGTCCAAAAGCAGAGCAACCGGACTATTCGCAGCATTGCTGGACCAAATGATGCTCCTTGTGCTGTCGAGAAGAACAAGTTTTCCTTCTCTAATGGTAAATTCGCCATTCGAGTCGTTAAGCGGGCTGTTTCTGTTGGCGATCCAGACAACTGTTTCGGGCTTCCTCTTGTACCAAATTCCCAAGTACCTGTTCTTCGAATTCCCGGGAGAGAAATAGCCTAACTCAAAGATTTGGCCAGGGGAAATCAAAGTGGTTTTGTTACCATCATCTATGAGTGACTGTGTTTGAGTTATGTTCTCAATATGAGCAGCCCAAGAAAGTTGAAACAATGATGGAAGGGACAGCACAAAAGAGATCATCAAAATGGTGAAAAAATGAAGGGCTTCCATTGATAGGATTAGAACCTTATGTTTTGGTTCATTAAAGACTCAAAAAGAAAACGTTTTATTAAGAAAATGTTTGGGTCGAAGAGAACCCAACTTTGAAACATTGATGTAAGATTTTCATTTGGCTTTTGAATTTTACTATATTAAAATCGAGAATTTTTATTTTACCACATATGATGATTGACACGCAATGTTAAATTCGTGGGCCAACTTTGACAAAGTCAGCTGTGAAGACGCCATTGTTGATATATCTTGTTGATTTGTAATTACTATAAATTAAGCAATATCACGAGGATTTATAAGCGTAATTAATCCTTTTATTGTTCATATATATATATATATATATACACACACACATATATAAAAGTTTTATACGTAGAAGTAAGATACATAAAGAAAAAGAAACTATGTACGTAATCTCAATATATATATACATAGTTATAATTCAACAGTTCACAAAAAGCATATACCAATACCATATGTTTATTAATAAGTTGCCTAATCTTTGAGTGGGGCCGGAGTTACACTCCGTGGAGCAAGCGTATGTAGCAGTCTCACTTACTTTTTTATTTTTTATTTTTGTTAATTTTGTAACGCATATTCTTCTCTAACATTAGTCCCTCATATATATATATATATATATATATATGTACATACTCATATACGTAGGTGTGGTTGAGTTATGTGTTTTATGAAAAAGCTAGACTATTTGTTTATAGCATATTTACCACTTTTTTATGCTTTGTATATGACGATTGTACTAGGATTGATGTTCGAAAATCCTCTTCAAAACCTGTAATATTTTGAGATTTGCAAATTTAACTGCTCTGTTAATAAAATGAGGGTTTTATAAAGTAAAAGTACCTTACTGAACAGCAGCTGTTGACTGGGGTAATTCAGTAGCCTACTGGTTGACTCAAGTAGCCCATTGGGCTATTCCACGATGTCAGCACAACCTTTGTAAACACTGTCTTTTGATCTAATATAAGAAGACGTTTCTTTACTACATTTGCTCCATTGCAGTTCACATACATGTTCTTCGTTCTTTCACTTTCACTAGAATTGACTAATTGTATTTTGGAAAAAAAGCTTCCTGCAAGATAGCAATATCAATCATCGGATTTCAGTTTTCGGCTTTGCAAAGATTTTTGGAAGAAAGCATTTCGGATGAAAAAGAAAATCAAAGATGGAACGCTGTCAGGACATAGAATTTTTTTTTCTTTTTAAGTATAAGATGCATTCATGTGGGCTTGTTGTGTGCTCAGAAATATAAAGACGCAGTCCAACATTGAACTCCGTTGGCTCATGACGGAGCGAAAATGCCCCTGCCTAAAAAGCCCAGTTTTTTTCATACAGCGAAGTTCTAACAATACTCATGGGGAATTTGGCGCATTAATTCAAAGAGAGGAGTGATTATCACTCAGATAATTGGTATATATATATTAAATTTATATAGTTTTCATTTTTTTGGGATCCATATAATATATGGGTGGTGGATTTATAAAGTTTACCTCCTGAGAGAGATAGAGAAAGAGAGAGCCATTTAAAATACAACATACCATCGTTTAAGAAATATCATTGAAGCAGAGAAACTGCTGCCATAGTTTGCCCTTTTTACAAGAGGAATAGTAATATCTTTTCATGCTATGACACAGCTTGCACCAAAAGAAAAGAAATCATCAAAAAATGAAAAAGGTTAAAGTATAATATGTTCTTGATCAGCCTATCTGCCACTGGAAAGTGTTCCAGTCAATATGTTCCTTGAAGGTTCTTTATCAGTTTCTGATGTAGAGCACTCATCATTTGTACTCCTTTCAATGAAGAAACCGGGCTGCTTAGGTTGAGGCAAGATAGCCCCGTCGTTTTCCAACATGAAAACTACGGACGAGATTGTTGGTCTGTCATATGGGTACTTTTGGACGCATAACAAACCCACTTGAATGCATCTCAATACTTGAGCTTCAACATATGAATCCTTGAAATACATGTTCATTAGATCCAAGGCTTTACCTTCATTCCACAACAACCATGCCTGAAACAAGTAGTAATACTCTCAAACGTGAACCAAAAACATTCTATATGGTAAAACAAAGTCCATCATTGTTCTTACATGTCCTAAAAGGTTATGGTGGTGATCCGGGTGGCTGAATCTTCTATTCTTTTTACCGCTCACGGTCTCTAGCAGGAGCACACCGAAGCTGAACACATCTGATTTGACGGAGAACTTTCCATCAATTGCATACTCCGGTGACATGTAACCACTGCATGAAGCATAAAAGTTTTCATAAGAGACGAGTATGAATTTGCAAGAAAAAAATGGCAAACAACCTAACTTACTATGTTCCAATAATTCTTCTTGTTCTCGCTTCCCTCTCATCGTCTCTAAAAATCCTTGCCAAACCGAAATCTGATATCTTAGGGTTCAGATTATTGTCTAGTAAAATATTACTTGCTTTGAGATCTCGATGAACAATTTGAAGTTTAGAATCCTGGTGGAGGTAAAGAAGACCTCTCGCGACGCCTCTGATAATGTCGAAGTGCTTGTTCCAAGCCAGTGTTGTGCATCTTTTGTCATCTGCAAGAAATTTGAACCTCTCCTTAGCTTAGCTAGCTTTTAATTTCAAGCGCCCAAAAAGCTTGATGAAATTGTTTTTTTTAAAGAATATTAGATTCACACCAAAGACGTAATAGTCCAAGCTCTTATTAGGCATATACTCATAGATCAATATCCTTTCCTCTTTTTGAATACAACATCCCAAAAGAGCAACAAGATTCCGATGTTGAAGCTTTGCAATTAATTCAACTTCATTCTTGAACTCTATAAGACCCTGTCCTGAATTCTTTGACAGTCTCTTCACAGCAATTTCTTGCCCTGTAGAAAGTTTCCCCTGTTTCGTATCATAAACTTTATGAGTTAAATTCTTATGAGGAAACATACACATGATAAAGTATGTAAAAGAAAAACAATACCTTGTAAACAGGACCAAACCCACCGGCTCCGATCATATTTGCAACGGAGAAGTTGTTTGTAGCAGCTATAATTGTTGCCAAATCAAATGTAGGCAAGTCCATAGCTTCGTCGTTGGTTTTCCCTGTTAATTTAACAAGTAAAACCCGTAACATACAGGGCCGATTTTAATAAATAATTGAAAGGAAGATGAGTTGGTTTGACAATGTTTTCGTACCTTTTGACCTGTTACCAAGTTTCACCATTATGCACCACAATGCAACACCAAAGATACATGCGCCGGAGGTTAACGAAGCCGATAAAACGATAAGCAATTTTTTCCGCTTATTTGCATTACTCATTGACTCTAAAAGCCTCTTATTTGCATCATTGATTTTTTCTAAAAAGGACAAAGCAATATCAAGAATTCACATGATTTTCGCAAATTTTTCTAGTAAGTATGAAAACCTTACAAAGAGAAGACTTACTTATTTCGGAAGCACATAGTCGGATATAGAGGTCCTGATCACTGCCTTCCACATGCTTTTCTCGGATATCAACCAAGTCACTAAACCACATCAAGCAGCCACTGCCTCCTTCTCTGACATCAGAATTAGCATAAGCTTTACAAGAACAGTTCGTCAAGCAGGCCTCCTTGCATTCTCTAAGGCTCATGTTCTTGTTAAACGAAAAATCCAACAGATCTGGCAATTTTACTGCGGCAACCTTTACAAACCCTTCTCCATTTTTGCAATCCAACGGTGTCCTACTCACGCATCCCTTGGACCACTTTAGTGCCATCCACTCTTCTTGAGACCTTGGCGTGAAGCCCTCAAAGCATTTGCATACCTTGTATGACCCGCTCAGACAAACTGCATTAGCGCCGCAGTAGCCGTAATTCTCACATAGTTGGTCAGTTGGAAATGCATACATAGTAGCCCATTCAGAACTTCCATTCCCCAAAACAAGATGTTGATAAGAACCCGAATGATTCAACCTTAGAATTTGAATGACCGATTCAACAGCATTCTCAAACATTAAATAAGCGTCCATCTCATTGAACACGAATAAAATTTTGTAAATCGCTTGAAACTGCGCTTCGATGCCACTGAAACGAGCTCCGTTCCATATCCCTGTCCGAAATACCTTTCTGGTCGATCCCACGGCAAGTACTAATTGAGATAGCCCATTGACTCTGCTAATTCTGCAAGTAACATCACCAGCGGACGGATCATCTGCGCTTTTCCACGATGTTAAGTAGCGCTCGAAGCCAGTGTTCAAGTCCCACCCAAGCTTCATGCCAGGTAAGTGTGTGTCAGTGGGATAATCAAAGCTTTGCCATATATAGACATCGCGATTCATGCTTTCTTGCTCTTGAAGTACAAGATTGCCAGAGTCCAAAAGCTGAGCAACTGGATTATTTGCAACAATGTTGTTGGATACACAAAAAAATATGATGCTTCTTGTGCCGTTGAGAAGAACAAGTTTTCCTTCTCTGATGGTAAATTCGCCATTCGAGTTGGTAAGTGGGTTATTTCTGTTGGCAATCCAGACAACGGTTTCAGGCTTCCTTTTGTACCAAATTCCCAAGAACCTGTTCTTTGAATTGCGGGGTGAGAAGAAGCCTAACTCAAAGATTTGGCGAGGGGAAATTAAAGTAGTTTTGTTACCATCATCTTTGAGTGATTGAGTTTGAGTTATGTTCTCAATATGGGCAGCCCAGGAGAAGTGCAACAGTGGTACGATGGGGAGCATAGAAGAGATCAAAATGGTAAGAAGACGAAGGGCTTCCATTAGAAGGACTACAACTTGTAATTGTGCTTGTCAAAGACTCCCAAGGTAATGGTGGTGACAAAATGAGTTTGTTAAGGAAACAAATAAATAATAATAATAACAGTATTTGTTTTCTAAATCAATTTTAATTGTACTTGTCAATGAGTCAAAAGAAATAAGCAAACAAACAAAAAGAAAAAAATAATAACTATTCATTCAAGTCAATTCTTCTAGAGGACTTATAAACAATAACTCTGAAGGGGACTACCCAAGAAAAGATCTTTCAAAACAGCGTTGTGATATTCTAGCCTTCTTGACGATTTTTTTTTTTTTAATCTTTCAAATATAGACATTATGGCTTGGCATTATAATAATAGTGATAATAACAATAATAATATAATTTGAGATGCAAAGTTAGTTACGTAAAGACACCTCTAATACGTGTTCCAATCCAATCCGTTCATTAGCAGTCTTACAACTTCTCTTGTGTTGACTATTCCAAATAGCATACTAGTAAGAAAAATATTTCTCCATTTGACAAATAAAAAGTCATTCAGGAGAAATTTTGTGCCAATCACTACCCATTAGATATACACGCACGCCTATAAAGACTCTCAAAATGTCCATTGTTTGGGTTAGAAGAAAATAAAATCAGATTTTCACACGAAATAATTAAAAGAGAGGAAGGAATTAGGCTATTATTTATCAAGAATAAAAATAAATAAACAAAAATATAATAGTGTTTAATAATAGCCCATTTAAATTAAAATGAATTTCTTTTTTTATGGAATAAGGAAGAGAGAAATACAAAACAATAGAAAAGAACGAAAAACAAAAACGAAAAGAAGAAGAAGAAGAAGAAGAAGTAAAATTAGAAATATTCAAATGTTTAAAAAAAGTATGTGATTTTAAAAATACTATATACTTAAATATTTTTAAAAGTATGCTATTCACTTACACTAAGAATTAAAACTGTATTATTTGGTGCAATTTCACTTCACTTACACTAAGAATTAAAACTGTATTATTTAGTGCAATTTCACTAATATTCTAATCTCTAAAATTCCCTAAAACATATACCAACCAAATCATGCACGTCTGTCCTATCAAATTGTGTATCATAAGAAAAGTACCCAAAACACCTTTTTGAGTTTTGTCTAAATACAACTTTTACTTCTTTTATTATAAAATTCCCAAAACAGCTCATATGCTTACAAAATCATACTCAGAACACTCCTACGTCAATATTTGTTTAAGATTATCCGTCACAATCTATATCAAATGTTATTCTAAATATGACTTGATTTAAATATTTAAAAATATATATTTCAACTAAGCAAATACTTCAATTATTTTAAGAGTTTTTAACATTTTAAGATTAATTATATTTAACATTTTGATTTAATAATATTCTAAATTGTACTTAGTAGGAAGTGTAATTTTGGTTTTTTAAAAAGTAACCAAGTTAGGGGTATTTTAGGTATTATTTTAAAAATACGTGAATAAAAGAGACAAAATTGGTATTTAAGCCGTGGTTTAGCATATAGAAATACATATAATGCATGAATGTACACTACTAGCATATGGAAAGACATATAATGCATGAATGTACACCACTAGCATATACTAATATGAGTCTTTTACTGTTACTAACGGGAATCTATTGTATTACTTAAGGTAGCCTGTCGTATTTCCAGAAATATTTTGGCTACTAGAGCCTTAATGAAAGAATTCGACGTGTTTTAATCTCAAGTGCAAGTATTAGAACATTTAGTAGAGTCAAAAGTACATCTTTATAAAGATTTCAAAATCCAAAATAAAAAGAGAAGGTTAATCTCAAGTAATTCTTCAAATTTAAACTGCTTTCTCATTACCAAAGTTGTTTATTGTAGAAGAATATTATTAAAGATGTCAAACATGAAATTCCACAAGCTCGAAGTGGTTCTTATTGTCACACCCCGCTCCAACAATGGTGTAACCCATTTCTAATATGTTGCTCCTAGCTCTATTGATTTAGTTTTGTTTGACATTTTATAGACGTGCATTTCTTTGCTTGGCCATTCTGATATTTTAAGTCAATTGTCAAAGAAGTTCACTTTCAGGTCCAAAGGCAAAAAAGCAAAATGGGTTATTCACTATAATTTCTCAATATTGAATTGATATAGGAAGACGCCTCCTCTCCTCCTATACATTTCTTCGCACTTTCTTTCATTTTATACGCCTTTCCTACTCGGTATTTTCTTTATAAAGAACTTCCCCCACCCCCCAATAAAGTGGCATCTTGGCAATCTATTAATTTAAAAAAAGTGTCTCGTTTTACAAATGACTTTTTATCAATATTGTATTTGGGAGCCACATCTCAACTAATTTTGTTACAGTATATTCTCTCATAAAATTTAAATTGTTATAGTATTTTTAGTTTAAACTATTTATTGAAATTGAGTTCAAAGACATCCTACAAAAAGTTTTCTTGTTGAGTAGTCATGGCCCCATAGGTCTTTTGATTAAGAATACTTTTCTTCTTATAACCATTGCAAAAATCTTGCCCGCTCTAGTAAGTTATTGTGATTGGAGTAGAGCATTAGTTTTTAGGTTAGTTAACCCTATCAGTCCCTGAATTTTGTACAACGACCCGGCTTTCTAAACCATTATTTAACGCTCTTTTTTTTTTTACTTAATCTTTCTTTTTGTAAAAATGCGGAATATTTCTTTTTAAACATCAAACTTAATTATAATACTTAATGTCCACCATAAATTATCTTTAGAATACTTTCTTACATATATTTAGAAATATACTCAATTAAACAAATTGACAAAAGCGGTTTTAGCATACTACTAGACCATAACGTATTATATAAGATAATCAATTTTTTTCAAAAAGCAGAAGTAAAACTTGCAGTGGTATTTATAGTTCGAGCTTCGTACTTGTCACATCGCCATGCCCATCTCATCAACTTTCATAACGGACTCTTGGCAGGAATTCTTAAAGCAAGGAAAACCTAGATGAGCTTTCGCTCAACAGGTCTAAACATATCTGACAAAACATGTACATAGGATTATCAACAATAATACAATGCATGATACCCATTATGCTTACTTATGAATATCTTATTATCATTTATATCTTATTCTGACTTATGGGCCTAAGTGTTCGTATCAAGTGTATGTGATTATCGAACACCAAGATCGTAACTTAACTTGATGTTTCCTTCTATCACGAGACTTTAATCCTCACCTTAGTGAAGGTTGATCAATACTTAATTATCTTTTCTTAACTTTGAGGTTTAGATTACCAACATTGCAATCTTAGTGAATAGACTTTATGTCATGACTTGGTATTAAAGACAATATGGAAAAAAAAAAAAAAAACTTTTTTCCTTTGTTGGTCGGCTTTGTATCCTGTTTACGTAACACCTGACTATTAGTTTGTGTCTATATTATTGATCTAATCATACATCGCTTGACTTAGATAGACTAAAGGCAATCAACGTCTTATTTTATCACTTTAAACTTGAAGAGATTCATTGCTTGCTTTAAAACCTTGAGCTTCATCAGTAAGCTTGGGTCCGTTTTGGAAAAAATGACAAATTTCCCTCAACGGATTTTGAAAAATTTTTAAACATTTTGGGATAAAACTTGTGATTGTTTGCTATCCAAAATATTGCAAAAAATCTGTACATACAGTGAAAAATACAATTTTTTTTATCTTTATGATTTTGGCCTAGAACATAAAAATTTTGACATTTTTGCCTTAATGGTTCTTGAAAAATTTTCAAACTCTTTGAAAATAAACTTGGACTTGCTTGCTACCCAAAACAATGCAAGAAACCTGACTGTACAATAAAAAACACAATTTTATAGTTTTTATGATTTTGATTCGAAACATGAAAATCTTGATATTTTTGCCCCCAACACCAAAGTAAAACTGTTTGTCATTGTAACATGTAGTTTTTAACAAGGATTAAAACTCTCCAAATGCTCTTGGGTAGATTCAATCATTTTGAAAATGTTTTCCTATTTTTACAGGTTTAAAAGTTTCTCAATAAAACTTTGAAAAATTTATAACTTAAAATTGGTGTGGAATTGATAGAAATCTTGTTTCATGAAAGTTGATATTTTTGATGTGATCTACAACTTTTTTATTTTAAGTTTTTGTAAATCAATTGTTTCTGGGGACTTTTAGCTAATTTTCTAAAAGGATAGATTTTGAAAACGTCTTTTTCGGGTTAATCCAATAGGAATTCGGAGAAATTTTCTTCACAAAAAATGTTTGTCTCACTGTTTCCAATAAATCATGTATAGGGCTTGGAAATCAAATCTGTCACAACCCGCCTTTTCGGGCTGTGATAAAACTCTTTTTTACTTACTTTAGGGCAAAAATTTAGGAATTTTTTTTTAAATGGGAATAAATAATTGCCTTATATTAACTTTGATAATTCTCAAAATACTTTCACATACTTGTATTTACATAATTAATACTTTTACTTTCATAACATCTTTCTTTTAAACATTTCATATCAAAATAACTTTAAACATACGTAGCGGAAAACATTACAGCAGCGGACTCCATACCCAATCTGCACATCATCCACCCCTCCGCCAACTCACCATTTGAACTTATTCTGACCTTCTCGTCGGAATACCTACAGCATGAAATACTTAATGAGCTAACGCCCAGTAAGTCCCATAAATCCCACATGGATATTCATATGAATGCATGAATCAATTATGCTTCTCATAAACTTTCTTTATCCTCATCATTTCTTATCTTTATTAGGGCCCAAGTGTTCGTACCATTGCGCAATTTCATTTAGGTCTACGTAACACCGTGACCGTAACATATCCTTTAAACTCCCCTTGAGTTAGGAGTCGGTACGACACTTTTCTTAATTTCTGGTGATACATTTACCAGTCCCTTTATTATAGTTGACATACCATGCATGAAGTGATAATCACATATTATACATGAAACATAAATTCTCTTGCATAGCATAGTACACACAGGTACTTACTTTTTATACACACTGGTACACATTAATCTACACACAGGTATATAGCATAATGTACTCACAGGTACTTAACATAAAATGTACACACAGATACCTACTTTATACATACTCAAGTATTTATCATTGTACACATAGGTACGAAATCATGATACACATGCTCATTTTCACTATTTTACACACAGGTACAAAATCATGGTACACATGCTCATTTTCATTATTGTACTCACAGGTACATAACATCATATACACACTGGTACACATTAATATGTTCACAATTATTCATACATAACTATACCCCTAGGTGTTCATATCATGGCAAACATACAAGTTTACACTTAATTATACGCACAAGTATACATATACATACATTTTTTTCTAAACCTACATTTCATACTGTAGGTGGGAAGGGTACTTACTTGATGTGAATGTCGGGAAACTTAACCTCGATTTCCCTTCTCCTAGACTCCTAGGATCCTGTTGGCCAATTACAAAGCCATTAGCCAAATTCCACTATGTTTCGATATGAAACATCCGTTAATTAATAAATTGAGTTGTATTACTATGTACAACTCTAAAAACCACTGGTTTTTTTCTTATTTCTATCTAACTTTACCCTATCGTTTCTAACGAAGGGCGAAAAATTTTCTAGTCGTTTTCTTATTCCATTGGAAACATTTCAAAACGGTTCGGGTTATTTGGACAAAACTGACAATTTTGCCCTTCGTGGGTCCACTAACCTACCCGAGCTCGATTTCGTTATTCTTACGAAAATAACCACATACTAATTTCAAAATAACACCCTAGTGGATCAAATCTCTTTATTTCTCAATTATGCCCCGTTTTCATAAAACTTTGCCGTTTAGTCCCTCAACTGAAAATTTTGACGATTTTGCCCCCGGGACTAAAATTTACTTCTTTGCATCAAAATTTCCTATTTTTCTCAAGGATCATTTTTACTTAAGGTACCATACCTTAAATCATTTTGAAAAATGACGTTTTTACCATTTAACACTTTTTTCACTTTTAGCATATTCTTGAAAAATCAAAAACTCACAAACAATTGAGTTTTTAGACAAACCGTTCACATGGCCTAACAGTTTCATCGAGATCTACAACTTTTGTGTTTTAACTTTTCTCAAAATCTCACTATACAGGGGCATTTTTGACTATTTTTTAAATCTTCCGAGAAGGAACTTTTTCTTTCAATTTAGTTCCTATGGCATTTTTACAAAAAATCAGTTTAAAAATTGTAATTCTACCCCTGCAGAAACCATTCCATACCTTAATCAAAAGATTCTCATACTCAAACATCACTTTTGCAAAGTCTAACATCAAAGTTACAAAAATAACACTTTTTGCAAAAATTGCCGTTTTGCACTATAAACCAAAGTTTCACAATTTAAACTTGCCATTCATCACATATACATGAAATTCCATCAAATACATGCTCAAAACCCCTCATGGGTTTGAAAGAATAAAAATCAAAACAAAATTCAAAACTTTAAACTTTAAAACTTACCCAAATAACACTTTTTGGATTTCTAGCCTTCAAAGGCTTCTTGAACTTCTTCTTGGACTTCCTTTTCATGCAAAAATACCATGGATTAATTTTTGCCCTTTACCCATGAAAAATCCATTCAAAACTCATTAAAAAGTTTAGGATTTTACCTTAAAACTTGTGGGAAATCCTTGTACTTGCTTGTAAAACTTGTTTGGGGGTATTTTTGCAAAGGTTGGGGGCTGAGAAATTTTTTTAGAGCTGTTGGTTATGGCTGCCAGAGCTTGGAAGGAAAGAAAGGAAATGAATTTTTGTGATAACTTTGCCTTAAATGCATCCTTATCACATTTGGTGACTCATGGTAACCCATGAGTATACCACTAGGTGTCACAAGGTGATTGGGCCACTTTTCTTGACATGTGGCCCAATAGAAAATCAAGGAGTGTCCACTTTGTGGAGTTAAAAATTTATACTGTGTAATTTTTCATCACACAGTATTTTTCCTACACTGTCGTGGTCAATTCAGTGTACTTTCTATCCTTAGACTATATAAAAATATTTAACTTACTTTTCGTTCACTTTTGGAGGCTAATCGTGACATTTTTCGTATCTGTGTTTTCATTTAGCAGTATTCTTATACTGCTTTGGCCTCCTTTCTACCCCCGATTAGGGTTAGGACAACCTTTATGTCATATTTACATTCTAATCATCCATTCGTTTATATCACAATTTCACAATTAATTGTGACATAAAATTTATTTTATAGATATTATGCACAAATTTCTGAGTCATCAAACTCATAAAATTTATATTTTATAATATCCACAATTGCATTACATATGCCATAAAATTTACAATCAATGCCGCTCATTCATATTTTATTGTAATTTTTACAGAAACCACAATTTATACAAAATTTCACATTTTTAAGAATAAATTCATTAATTAAACCTAATTAAATATTAGGTTTTATTAATGACGTTTCCTCGGTCATTACAAAATCAATCTCTAAGCCTCTCTTAAACTTAGATCTTGAAACATGTCTTAAAATATGTTGCAATACATTTTTGCAATAAGGCTCATTTTTTGATGAAACAACATAATCTAAATTTAATCATCACATCCATAACCATACAACATATAAATAAATCAACATGCCAAGGACCAAAAAATCATTATTTACAATCCATAAAAATTAAAAACACAAATTTTGCATAAAATGTTTAAGGGTAGAACTTATACCTAGTGTTCAAAGATGTTGAATCACTTTTCTTTGGTGCAAATGGCCTCTAAATCTCCTTAACCTCAAGATTAAAATATAGAAAATAAATATCTAACATGAACTTCAAACTTTGACAAAAACCATTGACAAAGTTATGTTTTTACCTTTAAAACTCCTTTAAATTGTAATGACCTTAGCTTACGTGGCTGTTACTTAACTAAATAATCTTGGTCTTAAACTTGTTTTATATTAAATTGTAGAATAAATTTTTTTTCTAAGAAGAAATCTTAACAATTAGTTTCATAAAATATTTCTTTGAAAGAAATACTAACTTCCTAAGACATAATAATAACGTAATAATTATTATTACGTTTTAACATAATAACAATTCCTAAAGACTTAATCTTTAAATCCACCATAACAATAATTTCTTAAGACGCAATAATAATAAGTTCATAAAAATTTTATTTTTATTATATTTCTTAATTTAAATTAAGAAACGTTTCTAATTTAAAACATTTTTAAATTAAAATATTTTCTTTTAAAACATAGAAACAATTACTCAAAACTATTTTAACCCTTTTTTAAATTAAAATAAACTTTTAAAAACATTTCTAAAATTAAATGCTATAACTTCTTTTTTGAATTTTCCTTATATTTGTTGTAGTTTCTGTTGCAACATTTTAAAATACTAAAATATTTTAAACTAAGGCTGTATGATTATAACCTCTGTTTTTAAACCATACTTACATACTTTTATTTACTTATTAATGTCTACATAATTTTATAAAATAAAAATGCATAAAAATTTGTAAATTAAAAGTGTATAAAATTTCGTAAACTAAAAATGCATAAAATTTCATAAACATAAAATACAGAAATATATTACTTTCGCGCAAGCGATACCCATTCTCATCTCTACCATTCGTCCGTTGCTCACCATTGTCCATCACATGTTGCTGATCGGTTCTTTACCTACAACATAAACATAGTTAAATGAGCTTTCGCTCAAAAAGTAAGAAATTAGACTTGTAAAACATATTTAAAAACATGACATGAAAAACATGCATGAATATTTTATGCTTGCTTATTGACTTGTCTTAAGCTTAATTATTTAAGTTTTAACTTATCTTACTAAATGGGCCCGGGTATTCGTACCAGTTGCGCACGTTCCTTGAAAGGTTAGGGTTTGCAAGGTGCCTAACAACTCCAAGGTCGTAAATTGAACTAGAAATTATACCTCTTTGTAGGTTGAGAGGTTGGTATGACATCTTTAACTTATCTTATTTTATTTATTTTACTTAACTTATTGTCTATATGCAGTATGACATGCTACTGTATAGCATCATTATTTTATTTATTCTACCTAACTTGTTGTCTATATGCAATATGACATGCTACTGTATAGCATTTCAAAATTATAAATCATAAATCATAAAAATGTTTAACTAAAGGTGAGTAAGCAGTATAATTTAATTCAATACACCTCATTTATTGCACATGACATAATCATAACATAACAATACATGGTATAACTAAACTTATTAAATCATACTTTATCAATGATCAAGCATTTCATAATTTTTTTATGAAAACATGTAAAACAAATTATTTAAAAACTGTTCATATTGTAGGTAAGATTCCTACTTACCTAGATTTCGAGCTAAGCGAGTTTGGTTGTATATTGCTAGTTCTACTATCTAGAAAGCTTCCTTGATAATGGTCCTAGAACGACCGTTGATGGTTAAAAATGCTTCTTGGAGATTTATAATTGTTGAAGACGTCATTCTGGACTCCATTATGGCTATCCCCCTTGCCTCAATTTGTGTGTAATTGGTACCAGTTAATTTTTAATAAAGTAGAATTAGCTCTAACAGAAGGCACCATCATGTCTAGAATGTTGAAACAAGTCATGAGATGGTCTTAGATCGTCGATATGAGGTTGGGAGAACAACCCTGAGGTCATCAGAGTCCAGCCACCCATGGCGGTGCATGCAGCGGCTCCAGGCATTGGCTGGGGCTAAAACTTTGGCTTCTACCAGTTTTCAACCTCTTAAACTCATTTATGGCCTCAATTTTAGTTGATTTGCCCTCTAGGCACATGGATCGAGTTTGAACTTCTTGGCTTAAAATGGCGGCACAATTCTCCAAGTTGTGGTAGTGGTGGCCCAAAATTGATGGAGGGTTTTCCTTCCTTGAACCCCTTTGTATGATTTGAAGGTGATGGTGCACCATAAATTGCTTGAAATGGCGTCTCCTTCCTCCTCATGGTGGTGTGCAAAGAAGGAGGCCGTTCTTGGTCTTCGGCAAAGCTTTTGTGAAATTGAACAAGGCAAAAGCTTCGTTGTGAAGCTTTGAATATTTTTCTCTGACCAATTTAAGGTGACGTGGTCGGGAACAGTGGAAATGATGGCTCCTACAGCAACTTTAGCTGTGTACCTTCATTCTCTAATCAACAACTAGGCTAAGGCAAAATTGGGTGAGAGGTTTTACTCCCCACCGTCGTTGAATGGAATGGAGCTAGCAATGTGCTTCATTGGCTCCTTAGATGGCAGAATCACGATGATGTTATAGACGACGATGGGCATCTCCAACGACGCTTTCCCAACCAAAATTGAGGATGGCACCTACTAGATTTTATTCCTCTCGTTGGGATGAGTTCGTTGACACCGAAATTACGTTGATTGGTGCTAGGACGACAAAGATATCACACTAGAAAGATAGTGGATTTTTGCAGCTTTGACCTATAATTGTGGGATGCTCCGAGGGAGTTGTGACCTCACGACATGTCGTTAGACTTAGCTCATCGCGATCTATTTGTTGGTGCAAGAGGAGTCAAAAATAGAAGCCGAAATCTATACCAGAGTTAAAGGAGATAGAGTAGAGAGAGAAAGTAAAGAGAGTGTGGAAAAGCTAATTTTCAATTGGCAGGAATTTTTTTTGTCTATGCATTTATAGACATTGTCGTAAGCCTTTGAAATCTAGACTGTGTCGTGATTGATTTGATCAAATTTGATCCATAAGCTTAACAATTTCTGTATATGTACTCGTATTTTCTAAAATTATAATATTCTTTACCTTTTAAAATAACTAAATAAATTATCTTTCTTACTGCATTATTATCTTATTGAAATCCATACAGTCATAAATTCATTTTCATGGTTCTAAACTTATTTTTTGGATTTTATCTTTTTATTCAAAAATGTAAATCCTTGACGCTTTTCTTTAAAACTGGTGGTTAACCATTTTCACCATCTATTTTAATTAATAAATGAATAAATTTTGCATTTAAAGCTTTAATCAAGATAATCTTTCAGAAATTTTAAAACTTTAAAATGCTAACTAATAAATAAAACATATATTTTTTATTATATTTTTCAAAATTAAATTTTTCATTTTCATCTTAATGGAAACCATTTTCTTGTACCACCAAAACATATTGTATTCTATTTATTTTATAAACATAGTGTTCATAATTTATCAAACATTTTTTTAATTCAAATTGACCATATAGAAGTCGATTTAAGTCAAATCCAGAACTTAACATAATTCAAGCTTTATGGGCATAACCCAAATTGTTTATAATAAAAAGCTATTTATGGGTCCGCATCCAATCTATGGATGCTTTTAAACTTTCATTAATCACAATGTGGATTTGAAACTAATTTGTTTGTGATATTACATTGCCTTCAAAGCTCATGTAATGCTTGTAGACTCCATTAATGTTTTATTATTATTATTATTATTATTATTATTAGGAATTTTGCATAATTATTTACATTTAAATAACTAATCATGCACATATAGGATATTGAAAATTCTCAAATTTCTAATAATTCTATGACTTAGAAAATTCTTATCATGTCTTGTGATCTAATAGGACTCGAAAACAATCTTGCATTCAGGAACATAATGCTCACTATTTTCTAAATTACGGTGTTGAGTTGATGATCACTATTGATCTAGATTTCTCTTATTAAATTGATATCATGTAAGAATTCTGCATACTCATAGTAAGTTGAAAATTCTTCTTTTTATCAATTAATCTCAATTTAAATATTCCAATTGAGACTCGTATTCAGGCCACTACCTTGGCTCATACATGAAATTATTAAATATAAAATCTTGTGTAGTACACTACGTAATTATTTTTTAATTATCCGAGTATGCTATCATGACATCATATTTTGCTATATGTTTCATACAAAAAACACATAAAATTATGCATTCATAACAGTATTTATTATTAAACCTTATTGCTATTAAAACTTTCTAAATACGCGTTAGTTAGGAATAATTCCATGATTATAAATCAAGATTAAATCGTGATTTAGACTTCTAAATTTTTCAAGTATTACAAGAAGTTTCTATCCTTGAACTAAATTCCTACGTCTTCTTACAACAGTCAACAGTACTATTTATTACCAAATTTAATCTAATTATAGTATTATAAAATTTAAATTGTAACTCCATAATTTTTTATGCATAATTAACTGTTTGGGTTTTCAAGAAAACCATTGGTTTAATTACGTAAATTCTTAAACATTTTTTTGAGATTTTTCAAGTTCTATTGTAACGCTTTTTGTAATTCTTATAAAACTTGGACTTATACGTTCTAGACTCTATATTCTTATGAACCTAAAAACGTAGTTATGAGAAATATTCTTAATTAATCATACTTATTAATTTCTGAATTTTTTGGGTCATTACATGAATTAACACAGCACCCCTTAAACTTGTAGTAAAAAGTACACCTCTTCCGTAGAGGCAGGTAGTAACCTAACCTTTAAGAGTCTGTTCAAGGGAGGAGCCCTCTTATCTATCAATGGAAAGATCTCCGTGCGTGGCGTGATCCTAGAAAAGATCGATTGAGACTCCCTCCCCGGTCCCACGACGATCTCTACGTACTTGTCCAGTCCAGGACAACTGAGATCTTCCGGTCCGCGTGCGTGGGAGCAGCTCAAACAAAGAAGAGTCTGGTCTGGTCTTCTAGAGATGATTTTAAGGCTTGGATCAACAAATTTTTGAGAGAAAAAGAGCTAGAGAGGGTCAGTTAGAGGAAAAGAGAGAAATTTTGCTCCATGAAACAATCTTGGAGAAGAAGAAAGAAAATGAAATTTCAAAATGACCTTTAAGTATTTATAAAACTTATCTTGGGGACTTAAGTGCAACAAAGTTTTGCCAAATAATCGCTCTTGAAAACTAGATTTCCTAAGGCAATTAGGAGCAACTTTTGCACAAAATCTGAGGTCCATTTGGATAAGAAAAAAGTATACTCGCACATTGTGTTTTACTTTAGCAGTCTAATTTTTATTAAAATTGTATTTTTCTTGTTATGATAGTATAGTTTAAAGGAGATTTTTTTTATCATTATCAAATATTTTTGTACATTGTGTACCCATACTATTTAATTTCCACTAACAATAGTTCATTTATCTATTTGGAAACTGATTCTGTATAATTCTATTGTTTTGCTATCTAGACTACTCTAAGTAACTCTTTATGCTGAATACTAACACTAGATGGACCGCTAACTAATGTATGTACCAACTTAATTGTTTGGTATACTGTCAATATTTATATTGTTTTGAACTTTGGTATGATATTTTAATCTTATTTTTCCATTTTTACTTTATGGGTATATTTTTGTCACATATTTGGATTTTATCATAATCCAATTGACATTAAATTTGCCTCTTACGACACTTGACAAATTTTGGAGTATTTTAACTCACAAAATTTGTACATGAAAAATGCATCTTAAGTCATCTAGAATTGCACACAAAATGCACATGAATTTTCATTATATTTTCGTCACATAATTTCATAATTACAAAATATGAAACTTTGCTAATAAAATTCATTGTTTAAATATTAATTAAATCCTTGATTTAAACAAATAATTTTTTTTGGATATTACACTTCGAGCACTCTTATATCTTTGTCCCTAAACTTTTAATTTTGACAAAATTCACTATACTTTTTTACTTGAAAAATTTGTCTTTGGCAATATTTATACTTTTAGATTTCAATCTTAATTATACTCAATTCTTAATTTCATTGGTCACGGTCAATTATGCTCTTAATAAACTAAAACAATAAGGAGAAAATTGTAGAATATGAGGATATTTAGATATTTTTCATAGTCAAAATCAACTTTCAACTTAGAAATGTAAAGGTGTCAATTTGATACAATTTGAAATATAAAATATAGGTTTTTCTTTGAACCATAAAATGCAGGGTAAAATAAAAAGTTCACATATATAAATCATAAGCATATTACAATAGCTTAAGAGTAAAAAGAATAAAGTTGTTTGTAGAACAAATACAAAAAGAAAATCAAAAAAAGAAAAAAAATTAAATGGGTGCATCTATGAAAATTTTTAATCCCAATGGAGGCACAAATTAAAAAAAACGAGATTTTTAAAGGGGCCAAGTTTATTTTTTAAAAAAATTAGTGAAAGCAGTAGTCTTAACTCATCCCTTAACAGATCCATCACTGGTAACTAGTAATGTGTTTAAGAAGTGAGAACCAATTATTTGAACCAATTTTAGTTAAAAGTACTTTAGTATGTGAGAGTTTTATGCTGTATATTATCTTTTCTTAATACTATAGTATGTGAGAGCTTTACAGTATAGCAACCAAAAGTTTTAGTTGAAACTAAAATTTTCAAATGCACTATAAATTAACAAATTACAATTGTTCTCTACAAGTTTTCATACATTAAAAATGTTGCATATATGCAACAAAATTCTCTTTATCCATTGACCACCCATTCATTTGCTTAGTGAATTCTTCACAGTATTCAAATCACACAATACCCTATGAACATTCATTGTAGCAACTGGAATAATGAAGGCTAACGTCACAAGTATAAAAACTAATGGGTACACCTTATGATAAGATTCAAGATATATGGTTTATGACGTCGTCTAAAATCTCTATTTTTTTAATAACAAAACTTCTAGTTCTATAATCCAAAACAAAACAAACAAAAAAAGTTCATTAAAAAACTAGAAAGAAATACAAATTTCCATTCTTGTACCTATTGTCTCCACCACAGAAGCAAGCACTAAAAAATCGCAATGGGTAAATTAGTAACAAAGGACACCTTTCATTCTCTTGTTTTTTAATTTTTCTTTTGTTCTTTCTTTCCCACCACTAAGATATACCTAAGAAGTAAGTACACAAATTGTCTATTTAATAACCCCTTGTCTAAAAATGACTCACACCTTCTTCACCTCGTTATCATCTTCTGGGCCAAGGGCAACGGGGTTTATGGCTCTGGCCCCTGGATCTTTTTACTTTTTTATATATGTACTTATGGACCCAGAGAGTTTCATAAAGAGAAAAATATTTTGAAATTGTTTGACTCTGATCATAGATCTTTGAAAGTTTTAATCATTGTGAAAAACTGAATGTTATAGTATAAAATAGTTTCCTTTAGTTTAGGGGGCAAAAATGTCAAGATTTGTATTTTTCACTACAAAACCGTAAAATCGTGTGGAACAAAATTTTTGATTGAGCAAGGCTAGTATTGTGCATTGTTGTGGGCATGTAACGCCCCTATGTGGGGGTTAACAGTATTGAATAAATAAAATAAATTTAAATTCAATATCATTCAAATTAATAGAACAGTACCCATGGGTCTTTAAACAAAAAGAAAAATAAACGTTTAAATACAAACCACAATTTTAAGTGTAGCACCAAATATTTAAAATACAGTCATCATCATTATAGTACAATTCCCAAATAACTTAACACAGCCATTACAAAAGTAATACAAATCTTTCATGTTCTAGATGAGCTACAAATAAACAAAATCTTCCAACACGAAACTAGTAGTGTTGTTGTCTATTCCTTGTTAGATAAGTTACACTAAGTTCCACCTGAAAGATGTAAGAATGATAGGGATGAACATCGACATGCCCAGTAAGAAAAACCATTACTCACCTTAAGGTTTTATTTATTACCACATTAAAACTACATGGTTAGTTAATTTCCATCATATTCCAAATTATGAGGTTTATTATGATCACATTCTGTGGATACCATAATTAATCATTACCAAGTTTCATACTTATATGTATATATATATATATTATATATATATATACCATAATTAATCATTACCAAGTTTCATACTTACATGTATATATATATATATATATATATATTACAATTCATCATTATTCCTAGGTATCCACATTAAATAGAGTATCACTTAACTCATCGAAACCCAAATGGGCGCGCTTGGCCACCCTCCAAACATTTCAAGGGTGTTCTGATGAGGGAACATCAAGCCCTGAGTTCTCACCAAGTCAATTCATGTACAGTGCGTTATGGGACTTTTGACCTAAGGGAGCGTCATCACCTCCCCCTTATTTTACTTTTTAGGGTATTCGTGCCCAAGGACGTAACCGCCGCCCTTTTCACATCTCACCATTCCTCTATATTCAATCGTTATTTATAGAATCAGTTTTCCTAACCATGCTTCTCAATTTATAATAACATGTGTCAAATCATTATGTTTCTCGCTGTACAATACAGGAAGAGTTTATGTCATAGTTTCATATGTGATACTCATATAATAGTAGTTCAACATATATGTATATATATATATATATATATATATCTTGCAGTAAAACAATCAATTTTAATTCCATAAAGACCTCACAAAAGATGAGTAATAGAATTCCTACCTCTTTACAAATATCCACTGAAAATTTTTTAGCTTACACAATTCACCACGTAAGCTCTAAGTACGTTGTTATCCTAAAACGTATAAAATAACCATACTTTAACTTAAATTCTAATTTTTAATTATGTCAATTTATCATTTATTTTTATTAGTGTGCCATAATCCTTAATGTACTAAATTGTGAATATCACTTTTCTAACTTAATTTTAGTAAATTATAAAATAACAATAAAATAAATAAAAAATATATGAATTTTATTTAGTACAAAATATATTAAATTATATTTTTAAAATAAATAATACGATTTTCAAATATTTATAATTAAAATAATTAAAAAGTTTGATATTTGTAATATTTATTTGAAATTACAACCTGTATAGAAAACTATTTATTATTTTCGAACCATAAATTATTAAATAACTATCATTATCTTAGTGGTCTGTCCCTCTTTTAGTGGACCTGAGGTTGGGGATTCAAATCCTATCTAAAGCTTTTTTTTTATTGAATTTCTGTATGAAAAAATGACATGTTGTTTTCCTTAAACGACATATAGTTTCTATGAAAAACTAATCCTATGAAAAAACGACATGTTGTTTTCCTTAAAACGACATGTTGTTTTCCTTAAAACGACATATAGTTTCTATGAAAAACTAATCCAATTCTTAGTTTCCTAATAGCTTTTTAAACATCGAAACTATATATAAATTATACATAATCATCTCTAAACATCAAAAACATATATTTCATAATCTGCATACCAAAATACAGCTTAAAATCAAAGTTAAAGTTTTAGAAATCTAACCTCAAAACTTTGTTCAAAAGTGCTGTTTGATCTTGAAACATCCAAGCCTACTCAATCCTTGAGTTTATGAGAAGATGTTTATGGAGATTTAGGAGGACTTAGCTCAGATATCTTAAAAATGTTTGAGTATTGCTTTGATTCTTTCTCTAAAGAAGAAATGAAGAAAAAGAAAGGAAGAAAAGAGGGAGGAGTATGGAGTGACGTGAGGGGAGATGAGAATTTGATCTGAATAAAAAGAAAAACAAGAGGGAAGGGAACAAATGAGTGGTTGGGGGCAGGTTTTAGTCTCATTCAGAGACCCCCCCACCACTTCTCTCTCTCTCTCCTCCCCTCCCCCTGTCTTTTTTTTTTTTTTTTTTACAAAATGCCAACATGGCATTTTTGTAATTAAATGGTATAACGGAGGCCACTCGGTAATTTAAATACAACCAAATTATTTAATTGTCACGTTTTCATATTAAATTTTACAAAGTCATTTCCGTTAAATAACGGATGTCATAGGATAGTGACTAACCATAGATTTTAAGTCTAAAAGAGTTTGAAATTTTTGAGACCTATCAAAAATAAAATCATCATTTTTACAAAATGGTTGAAACAAAATTCAAGCTTATCGATTTGGCTCTAAGTCCTAAAGTGAGTAATGAATTGCGTGACACAAATTTTAAAGTCATATTATGAGAAATAAAATTTGGCTATAGTAAATCTAAGTCAAATAGTATAGAAACAAACCGATAGTATAGACACGAGCTAATAGTCAAGTGTCACTAAAACAAGACATAGAGCTAACTAATAGAGAGAAAGGATTAAATTGGAAAACACTAAAGTTGAATTAAAAGTAAGTTTCAAACCTCACCTATAACATGAAGAAAATGATTTTTTTATATGCTCTATACATGTTTGGGTTGTGATAGAGAAAGGATTAAATTGGAAAACGCTAGGATGAGATTCAAAGTAAATTTCAAACTTCACCTATAGCATAAAAGAAAATAATTTTTTATATGCTCTATATATATTTGGGTTATGATTGCATTTATTATGCTTATTGCTTTAGATCCCACGTCATGACATACAGTATGTTGACTAAGTTTATATGACTAGTAATCTAAATCCTCAAGATAATATAATTAAGTGTGGTACTAGCCTCCCGACCCAAAGGGAGGATAAAAAATCTATCTCCTAATCCAAGGAGAGAACTATGTCAAGTTAAAGTAATCGCGCGCACTTGGTACGAACATTTAGGCCCATAGTTCTGAACATATTAAGAATAATAATAAGATGCTCATAATTAAACATAATTTGAATCATGCATTATTTTACTACTAGTATTCCTTTAAAAATATTTTGTGAGAAATATTTGGATTTGCTAAGCGAAAACTCATTCAGTTCTTTTATGCTGTAGAAAATCCTTCCAAGAGGGTGGTCTGAATGTTTGATGGGCTAGGCGCAACAATAAGATAAATGCGAAGGTCGGGCTATAGACACCGCTATATTTAGTTTTTACTTTTGAAAGACTTATTATTTATTATGTGACAATCAAGTAGTATACTAATATAGCTTTTGACAAGACAATATGAGTATGTGTTTTGTAATTATAAGCAAAACAAGAGTTTTAAAAAATAATTTTTGGTCACCGCCAAGAAATATAATTATGTTTAAAAAAATGACCCTCATTTTAAGAAGTAAATAAGATTAATTTTAGAAAATTCAACATTAAATAAAGGTTCAAAAAAAGTTGGGTTGTTACTGGAACACTTTCATCAACATGGTAGTAGCCAAATACTTTTGGTAGTATGGCAGACTACCGTCAGTAATACAACATAGGATACATATTGTTGGCTTTGGAGACACTAGGGGTTGGCTCGTAGAAAACACTCTGCTGCTCAAGTCAAGCAAACAATAATAGAAATATTTTAGTAGATTAATAGTAAGAGTAATGAAAAGCGTATCTTATAAATGCAAGCATCATGATCTATTTATAGTTGACATTTCCTTCAGCAGATGATTGTTTTTCTAATCATCTGATTAAGACATGTCATATTCTTTTTTAGGCTTACGGTTCTGCCTCTGACCTACTGGGAAAATAGTAAAAGGGTTTCTTCTTATTCATTCCTTTATTCGTCATTTGTTAGATCAAGGCACATATGCTTACTTTACTCGTTAATTAAGTGGATGGCCAGACACACGTCTTATTCACGTTGGTTTGCCCACCACCACAACACGCATCTCATTTTAAGAGGACACCTTGACACCATGATAGTGTTGTGTTGCGAGAGGTTACCCTAATACCATGACACGTTTCTCCCTAGACAACATTGCCTCGGCACCTCGATGTGTCAACCTCTAGGTGCCTCTTGCTCTAGTTACTCAAGTCTCGACATGTTGGAGTTCTCCAATGACTTCTGTCACCTGAGGGAGTTATCCATGCCTCAATCTTGATCTCGGGCAAAAGTGACGTTGAGACTTGTGACGTAATCTTAATGACCTGGTGGAAAATCCCCTAACACATATTGGTATGTGCAAGTAGATTCAATATACTAAAATTGCATTAGTAGACGATTTGTATGTATCTCCATATGCTAAAATTGCATTAGTAGACGATTTGTTAGGATAGATAAACAACTTATAGTATTCCATGTGAAATCATCTTTATTTTTTTCTACGCCAAGACCTTCTGTATCGATGGCCCTAAGGATGGGCATTTTGAACAAGGGTAGTAATAAGTACTAAATATCTGTAACGCCCCTATATGGGGGTTAACAGTTTTTAATGAGATAAAATAAAAATAAATAATAAAAGTAAAACCTTAAAGATTAAAATTTGCCCGGGACTTAAATGAAAACTCTCAACTCAAAAATAAAAATATAAACGACAAATAAACCACAGTTTTAATGTAGCACCTTAAATTTAATAATATAAACTGTTGTCATCATCATTTTAACCCTCAACACATTATAATACAGTCACAGAAAGTAACAATTGATGCTTACATTATCATGAAGAACATTCTCAACAATTGAAGCAGTCCCAATGTAATATAGCTACATCACTTCCTCAACTATATTTCTCGTAGCCACCTCACACTTAGTGAGTCCTGAAAAGATATAAACATAAGGGTATGAGCAACACTATGATCAGTAGAGAAAGCCATTACTCACCTCTATCATTACCACATTAAAATCTGCATGGTTAGTAAGTCACATCATATTCCAGATTATGAGGTTTATTATGATCACATCTTATGGATACCGTAGTTAATCATTACCAAGTGTCATAATTACACATTTATATAAATATTACAAATCATCATTGTTCCTAGGTATCCATGTTAAATTGAGTATCACTCAACTCATCGAAACCCAAATGGGCGCACTTGATCACCCTATAAACATTCCAAGGGTGTTCCGGTGAGGGGACATCAAGCCCCGAGTCCTCACCAAATCGATTCCTGTACAGTGTGTTCTGGGACTTTCAACCCAAGGAAGCGTCATCGCCTTCCCCCTATTTTACCTTTTAGGGTATTCATGCCCAAGGACGTAACCGTCGCCCTCTTCATGTCTCACAATTTCTCTATATTGAATCATTATCAATAGAGTTAGTTTTCCTAACCATGCTTCTCAATTTATAACATGTGTCAATTCATTATGTTCCTCGCCGTACAATACAAGACGAGTCCATGTCATAGTTTCATATGTGATACTCATATAATATCAGTTCAACATAGATATATATATATTGCGACAAAACAATCAATTTTAATTCTATAAAAACCTCACAAAAGATGAGTAAGAGAATCCCTACCTTTCAAGCTTATCAACAATCTTTTAATCCTGGAATCAGTTAACGTTAGCTCCATACTCCCTTGATCCTAAGGCGTGCATAAGGACAATTAAAACTAAAGCACAACATACAACTACATTCATAAATAAATCATGTGTAAACCTATCTTACTAGTATGCCATTAAAGCTTTTATATAAATCTCTTTTGAATACCACAGTAAACAATTTTTGTCTTAACACAATATAAAATGTGAACAAGTAATCTATATGTTTTAGTCCCTAATAAGATTCATCAATCACTTAGGATAATATTGGAAAGGTTGCAAGACATTAAAGAATTGGGTGGTGAGCAAAGATGGGTTCTTGGTTCAGGTTAGTAGTTGGTATACCATAACAAACTGGCAGATTTACTAGTTTCCAATACAAAAATTGAATAATTCTTAGAAAATAAAATACAACTCCGATTTAGGTTTATGATAGCTCGTTAGAAAGCCTAGGATGCTACTTTTCAAATATGCAAACCAATTCATAAAATTCATTTTAATTTAATCTTAGAATTTCAAGAAATAACCACTGCCCATAGAGGTATTACAAAGTTTAACAATATAAATTTTCTGTCTAGGGCATATACACTTAGACTTCATACATATGCTCCAAAATAGCAACAAACATATACTTAGGTTTAAGAACGCAAATTTGAATAATCCTTTAGTATAAAAGAAAATTTATAAATGAAAGACTAAATTTGTTCATAAGATTCTAACCTCGGATTATGGTTAGTTGGAAGCTTGAAATGGCTTCAAAACAGGTTCCTTTACTTCGGTATGACTGAAATTCTTGCTCAAATGGAGGTGATGGTGGCTGATTTTTATGGCTGCCTTGAAGAAGTTCTCTAAGTATTTTGCTTCAGCAAAGAAATGAGAAGAAGAGTGTGGGAACCGTGGAAGAGAAAGGAAGAAAAGATGAAGTCTTTGAAGAGAAGTGATAGAAACAATTATAGAGGAGACATGTTGAAGCATGTCACGGAGGAAATAAAGAAAATGAGGGTCAAGAGTAGTTGGAAAAGATATCCTTATGTCTCATCTAAAGACTTTAACACACATAATGCCAATATGACATTTTTGAGATTTATTAGAAGTTCTAAGGCTTTTTAGTAATCATACTAAATAAATATAGGAGAATTTTAGAAAATTTAAAAATAGATAAAAATAAATATTATAAAATAAATTTAAATGAAGCAATTTTTTTTTATACATTAAAAATTAATTTAATTACCTCAATACCCGTTAGAAGAATAACGGGTGTCACAGCTCTACCCCCCTTAAAGAAATTTCGTCCTCGAAATTTCAATTCTAACAATACTAGTAAAAATTTTAATTCCATTATGATTCCAATTCCGAGTCTAAACCGTTAATGTTGTTTGTCCTCCAAATTTAAGTTATCGTATTTCCACTTATTTACTTGCATAATAAATCTTACTCCTAAATCCCTCAATAAGAGTATTTCTGACAAGTTTCAACTTATAACACCGTATAATAGTCTAAGAATCTGATCAGGCATACATATTGACCATATCATGATTCCAGTCCTTCATTGTCCATGGACTGTGATTTACAATCACATTTAAGGAGATTGCCAGAGAAATTTTATATACTTCATCTTTAGGTTCCTTTTCCTTTTTGAGTAAGGAAAAGTCAAATATATTTGATTTCATACCTCAACTAATAAACTAGAACATAATCATAAAACATATATCACAAACACTTTTATTCAAAACTATACATTAAACTTACTCATAGAGATATTAAACGGAATCTCAGAGTTGCAAACATACCCGGCATATTTTTCATTAAACAGCTATCCTCATGACACAAACATTCAATCCAAATAATATACTCATATTTCATATGGAATATCCCCATAACTGACTCTGGTACTTCCACATAATATTAACAGAATATTACACATTACAAACATAATACGGATACGTTTCGAGAGTACAAGGCACTCCGTATACCAGCTATCCATATCATGCATGCTTAGAGGATACAAAAACATCGATAAACAAAAGATCGGACCTTAAGAAGGATGCGTTTCGAGAGCATCAAGTACTCCGTATCCAGCCATCCCGGCATTAGGCTCAATGAATCTAAAAGATTGAACAACGACGTACCACAAGAAACACAGAATACAAGGTAAACGGTTATTCGTAACACACGAAATACGGACACACATGCCTACATGCCATAGATAAAACAAAAAGATTACAGATGGAGATTCAAATCAATTGGCCGCTCCCGGCTTTCCCTTTCCCATTCAAGCTTGGATGTTGCAGTGTCGGATTCTGGATGTATGATTTGCATTTTATCTATCAATTCCTCAGCTGTTGAAGTAGTGACAAAGATTTGTCTCTCCGATTCTGTAGTGATGTTTTCTTCCACAGCGTAATCTAGAAATTTCAAAAGACCGTCATAAAAACCCTTTACGTTCAGCAGTCCCAAAGGTTTGGAATAAAAGCCCAACAATTGCCCACAAGCAACTATAAATATTTCCTCAAGAGTACCTAGACCACCAGGTAATGCTATAAAAGCATCAGAATTATAGATTATGTCTTTAAAATTTTTAGGGATACTCCTGACTCCTTCTCCCTTACCTATGGCTTCCTTACAAAGGTTTCCTTCAACTGGAATATGAGGCCAAATTCTTACATCAGTAGCGTCGCTAGACCTAGCTGCTAGTGCCATATTTACCATCATTTTTATACTACCACCCCCATAGATTATGTTAATCTTCTTGTGTGCTAGGACTTGCCCTAAGTGATTTGCAGCTTCTAAATAAGCTTTATCTTTTCCAAGGCTGGAACCACAAAAGACACAGACATTCTTTATTTTCTTCGTGGACTGGGAGGTAGACATATTTGGTTTATAGAAGTGGTTGCTTAATGTCTGCTCCACTTAGACTTCGGGTTCTACATGAGATTTTAAAGATGAGAAATATACAAAAAGGGCTAAAGAGATAGACGAGTAGGTAATGAAAAGGTAATCCAAAGATTTAAACAAAATCTTGTGCGGATAAGAAAGTAAGATAAGGTGATTGATAGTTTACAGAAAATCTGATTCACTTTTTGAAAAAGATTAGACTCTAATTGTATAACTTTTGACAATTGAGAACAATTTGACAAAAGACCCTCTTGACACAACTGTAGACTTTTTGACAAATATACACCAAGTCTAGAAATTTAATATAAACGACAAATACTGTAGAACTTTTGAAATTTGAGACACAAATCTTGAAATATCTGGATAAGCTTTTCAAAATTCAAACATATTACTGTACCGTATGTAACGTGTCTGATAAGATAATATATTTTATTATATATATATTTAAGAAAATCATAAATTAAATAAGATATTAACACTTACTGTATCAATCTAATAATCACAATTATTTCAAACACAAAAGCAAATATTCTGAGTAAAAGAAAAACACAAACTGTTGAACATCAGCTAAAACTGCTTCAAATAAGTAAAGACTAAATAACCTTTATAGAGCGATGACTTATTCCCCATCCAGTTTTCTTATGGCTTGACAAACAGGATCTAGAAATACCATATTCCTGAGGCGTTGTCTTTCTGTATAAAATTTAGGCCAGAGTTTAAAAATAGCTCCTTGAACATATCCACTAGGGTGACCGTGGAGAGGAGGATGGATGCTATCCAAGTTCTCCTTTGAAAGTCCATTCCTACAAAACCTTATTTTATCCTCTCTATTCGTAGACATATAACCAGGTGAAGTACATTTACCGTTACAATTTTGTCTTCCACATTTGTTACAAGTGACCACGATGGCACGAGCTCTTCTTTTCATTGCACTACGACTGGTACCTGTTCCTGGTAAACCGACATCTTGACTAAAGTCACTCGGACGGATTTTCCCCTCTATTAACATTCTCACATCACAAGGGATACCAAAACGCATAAGAATCCACAACCGAGTAATTCTAGCCTTGTATTTCTTTCTGAGAATCTTTTGGGAGAGTGATGGGAAATACTTTCTCAGATGTTGGTACTTTGGGTCCATGATGAGATGAAAAAAGAGTAAATAGAAAGGAAAAATTAAGATAGTAAATTGCAGAATCTTAGAATTCCTTCTTCTTTTGGAGGAAAAGAAGAATTTTTAATGAGAAAGAAGAGGATTTACGATTTAGAGAGAAACTAACAAATTAAGAGAGAAAAAGTGAACTCGGAGAAATAAGCTCTTATGCACAGTAAACGTATATGTAAACAATAATTAAACCACTGTATATGACACGTATAGAGACCACGTGGGAGAGACAGTGTGAATCAAACTGATTTAAGATTTGAACTAGGCCCAAATGTTCTTAGTTGAAAATGGTCAGGTTGTTTCGGCCTTAACACATTTAGAACGAGTTAAATAACAAACACAAAATTGAAAACCAATTTGTATAAATCTTAAACCCAATTCAAGCCACTATAGATAAGTTAACTATGAACAACAAATCTAATTTAACGACAACAAGGATCTTCCTGAATGATCCAGCAACTCAAATAATTTTGTTTTAATCAAAACCTTATTGAACAATGCATACACCCATATGTTATTCCTAATACTCAACATCTATCAATGGATTCATCATCATTACTACCAAGGGTTTAGAATGTGACTAACCTTGAAATCAATACGATTTACGTCTTTCAACGTAGACCATATCAACGAACAAAGACACTAGATGTTACTACTTAGGAACATCTACAATCTCCACAATTCTACTTATACAATATATAATTTCCTCATATAACAAAACCTTAGGTAACCAAAAGATTCACTGATACACTTAAATACAATGTACGTAACAAAATATTCCAATTTTGAGATTCATGCATTCTAGACTTTACACAGTCTCAACAGACCAAAAGTCTAACATTTATCTCTCTCAAGATTCAATACCATGATTCCCAACTTATATCATATTCCTCAAATATATAGAACTTTTAAGAAAAGACATTGACACTTATGTGCTCCATCGAATCCACACATAATCATTACTTAGGTTTGAATCAATTACGAAAAATTTGGCATATCTATGTCAAACTTTAAAATCAATAAATCAAGCCTTATATTTCTTATTGTTTTTCACGAGATAAAAGGCTCTTAAATCCTCGTATCTATACGAATTTCTCATCGTTTATACGAATTAAATATGCTTATAGATCATAATATTATACGAATCTCTCATAAGCATTCTACTTATAAACTCATTTCATATAATTATCATTCCCTCATAACTATTAATACTTTCCTTCTATATAATTATTGTACTCATATAACCATTAATATTTTCATTCTATGGCCTTTCCATGTTACATCCTTCTAGACTGTATAAATCAATGTGAAGGTTCATTTTGATGATGACAATGAAAATTCAGCTTCAAAACCATCTCAAAAATATATTTTTTTAAAGTGGTGCTACACTCCCTAGGTTAACCGAACCTAGGCTCTGATACCAAAAATTCTGTAACGCCCCTATATGGGGGTTAACAGTTTTTAATGAGATAAAATAAAAATAAATAATAAAAGTAAAACCTTAAAGATTAAAATTTGCCCGGGACTTAAATGAAAACTCTCAACTCAAAAATAAAAATATAAACGACAAATAAACCACAGTTTTAATGTAGCACCTTAAATTTAATAATATAAACTGTTGTCATCATCATTTTAACCCTCAACACATTATAATACAGTCACAGAAAGTAACAATTGATGCTTACATTATCATGAAGAACATTCTCAACAATTGAAGCAGTCCCAATGTAATATAGCTACATCACTTCCTCAACTATATTTCTCGTAGCCACCTCACACTTAGTGAGTCCTGAAAAGATATAAACATAAGGGTATGAGCAACACTATGCTCAGTAGAGAAAGCCATTACTCACCTCTATCATTACCACATTAAAATCTGCATGGTTAGTAAGTCACATCATATTCCAGATTATGAGGTTTATTATGATCACATCTTATGGATACCGTAGTTAATCATTACCAAGTGTCATAATTACACATTTATATAAATATTACAAATCATCATTGTTCCTAGGTATCCATGTTAAATTGAGTATCACTCAACTCATCGAAACCCAAATGGGCGCACTTGATCACCCTATAAACATTCCAAGGGTGTTCCGGTGAGGGGACATCAAGCCCCGAGTCCTCACCAAATCGATTCCTGTACAGTGTGTTCTGGGACTTTCAACCCAAGGAAGCGTCATCGCCTTCCCCCTATTTTACCTTTTAGGGTATTCATGCCCAAGGACGTAACCGTCGCCCTCTTCATGTCTCACAATTTCTCTATATTGAATCATTATCAATAGAGTTAGTTTTCCTAACCATGCTTCTCAATTTATAACATGTGTCAATTCATTATGTTCCTCGCCGTACAATACAAGACGAGTCCATGTCATAGTTTCATATGTGATACTCATATAATATCAGTTCAACATAGATATATATATATTGCGACAAAACAATCAATTTTAATTCTATAAAAACCTCACAAAAGATGAGTAAGAGAATCCCTACCTTTCAAGCTTATCAACAATCTTTTAATCCTGGAATCAGTTAACGTTAGCTCCATACTCCCTTGATCCTAAGGCGTGCATAAGGACAATTAAAACTAAAGCACAACATACAACTACATTCATAAATAAATCATGTGTAAACCTATCTTACTAGTATGCCATTAAAGCTTTTATATAAATCTCTTTTGAATACCACAGTAAACAATTTTTGTCTTAACACAATATAAAATGTGAACAAGTAATCTATATGTTTTAGTCCCTAATAAGATTCATCAATCACTTAGGATAATATTGGAAAGGTTGCAAGACATTAAAGAATTGGGTGGTGAGCAAAGATGGGTTCTTGGTTCAGGTTAGTAGTTGGTATACCATAACAAACTGGCAGATTTACTAGTTTCCAATACAAAAATTGAATAATTCTTAGAAAATAAAATACAACTCCGATTTAGGTTTATGATAGCTCGTTAGAAAGCCTAGGATGCTACTTTTCAAATATGCAAACCAATTCATAAAATTCATTTTAATTTAATCTTAGAATTTCAAGAAATAACCACTGCCCATAGAGGTATTACAAAGTTTAACAATATAAATTTTCTGTCTAGGGCATATACACTTAGACTTCATACATATGCTCCAAAATAGCAACAAACATATACTTAGGTTTAAGAACGCAAATTTGAATAATCCTTTAGTATAAAAGAAAATTTATAAATGAAAGACTAAATTTGTTCATAAGATTCTAACCTCGGATTATGGTTAGTTGGAAGCTTGAAATGGCTTCAAAACAGGTTCCTTTACTTCGGTATGACTGAAATTCTTGCTCAAATGGAGGTGATGGTGGCTGATTTTTATGGCTGCCTTGAAGAAGTTCTCTAAGTATTTTGCTTCAGCAAAGAAATGAGAAGAAGAGTGTGGGAACCGTGGAAGAGAAAGGAAGAAAAGATGAAGTCTTTGAAGAGAAGTGATAGAAACAATTATAGAGGAGACATGTTGAAGCATGTCACGGAGGAAATAAAGAAAATGAGGGTCAAGAGTAGTTGGAAAAGATATCCTTATGTCTCATCTAAAGACTTTAACACACATAATGCCAATATGACATTTTTGAGATTTATTAGAAGTTCTAAGGCTTTTTAGTAATCATACTAAATAAATATAGGAGAATTTTAGAAAATTTAAAAATAGATAAAAATAAATATTATAAAATAAATTTAAATGAAGCAATTTTTTTTTATACATTAAAAATTAATTTAATTACCTCAATACCCGTTAGAAGAATAACGGGTGTCACAGCTCTACCCCCCTTAAAGAAATTTCGTCCTCGAAATTTCAATTCTAACAATACTAGTAAAAATTTTAATTCCATTATGATTCCAATTCCGAGTCTAAACCGTTAATGTTGTTTGTCCTCCAAATTTAAGTTATCGTATTTCCACTTATTTACTTGCATAATAAATCTTACTCCTAAATCCCTCAATAAGAGTATTTCTGACAAGTTTCAACTTATAACACCGTATAATAGTCTAAGAATCTGATCAGGCATACATATTGACCATATCATGATTCCAGTCCTTCATTGTCCATGGACTGTGATTTACAATCACATTTAAGGAGATTGCCAGAGAAATTTTATATACTTCATCTTTAGGTTCCTTTTCCTTTTTGAGTAAGGAAAAGTCAAATATATTTGATTTCATACCTCAACTAATAAACTAGAACATAATCATAAAACATATATCACAAACACTTTTATTCAAAACTATACATTAAACTTACTCATAGAGATATTAAACGGAATCTCAGAGTTGCAAACATACCCGGCATATTTTTCATTAAACAGCTATCCTCATGACACAAACATTCAATCCAAATAATATACTCATATTTCATATGGAATATCCCCATAACTGACTCTGGTACTTCCACATAATATTAACAGAATATTACACATTACAAACATAATACGGATACGTTTCGAGAGTACAAGGCACTCCGTATACCAGCTATCCATATCATGCATGCTTAGAGGATACAAAAACATCGATAAACAAAAGATCGGACCTTAAGAAGGATGCGTTTCGAGAGCATCAAGTACTCCGTATCCAGCCATCCCGGCATTAGGCTCAATGAATCTAAAAGATTGAACAACGACGTACCACAAGAAACACAGAATACAAGGTAAACGGTTATTCGTAACACACGAAATACGGACACACATGCCTACATGCCATAGATAAAACAAAAAGATTACAGATGGAGATTCAAATCAATTGGCCGCTCCCGGCTTTCCCTTTCCCATTCAAGCTTGGATGTTGCAGTGTCGGATTCTGGATGTATGATTTGCATTTTATCTATCAATTCCTCAGCTGTTGAAGTAGTGACAAAGATTTGTCTCTCCGATTCTGTAGTGATGTTTTCTTCCACAGCGTAATCTAGAAATTTCAAAAGACCGTCATAAAAACCCTTTACGTTCAGCAGTCCCAAAGGTTTGGAATAAAAGCCCAACAATTGCCCACAAGCAACTATAAATATTTCCTCAAGAGTACCTAGACCACCAGGTAATGCTATAAAAGCATCAGAATTATAGATTATGTCTTTAAAATTTTTAGGGATACTCCTGACTCCTTCTCCCTTACCTATGGCTTCCTTACAAAGGTTTCCTTCAACTGGAATATGAGGCCAAATTCTTACATCAGTAGCGTCGCTAGACCTAGCTGCTAGTGCCATATTTACCATCATTTTTATACTACCACCCCCATAGATTATGTTAATCTTCTTGTGTGCTAGGACTTGCCCTAAGTGATTTGCAGCTTCTAAATAAGCTTTATCTTTTCCAAGGCTGGAACCACAAAAGACACAGACATTCTTTATTTTCTTCGTGGACTGGGAGGTAGACATATTTGGTTTATAGAAGTGGTTGCTTAATGTCTGCTCCACTTAGACTTCGGGTTCTACATGAGATTTTAAAGATGAGAAATATACAAAAAGGGCTAAAGAGATAGACGAGTAGGTAATGAAAAGGTAATCCAAAGATTTAAACAAAATCTTGTGCGGATAAGAAAGTAAGATAAGGTGATTGATAGTTTACAGAAAATCTGATTCACTTTTTGAAAAAGATTAGACTCTAATTGTATAACTTTTGACAATTGAGAACAATTTGACAAAAGACCCTCTTGACACAACTGTAGACTTTTTGACAAATATACACCAAGTCTAGAAATTTAATATAAACGACAAATACTGTAGAACTTTTGAAATTTGAGACACAAATCTTGAAATATCTGGATAAGCTTTTCAAAATTCAAACATATTACTGTACCGTATGTAACGTGTCTGATAAGATAATATATTTTATTATATATATATTTAAGAAAATCATAAATTAAATAAGATATTAACACTTACTGTATCAATCTAATAATCACAATTATTTCAAACACAAAAGCAAATATTCTGAGTAAAAGAAAAACACAAACTGTTGAACATCAGCTAAAACTGCTTCAAATAAGTAAAGACTAAATAACCTTTATAGAGCGATGACTTATTCCCCATCCAGTTTTCTTATGGCTTGACAAACAGGATCTAGAAATACCATATTCCTGAGGCGTTGTCTTTCTGTATAAAATTTAGGCCAGAGTTTAAAAATAGCTCCTTGAACATATCCACTAGGGTGACCGTGGAGAGGAGGATGGATGCTATCCAAGTTCTCCTTTGAAAGTCCATTCCTACAAAACCTTATTTTATCCTCTCTATTCGTAGACATATAACCAGGTGAAGTACATTTACCGTTACAATTTTGTCTTCCACATTTGTTACAAGTGACCACGATGGCACGAGCTCTTCTTTTCATTGCACTACGACTGGTACCTGTTCCTGGTAAACCGACATCTTGACTAAAGTCACTCGGACGGATTTTCCCCTCTATTAACATTCTCACATCACAAGGGATACCAAAACGCATAAGAATCCACAACCGAGTAATTCTAGCCTTGTATTTCTTTCTGAGAATCTTTTGGGAGAGTGATGGGAAATACTTTCTCAGATGTTGGTACTTTGGGTCCATGATGAGATGAAAAAAGAGTAAATAGAAAGGAAAAATTAAGATAGTAAATTGCAGAATCTTAGAATTCCTTCTTCTTTTGGAGGAAAAGAAGAATTTTTAATGAGAAAGAAGAGGATTTACGATTTAGAGAGAAACTAACAAATTAAGAGAGAAAAAGTGAACTCGGAGAAATAAGCTCTTATGCACAGTAAACGTATATGTAAACAATAATTAAACCACTGTATATGACACGTATAGAGACCACGTGGGAGAGACAGTGTGAATCAAACTGATTTAAGATTTGAACTAGGCCCAAATGTTCTTAGTTGAAAATGGTCAGGTTGTTTCGGCCTTAACACATTTAGAACGAGTTAAATAACAAACACAAAATTGAAAACCAATTTGTATAAATCTTAAACCCAATTCAAGCCACTATAGATAAGTTAACTATGAACAACAAATCTAATTTAACGACAACAAGGATCTTCCTGAATGATCCAGCAACTCAAATAATTTTGTTTTAATCAAAACCTTATTGAACAATGCATACACCCATATGTTATTCCTAATACTCAACATCTATCAATGGATTCATCATCATTACTACCAAGGGTTTAGAATGTGACTAACCTTGAAATCAATACGATTTACGTCTTTCAACGTAGACCATATCAACGAACAAAGACACTAGATGTTACTACTTAGGAACATCTACAATCTCCACAATTCTACTTATACAATATATAATTTCCTCATATAACAAAACCTTAGGTAACCAAAAGATTCACTGATACACTTAAATACAATGTACGTAACAAAATATTCCAATTTTGAGATTCATGCATTCTAGACTTTACACAGTCTCAACAGACCAAAAGTCTAACATTTATCTCTCTCAAGATTCAATACCATGATTCCCAACTTATATCATATTCCTCAAATATATAGAACTTTTAAGAAAAGACATTGACACTTATGTGCTCCATCGAATCCACACATAATCATTACTTAGGTTTGAATCAATTACGAAAAATTTGGCATATCTATGTCAAACTTTAAAATCAATAAATCAAGCCTTATATTTCTTATTGTTTTTCACGAGATAAAAGGCTCTTAAATCCTCGTATCTATACGAATTTCTCATCGTTTATACGAATTAAATATGCTTATAGATCATAATATTATACGAATCTCTCATAAGCATTCTACTTATAAACTCATTTCATATAATTATCATTCCCTCATAACTATTAATACTTTCCTTCTATATAATTATTGTACTCATATAACCATTAATATTTTCATTCTATGGCCTTTCCATGTTACATCCTTCTAGACTGTATAAATCAATGTGAAGGTTCATTTTGATGATGACAATGAAAATTCAGCTTCAAAACCATCTCAAAAATATATTTTTTTAAAGTGGTGCTACACTCCCTAGGTTAACCGAACCTAGGCTCTGATACCAAAAATTCTGTAACGCCCCTATATGGGGGTTAACAGTTTTTAATGAGATAAAATAAAAATAAATAATAAAAGTAAAACCTTAAAGATTAAAATTTGCCCGGGACTTAAATGAAAACTCTCAACTCAAAAATAAAAATATAAACGACAAATAAACCACAGTTTTAATGTAGCACCTTAAATTTAATAATATAAACTGTTGTCATCATCATTTTAACCCTCAACACATTATAATACAGTCACAGAAAGTAACAATTGATGCTTACATTATCATGAAGAACATTCTCAACAATTGAAGCAGTCCCAATGTAATATAGCTACATCACTTCCTCAACTATATTTCTCGTAGCCACCTCACACTTAGTGAGTCCTGAAAAGATATAAACATAAGGGTATGAGCAACACTATGATCAGTAGAGAAAGCCATTACTCACCTCTATCATTACCACATTAAAATCTGCATGGTTAGTAAGTCACATCATATTCCAGATTATGAGGTTTATTATGATCACATCTTATGGATACCGTAGTTAATCATTACCAAGTGTCATAATTACACATTTATATAAATATTACAAATCATCATTGTTCCTAGGTATCCATGTTAAATTGAGTATCACTCAACTCATCGAAACCCAAATGGGCGCACTTGATCACCCTATAAACATTCCAAGGGTGTTCCGGTGAGGGGACATCAAGCCCCGAGTCCTCACCAAATCGATTCCTGTACAGTGTGTTCTGGGACTTTCAACCCAAGGAAGCGTCATCGCCTTCCCCCTATTTTACCTTTTAGGGTATTCATGCCCAAGGACGTAACCGTCGCCCTCTTCATGTCTCACAATTTCTCTATATTGAATCATTATCAATAGAGTTAGTTTTCCTAACCATGCTTCTCAATTTATAACATGTGTCAATTCATTATGTTCCTCGCCGTACAATACAAGACGAGTCCATGTCATAGTTTCATATGTGATACTCATATAATATCAGTTCAACATAGATATATATATATTGCGACAAAACAATCAATTTTAATTCTATAAAAACCTCACAAAAGATGAGTAAGAGAATCCCTACCTTTCAAGCTTATCAACAATCTTTTAATCCTGGAATCAGTTAACGTTAGCTCCATACTCCCTTGATCCTAAGGCGTGCATAAGGACAATTAAAACTAAAGCACAACATACAACTACATTCATAAATAAATCATGTGTAAACCTATCTTACTAGTATGCCATTAAAGCTTTTATATAAATCTCTTTTGAATACCACAGTAAACAATTTTTGTCTTAACACAATATAAAATGTGAACAAGTAATCTATATGTTTTAGTCCCTAATAAGATTCATCAATCACTTAGGATAATATTGGAAAGGTTGCAAGACATTAAAGAATTAGGTGGTGAGCAAAGATGGGTTCTTGGTTCAGGTTAGTAGTTGGTATACCATAACAAACTGGCAGATTTACTAGTTTCCAATACAAAAATTGAATAATTCTTAGAAAATAAAATACAACTCCGATTTAGGTTTATGATAGCTCGTTAGAAAGCCTAGGATGCTACTTTTCAAATATGCAAACCAATTCATAAAATTCATTTTAATTTAATCTTAGAATTTCAAGAAATAACCACTGCCCATAGAGGTATTACAAAGTTTAACAATATAAATTTTCTGTCTAGGGCATATACACTTAGACTTCATACATATGCTCCAAAATAGCAACAAACATATACTTAGGTTTAAGAACGCAAATTTGAATAATCCTTTAGTATAAAAGGAAATCTATAAATGAAAGACTAAATTTGTTCATAAGATTCTAACCTCGGATTATGGTTAGTTGGAAGCTTGAAATGGCTTCAAAACAGGTTCCTTTACTTCGGTATGACTGAAATTCTTGCTCAAATGGAGGTGATGGTGGCTGATTTTTATGGCTGCCTTGAAGAAGTTCTCTAAGTATTTTACTTCAGCAAAGAAATGAGAAGAAGAGTGTGGGAACCGTGGAAGAGAAAGGAAGAAAAGATGAAGTCTTTGAAGAGAAGTGATAGAAACAATTATAGAGGAGACATGTTGAAGCATGTCACGGAGGAAATAAAGAAAATGAGGGTCAAGAGTAGTTGGAAAAGATATCCTTATGTCTCATCTAAAGACTTTAACACACATAATGCCAATATGACATTTTTGAGATTTATTAGAAGTTCTAAGGCTTTTTAGTAATCATACTAAATAAATATAGGAGAATTTTAGAAAATTTAAAAATAGATAAAAATAAATATTATAAAATAAATTTAAATGAAGCAATTTTTTTTTATACATTAAAAATTAATTTAATTACCTCAATACCCGTTAGAAGAATAACGGGTGTCACAATATCGACCGAAAGGGCTTTCACTGGTCAAGGATAGAAATATTTTTCTTACTAATATTTTATTTAGAATCCATTATATATATTTCCATATACTAAAAATGCATTTATGATAGACTATTTTTTAGGATAGACGATATAATTTTTAACTTTTGTTTAAAACTTTAATTATAATGGATGTACGAATTATAACATATGAGAGTATTATACTGTAGTAACTTTTTACTTTAAATTATAGCCGTTAAGAGTTTTATATTGTTTATATTTGTGACTGATAGTTGAAACTAAAGTTCCAAATACCCTTTTAGTATTCCGTGTGAAATCGACTTTTATTTTCTTCTACGCCAAGAAATTCTATATCAATGGCCCCAATAATGGACATTTTGAATAAGGATAGTAATTGGCGCTAAATATTCACTTAAAGGACTTTTCACTAGTAAAATGGAGAGATATTTTTCTCATACTAATCAGCTTTTTTTTTACGCCAAGGAACTTCTATATCAATGGCCCCAATAATGGACATTTTGAATAAGGATAGTAATTAGCACTAAATATCCATTCACTTGAAGGAATTTTCACCAGTCAAATGGAGAGATTTTTCTTACTACTAATCAGCTTTTATTTTACGCCAAGAAACTTTCAATATCGATGGCCCCAATAATGGACATTTTGAATAAGGATGGTAATTGGCACTAAATATCCACCGAAAGGACATTCGCTTGTCAGGTAGAGAAATATTTTTCTTACTACTATTTTGTTTAGGAAAGTCAAGACAAGAGAAGTTGTAAAACGACGACGAACCCATTGGAAAACGTATTAGAGGTGTTATTGGGTGTCTTGATGTAGCCAGCTTTGCTTTTCACATCAAAATTATTAATTTTATTATTTTTGTTTCTCTTATTAAAAAGTCAAAAATCATGACCAGGAAGACCCGTTCTTCTTAAATTCGCAAGATTTAAATCCCAACGAAGTAGGTGAAAGATATCTCTCTTTTTTTCTTTTTTCTTTTTTTCTCTCTTATGTTTTTAAGAAAAATATTATAATTTTTTTATTTATATCTAAATGACAAGAGTGTGCTTTTATTGAATTTGTAGTTAAAAGAGAAATAAATCAATATCTATATTGCATACTTAAATATATTATAAAAATTAAGGTTTTGTCAATTTGTTGGTAAACTAAATATTTATTTTTAATATTTGTCCAACACGAATTTAGATGTTATTTTTAATTTAAATTAACATTTTAAATATATATTTAAATATTAATTTAGATATCAAATAGACCCTTAGACATTAACTCTAATCTTACCTTTTGTATCAATACTTAAGTTGTCATTATTTTAATAATATCATGATATAATAATTTTTTAAGTATTTACCAATAAAAATAAAGATACTGCCGCGTAAGACCTTTTAAAAGATGTTATTAATGAACCCTTTTCTATTCATAATTTTGCATTTAACTATTAAAATTAAACAAGCTTACCAACAATTAAATTAGATCTGCACACCAGATTTATATAAAAAAAGGAAAAAAACCAAACATTAAAAAATTCAAAAAAAGAAACTATCGAACAGAAATACATCCCTCCGCCGCTGCCATTTTCGTCGGGAGGCACTGTTGGTGATTAGATCACAGCAATCCATGGCAACCACCGAAGGAGTCACCGGCGACCTCAGTTGGCAACCGCCATGAGTCGGGCTTTGCAAGGCCTAGGCAGAAGTCATTGAGGCTCGCGAGCTCGTGGCCAAAGGTCACCGTGTGTCCGTCAAGCCTGTGTTTGTGAGCTCGTGGACAGAGGTCGTGGGTCACGACCCCACCCCCGCTCGCGACCCCATTGTGACGGCGGGGGCTCGCGAAATGTTACAACCCATTGCTCCACGCAATTGAGATCGCAACCCTCGTGATCTTGCTCACGGCGGAATTGCCGAGACCTAAGGTGCGTCGACAGTTCTCGTGACGAAATCGCCGCGATCGTGATTACCATGGGCCGGAAGGTCAGTCGCTACCACCGTTGCTAGTTCAAGGCCTTGTGCCGGTGCGGGGTTTGCGGAGATGAGGGATCGCCGATGTTCGCAGAGATGGGGTCCAAAGTGGTCGGTGATATCTCTAGACTCCAATGGCTGCCTGGTTTGTTCATTTCTTATTAGGGTTGAAGAAAATCAAGGGTGTAGATATGCAAAGTAAGATCTAACGGCTCATATGATTGTGCTTTAAATTGTAATTTTTTTGATCGAATGTAGCTGTTTATATTTTGTTTTATGTGCCACGTTACTTTTAAACCATTGGATTCTCATCCAGTGGTTAATATTTCCTTTTGTCTATTTTCAATAAAAACGAAGGATCTTATTATAATATTTCTTAAAAAATAAATGAAAACTTATAAATTAGTATTAAAGTTAAGATTAGATTTGATGGTCCTATTATTACACACATCGATTAACTGAAAAGAAAGGAGAAAAAAATGTTGGAAAAAAATTCTTTTTTCGTCTTTGAAGTTTGAACTAATCACTGCAACTTCACAATGCTCCCTTAATGGGAAAAACTAAAGTTGCAACCCGTAAAAAAGGCCAGAGTCTTGCTGAAAGGAGCTTGATTTGGCTTTGAGTTCCACTCTACACTATCGTGATTTTATAGTCTTGGGTTGTTCTGAGTTGTTGTGGTGTATTTGTTTGCTACAATATTACGAGCAAATAGTAGTAAAATTAAAGAGACAGATAATATAATAGAGACAAGGAAATATCAAGATTTCTTTGCTACTACTCTTATGCAATAGTTGTTCTCTCTCCCCTTTTTTCTCTTTCTCACTTCTTCTATTCCTTAATACTTCACAATTTCTCTTGAAAATCAAAGAACAAAAATACAAGATAGAAAGGAAGAAAAAGAAAGAACAATGATTTTTACATGGTTCGATAATTTTGTCCATGTCCACTGTCAGATCATTTTTCATTTCCTTTCATCACTGAAGATTTTTACAATAAGTCTACAACCAAGCTGCCTATAATTTACTCCTACAATCAATCATTGACCAATATTTTCAACATTTCAGCAATTTTCTGGTACAAATCTCGTCTTACTAGCTATACACAGTCTATTTATAGGCATTCTTTAAAGGAATTAATTAGGAAACTTTAGTCTAATTACTATAAGCTTCTCAAAAATTGTTGCTATAGGGAAAGTCTAAGATACAAGAATATAGGTATAGAATATCTTTACAATGCCCCTTCAAGAATTATTACATAGGTAACTTTGAGATTGTTGTAGAGACATCCACATCAATCGTTTCATAACAGGTTTTTTGTTCTTTGCATTGTATTTTGTATTCATCTGGACTGGATGGGTGTTTTCACCCTATTGTTGCTGAAATTAACTTTGTCACAAAAAGAAAAAGAAGAAGAAAAAAAAAACTCATATGCTCAAACACTAGCAGTTGGGTAACAAGTCTGGAAAAATAGAGGAGATGATCATTGCTATCTCCTTTTTTTTACTATTGCTAAACTATGATTTCTCTTATGCAATTTTTAGAAACCAATTTTTTCTGGTGGGATCTGAAAAATAGATGCCTTTCAGCAATAAAATCAAACGATTTGGAAGTATGCACTAGCAATGGAGGTCCACACGGAAGAAAGACCCTTGCTAGGTAAAAATGAATGATCCACACAAAACTTCGAAGTGATTGAGAGGCAACTCATAGTAATGTTGACAGCTATAAATCCCTCACTCCCACACCCATTAAGAAGTCATATAGTTTATTTGTCACGCGCATGTACCCCATTTGTCACGCACAATGAAAAGTCTAGTCAATGACTCAACGTTGGATTCTTTGGCCTTGCTTATACATACATGCTTCTTTTCACTGTAGCATTTTGCTCTTGATTATTTGAAGTTCACAGATAACCACAACTATAACTTCTTTAGACAACCTTCAAAATCACCAAAAGTTCTAATCCTATCAATGGAAGCCTCTCTTATTTTCTCCATCTCGATTTCTTTTGTGATCTCCATCCTACCATTGTTAAAGATCTCCAGTGCAACTCATATTTATACCATAACTCCAACTCGATCCCTCATTGACGATGGTAATAATGAGACTTTGGTTTCTGCAGGCCAAACAAGCGTGTTAGGCTTCTTCTCTCCCGGATATTCAAAGAAGAGATACTTAGGAATATGGTACACGAGGAAGCCCGAAACAGTTGTTTGGGTTGCCAACAGAAATAGCCCACTTACGGACTCAAATGGCGAATTTACCATCAAGGAAGGAAATCTTGTTCTTCTCAACAGCACAGGGATGATTGTTTGGTCCTCAAACGTATCGAGCAATGTTGCAAATAGTCCCTTTGCTTTGCTTTTAGACTCTGGAAATCTTATACTTAAAGAGCAAGAAAGTGCAAATCATGAATTTTACATATGGCAAAGCTTTGATTATCCTACTGACTCATACTTACCAGGCATGAAGCTCGGATGGGACTTCAACACTGGCCTCGAGCGATACATAACATCGTGGAAAAGCACTGATGATCCATCAACCGGTGATTCCATTTGTAGGATCAGCGTAGTAAGTGGGCTGTGCCAATATGTAACCACCGTGCAGTCAACCATAACATGTCGATCAGGTATATGGAATGGAGTTCGATTCAGCGGCTATCAAGAGGAAAGTCTACCTGGCTTTTTTGAAGCTTCTTATGTATTTAACGAGAATGAGGCATACATAACGTACGAGAATGTCGTTAACTCGTCACTTTTGGTTTTCAAGATAAATCCGTCAGGTTTGGGGGAGCATCTTATTTTGCAGAATGATAGTTCTCAATGGTCTACTCTGTACACATTGCCCTCTGATCAAACTTGTGACCATTATAACTATTGTGGGGTTAACGCAGTTTGTATGAGTACCGTTTATCCTGTATGCCAGTGTTTGAAGGGCTTTACACCAAGGTCCCCGGAAGAATGGAGAGAGCTGACTTGGTCCAAGGGATGTGTGCTGGAGACACCGTTAGACTGCAAAAAAGGAGAAGGTTTTGTGAAGATTGCAGCGGTAAAATTGCCAAACATATTGGATTTTTCGTTCAACAAGAATATGAGCCTTCAAGAATGTGAGAAGGCTTGCTTGAAGAACTGTTCTTGTAAAGCTTATGCTAATTCGTATGTCACAAAAGGAGGCAATGGTTGTTTGATGTGGTTTGGTGACTTGGTTGATATCAGAAATATGGCGGGACAAGGAAGTGAACAAAATCTCTTTGTACGGCTATCTGCTTCAGATATAAGTAAGTTCAATTCAGTTCAATTAGTTTCATTGTCAAAGGTTTGTAATTACATGTTGAATAGCTCTCTGCTTCATATAAATTATGCTTTTATTTATGGAAACATATTATTGATTCATGAAGTGGTCCCTGTATTATCGAGGCACTCTTTCTGAAGTTGTCATATTGATAAACCTGTGGTTGAAGAAAAGATTTACAAAAATACTGTTTGATCATGTCTTGATATTGCCTTGTCATTTTTAGAAAAATTCCACGATGCACATAAGAGGGAAAAGCTTAAGATCATCTTATGGAGTTCGTTGACCTCTGGCACTGTTGTATTCATAGTTGCGTTCTGGTGCATAGCTTCGAAACTAAAGAAAAGGAAAGACGGTAAGCAAAGCATCTCGGTTGTTTTCTTAAATTTGCTACTTTTTTTTAGGAGAAAATTCCTACTTTTCTGGATATGTAACAATGGACAATGTTAAAGATTAATTTTTGCATGGTAAATTTGAATAGGTGAAATTGCAGATGAAGATATAGACTTACCTATATTTGACTTGGCTACGATTGCCACTGCTACAAGCAATTTTTCCAAAGAAAATATGATAGGAGCTGGAGGATTTGGTCCTGTTTATAAGGTAATAGATTTCTTTCATACTTTTTTTTAACATATAACTTGTGTGTGTATTTCCCATCTAAACATTGTACTAACATACACATTTCTGCTACACCAACATTCACGATCGAATGGAAATTTGTTTCCCTACTAAAATTTAACTAAAACTCCTTATTTATATGATGAAATTGTCCAGGGAATCTTTTCGACAGGCCAAGAAATCGCGGTGAAAAGACTGTCGAAGAATTCAGGACAGGGTCTTAAGGAGTTTAAGAATGAAGTACACTTGATTGCAAAGCTTCAACACAGAAATCTTGTCGCACTTTTGGGATGTTGTGTTCAAGGAGAAGAAAGGATGTTGATCTATGAGTATATGCCCAAAAAGAGCTTGGACCATTTTATCTTTGGTTTGACTCTATAAACCTTGACAAAATCAAATTCATTAGTATTTTAACTTGAAATTGGAAGTCAAATAATGTCGAAGATACATTCAAATGTTTTGCAGATGGCAAAAGAAGGACAATGTTGCCTTGGAATAAGCACTTTGATATTATCCGGGGCATTGCAAGAGGTCTTCTTTACCTCCACCAAGATTCTAAACTTCAAATTGTTCATAGAGATCTCAAAACAAGCAATATTTTATTGGACAATAACCTGAATCCTAAGATCTCAGATTTCGGCTTAGCAAGGACTTTTAGAGAGGATGAAAATGAAGCCAAGACAAAGAGAGTTGTCGGAACATAGTAAGTTCAAACACTTGAACATTTTGTTTTCCTTCTACTTTTATTCTTGAAATATGTTTCTTGTAGGAATTTCTTTTTGTTTTTAAATAAATAGAAGGTTTTTTTAAAAAAGGGCATTTGGTGTAAGAAACTGTTATGATGACATGAATATGTGTTTCCTATACAGTGGATATATGTCGTCAGAATATGCAATTGAAGGGAAGTTCTTCGTAAAATCTGATGTATTTAGCTTCGGTGTTATTTTGTTGGAGACTGTAAGTGGGAAAAAGAACAGAGGCTTTACTCACCCGTATCACGACCATAACCTTCTAGGACACGTAAGGAAAATATATAAATTATTTGTCGTGTATAGTATATGATATTACACACTATTATTGGTCAATATTGACAAGCTATATATATATAATTTCAGGCATGGTTGCTATGGAATGAAAACAGACCCTTGGATCTAATGGATGTGTGTTTTAAGGACGTGTGTGTTGAATCTCAAGTGCTAAAATGCATTCAAGTGGGTTTGTTATGTGCCCAAAAGTCTCCATACGACAGGCCAACAATGTCGTCCGTAGTTTTCATGCTGGAAAACGACGAAGCTATCTTGCCTCAACCTAAACAGCCCGGTCTTTGTGGAAGGGAGTGCAAGTGACGATCAGGGCTCTTCATTGAGAACTAATCAAAATTCCAACTCCGAAAATGTAATGACTGTTTCATTGCCCACTGGAAGATAATATATACATTTCTTTTCTTTTTTTTTTGGATGGGATAATAAATAGATTTCTCGTATTACACTAACTTTCTTTTTATTATTGTAATTTTTTCTTTTTTATTACTAGAAAATCACAAAAGTAACACTCACGCGAGTTAGAAGTGGGTACTAGCTTAGGCCCAAGCCCAAATTTAAAGTAAGTTTGGGAGAAAGAGGGAAATAGCCCATTTAAGATAAAGAATGAAAATTAAAAGCACACATTTTAGAAAAGAAGACTAATAGCATACATTTTAGCTAAAAATTCAAAAATCCCCGATCTACCCATGTCTTCCCTGCCTCTCCTCCTTCCTGGACAAACTAGGGCTTCAACAAGCCACTCCATAATTGTCGTCGCCGTGAACGCCAAGAACCAAAGCGTCCATCCCGCCTCAATCATCGGAAGGAGCAATCGAGGTTCCTTGATGAACTTCACGACGAAAACTTGATGAACTTTGTTGGAGTCTAGTCGAGTGAGGGACAAGCATCGTTGCAGTAGACACACGGGGACCAAAAGCTGGAATCACAGGAGGAGCGGGCTTTGTCGTTGGAACAGCGCCCATCATAGGCATCGTCGCTGAAGATGCATGGGGAGTAGACGGAGGAGTCATGCAAGGAGCAGGTTTCGTCAGCGGAGCTGCGCTGCCAGGGTCACGCACATGGCTGGCATTGTTGCTGGAGTCGCATAAGGAGCAGCCGCCGAAGGAGGGGAGGAGTGGAGAGAGGAGAAAGAAATAGTGTTATGGTTTTTTGTGAGAGTTAAAGGAGATCTAATTTTAAAATTTTACAATAGTTTGGACTGTATGCTTAAATATTTTCAAAAGTGTGTCATTTTCTTGCACTAAAAATTATAACTGTGTTATTTCGTGCCATTTCTCTTTTGTTTGTATGTAATTATATTATAAACGTGGAATTTTTATAAATTACATATTTAAAAATTTACTTTTTATAAATGTCATCTTTAAGATTTTTTTTATAAATGTCACACATGTTTATTTATGCCACAACTTAACATAAAATATGAATAATGACGTGGTCTAACTTTTTTTAAGTGTAACATGAATAAACACATCTTTTAAAAGTGTAGCCTAACATATAATTTTTTCTAAATTATTTACACCTTGTAAGTTTAAAAAATTAAAAATTTTCCTTTTAATATCAAAATCTCATATAATTCCACAATTATCATCCATTATACACGCCGCATGCTTAAACCTGTTTAATACATTAATTTTCATGTATTTAATTTTGAAAGGACATTATAATTATGGTATATACGTGATGACCTCCATGACCGTCACCATACACGGCGAGTAAGTGAAGGCGGTGGGAACGGGCAAATCTCAGGCAAACGTACTGCCATTATTACATACATGATTTGCTTTGTTAGGAAATTGGGTGTAGGTCCGATGTTATATTGATAAACTTAAGGAACCAATTTTAAGGGGGCTTCCGATTTCCAAATTTCTTTTTTAGCCTATAATTTAGCTATTTTTTTTATAGATCATTTTTTTTTAATTATTTTAAAATCGAATACCAACATAATTGGGTACTTACCTATGATTCAATCATCCCTTAAATATAGGGATGCTAAACATCTCACAATTAATGGAGGTGAGATTATCAAAAATAAAAAATGAAAAACCATAATTTATTCATCCGAAGCATAAATAATTAAAAAAAAAGTCAAAAATACTATTTGTAATACATCTCCCTGCCCGTCAGAGAGCAAGGAGATGGACTGTATATTATAGGCCCGTTTGGTTCGAGTATTTGAATGAATATTTAAATTTTTGTGAGAGAAAATACTGTAGCAAAATGATTTAAACCGTGATTTCAGTATCGAAACAAATATGCCCTATGTCTCCTCACGTCGCATACGGGGAGGAACATGGTTGTCAAATAACTTGAAGAACTTTGATAGAAGCGAGAAAAAAATTGCGCCCATGTAATGTTGGTTTATATTTTGGCAGTCAACATGAAAGCTGCTCTACTCAGGCAGCAATTTTTTGGGAAAAAAAAAAGTCAAAACAATAATAAAAAAATGTAAGAAAAAGCCCGAAATTTTCATTTCTTACAAAAAGAAAAAAAAAAAAAAAAAACATGATCTCTTCCATTGTTTTTGAAAACTTGCCTTTCTTTCTCCTTGTATTTGCAAAATATCTCCTCCTTCTAAAACAAAAATCTCTACTCTCCCTAAAATAGTTGACTTTTTAAGCTTCAATGCTCCTCTCTTCTCAAACTTTTTTTTCTATATATTCACAAGTTATCAATTTCTTACTCATTTTTTATCTACTTGGTTATTGCTTTTTTATTTTTACAATAGCTTTTTTTTTTTTTTTGTCATTGTTGTGTATTGATGTTGATTTGATTTTCATAGCTTAACAAACTAAAAAAAAAAAAAAGTTTGATTCAATCTAAAAAGGACCTTCAACAAAAATTTCTTACAAGTACTAATAGAGGTGTAATTGTTAGACTTAGTGCCCTAAGGATTAAATAATGTAATAGTTTTTGGAGACATTAATCAATAAATAGTTTATTATTTATTTTCATATATCAAATGTTGTCCTCTTTATGTTCATTTATGTTGAATATATGATAAGCAAACAAAACTCTAAGACTGTCAGTCTAAACCTTTAAGATCGTGCATTTGATGGATAAATTATGCGAAAGACATAAATCTTAAAGGTGATGGTCTAAATGATAAGGTCTGCAATCAGGTGAATAATGTTGGGAGCTTTATTTATGTTTAGATTGTTATGTTGTTTACATCCCTAATGTGAGATGACTCTTCTTGGACTCCACGAGAAGAAACATTGGTATATTGTCATAGGTGACAATATATTATATCAAGATAAAAGTTGAATTGATTTGATTAATAATTATATTTATTTAAAGCAATTTATTTTAGAAAACCATATGTGTTGCATCTTAATCTTGAAATGAATCAATTGGCCAGTATTTTTGTCTTGTGCTTTTTGATGTATTAGAGGATGACATCTTGAATTTGATGATGATACGCATATCACTACGTTAGAAACATGACTCTTGATTGATGTAGACTCGTTATTCATAAATATGAAATCTAAATGGTATATCATTTATGGATAGTAAATATTCTAATTGTGAGATAATAGAACAAAAGATAAAAACAATCGAAAAGGCAAAATGGAATTAATCCTTTAGCCGATTATGAATATCCTATCGGGATGTTACACATTATGATATGCCATAGATGATAAATTTATTGAAGTTTCGTAATTTTATATAGTTCAAGAGTACAACTCGAAGCTTATAATGGAATAGTTTTAGAGTTGATAATTATAAAACATATGTATCTAGGATATGTTATTTTATAATTATTAGAGCTTGATCTATATATGTCCATTGAATCCCCTTTGCTACCTCACAATCTTTTCTGTAACGATACAGCATATTTTTCCTACATATTGGTAACTAATATTAATTCTTAGATTGGTTTAAATTCAGTAGATTGGATTTAATAATTCATATTAGTTTATTGGTTGAATTAATTCAAGATAAACATTTTGAATTATTGGATACATATTTTATTTTATATAAGATTATCTATATATGACTGTTTTAATCATATACAAATACTAATTTTATGATTTAGTATTGCAAGAGTTTTAGTTTCAAATTAATATTAGTTATATTAATTTGTTGTTTGCCATTTAATTTGTGTTACTTGTAATTGGTGTTTGAATGAACTTTGCATAACATTTGGCATTTTGGTTTTGTTGTGATGCCACCACATGTTTGATGAAAAGTCTCTATGACCGTCACTAGCAATTAGTTTTGTTACTTACTTTGCTAGTTTTAGTTTTGGTATTTAGGTTTAGTTTTTGTTATGTTAATTATTTTTATTTTTGTTATTTTTGTAAATCAATTAATTTGCTTGATTGGTTTACGTCAATTTATATGTTTGGATTTCGATAAGTATTTGGTTTAGATTAGGCAAAAATGTCATAAGTGAGCGATAGCGAAGAGTATAATGAAGAGTATGAGCAATGTAATGAAGAGTATAACGTACACGTTAACATTATTACCTTTACAACCAAAATGACTGAACTACCTTTTTTGACAATTGAAGCAACAACTATGGGTGAAGTTGCTGGAAGCTTTGTTGCATGGCTGAGAAGGTTAATTGAAGTCATTGCAATGACAAAGACGAGTTAAGTGCCTAGCCACATTCTTGAACATGTTGAGGGAAAGAAACGCCGAAAAAAGAAAGGTGTTAGAAAAGCAAGAGAGTCACAACCTAAGATAGAACAACATCGAGCAATTGGGAAACAAACCGTTGCAAATGAGCCCATGTCTTTATTTAACTTCTCTACAATTCCTCCACACTTTATGCAATTGGCTTTGTCTAAACATGCACTCACGCAAGATGAGTTGGTGGTTTAGTGCCTGATACTGCTAAAAATCATTGGTAATGACATGCCTATCTATGTGGAGTATTAAGATATTTATTACTTCATCAACTATGACAAAATCGGGGCAAATTTTATACTAACATACCTCATGCAATAGCTCTATCCATGATTCTTATTTTTTAAAATTTAACTAGACTTGTAAGGTACATTAAAATAAGTTTGTGTATTGTTTTTCATTTAGTTTTGGCAGAATATTGTAAACGTCAAAGCATAGCTCATAATTTTGGTTTCATATCGTTGGCTCTTGTCTGAAGTGTTGCAAGAGACCCACATAATAATGTTAGAGAGCGCATCACGTCACTCCTTAACCTTTTAGCTCAAGCACCGAGAGGGAAATTATTCTTCATACCATACGATGTTGGATGTTGGCACTTATTTCACCATGAGAGGACCAAATATTTTGGTTTGATCCCCTCAGACACCCACCGCGTGATGATTTTGTACCACTCACAAAATTATAAGTATCAATTTTTATTTTTTATTTTTTATAAAAAATGGTTTGATAAGTTTTATAATATTGTGTTTAATTCATTTTAATCATGACAAATTGTTAGGGCCCTTAACGATTGAAAACTTCAAGTGAGAAGCAGTGTAACACATCGAGTGAAAGGAGTGCTATATTCCCATCGTAAGTGTCCTAGACGAGGAAGAAACATAGAATGCGGTTTTCCTTATTTTACGTTACATGCAGGATATAATTAATATTAGCGTAAAAGGGCTATCAAAAAAGGAATTTTATATAGATATGGATATAAATGAGGTTAGAGTTAAGTTGATACAATTTGTAAGTATGTATCTTAGATATAGCTAGAGTAGATAAATGATTTTGTAAATATTTTATTATATAATGTAAATATCTTTTTTTTTGTACTCAGGGCCTTATATTAATGGATAATACACAGGACTAGCCATCTTATAGGAAATAAGAAATTCTAGGTTTTTCTTTTCTTTTCTTTTCTTTTCTTTTCTTTTTTTACCGATGACCAATTTTCCATGACGGTTTTAAAAAAAAAAACCATCATGGAAACAAGTTCTTACACGACGGTTTCCAAAAAACCATCGTGTAAGAGTAACATTACATAAGGGGTTTTTGGAAAAACCATGATTGTAGATCCGTACAAAATCTCCCCCATAACCGCCTTAATATGCCTTCAACGATGATAAAAAAGGGTCATAAAAAGTTCCGAAGGTACCACAATAGATGATTTCACGATGGTTTTTAAACTGTCGTGAAAGTTTTTTACGACGGTGTTAACGGATATTTCTATTACTAATAGGTGTTCAGGTTGTATAAAAAGCATACAGGTTCGAAACAACTTAAAGGGTCCGTTTGGTAAATGGATTAGAATTAGTGATTTAATTTAAGTTTGTATGATTTGAATTAGGATTTGAGTTAGTGATTTGAATTATTATTCAAATTGACGTTTGGATGTGCATTTAAGTTTTAATCTGAGTAGGGAATAAAATTAGACTTTGTGTTTGAAGAGGTGGTGAAATAGTTTTTGATTTATTAATAAATCTAATAAAATCTTAAAGTTAATGATCTTAAAAAATATGCAATATGGATATTTATTTATTCCTCTCTTCATTAAAAATACAGTGAAAAAAGAATCATCTCAATTAGATATCAAATGGAGAGGTTATGATTTTTTTCTCACATATAGAAGAGAGAAATTTAGTTTTTACTGTAGCAAATATATCAGAGTATCAAAAGTTTAAGAGAGATAAAAACTTTGACAACTTGAATTCTTGATACTCAAATGATTCGTATTTTAGGGGAAACAAACATGCATCCTGTAACGCCCCTTAATTCGGACGTCACAGATGTCGTTACATACTTACATTCGTACATGCATAAACTTAAACTTATAAATAATATCAAACTTATTCGTTACTATTGATTTTAAAAGTGCTTAAACTTACATTACCAGGATCCATTCACACGTTTTTTTATTTAAAAAAAACTTATCATTGTTTAGAATAACAATGTTTAACTTATTCCATATCTTAATTTATTCAATTATACTTAAATCAATCATGAACTTATTAATTAACATAGGTTTATCAAATTGTATAAATCAGAACTTATAAAATATCACATTAAATCTCTTTGATCAACTCATCATTTGAAATCCATTTATTCCCACAGTTCGGCAGGCCGAACTTGGGACTTCGACAGGCCGAGCATATCGGCAAGCCGGATCTCCCTCAACCAGCAGGGCGACAGAGGCTTTGCAAATCGGATCAAAAATCCATCCATGTTCGGCAGGCCGAAAAATTCAATCGGCAGGCCGAACTTCTAGTCTTCGGCAGGCAGGCCACAGAGTTCGGCAGGCCGTCCGAGACCAAATTCCTTTGAAAAAATTAACTTAAAACATACCAACTTTACGTAAAATATAGCGGAAGTTCATAACTCATTAAAAATGATAAAATATCTTATAAAACCATAATATAAATATTCTTAAAAACCTTAACATAAAATATGTTCAAAATATATAATTTGATCAAATCATAAAATTATTCTTCTTGGCGTGCTTCCGGTTATAATTCATCGTTCATGTTACTCACACGCCTTCCCATGTCCTCCTCTTATTCCATGACTCTCTTACCCTTATCTGCAACATAACATTAAACATTATTAAGCTAATGCTTAGTAAGTACACATATTCTCACAATTTAAAACATTTCATAAACATCATCATCATCATCATCATTGTCATCGTATCATAAAAATGCATTAAGCATAATTTCATAGAACATATCTTTCGTAACGTTAACCATTTTAAAACTTAATCCATTTTATCTTAAGGGCCCAAGTGTTGCACCATAAACATCATCATAGGCGCGCCGTTATGAGAGGAGAAGGGTAGCTAATCCCAAACCAAACATGACATAATAACATAACATTTCATAACATTGGGTGTGCAACACTTATTAGGTGATACATATATACATACTTTTCATTATTAAAAACATGCCATAAACATCATGCATAACTTAAAATCATGAGAATCTTTCATAAGAAATCCTTTAAGGAAAATCATCGTAAAATCATCATGAATATCCTTGTAAACATATAATCAAACCTTGAAAAAAGTGTCATGTTGCAGGTGAGAATGTTCTTACCTTATCGTTAGCTTACTTAACCTTAAAAATGCACTTGATGACGATGCCGCGGTCTCGATGTGCTCGCTTCCCATGCCATTTATCAATTTTAAAGATGCAATAAAAAAATCAATACTTATCATGAAATATCCATACACATAACATTCATTCATATAACATTCACATATACATACTCTCATATCATATTATAAACATAATTCATAACCATAAAAATCGTCATCACATAAACATGTTATTATGATTTTTCTTAAATCGTAAAAATTACCTTAAGCATATAAAACAAACCATACATTTTGAATATAATTATCTTTTAAATAAAATGTTTTCGAACAATTAATATATTTATATTTTAATTTAAAACTCCAAACAATCATCATATTATCATGCATAAAATCATGTTATTATCATAAAATCATATAAATACATAAAACGTTTAATAAAATGAAAATCCCAAAAACAACTTTATCAAAACATTTCATAATCATAAAATTACATTCATCATACATATTCATACATATGCATATATTTTAACAACTTTTCATGAAAACATCATATTTACCCCTTGAATGAACATTACATTTTTATTCATCAAAATTAAGCAGTAACATTACTGTGAATGGTAGAAGACAGAAATATCCATTTTTCATAAAAATCGAGAAGACATGAAACTTGGAGAAATCATCTCATAACATTCACATGCATATCATATTAAAAATTCGAAACAAATACAATACCTAAAGGAAGATATTGTGGACAAAACGAGGAGAAGAATTTCTTTTCAAAAACACAAAGAAAAACTGAGTTCTTACCTTGAAATTTCTTCCCAAAACTCCTTGATTTCAATCAACGAAACGAAACTTTTTCTTTCAATATACTCAGAAAATTTTTGTGGAAGAGAGAGAGAAATTTCGTGAAGAAGAGAAGAGGAAGATAGGGAAATCAGAAAATGTCTCAGACTTTTAGAGAGAGAGAGAGCGTGAGAGGAGAGAAAATAATAAAAAGAAGAAACGTTAAATTTTTTTTTTTAACGTAATAAGTATAATGAGCATTCATGGCCTTCATTAAGTCAGGAAATTTTAACTGTTGGGGGGCATGAGGCGTGTGAAGAGGAAGAGAAAGAAAGAAAGTCAAATCCAATAGTCACACTTGCCATATCTTGCCCTCTTAAAAATGGGAAATCATTTATAATTATACAAATTAATGCAAAGTCAAACCCTTTAATTCCCTTAACTAATAAAAGCATTCCATTATTATGCCAATTAATCACATTAATTCATCCAATTAACGTAATTAACTCAGCCATAACTCTGGAGAGATTTTTGCTACTGCTCGTCAGCCATGTTCGGCCTGCCGATTTTCCCCTTCGGCCTGCCGGTTCCAGCAAGTTAGGCCTGCCGGTGGGTTTCTTCGGCCTGCCGATCTCGACAAGAAGTTCGGCCTGTCGATCTTAAAAGTTCGGCCTACCGATCTGTCATTAGATGTCATAACATAAAACATTCATACATCATTGCATCATAAATAATCATATATTGCATCATAAATAAACATATACTTAGAATTTCACATGACCACTAAAGCACAATGATCCCATGCGGTCGTCACCTGTCACAAAACTTGCCATAAAAATTAGTAACATGCACATCACATATCATATCATATAACGTTATTTATTAATAACATTCCTTAATAACATTACTAACTTAACGTGGTCCGTTACATAAAATAGGCGGGTGTTACACATCCAAAGAATTCTTAATACTCGAATCCAAATTTGAGTCCATTAAGTTCAAAGAATGTATGAAACAAACATACAAGAAATTCAAAGTAGAGAGATTCAGGGTCCGTTTGGTAAATGGATTCGAATTAGCGATTTAATTTGAGTTAGTATGATTTGAATTAAGATTTGAGTTAGTGATTTGAATTGTTATTCGAATTGACGTTTGGATGTGCATTTACGTTTAAATCTGAGCATGAAATAAAATTAGAATTTGTGTTTGGAGGGTAGTGAAGATAGTTTTTGATTTATTAATAAATTTAATAAAATTTTAATGTTAATGATATTAAAAAATATGCAATATAGATCTTGATTTATTCCTCTTTTCGATAAGGACACAGTGAAAAAAGAATCATCTTAATTGGATATCAAATAAAGAAGTTATTATTTTTTCTCCCAAATATAAGAGAGAGAATTTTAGTTTTTACTGTAGCAAAGATATCCAAGTATCAAAAGTATAAGGGGATGAAAACTTTGAAAACTTAAATTCTTCATACTCAAATGATTCAGATTTTGAGAAAAACAAACGTATATTTAAAAAATTCTTGATACTTAAATTTAAATTTAAGTCTATATAATTTAAAAAATGTATAAAATAAATATACCCTCACAATTTTAGAAAATCCTAACATTTTAGTTGCATTATAGGAAGTCTATTTTCCAATATCGTTATATGGGGAAAAGGAAAAAAAAAAAAAAAAAAAAGATGGCTTATTACATATGCTGCTAGGAATTAGACTTTTTGTTGTCAGACGTCTTCCTACCAATATATATATATATATATAGAGGATTTTGAAACAAAACCCCATGGGTTCTTTTCTGCCCAACGTGGCATTGAATTAGGAACCTAATTTTTCCTTGCTTTTTGTTGATAGTGGCCCACGTGTGCAGGATTTTGAGAGAGAAATCCAATCTTAACCGGTTATTAGCTGTTGAGTATTTTATTGACCTGGTTAAATTGTAATTTAATATGAATGATGATGGTATTGCAGGAGGAATATACGTACAGCTAGGCTTTGGAGAACGACAACGTACTTTTAGTTCTTTTATTGTAACTCGGCCTTGATATCGATGTAAAAAAAAAGTCTCAGGTGGTATATAATTTTATTAACATTTAACCAACATTGATAAAGTTGCCGCTAGGCCATGTGCTTGTAACCACAATATGTGTGCATTTTTAATAAGACTAAACTTAAAATTTGCAACCGAAAATCATCACTTTACTTACAATTTAAAATAACACAAAACTCTTTATGAGCTTACTATAAATTACAAATTAAATATTTTTATACACTTAAGGAGGATCATTTTCAGTTTTAAAGGACAATATGAGATAATTTTTAACTTTTTCGAGTTAAATTTGAAATTATTTTTAGTCTGTCTTGTATAAATTATTTGTTGAGAAAATTCAATGAAAATTAGTGGTCAGTCTATTTACTATGATGATATCGGATACCAGTTGGTTACCGCAAGTATACCAGAGACCCACTGATAACCATGGCGGATGCCCGTTGGTACTTCAAAGATATATTTTATAGTTTAAGATATAGTGTGATGATGTGATATAGCATTCTTTACGATCAATTTTTTGGTGATATAAATCAATCCAGGCCTTAATTTTACGTTATATATTTAAAGAGCCAGATCTAAGTACCCTGATGCATGATGTGGAAAATTGGGCCAAGAATGGATTTCACATTAGGTAATTTTTATAAATGTCAACTTTTAAGATTCAGTTTTTATAAATATGATAAATGTTGATTTATGACATAACTTAACATATTATGTGAATGATAGCGTAACATAAGCTTTTCTAAATATGAAAAAAATAAACACATCTTTTAGAAGTGTGGCATAACATGTAATTTTCTCTTCCACATTCAGCTGCTTAGGTCCATTTAGCGTTCATATTTGCGTGGGGTTCCTAACCAATCGAAAATTTAAGAAGGGAAATTTGGAATAACACCCCAAAAAACCTGAAGTTTGAATTTTTGGCACAAAATATTAGAGCTTCGTATTTGTGCTCACAAATGAAGTAATCATATATCAAAAGAATATATTTTACCGAATTTGGCGGTTCGATTCCTTGATCACCAACACTGATTGCTGGAAAGTACTCTAGTAGATTATTTTTGATAATATCCTAAACTATTTTTCATTTTCAACACAAAAAATGGTCTTCGGCTCTAGTTGCTGAAGACTGGTCTGGTCGATTATTTTTCATATTCTACCAGCTCATTTTTCCAATCGTACAATTAATTCAAAAGTTAAAACAGTAAAACCTCTAAAAATGACGGTAAAGGATCAAAATAAGACGAGTATATAATCTTAGAGGTCGTAAGTGAAAATAATCAATAAAATTATAGGAATCAGTCCCTTGGTCTTACAACTAACTTACAAATACACAATTGATTTAACTTCTAAATAAGTTGTTGCTTACTACAAAAATCAGAAATAGTGCACAGGATTTTCATTCTTAAATCATTTTTCATGTTAAGATTCATTATTAAATTATTAACTAATGTGGCATCACATTCTTTCTATTTTAAAAGAACTATTCATGTAACGTTTTATATGTATACAAATTGGGCTTGTTTGATAATATTTTTAAAATAATAAAAATAGTTTTTATTTTTAAAAATAAAAATTAATAAAAAATTATATTAAAAATATTTTTAAAATTTTTATATCAAAAAATATATAAAAACATTTTAAAAAACACCCAAAAACAAAATAATGTACTTTCTTTCGGAAGCCTCGTTGTTCATTTGAATCCTACCTGTCCAATAATCAAATAAACCAAGCAGGATTTTCTTTGAAGTTTCTCTCTCTATCTTTAGTTATCTGATTTGATGATCCCAATGTCAGAACGTCCTCAATCCACAGCAAAAAAACATAAAGCCAAAAAAGAAAAAGAAAAATTAAAAAGAGAGGCATAAACTTCCACGATCTCGAAGAGAACCAAAAAAAAAAAAAAAAAATTTATTCTATATTGTGACAGGAGGATGAAAACGTCCAAAATTTCTTATCAACCTAAATGGACAATCATGCCCCTGGTAACCTTCCCGTCTAAGTAAGCTCCCCAGCAAGTGAACTCTTCTTTTAGACGTTACAAGCCTCCGGTTCTTTCCGTTGAAAAAAAAATTATGGTTGAGAAAACAGCTTTTGTGCCGCTGGCAAAGTACGCTGTTTTTATTATTAGATTTATTTTTTAATAGTATGGTTTAAAACTATTAGATTTATTTTTAATAATATGATTTAAAATTATTTATGTGAAAAATTTAAAACACATGATATATAATTGTTTTAAATTATAAATTAAACTGTTAAAAAATTAATTAAATGATGATGCAAATCTTAACCTCTAATTCCAAAAAATAAAAAAATAAAAAATAAAAAGATGTCAAATTCAATAATAATAAAATAAATAAATAAATAAACGTAAGGAAAGTGGAAGACTGCTTCTGCTTCCATTCCACACGTCCTGGATGACAACTTTACGCCCAGCATTTCCTTCTGGCTTAAAAAAACTCTATTAAAATGACATTTTTACCCCTCAAAAAGTCATGATCTTTCTTAGAAGCCCCACAGGCAACTTCTTCAGTGAAGAAACAAACGAGACCGACTGACCTCAATTATCTGTATCTGAGTTGTCTCCATGGCCTCCCCTTCTCGGAAGACCCAACCCTCTCATTCTTTATATACTTACCCAAAATCTCTCCTTTCCCAACACATTCAATCTTCTCTCCCTTCATCTCTTTCTCTCTCTAGAATCTCTCACTTCCTCACATCTCTCTCTTTAAAACTCATGGCTGCGCAAAACCCACATTCCAATTTCCACGATTTCCTGCCCATCATGGCGGACAAGCTCGGTGGGGACGGTCTGATAGGCGAGCTGTGCAATGGGTTTGATCTTCTGATGGACGGTGATAAAGGGGTCATCACGTTTGAGAGCCTCAAGAGGAACTCGGCCTTACTGGGGCTTCAGGACCTGAGCGATGATGATCTACGGTCCATGATGCGGGAAGGGGATTTCGACGGTGATGGGGCCCTCAATCAGATGGAGTTTTGCGTTCTGATGTTCAGATTGAGCCCCGAGCTCATGGAAGACTCCCGTATTTGGTTGGAAGAAGCTCTTCAACAAGAATTCAACGCTTGTCATTAGAAATTTACTAATTCTTTTCACCACCCAAAAAAAAATAATAATAAAATAAAATTTATGGGTTGTGTTTTTTTTTCTTTTTAATAAAAAGTGTTGTAACTTTGGAATTGGAAATTATTGACATATACACTGAAGAAATTGACAATTTAACATGAAGTTTAGAATTTTCTTGTTGTTTTTCAGATTTTCTGAGCCGCTAAGAACCCAGAACCGTGTCTTGCTTTATCAGTAAGTAAAGTCTGAAGAAAATACCAATATCATATAGCACTATGTTTTTAGGGGAATATCATAGCACTATTTTAATGGCGTGTATTAGAGATTGAGAGTGAAAAGAACTACAAATTCTCTCGTTTTCTCTGTTCTTGTCCGAGTCGGCCGCAACGCGGACAGAGAGGGAGGACTTGGAAAGGGGAAGTCAAAATTACAACAACAAAACAAACTACTTTTCAACGTTGTTTTTCTTCCAAAATAAATAAAATAAATAAACAAAACGTCGGTTGTTTTTAGGCTACGCTATCGTAAGGATTTTTCTTGCATTTTTACGCTATCAGCCGGTACTGTGTTATTTTAACTAATAACAATCTTTTAGCCAAAACAAACATTAACTTTACACGATTTATGACGAGAAGCACTTTTGTATCACGTTTAAAGTTTTTAACATAAAAATCCACATGTTTGAAACAGTCAAGCAGCACTACTTAGGATAGGACAAAAATGCGTCCTACCATAAATGCATGCCTCCTACCACAAAAAATACTTTTTAAAAAACAAATATTGCACGTCATGGTAGCTGGGGAAGTTATGGTTGGTGTCAAGATGGAATCCCCATGGGACGAGACCAAGAATGGCTCCAAGGTCGGACCGCCTGGCTGGATAGGTCCCACTCTTGGATCGGACCTATGGCTCGGGATTGGATCCCACTTGGACAATGATGCTTGAGTCCAATTGATGGGCCGTGATCAGCGATAATTTCAGCTTCCTATTCTTAACAACAAATCGAAACCAAAAAATCAAAAGAACAAAGAAAAAAAATGATACGACGAGGGAATCACATAAAAGATTTGTTTATGAAAAAAGTAAAAAATTTCCACTTTTAAACCTGATTTTTGGCTATATGGCTCCCTGAACTTTTAAAGATGAGAAAATTGGTCCTTCAACTCTTTTTTGAGCTAATTAGTCCTTGAACTCTTTATTTTTCCTAAATTTGGTCTAGAAAATTGACGATAGGGTTTTGAAATTCAGTGGAGCTCGTCTTGTGTGTATCACATAAAAGTTTAAATTTTTACAAAATCAGTCACATTATGCGAAAAATATTCTAATTGTCAAGCATTTTCATGGACATTGAAAATGACCGTTTTCTCCTTGTGTGATTGTTTTTATGAAATTTTAAAATATGGATATTTTATGACTTCCATTAAATTTTATTGTTTTTATCGTACTCTCTCAAAAGCCTAGGTTGAGGATCCCATCCTTTGACGCTAATGAACTCAATATGTGGATCCAAGCCACGCTCGGCAAAGTCCTATATGTTGCAAAAAGTTAGTTGGGTTAAAATTGACAAATGATGAGAAATCAATCCAAAACTCTTTATTCTTAGAAATAAGGGTTAATGAGATAATTTGTCTAATTACTTTTATTGAATTAAAATATGACTCTAATTTGTAAAAATTCTACAAATGTCTCATAATGATATCATTAAAATTATTTATATGTAATTATAGTACAAAATGTAATATCATCAAAATAATTACTATATCATTAAAGATATTTTTAAAATATTTTAAAAATTATGTTAGATTTTAATTTCATAACAATAATTTAGACAAGTGTTATAATTTTTTAGAAAAATAAAGATACGCGAAGGGCCAAGAATTGACAAAGATCCATGAAAAAGCCCAACAAAAAAATGCAAGAAACCACAAAATGTGACCAAATCTCGTGTCAGACCTACCCTCCAAAGGCGTCTCAGATGCGCCTCTAGGAACGCGAACCCTTTCACGCCGCCTCTCAGACCTGCCTCCCAAAGGCATCTCAGACGCGCCTCTAGGAACCCTTTTCACGCCCGCCCCATGCAGCGTTCTGGCCTGATTTCAGATCCCATCTCATCTGACCAGAAATGGTAAAACATTGCTCCTGGAGACGGACCGAAACGCCTGAATTTTCCGTAAATGAAAACTTGAAACTGGTCAACCTAATCATGAACTGAGAATTTTTTCTCCAAATTAAACTCTTTTTTTGGCAAGACAAAAAGCCATGCCTAAAAGTCACTTGGTAAACCTGCTCCGGGAGGAAAGGCTTGCTTCAAATCTGACCATGGTGTAGCGCATGTCTCCCAGAGCAACGGCCAAAAACCACATATCTTCACCTATAATAATTAAAAAAAAAAAAAAGGAAAGCAGGAAGAATATAACATGAGAATTAGCAAATAGCTTTGTCTTCCACTCTGCCAAGAAAAAGCCTTTGTCTTTCATACTTGTATGCGTACACTTCTTCAAACTATTCAAATTAAAAGAATTTGATTTCTGGATAAAGTATGAAAGTAGACGAGTGTAATTGTGTGTGTACATGTTATATTATATGTACGTATATATGTTTGCATGTTATATTGCACGAGAGCAACTAGACTAATAAAGGTTCAACCTGACAGAGACAAATCGTAACATTATCTTAGGAAGGCCAAAAAAAAAAACGTTGATAAAAATGTATCAGAACAAGAAAAATCTAGCATTTTGAACATAAATGACAAAATTATGTGAACATCATCATTAATCACTTTCATTGGCAAAAAAAACGTTGATAAAAATGTATCATCATTAATCACTTTCATTGCAATCAATAAATTATGTGAACGCAAAAATTCCTCTTGAATATTATTCATACAAAGCCGTAAGACCTCAACGGTACAGTGGATATATATATATATATATATATATCATGTATGTATCATATATGCATTTGTGTCCTTCATAATACCAGCTTCTTAAAAGGTTTTTATTTCCACAACTAAGCAGAGAGATTTTAATGTGGGAATTTAAGTACAAGAAAATCCCAGTTCAGACTGTCGTTTGGGTCGCAAACCGTTGCAACTCAATTAATGATTCCTCTGGCTTGTTGATGTTAAACAGCACAGGCAATCTTGTGCTTTTGTATCAGAACAAGAGCGTTGTTTGGTTGATGAGCTCATCGAAACAAGCCCAAAATCCAATAGTACAGCTTCTGGATTCTGAAAATCTTGTACCAAGAGAGGAGGAAAACCAAAGCCCGAAGGACTATTTGTGGCAAAGCTTTGACTATCCTTCAGACACGTTGTTACCGGGGATGAAAGTTGGATGGGACTTGAGGACAGGTCTTACCTGGCGCTTATCAGCGTGGAAGAGCTGGGATGATCCATGTTCTTCAGATTTTACATTTGGGGCTGAGCCCATGAAGGATACATACGACAAGCCGGGATGGTGTATTACCGAACGGGGCCTTGGAATGGCTTCAGTTTAGGTGTCTCGCTTGATTTAAAGCCCGGCAATATGATTTATGATTATAAGATTGTTTATAATGCTAACAAAACATATTACATGTACAACCTCCAAAACAGCTCAGTGATCTCACCAATGGTTTTGAACCGAACAACTAGCACGAGACAACGATTTATATGGATAGAAGGAAGCAAGAGTTGAAGGGTTTTTGCTTCAGTACCTAGAGACTTTTGTGATGTCTATGGTCAATGTGGAGCCAATGCAAATTGTGTCATAAACGAGAACCCGCCGTGCCAGTGTCTGAAAGGATTCAAGCCTAAATCCAAGAGAGCTGGATTTTAGGGGACTGTTCGGATGGATGTGCTCACAACAATTTGATAAACTGCCAGGAAGCTAAAGATAGAGATGAAGATGATTTTATCAAAGTAGTTGGCTTGAAACTGCCAGATAGTAGAAATATTTGGGTTAATGAGAGCATGAATCTGAAGGAATGCAGGGCTAAATGCTTGACCAAATGTTCTTGTACCGCTTATTCAAGCAGAGATGAAAGAGGTGGAAGCAGTTGTCGTATCTGGTTTGGTGATCTTCTGGATATTAGACAAATTCCACAAACTGGGCAGGATTTATACGTCCGAATATCATTGAGAAAACTTGAGATATGCCATTTAAGTACACCATTTTGTTTTTCTCATGTCCTTTTTCTTTTTTATGCATCTACGTAATAAGGAAAGAGCAGAAGCTGCTCGTCGGGTGAGAGGAGTGATAGTTCTAGCTGTTCTTGGAGCAATTCTTGTGGCGCTTTCTGTCGTCTCCTACTTTTTATGGAGGAAATGGAAAGTAATAGAATTGATCATCTTTTGCATTAGAAACATGTGCATTTCAATTTTGTTTCCCAACATTTTAATTAAGTTACGGTCATATAAAAATTAGTAGTACTTGCATGAGGAAGCTGACATGCGAGAAATACTCTCTTTGAATAGAAGAGAGTATGACTTAAAAGGACAAAAAGGACCTTGTTGTCATGCAGCGCATTATTATAAAAAACAAGATACAACCTCGACAATTTTTCATGTACATGTGACATAGTTGTCATCCAACGGCAATATTATTATTATTATTTTTTTAGAGTGGTCAAGCCAAGTTTATGATTAAACTGCATAAATGCCCAGGAATCGATCTCCACAAAATACAAAAGATGTGTGAATTTACAGAACCCCCAAACAGTCGTCACTTTTCCAAATGGCCTTCCATGTCATTGAACAATGTGATCTCTGTTTTATCATTCCTTGAAAACACACAAACCGTAAACATATAGCCTTCCATGTCATCAGTCTACATCTTTTTGCTGCAACCAGTGACCAAATATTTTACCTCTTTCCGCTGTCAGACAATTCTACTCGTCGAAATCTCAAGTCTTCCCACTAGATTCCCATTCAGTTGATCAAACATTCTTAATTCCTCATATCCGTAAATAGATGATTAACCAAACAGACCCCCACTTTGAACTTATTCGTTTTCCAAAATTTCGAACGGTAGAAGGCAGGAACCAACATTTTGTGTTGCCATAACGGAAAAGACCCGGTTTCACCAAATGTTTGTCAAGGATATTATTGTCCTGACATTGTCTCGAGCACTTGGTTGTTTAAAAAGATAAGGTAAACAATGAGATGCAATGAAGCCAGGTCTTTCAATCGTTTTTTAACATAAATCAGCCTTTATCTTCCCTCCATTTTCATAATTAACCTCACTTTTTTTTCTTTTTCCATCAAAGATCAGGATTGTATGAAATTGTCCTGAATTACTTGCTATATAGTTTACACAAAACTAAGACCTGAAGAATTTTTTACCCCTTTCTTATCCATGGCTTGTCTTGTGATTCTTGCAACATCCCAATGCTCGAAAACGGCATACTCATATGATAAGCCTATGTATCTTCCATCATGATCTGGCTCAATCTCTATAAGCTTCTTTGCAACTATTTCAGCAATATCTAATTTTCCATAGTTTATACCCAACGTTTCAGATGTTGGCTTGATTGGCATTTCACAAATAAATTGAAAAGCCTCTACTACTTGTCCTGCGCGTGCCAAAACATCCACCATACAAGTGTAGTGCTCGGTTTTGGGTGTCATACCATGTTTGTTAAGACCTTTGAAGAAGTACCAAGCTTCGTTTACCAATCCTCCATGAGCACAGGCACTCAACAAGCACAAATATGTGATCTCATCCGGAGCAATCGGGATAGTCTGCATTTCCCTGAACAAGTCAAGCGACTCTTTCACCAAACCATGTCTTGCCAATCCTCCAATCATCGTGTTCCAAATCAAAACATCTGTATTCCCCGAAGAACCCCCACGAAACACACCAAAGCTTCTACTATCACCCCGCATTTTGCATAAATGTCCACTAACGATGTTCTCAACGCCAGGGTCAAAGCCAACCTATTCGCAACTATATAATTATGCATCAATCTCCCTCGCTCAAGTTCACCCAAGAAAGTGCACGCGCGCAAAATGCTTACCACAGTCACTTCATTTGCTTTGATCCCAACAACCCACATCCTCTCGAATTGAGTCAAAGCCTCCAAATAATTCCCCGCCTTCACATACCCATCGATCAAAGAACTCCATGACATAACATACCTCTCCAGCATTTTCTCAAACACTTCCTCGCTGATTTAGCATCCCTACATTTTGCATACCCGTCCAACATGGCCGTTCACAAAACCAAATTTCTTTGAGTCAAATTATCAAACATCTTGCGTGCATGTTGGATATCACTACAAGAGGCAAACATAAGAATCAACTAAGTGTTTATAAAAATATCGGACTCGTAGCCATCTTTCGTAATGAGGGCGTGAACCGTTTCCCCGAGTTTTCTCTTCATCAAAGAAGCCGATGCCTTGGTAAGAAAAAGATACGTGAATTGGTTAGGAGTGAACCCGTTTCGCAACATTCGGACCAAAACCGATATCGAACGGTTTGGATTTCTGCTGTTGGAGTAACCTCTTATTACTGTGTTCCAATCGAAGGTTGTCGAACTGGAAAGCTGTGATAAGAACCGGAAGCAGTAATCGACATTGCCCAGATGGGATAGAGCCTAGAAAGAAAGGATTTTGAAGGTGAACGAATTTTGTCTGTGGAGGCCAGAAGTGAGTAGCAGGGCATGAATCTGCATGAGCTCGGACATTGATTTGCATTTGTCAAGAAGGGGTATTGTTAAGAGTTTGAATTAAATTCGCATTCTTGCCTAGAAATGGCGATTTCAACATTGCATTATACGGATAGTCTTAACATAAGCTGTATTTCCTGTGGGAGGGACCGACAATATTGTACACAGAAAAAAAAGGGTCAGAGGGGTATTTTTCAGTTTAAATGGCGGAGGGGATTTAATTTTACCAAAACATCTAATTTAAGAACAATCTTAAATAAATTATATGATTATAACCTGCTACTAACAAAATAATTAGACTTAAGTTAAAAAGTATACAAAAAATTGTGGTCACAATTTTACAATTAACGAAATTATAACTCCATATTGATGAAAAGGATTTTTCATAATTTAATTAAGTACGAGTTTCTTTCGGTTTCTACCTAATAAGAATTTACCGGAGTAAAACAGAGTGTGTTTTTCTGGTTATGAATATTCTAGGCATGGAAACTGATGAAGGCAGGCAGGGTAATTGAACTGCTTGATGCTTGCTTGAGGGACTCGCATGATTCATTCGAAGTGTTGCGTTGCGTCCACATCGGTCTCTTATGCGTGCAACAACGTCCTGCTGATAGACCAAACATGTAATCTGTGGTTGTGATGTTGGGTAGTGAGAGCGAGCTACCTCGTCCTAAAAAACCAGGCTACTTCATGGAAACAGATTTGCCACAAGAATGTCTGGAGTCACCTCCGACAGCTATATAACCATGTCAGTGTTGGAGGGCCGATGAGGCCTAATCTGTTTTCGTGGCTAGTGGGATTGTTATATTGTAGGTTTCTAGTACCATTGTTACGAGATAGCTTATTAAACAATGTTTGATTTCTTCCTGTCATTTTTGTCTTAGGCCCCCTAATCAGGTCTACTGATACTTTCCATTTTATCTTTTACATTCATGTGAAATCTTTGTAACGTAGGAGTGGCCTCAATTAAAATTTATGTCTATAAATTACGTCTGGCGTTGAGACAGCACGCTACAGATCACTTTTGAAAGTGTTTAAAAACCAAGTTTAAACACCAAAGTTTAACCGTTATTGTATAAAACTCTTATATATTATAGTGTAAAACTCTTACATGTTACAATATCTAAGTTCCAAACACCCTCTTACGGAAGAATACTATTTCTTTAAAAAATCACATTTATCAGTATTTCAATAGAAATATTTGAACAAACCCATAGTTCTTTCTCTCATTCTTGAATCCATTGAAATTAAAGGATGAATTTATTTGTTCGCTTCTTTGCTAATAAAAATCACCCTCCTCTTTGCTTGTTATCAGGTCGTTTGGGACTCAATAGTTCCTGGTCATAGTTTTTTTTCCCCCCTGCCTGTGGGAGGCCGTGCTTCTCATGGCTTATTCATTATGTTGATTTTTTTTTTTTAACACGTAGATGTTAAATTTGTTTTGTTTGTTCTTTACTTCTTTTTGAAAAATTTAAGTCTGATTAAAAAAAAGAACAAGAATATGAGTGTAGAAAAATAAAAGTAAAAGAGAGAACAGTACCAAAGAGTAGACTTTAAAAAAAAAGAGATAGAAGAAGAACATTCTTTACAATTGAGCAGTCCCAATGTAATATAGTTACATCGCTTCCTCAACTATATTTCTCGTAGCCACCTCACACTTAGTGAGTCCTGAAAAGATATAAACATAAGGGTATGAGCGACACTATGCTCAGTAGAGAAAGCCATTACTCACCTTTAGGTTTTTATCATTACCACATTAAAACCTGCATGGTTAGTAAGTTACATCATATTCCAGATTATGAGGTTTATTATGATCACATCTTATGGATACCGTAGTTAATCATTACCAAGTGTCATAATTACACATTTATACAAATATTACCAATCATCATTGTTCCTAGGTATCCATGTTAAATTGAGTATCACTCAACTCATCGAAACCCAAGTGGGCGCACTTGATCACCCTATAAACATTCCAAGGGTGTTCCGGTGAGGGGACATCAAGCCCCGAGTCCTCACCAAATCGATTCCTGTACAGTGTGTTCTGGGACTTTCAACCCAAGGAAGCGTCATCGCCTTCCCCCTATTTTACCTTTTAGGGTATCCATGCCCAAGGACGTAACCGTCGCCCTTTTCATGTCTCACAATTTCTCTATATTAAATCATTATTAATAGAGTTAGTTTTCCTAACCATGCTTCTCAATTTATAACATGTGTCAATTCATTATGTTCCTCGCCGTACAATACAAGACGAGTCCATGTCATAGTTTCATATGTGATACACATATAATATCAGTTCAACATAGATATATATATTGCGGCAAAACAATCAATTTTAATTCTATAAAAACCTCACAAAAGATGAGTAATAGAATCCCTACCTTTCAAGCTTATCAACAATCTTTTAATCTTGGAATCAGTTAACGTTAGCTCCATACTCCCTTGATCCTAAGGCGTGCATAAGGACAATTAAAACTAAAGCACAACATACAACTACATTCATAAATAAATCATGTGTAAACCTATCTTACTAGTATGCCATTAAAGCTTTTATATAAATCTCTTTCGAATACCACAGTAAACAATTTTTGTCTTAACACAATATAAAATGTGAACAAGTAATCTATATGTTTTAGTCCCTAATAAGATTCATCAATCACTTAGGATAATATTGGAAAGGTTGCAAGACATTAAAGAATTAGGTGGTGAGCAAAGATAGGTTCTTGGTTCAGGTTAGCAGCTGGTATACCATAACAAACTGGCAGATTTACTAGTTTCCAATACAAAAATTGAATAATTCTTAGAAAATAAAATACAACTCCGATTTAGGTTTATGATAGCTCGTTAGAAAGCCTAGGATGCTACTTTTCAAATATGCAAACCAATTCATAAAATTCATTTTAATTTAATCTTAGAATTTCAAGAAATAACCACTGCCCATAGAGGTATTACAAAGTTTAACAATATAAATTTTCTGTCTAGGGCATATACACTTAGACTTCATACATATGCTCCAAAATAGCAACAAACATATACTTAGGTTTAAGAACGCAAATTTGAATAATCCTTTAGTATAAAAGAAAATTTATAAATGAAAGACTAAATTTGTTCATAAGATTCTAACCTCGGATTATGGTTAGTTGGAAGCTTGAAATGGCTTCAAAACAGGTTCCTTTACTTCGGTATGACTGAAATTCTTGCTCAAATGGAGGTGATGGTGGCTGATTTTTATGGTTGCCTTGAAGAAGTTCTCTAAGTATTTTGCTTCAGCAAAGAAATGAGAAGAAGAGTGTGGGAACCGTGGAAGAGAAAGGAAGAAAAGATGAAGTCTTTGAAGAGAAGTGATGGAAACAATTATAGAGGAGACATGTTGAAGCATGTCACGGAGGAAATAAAGAAAATGAGGGTCAAGAGTAGTTGGAAAAGATATCCTTATGTCTCATCTAAAGACTTTAACACACATAATGCCAATATGACATTTTTGAGATTTATTAGAAGTTCTAAGGCTTTTTAGTAATCATACTAAATAAATATAGGAGAATTTTAGAAAATTTAAAAATAGATAAAAATAAATATTATAAAATAAATTTAAATGAAGCAATTTTTTTTTATACATTAAAAATTAATTTAATTACCTCAATACCCGTTAGGAGAATAACGGGTGTCACACAACTCAATCGTACTATAGATTTTAAAAGTATTTAAACTTACATTACCAGGATCCATTCATACAATTTTTTTTTTAAAACTTACGTTGTTTCGAAGAACATAGTTTAATTTTATTCCATGACATAATTTATTCGTTTATACTTAAATTATTCATGAACTTATTTAATAATAATTGATAATCCAATAGTAAAATCAAGACTTATTAAAATCTCACATTAAATCACTTTGACCATCACATCTTTGAAATCCACTTATTTCCACGGTTCGGCAGGCCGAACTTGGGACTTCGGCAGCCGAACAACATCGGCAAGCCGGAGCGTCTTCCACCGACAGGCCGGCAGAAGCTTTGTAATAAGAACCAAAAATTTATCCAGGTTCGGCAAGCCGAAAAATAGATCGGTCAGCCGATCTTCTGGTCTTCGGTAGGCCGGACACGGAGTTCGGCAGGCCGTCCGAGACCAAATCTACTTTGGAAGAAAAAATTTAAAACGTTCTAACTTTACGTAAAATATAGCGGAAGATCATATTTCATAAAAAAATGATAAAATAACTTATAAAACCATAATATAAGTATTCTTAAAAAAAACTCAACATATAATATGTTCAAAATATATAATTTTATTAAATCATAAATTCATTTCTTCTTGGCGTGCTTCCGGTTACAATTCATCGTTCATGTTGCTCACACGCCGTTCCATGTCCTCCACCTATTCCATGACTCTCTTACCCTTATCTGCAACATGACATATAAAACATGAATAAGCTAATGCTTAGTAAGTACATAAAATTCTCACAATTTAAAACATTTCATAAACATCATCATCATCATCATCATCATCGTATCATAAAAGTGCCTTAAGCACAATTTCATAGAAACATATCTTTCATAATATTGACCATTTTAAAATTTATTCCATATATATATATATTTTTTTATTCTTAAGGGCCCAAGTGTTGCACCATAAACATCATCATTGGCGCGCCGTCATGAGAGGAGAAGGGTAGCTAATCCCAAACCAAACATGACATCATAACATATCATTTTATAACATTGGGTGTGCAACACTTATTAGGTGATACATATATACATAATTTTCATACTTTAAAACATACCATAATCATCATACATGCATAACTTTAAATCATGAACAACTTTTCATAAGAAATCCTTTAAGAAAAATCATCACAAAATCATCAGGAAAATCCTTGTAAACATATCATTAAACCTTGAAAAAGTGTCATGTTGCAGGTGAGAATGTACTTACTTTATCGATAGCTTACTTAACCTTAATATTGCACTCGGTGACGACACCGCGGTCTCGTTGTGCTCGCTTCCTTAAGTGTCCATGCCATATATCCATTTTAAGATGCAATAAAAAAAATCAATACTTATCATAAAATATCCATACACTCATCTCATATTTTAAATATTATTCAAAACCCTACATCTAAACATAATTATCTTTTATATAAAACAAAACATTTCATAATCATAAAATACATCCATCATATATACTCATACATAAGCATAATTAACAACTTTTCACGAAAACATCATTCTTTACCTATAGAATAATCATTACATTTTTCATACCTTCAAAATTAAACAGTAACATTTTACTGTGAGGGGTAGAAGACAGAATATTCATTTTTCATAAAACGTTAAAATGACACAAAACGTGAAGAAACATCACACATAATACTCATGAGCATCATAATAAAAACACAAAACAAAACACAATACCTAGAGAGGATATTGTAGGCGAAGTTTGAAGAGGAGAACATCTTTTTACATTTACCAAAAAAAAAACTGAATTCATACCTTGAAGTTTCTTCTCGAAATTCTTGAATTCACCAACGAAACAAAAAACTTTTTCTTTCAATATACTCAAAAATTTTCACGGCAGAGAAATTTCGTGAAGAAGAAAAGAAGAGGAAGATTAGAAAGTCAGAAAAATGTCTCAGACTTTTGAGAGAGAGAAAAAAAAATAAAATAAAAAGAAGAAACGTTAATTAATTTTCTTTTAACGTAATAAACATAATGAGCATTCATGGCCTTCATTAAGTCAGAAAAATCTGACTGATAAGAGAGTGATTGGCGTGGGAAAGGAGGAAAAAGAAAAGGAAGGTCAAACATTATCAATCTTACCTTAAATTTACCTTCTAAAAATAGGAAACCTCTTAATATAATACAAATCTATTCCTTTAATTTCCTTAACTGAGAAAAACATTCCATTATTATGCCAATTAATCACATTAATTCACCCAATTAACGTAATTAACTCAGTCATAACTCTGGAGAGATTTCTGCTGACTGTTTGTCAGCTTTGTTCGGCCTGCCGATTTTCCCTCTTCGGCCTGCCGATTTTCCCTCTTCGGCCTGCCGATCTGACAATAAATGCCATAGCATAAAACATTCACACATCATTGCATCATAAATAATCATATATTTATAATTTCACATGAACACTAGAGCACAACGATTCCATGCGGTCGTCACCTGTCACAAATCTTGTCATAAAAAAAAATTAGTAACATGCACATCACATATCATATCATATAACGTTATTTATTAATAACATTCCTTAATAGCGTTACTAACTTAACGTGGTCCGTTATATAAAAATAGGCGGGTGTTACAATTCTCCCCACCTTATAAAAGTTTCGTCCTCGAAACTTAGAACAAATGTGGATACAAAACTTTCATGTCATCTTCACGTTCCCATGTAGCTTCTTCAACTTGTTGATTTCGCCATAACACCTTGACCAATGGAATCTCTTTATTCCTCAAAATCCTAGTTTTTCGATCGAGTATCCTCATTGGTTTTTCTTCATAACTTAGGTCTTCTCGTATCTCGATCACTTGTGGCTCAATCACATGCATAGGGTCCGAAACATACTTCTTCAGCATGGAGACATGAAATACATCGTGTATTGCGGACATTTCAGAGGGCAACTTCAGCTGATAAGCTACTTTGCCTACTTGTTTAACAATTTCATAAGGACCGATGAATCTTGGGCTTAACTTGCTTTTCTTCCCAAACCTCATAACCCCTTTCATTGGTGCAACTTTCAAGAACACATATTCGCCTACAGCGAACTCTAAAGGTCTTCTTCTTTTGTCAGCATAACTCTTTTGACGGCTTTGAGCAGTCTCTATTCTTTTTCTTATCAACTTTATCATCTCAGAAGTTTCATTTACAAAGTCGGTTCTTTCAGCATCAACACTTTCCATCAACTTCTTTTCACCAGCTTCGTGCCAACATATAGGTGACCTGCATTTCCGTCCATACAGTGCTTCATATGGTGCCATTCCAATTGTCGCCTGAAAGCTGTTGTTGTAAGCAAACTCTGCTAATGGTAACATTTTACACCAGCTGGTCTTAAAATCGAGAGAACATGCCCGTAGCATATCTTCTAAAATCAAGTTCGTCCTCTCTGTTTGGCCGTCAGTCTGAGGATGAAAAGCTGTACTGAAATGAAGCCTGGTTCCCATTGCATTCTGGACACTTTTCCAAAATTTAGATGTGAACCTACCATCACGATCTGAGATAATTGACTTGGGAATCCCATGTAGTCGTACAATCTCCTTAACATAGAGTTCCGCTAATCGTTCCATGGAATAAGTGATCTTGATAGGAATGAAATGCGCCGTCTTCGTCAACCGATCCACAATTACCCAAATTGCATCATAGCCGTTCGTAGTTCTGGGTAAGCCGGTAATGAAATCCATTGCTATTTCCTCCCACTTCCATTCAGGTATTTGAATAGACTGTAGTTCACCACCCGGTTTCTGGTGTTCAGCTTTTACTTGCTGACATGTCATACATTTCTTCACATACTTTGCAACATCACGTTTCATTCCAAACCACCAAAAGTTACCCTTTAGATCATTATACATCTTCGTTGCACCTGGATGAATAGAGTAAGGAGTGTCATGAATTTCTGCCAAGATCCTCTCCCTTAAATTATCAACACTGGGAACACATAAACGATCCTTAAGGTACAGAGTTTCGTCATCAGCAATACGAAACTCTTGACATTTTCCCTCTTTTATTTCATGCTTAATCCTTACAAGGCTTACGTCGTCATCTTGCTTACTCCGAATTTCATCATACATTGTCGGAGCAAGAGAGAGTGCTGATAGTCGACCTGCTATAAGTTCTAGACCGAAGTCTAAAATTTCCTTCCTTAAAGGTGGAGACATTGCTTGCATAGACATCAATGTGGCAACTGACTTCCTACTTAAAGCATCAGCTACTCGGTTAGCTTTACCAGGATGATAAAGGATTTCACAGTCATAATCCTTCACCAACTCTAGCCATCTTCGTTGTCTCATGTTCAGGTCTTTTTGCGTGAAGAAATACTTTAGACTTTGATGATCAGTGAATATCTTGCATTGGACCCCATATAAATAGTGTCTCCATATCTTTAATGCAAAGACGACTGTTGCTAACTCGAGGTCATGAGTAGGATAGTTCTTTTCATAATCCTTTAGTTGCCTTGAAGCATAAGCAATCACCTTTTCATTTTGCATCAATACAGCTCCTAGGCTCATCTTGGATGCATCACTATAGATTACGAACCCATCATTTCCCTCAGGAATTGCCAACACTGGAGCCGTCGTTAATCTTTTCTTCAACTCTTGAAAACTCTTTTCACATGCATCCGTCCATTCATACTTCCTTCCTTTGTGAGTTAAGTTCGTGAGTGGAGCTGCTATCTTGGAGAAATCTTCTACGAATCTCCGATAGTAACCTGCTAGACCCAAGAAACTCCTTATTTCCCTTGCATTCATCGGTTGCTTCCAATTGAGTACAGCTTCTACTTTCGTAGGGTCTACCATTATCCCATCCTTTGAAATGACATGCCCTAGGAATGACACTTTATCAAGCCAAAACTCGCATTTAGAGAACTTAGCATAAAGCTGGTGTCTTCTTAAAGTCTCCAGCACGATCCTTAAATGCTCCTCATGCTCTTCCTGACTCTTCGAGTAGACAAGAATATCGTCGATAAATACAACAACAAATTTATCGAGAAAATCCTTGAATACCCTGTTCATTAAATCCATAAAGGCAGCAGGTGCATTCGTCAAACCGAAAGGCATAACCACAAATTCATGGTGACCATACCTCGACCTGAACGCAGTCTTGGGGATATCTCCTTCTTTAATCTTCAACTGGTGATATCTTGATCGTAGATCAATTTTTGAGAACACCGATGCACCCTTGAGCTGATCAAACAAATCATCAATTCGAGGCAACGGATACTTGTTCTTGATCGTCACCTTGTTCAGTTCTCTGTAGTCGATGCAGAGTCTCATAGTGCCATCCTTCTTTTTCACAAATAAGACTGGTGCACCCCACGGTGAGTGACTTGGCCTGATAAATCCTTTGTCAAGCAACTCCTTTAATTGCGTGTGAAGCTCCTTTAATTCTGCCGGGGCCATTCTGTAAGGAGCTTTTGAGATTGGTTCGGTGCCTGGAGCGAGCTCAATCTCGAATTCAACTTCTCTTTCTGGCGGTAGACTCGTCAGATCATCAGGAAACACATCTTCATATTTATGAACAACATGCACATCTTTAATTCTTGTCTTTCCTTCTTGGCTTTTGTCTACAACATTTGCTAGATAGCCTATACAGCCACTTGCTAACAGCTTCCTTGCTTTCATTGCCGATAACAACATGTGGGGTTTCTTCCTGGTCTCGCCAACATAAACAAATTTCTGATCACCTTCAGGATGGAAGATCACCTTTCGTTTCCTGCATTCGATCAAGGCATTATACTTGCTTAGGAAATCCATCCCAAGAATCATGTCATAGTCATGCATGTCGATCACAATAAGGTCGATGAAAAGTTCCCTATCAGAAATCCATAGGGGTACTACACGCAAACAATGCGTGGATAATATCACTTCCCCGGAGGGTAGTGTCGTAGTGAATCCCTGTCTCATTGGTTCTAAATGAACCCCTAACTTCCTAGCATGCGACATAGACACAAAAGAATGCGTGGCACCCGTATCAAAAAGAACATAAACATCATTGCATAAGCTTGTTATCTGACCTGTGACCACATTGGAGGCTTCTGCAGCCACTTGTTCCTTTGTCATGGTATAGATTCGGGCATTCGTTGGTGGGGCTTCAAGTCTCCCTTGACTAATTAGTGGCCCTTCAAGGGAGGCTTGCATCTGATGCAGCTGGGCCTGAGGAGTAGGTCTCTGTGGGGCATTGGCATTTATCAATTTGGGGCAATTCTTTACGAAATGATCTTCACGCCCACATATGAAACATTGATTCGTTCCCAGTCGACATTCCCCCGGATGCTTCTTTCCACATTTGGCACATGGTTGGAATCGCCTGTCATTGTTGTTGCGTTGACCATCATTGTGCCTTTTGTTGTCTTGGCCTTGCTGTTGTTGAGGATTGCCCTTCCTCTTATTGTTTCTCCAGTTTTGACTGTTGTTGTTGCTGTTGTTGTTGTTCCTGTGGGAAGGACGGTTCTGGCTATTAGCATTGTTGGCTTGCTGGTTGGGCTGAGGCTGATTCCTTCTTAACTTTGACAAATGGAACTCAGCACGTTGGGCCCTCATAACAACCTGCTCTTGGGTCCTTGGCGGACTTGCCCCATCAACAATTGCAGCAATGTCTGGTCTAAGGGCTCTTATCAACCTTCTGACCCTTTCATCTTCATTCATAACCATCCCTGGACACAGACGAGCAAGTTGATCAAACTTTGTCACCACATCAGTGACTGTCATATCCCCCTGACGTAAGCTTTCGAACTCCTCATAATGTTTCCTCGTAACATTCATGTGGAAGAACTTCGTGTTGAACTAGTGAACAAAGTCAGCCCATGACATTTCCTCAACACTTCTGCTCTGTTCGATGCCATCCCACCATATCCTGGCCTCCATAGTAAGGCAGTACGAGGCACAGAGGACCTTTTCATTATCCGTGAAATCCATGAGTCGTAAGGTAGCCTCAATTGTCTTTAACCATCCTTGAGCGACTAACGGGTCCTTAGAACCCTCAAAGTCAGCTGGCTTGACTCTCTTCCATCTAACCAAAAGAGGTTCCTGATAGGCTGCTCTTGGTTCAGCAGCAGGAACTGGGACTTCATTTACTTGTACTGGTGGCTGCGGAGGAGGAGGAGGCACATCATTGCCTGGTTGTTCACCATTCTGGCTGTTGGCCCTTAATGCAGCTATTTCCCGTCGTTGATCCTCCAACTGCCTTTGTAGTTCAGCGATCATCGTCATAAGTCTCTCGTTAGACTGGGTGCGGGTCTGCATTCTTCTATAGCCGTCCATCGTAAATTTCCTAAAATAATAAGGACTTAAAATTCATCTTCTATTTATGAGACAGGTTTTCATTACTATGTCATTAATCATTAAACATTCAAACCTTAATCTTATCATCACACTTGTATCAGTACATCTAACAAACTTACTTGGAGGACTTGGATTGACGTGTGGCGATATGAATTGTAATCGAAAGATTTTCTCTGATACCAAAACCTGAAACGCCCCTTAATTCAGACGTCACAGATATCGTTACATACTTACATTCATACATGCTTAAATAATTAAACTCATAGATAATATCAACTCAATCGTACTATAGATTTTAAAAGTATTTAAACTTACATTACCAGGATCCATTCATACAATTTTTTTTTTAAAACTTACGTTGTTTCGAAGAACATAGTTTAATTTTATTCCATGACATAATTTATTCGTTTATACTTAAATTATTCATGAACTTATTTAATAATAATTGATAATCCAATAGTAAAATCAAGACTTATTAAAATCTCACATTAAATCACTTTGACCATCACATCTTTGAAATCCACTTATTTCCACGGTTCGGCAGGCCGAACTTGGGACTTCGGCAGCCGAACAACATCGGCAAGCCGGAGCGTCTTCCACCGGCAGGCCGGCAGAAGCTTTGTAATTCGGACCAAAAATTTATCCAGGTTCGGCAGGCCGAAAAATAGATCGGTCGGCCGATCTTCTGGTCTTCGGCAGGCCGGACACGGAGTTCGGCAGGCCGTCCGAGACCAAATCTACTTTGGAAGAAAAAATTTAAAACGTTCTAACTTTACGTAAAATATAGCGGAAGATCATATTTCATAAAAAAATGATAAAATAACTTATAAAACCATAATATAAGTATTCTTAAAAAAAACTCAACATATAATATGTTCAAAATATATAATTTTATTAAATCATAAATTCATTTCTTCTTGGCGTGCTTCCGGTTACAATTCATCGTTCATGTTGCTCACACGCCGTTCCATGTCCTCCACCTATTCCATGACTCTCTTACCCTTATCTGCAACATGACATATAAAACATGAATAAGCTAATGCTTAGTAAGTACATAAAATTCTCACAATTTAAAACATTTCATAAACATCATCATCATCATCATCATCATCGTATCATAAAAGTGCCTTAAGCACAATTTCATAGAAACATATCTTTCATAATATTGACCATTTTAAAATTTATTCCATATATATATATATTTTTTTATTCTTAAGGGCCCAAGTGTTGCACCATAAACATCATCATTGGCGCGCCGTCATGAGAGGAGAAGGGTAGCTAATCCCAAACCAAACATGACATCATAACATATCATTTTATAACATTGGGTGTGCAACACTTATTAGGTGATACATATATACATAATTTTCATACTTTAAAACATACCATAATCATCATACATGCATAACTTTAAATCATGAACAACTTTTCATAAGAAATCCTTTAAGAAAAATCATCACAAAATCATCAGGAAAATCCTTGTAAACATATCATTAAACCTTGAAAAAGTGTCATGTTGCAGGTGAGAATGTACTTACTTTATCGATAGCTTACTTAACCTTAATATTGCACTCGGTGACGACACCGCGGTCTCGTTGTGCTCGCTTCCTTAAGTGTCCATGCCATATATCCATTTTAAGATGCAATAAAAAAAATCAATACTTATCATAAAATATCCATACACTCATCTCATATTTTAAATATTATTCAAAACCCTACATCTAAACATAATTATCTTTTATATAAAACAAAACATTTCATAATCATAAAATACATCCATCATATATACTCATACATAAGCATAATTAACAACTTTTCACGAAAACATCATTCTTTACCTATAGAATAATCATTACATTTTTCATACCTTCAAAATTAAACAGTAACATTTTACTGTGAGGGGTAGAAGACAGAATATTCATTTTTCATAAAACGTTAAAATGACACAAAACGTGAAGAAACATCACACATAATACTCATGAGCATCATAATAAAAACACAAAACAAAACACAATACCTAGAGAGGATATTGTAGGCGAAGTTTGAAGAGGAGAACATCTTTTTACATTTACCAAAAAAAAACTGAATTCATACCTTGAAGTTTCTTCTCGAAATTCTTGAATTCACCAACGAAACAAAACTTTTTCTTTCAATATACTCAAAAATTTTCACGGGAGAGAAATTTCGTGAAGAAGAAAAGAAGAGGAAGATTAGAAAGTCAGAAAAATGTCTCAGACTTTTGAGAGAGAGAAAAAAAATAAAATTAATAAAAAGAAGAAACGTTAATTAATTTTCTTTTAACGTAATAAACATAATGAGCATTCATGGCCTTCATTAAGTCAGAAAAATCTGACTGATAAGAGAGTGATTGGCGTGGGAAAGGAGGAAAAAGAAAAGGAAGGTCAAACATTATCAATCTTACCTTAAATTTACCTTCTAAAAATAGGAAACCTCTTAATATAATACAAATCTATTCCTTTAATTTCCTTAACTGAGAAAAACATTCCATTATTATGCCAATTAATCACATTAATTCACCCAATTAACGTAATTAACTTAGTCATAACTCTGGAGAGATTTCTGCTGACTGTTTGTCAGCTTTGTTCGGCCTGCAGATTTTCCCTCTTCGGTCTGCCGATTTTCCCTCTTCGGCCTGCCGATTTTCCCTCTTCGGCCTGCCGATCTGACAATAAATGCCATAGCATAAAACATTCACACATCATTGCATCATAAATAATCATATATTTATAATTTCACATGAACACTAGAGCACAACGATTCCATGCGGTCGTCACCTGTCACAAATCTTGTCATAAAAAAAATTAGTAACATGCACATCACATATCATATCATATAACGTTATTTATTAATAACATTCCTTAATAGCATTACTAACTTAACGTGGTCCGTTATATAAAAATAGGCGGGTGTTACAGGGTTGTTATGCTTTAAAGCTTTCATGAGAACATTTGACATAGAAAAGAAAGTAGACTTTTTTAATTATGCCCTTGACTATATAAAGACATCATCCTAGGGACTAAAATGTAATTAAAAATTGTTCCCCCATACTTGGCAAAAACCGGCCTCTATAGGAAGCTTATAAAGAAATTTTCAACTTTTGAGGTGCCCCTCATGGGTCCCACTAATACTTTTTAACTATTTAAATTTACACTATATTGTATTTTTTCTATACTAGGTGTAAAATTGAGGAGATATTTTCTTTAATATAAAATTATATTGACTTACTTTTTACCCCATACCAACTAATTCCAACATAATAGTTCATCTATTTGTGTTTGCACTTTTTGTATAATTATACTGCATTGTGTACGATTCCTTTTAGAGTGTCTCTTTATTTTGTATTTCAACACTAGTTGGCCTGTAGATACTAAAACCTTTACCAATATAACTGACTGGCAGATGAAAAATTTATATATTGTTTTAGACTATGGCATGATTTTTCTACTTATACTAACAATTTTCCTTCATAAATTTATGTCACAAAAATTAATTAATATGATATTAATTTCATCTTAAGAGCATTTTACAATTTTTTGAGTATTTAAACTCATAAAATTTGTACATTTTTAAATGCTTCATATTACACAAAATTATACATGGTGCACTTCAAAATTTATTATACATAATTCACATGGTGTCGTAATTAAAAAAATATGAATTATTAAGAACATACACTATTTAAATCTAAATTAAATTCTAGATTTCAACTTGTGAATTTTTCAGACATTACTAGGAAAAAACCAATGATCTATAAGACTCTAACAAGTTTCTGTTTTAGTATAATAAACAAAAAAAAAAAAATCCTTTTTTCCCCTGCTCAATCATATAGGCATGCAAACCAAGCAATATGAATCTCGCAAATAGTAAACATAAATCAACAAAGATCAAGGCACCGGAGTTTAAGTGGAAAACCCTCAAATGTGAAAGAAAAAAACTAGGCTTTGAATCACTCCAAAAAAACTTCCACTAATAAATTAATGGGTACACTAAAGTTCCTCTCTAGAAACAATCTAGAGGCTAACAATTATTAACTATAACTACTCACCCTAAGAAGGATTTCAACAAATAATCATCAAACTATCAAGTTTGGGTCTCTCCAAGTACAAGCAGTATAAGAGAAGAAACAATGATCCAAACATATAGAAGCGTAGTCTTGACCGTTGCCAACAACATACTGAAACTTGAGGATGATCAAAGGAAGATTCACTATTGGATCTTGTGCTCTTCAAACTAAAAAACCCACAAAACCTTCTTTCTCTCTTTTCTTGCTTTTCTCTCGTAGAGCATCTCCGATAATTGCTAATTGCTAATTTGATATAACAGTTATAAATTTGACATTTGACTCTGGAAAAAATCCTTCAATACAATACTATTTTTAATGCCAAATTTAGATTGACTTTTTTACTTTTAATAATTATAACATACTTACTTTTTTATTATTTAAATATTAAAATTTATTTTTATGAGTTTTAAGATTTGATAATTATTAAAAAAGATAAATGTAACATTTTAAATAACATTATATAGTAGAGTATAAAATAAAATAATAAATCAATTATGTAATTTTTATACTTTTGGTGACAAATATTGACATTGATATTTATATTAAAGATGTTCTTAATTTTTATTTAGAATAATAGTTTAAGCTATCAATTTTAAACTATAAACAATATAAAATTTTTATGTGTTATAATTTTTAATTTTAAATTAAAAATTAATATTGTAATAAGTGAGAATTTTATATTGTCAGCGGTTCATAGGGACGTGTGAATCGTTGTTCCAAACGACGGCGTCGGTTCACCCTGCCCTCACGCCCTTTCTTTTGCTTTTATTCGATTAGTTTTTTTTTTCCTTTTTTTCCACTTAAATTGGTGGGTCGCACCACCACCACCACCACCACCAAGTGGAAAGGGACCACACTAACAATAGCCAGCCTCTAGTCTATTATATTGGCTCCAGGACCAATAATGAAAGGAGGATATTTGGTTGGCAAGAAACGGAAAAATTTTTGAAGGTCCAGAGGAGGACCCCCTGGTCATATCGGATAAGATCAAAGTCTGGATTCATCTGGCTAAACAACTCTTTGATTTGCTGTTTGCTATCTTGTTAGAGATTAGTCCTCAATTTTGTAGTCTTTAGTCTTGTTTTGTTTTGTTAGCAGTTTTCGATTGTTTGAGGCTGGAGTAGAGTGTATTATGTTGAAGAATATAGTTGTGAATACAGCTGTGTCCTCCAAGGTATATTCTGAATCAAAAGTTAACAAGAAAATGTTATAATTTAGAAATGTTTCTTAATTTAAATTAAGAAATGATTTAAAAAGAGTAATAGTTAAAAATAATTATCTTTTATGTATTTTTAAATTATTATTTTTATGTTTAAAAAATTATTATTATGATTAGATTTAAGGAATGTTTAAATAAATAATTATTATTCCTTTAAAAGAATTATTTTAAAAAATAATTATTATTATTTTGCTTAAAAAATTATGTCAAAATGTAAGTATTTTTCGATAATGTATTTTTAAGTCTATAATTAGGTGATTAAATCACGGCAACACAAATAGGTCATTGTGATTATAATTAGTACTCTACGAATCTTCAGGCCCTTTAGGCCGCGGCAGAAGATTCTCTCCTCTACACCTATATAAAAAGGGGGGTTTTGATGAATGATTTTTGAAAAAATTTTTTTTAATAAATGATTTTTTTTTATAATTTTTAATACTAAAAAAAAATTTTTAAACATCAAAATAATTTTATTTTTTTTTATTTTATTAAAATTTTTTATTTTACTACAGTTATTTTTTTTAAATTAAAACAATTTATTTGTATAAAAAAATATATTTTTTTATTAAAAAAAATAAAAAACTTTTACCCGATACAAATTTTTTTTTGCCCCTTTCATCAAAATCTTCCTACAAGGACTCCTACAATGGCTTTGCGACATCTCTTGATCCTGACCAGGCCGAGTTGCTTTAGTTTACGAGGACACAGTTTACACGCTCCACGCCACTCAGACGCCAAAGTCCCTGTTCTTGGTGGTTGACGTGGGGCTAAGCGCGCAGGTTGTTAACCAGGTCTCTGATGACATCATCGTCGGAGTTCTGGACATTGTTGTTTGGCCGGAGTCGAAGGGCTTTGATGACATCAAAATGCCAGAGATCCTGACAAGGTGGAAAGTAGGGTGCGATTCAGCGCCGGATTCGATCCTTCCCTTTGCAACAAAAAGTTGATTAGAGCCCAAAGCTTCTCAAAGGCATTCCAGATGTCATGCGGTGAAGGAAGCTTTATGAAGACACAGAAGGAGTTAATTTCTCTGTGTGACCACGAGAGATTACCTCCTTCTGTTGAAAAAGCAATATTTTATAGTGCCGCAATAATTAAATATTTAAATTAGGAACACATTTGAAAAGAAAAAATTGTTTTAGTAGAATGTATTAAAGAAAAAATTATTTTAACAAGATGCAACTATATACATATGTATTTTAAAAAATAGATTTTCGAAACTTTATATTTAAATCATTGTTTCATTAAACATTACATATATGGATAAGTTCTATATGATAAGGAAGATATTTAAATGGTGTCACATTTCACAAACTATTTCAGCAGTACAATTGAAAAACAGACTAGGCCAAACTTATAAATTTAAAATTTAAGATTTGGAGGTAAATGTTCCTTTTTAATTTTTTTTTATTGCTAAAGATTTTTAAAACTAAGCAAATGATTTTTTTTCCCCAAAAAATAGCTAATCATTCAATTATTTTATATTTTTATATCACAAAAAGAGTTACTCAGTTTATAATATATATATATATTTTTCATTTCAAAGAATTCATAATGGTTTTTTTTTTTTTTTTCATTCCTTGTTACGTAGCCGAGTCTTTGGACAAAATGGCTTTGTCTTGCTCCTTATCTCTCGGCACACACTCTCTTCCTCTCTGTCTTTGGCCCACAGGTCATAACACGACCTCGTCAACCGATGGATGATTGGATTAGAAATTGTCCGAATTTATCTTCACGGTAAATTTTTTTTTTTTTTAAGCTATGAGATTTCTGAGCAACACGGCGGAGACTTATAAGGACTTGACGGCAAAGGATTGCAATATAATCTGTCAGGTTTCAGATAGTTTGGACATTTGGAATCTTGTTTACGTGCATTATGTTTGGTTGGTTGCTGAGAAAATGCGATCTCTTATCCCTTTGTTTCAAGGATTGGAATATAATAGTTTGATCTTTTAGGTTTAGGATAGAAAATTAAAAAATTGTGGTTTAAAAATAAAATTCAAATGGAAATTCAAAATCTAAAATTGAGAGAAAAATAATTAAAATTTTGGTTGGATATTTGTTTAATTTTGATAACTAAAAATATATAAAAACATACTTTTTAATTTTCAAGACAATATTAAAAGTACATTAAATAATAAATTATTAAAAATATTAAAATAATTTGAAAAATGCCGACAGTTGGGGGCAGTGGGGGTTGTGTTTCCCAAGTACTGCTTGATATGAGTCTGAAATTTAAGGGGGGACGAAATATGAAATTCGTTTTGCTTTTTACTTCAAAATCAAGTTCTCAAATGAGATAAGAAGTTGCTTTGCAAACACTTTCTCAACACTTAGTTTGGGTTTGAAACACAAGCCTTAAAATCATCCTTATTTTTTCTTTCAACTAGTCCAATCAAGTTCTCAAATTGGATTAGAAGCTGCCTTTTGTCAAACACTTTCTCAAAAGTTTGGGGTTTGAGACACCAAAGCCCCGAAAGAAACAGGTTATACACGTTTAAATCATTGTTTCATTAATCTGGTCCTTTTTACAATCCGTGTTTCCAAATCTTTTTCAATAGAAAAACAAGGAAAAATAAATACGGCATCTTTTGCGTCATTGCGTGCGTGTTTTTTTTATTTTTATTTAATATCTTTTTTTTATTATTATTTTGATTGAATAGTGGTGGGGGCTATTGACAGTAGTCCCAAAGACTTAAAAAAAAAGAAAAAGAAAAAGGTCAACAGAGACTACAAAAAAAAAGTAAAGTATCAGAAAATTTAAAAGATAATAATAAAATACTGTTTATAAAAGACAATGATAAATAAATAAAATTTAAAGTTAAAAAAAAAAATGCAAATATGAAACTATGTAGACAAATAGAGTCTACAAGATGGAAAAAAAAAAGGTAAGAAAGATTAATAAAAAATAAAAAGGTAGAGCAATAAATAGTGAGAAAAACAAAAATGAAGTGCTAAAAATGTAAATAAAAAAAGGGCCAAAAAAAAAAAGAAGAAAAGCAAAAAGAAGATTAAAAAGTAAAAGAAAATAGAATAGCCAATAGAAAGACAAAGAAAATTAAGTATGATACTATGTAGACAAATAAAGCCTTTAAAAAATAAAATAAAAAAAGTACAAAAAGATTAATAAAAAAAGAAAGAAAAAAAAAGATAGGGTACTAAATGGTGAGAAAAAACAAAAATAAGGTATTTAAAATATGAATAAAAAAAAGGAGGAGGACGACAAAAATAGAATTAGAGAAGAAAAAAAAAACAAAAGATATAAGAGACAAAAGAAAATTGAAAAGCAAAAAAAGGGTAAAAAAGAAAAATTAAAAAAAAAAAAAAAAGCAAAGAGAACCATTTTGGACCACCAAAACATGAATAGTGAAAAGGATATCTACTCTTTTAATACAATTAAGAAAAAGTGAATACTGTATTGTTGGCAAAAACATAATACTTTGTTCGTCCTTTTATAGTGTGGACTTTACTAATAGAGCTTTGTTTTTGGGTCATTGGATGTGATCAAAATCATATTTTTTCCCCTAAAAAATGGTTTAGTACCCACCATAAAATTTTCTTGGAGAAATTGGACTAAATGATCATTTAGCCACCCAGGTAATGGTCGACTGCGAAGCGGAATGCGATAAGGATCAGATCATGGTCTAGTGGTGGGGCTATATTTTCTTTTTTTGGAAGATAAAGGAGATGGGGTATATTTGGAATTCTATTTGAGTGTAATTTATATTCACACGTAATTTGCCTATTTATTTAAATTTTCTAGAATTTGACATTAATTTTAATTTTGATTGGGTCTAAATCCCCCATTTTCCCTAATAATAATTGTCCTTTCCATGTTAAAACAACCATCATTGATGAAAGATGAACAATTTTTCCAAGCCTTTCAGGGGCAAAAGAGGTAATTTGATTGCGAGCACTTGTCAGTTGGAGCCTGGATGGCGTAATTAATTATTGTTGGATAGAAGATAACATCGTTTAGAGGAAAAGCCATCCTTGGTCAATTTTGAAACGAAGGGATGTAGTTATTTGACCAATCATATTGTAAATTTGAGTAGGACACTTGAAAACTTGTTGAATCTTTGTCCATGCTTGTTTGACTACGCAAGCCACTTGGTGAAGAATATATTTGATAATAGCTC